>OZ010583.1:76944676-76974676 GCA_963932145.1 Acanthosepion lycidas | reverse complement strand
ATATATATATATATATATATATATATATACGTATCACAAATTTATTCCATACAGAAAATGTATAACATATGTATACAACAAATAGTATGAAAGAATCGAAAAGAGAGAGCTTACATAACAAATCGTGTGAGCAGGCACTTCTTGACCTGAGGAGTGCTAGCGAAATACTGGTTTTCATTCTGTTATCACACGTAACCCACGTGACTTCTTCTCAACCAAAGGGAGATAATTGGCCGGTGCATCTCTACATTCCGATGTTTATTTATTATCCGGTTCATAACTGAAAATTTATTTTCCAATATCTGAGTACATTTGGTTATCGTTCGATATTATATACACGGCCTCCAAACGACTTAGGAATCTCCTGCAGCTCTTCTGGACAGTCTCCTTCTTTAAGTTGGTCAATGCTGCCATGATCCATGACTTAAGTTCATCATTAGTTTTACATATATATATATATATATATATATATATATATATATATATATATATATATATATATATATATATATATATATCCTCCTAGAGTCTACCCATACGGATTACCTAGTTTTCCATAAACTATATATATATATATATATATATATATATATATATATATATATATATATATATATATATATGGAGAGAGAGAGAGAGATATTGACGAGCATCACAACACTGTCGTCTTGGCAATTTGGATCATACCGTAGTATCTGTTGATATATCTTTGAGGAGTCTATTAGACAAGAATCTCCTATTCTCAAGACTTTTTTTGTTATCAGCATTCACATGGGACTCATTTTTTCACTTTCTTCGAGGCGCTCTTTGATTGGTATTCTTAACTTTCCCATTCAGATGCATTTGTACCTTCTCGAAAATACCAGGTGAAACCACAATCTTCTCCTCAGTTCACACCGGCCAGTTCAGTCGCTATAGTCCACAGGAACCACTTTTTTACTGCTGTACCAGCGTGATAATTCCGTACACAAAAGTGACTGAAGAAGTGTGTGTGTGTGTGTGTATTTGAAATTGTAATTTAAAATTAGCTGAAGGCAGCACAAAAGTTCCTTCAATAATATTAGAAGTAGAAATCAGACATCTTTATCCAAATATTTTTGAATAAAACACCAAAAGTAAAATGGAAAATAATAAATAGAACCTGGCATGACCCATGGCCTTTATGCCTACATGAAAAACTACACATAATTAAGTCTGTAAATAATGAAAATTTATTAAACCATAGACATAAGTTAACGGCTTTTCCGACATCAACAATATTTTGCATTAAATAATTAGCATAAAAAAATCAAATTTCATAGTTTAATAAAGGGCTTAACCCAAATATTAAGGGAAAAACCCTGTATGAAGTCGTCAAAAAAACAAATTGTAGTTCAGTGCGACGCATTTGTATATGAAACAGCCCGTTGAAAATAAATAAATAAATAAAATAAAACAAAACAAAATTATCCAGACACTTAACGACATACGATGGTGCCAAAATCTATCTTTTTCTGTGAATGAATAGACGATGCGCGTACAAGAAAGACATCATTCAATTTGAAATAGACACCCCACCCTACCTCAGCTTGACCTCTACCTGAAGGTGACTGATATGTGGATAAAAATGGTCGCCCCAGCTGTTTCCATAGTAACAAATGGACACGCTTATAACGATACTTAAATTTCAAAATTGGTTATTCCTAAATTTTCGCTTGAGGCTGAAACAGGGCTTGTTACTTTAATTCAATTTAATTTTTAATAATTATATTGATGGTTTCGGCTGTCGTTTTGAAACATGAGAGCTCTTATGTATCGAAGGAATCATATTTGTTAAAAAAAAAATAATTATAATCTAAGCTCTACATCTGTATGGAGCACTGTTTTTTAAAATAAAAACAAAAGTACTAAAGAACCCTGGATTATTTACCTAACGTGTTCTTTCCTATTTGTCTACATACCTGCACACACACACACACACATGTATATATATATATATATATATATATATATATATATATATATATATATATATATATATATATATGCACATACACACACACATACATGTTAAAGTGCTTCTCAACAATTTAACGTTTAGCCACTAAGAAATTGCTCCAGTGATAGGATTATTTGAAAATATTAACCGATTAATGGTCTCTGTCTCATCAAGCTATAATTAATACCAGACTTTCTTTTCTGAACCTATTAGGTTGGTGCAAAAATAATGACGTAATAATGTCGTTTTTTGCCGTATTTTTTAACGTCAAAAAACGACATTATTACGTCATTATTTTTGCACCAACCTAATAATACCTGATTTTTATAAAGATTTAATTAATAATTTCTCTTTATAAACATAAAAATATCGTATTTTTATAAATCTGTATCTAATACAGGATTTTGTCAATAAATACCATATGTTTTTATAAAGCTATTATTAATAGTGGATTTTTATTTTATTTTATTTTTTTTTATCTTTATAGCGGATTAGACGATGGGTATTACTAGATTAATTTGCTAATCTGGTCGAATTCTGCAGATGTGGTAGAATATTTCAACCTAACGATCCGATTTCAAATAATCTGCCTTGAAATACCTGAAGTAGTTTGTGTCGGTCCACAATTGTGATAATTATACATATGTTTTTTCTTCTCATTCGTCGAAGTTGTTAACGACTTCTGCCTAAATCTAAGACATAAAATCGCCTCAGCTTAAAGACATTACAGGAGTGGAACAATTGTTTATAGGCTAACAAGTACTTTCGCTTAGAATCCTATATTATTTCAACAAGGAATAAAAAAACTGCTTTTATATTACGTCATTACTAAAAATGGCGATTTAATGCCAAATAAATTTAACGTTTATTACACAATGTTCTAAATATGTATATATCTGGCACATTTAATTTAAAATGAGATTCTGTCAGAGATGAGTTAAAAATTGTATTATTGTTGTTCACTAAATTGTAGCTATTGCGGTTGTAACTATTTACAAAAAAGAAGGCTTTGAAGACTTGCGAAATAAACGAATTAAACATATTTAAGAGAAACGAATTCCAAAGTTTCCAAAACAAATAATTTCAAAACGTGGAAGCATATTACATTTATAGATATGTATCTAAATCACTAATAGATTGAATCTATTCATTAATCCGAAATATTTTGTCAGTTTAACTGTTATTTTTAGCAGATACACATATTTGAGTAGACACTCCGTTTATTTATTAAACATTATATTTATTTTAACTACCAGCCTGAATATTCGAGAAATTTTATTAAAGAAAAAAACGAAAAAATAAATATACTGTTTAATAAATAAACGGAGTCTCTACACAAATACGAGTATTCACTAGAAGTAACTTTTAAGGTGATAAAGAAGATATGTGAATAAAGAAAAAAGGAATCCACAAAAGAAATAAACTTATATTTACGAGTATAAAGTTAATTCACAAAAGGAAAGAAAGCATCTATGTACGTTGCCGTAGTGTGTGCATTGGCGTGGTTTGTTTGAAATTAAGAAGTCGGCTTGTCGATGAGTGTTTCGCCGGAACAGAATAGTATCAACGTATCGCAATTACATCTCGGAGCAAAAAGAGAGAGGATGTATGTCCCTTATTGTTATGGTCCTATATAAAACGACACCTAGCGGACATTTTGGCAGACAAGGTGGGAGAAATTCCAGTATGATCATATTTAGGTTCATTTATGAAAGGTCTCATTAGTGATGCGCTTAGTGTTGATCGAACTGCTTGACTGTGGATCTGCAGCAGGTAATCTATCTATTATAGAGTAGGCAGACGTGATAAATTAAGTTATCATGACGTAGTATTTTATACGACAGTAATTAATTTTCAAACTGTGGCTATGTTGAATTTACAGCTGACGGAGAAAAGGAAAAGAATCAAAATGCTGGTCAGGTTGAAGGGAGTGGTGAACCGAACATAGAATGACTTCGTCCTGGCTTCAATCTTGTGCCTCGCTTAATCGATATCATGTTTCGTTCTTGAGAGAGCTTTGGCGAGCATGCATCTTCATTTGAACAGTGTTTTATCCGCATGAGCGTTCTTCCGGAGGGCTGCATGCGGACATCCTCCCTACGAAAATTGATGGACTGCCGTAGTGAATTCAAACAATGCTCATGTTGCAGTGGGCGGAGGAAGTGATGTAGAAGACTGAAAACCGGGAAAAGTTTGGGAGGGAAAAAAACGAGAAAAGACAGAGGACGAATCAGAGGAGAGTTTCCAACTGAACCGGGATTCATTTTTATCCAAGTTTTATCCATGCGCGAACTCGAGCTGACCAGTATTCAAGATAGCTTTGCTCAGTTCTTGGAGAATCTTTTAAATTGCGATATGAATCTGATTCTGTCAAGAAAATTGACTTTTCTTGAACGCCTGAACGAGCATAGATGAGTCGATATTGACTACACTATAGCAATCAGAACAGGTATTTTCAGAGGATATTTGGCAACAATATATATATATATATATATATATATATATATATATATATATATATATATATTATAATTATTTAAAAAAAAATGATTCCATCGCGACACAGAAATTACTATGTTTCGAAACTTGAGTCAAGGCTCAAAGTTTAATTTCACATTGAACTTGAAATTTAGAGTACAGTTTTATTCTCAAGCGATGTTTAGAATAACTAACTGAAGACATGCTTTACTCATAGGTTGTAAATGGAGGTGTAATCTGGGTGATTTTCTTTCGTTATCAAAGGGTCACTATTGTGATGAAAGTGTGAATGTTTATTGAATATATATATATATATATATATATATATATATATATATATATATATATATATATGTATGTATGTGTGTCTGTTTGTCTGTGTATTAAGGTCATATTTAGTGGATACACAAGTTTGAGTGGACATCCCGTGTTTTAAAAGTGTAAAAGTCTACAATAAACATAAACACATCGATAAATATATTGATATAAGACTGAAATGAATAGAAAACTGGATTTGTTAGATAGATATCGATATGACAGATTGAGATACACAGATGGATGTTAATTTGAATGAACTAAAATTCACAGAAGGAAATTAAAATAAATCACTTAATAGCAATAATAATAAGTTGGAGTCAACGGGAAATGATAGCACCACAAGTCAGAGAAGGTGACCGAAAACGACCAAGATCTTGTGGGATTTCAAACAGATAGCATCCATGATGCCCACCAAACTAGATATTACAATCGTTGAAAAAAAATGCCTCCTCATCGATGTGGCTGTTCCTAGTGCCCATAATATTAAGGTCAAAGAAAATGGCAAGCTTAAGAAATACACCCATCTCCGGGGTGAGGATGTCAGAATGTGATACTTTCACGTCCCTATTCTGCCATTTTTCATTGAGTCTTAGTGGTCGATACCAACAAACATTAAGTAAATATATATATAAAGGTAAAAGGAAAACCTCGCCTAAGATAAGTTTTTCTTTTGTCTTTATTCATATCGTCCTTTTACAGATATACTCTATCTGAAATTTATATATATATATATATATATATATATATATATATATATATATATAAAACGGAAGGCCATAAATTATAATAACGTTTGTTTAACAAGTCGAATGTACGTGAAACATGATTAACAAATGAAAATTAAACAACAGACAAATAAAAATACCGGGATTTCTTTCTTCTTTTCATCCCTATCTCATTTGAGATCAAGCTTCAATAAATGTGAAACATTTTAGATTAATAAACTTCTTCTAGTTGTTCGTTACCTTATCATTCATATATATCTGCTGCCTTGATCACCATTCTTCTTCTACCCTTTCCTCAATCCCCACTATACACAGTCTTTTCCCTCATCTTCCTTCTCTGTAACCCCCTGTGTGCTAGTGGCACTCTCGACTTTCTTGGGGTTAAATGTTTATATATATATATATATATATATATATATATATATATATTACAGAAAAACAGACGACTTTAAGGTTCCATTATAATAATTTATTTCACTAGAGCCCTTTTAAGAGATGCTGGATCATCATATAGCACTTCCAAAAATGTTATGTGTTATCTGATGATCCAGCGTCCCTTAAAAGGGCTCTGGTGAAATAAATTATTATAATGGAACCTTAAAGTGGTCTGTTTTTCTTTAAATTATTAGCTCTGGATTTACATTGAGCTCTCAGGATTTCATCCTCCTTGGGACTACCCATACGGATTACCAAGTTTTTCATAACTTATATATATATATATATATTAGATATACCAAGTTTTTCATAACTTATATTATATATATATATATATATATATATATATATATATATATATATATATAAGTTATGAAAAACTTGGTAATCCGTATGGGTAGTCCCAAGGAGGATGAAATCCTGAGAGCTCAATGTAAATCCAGAGCTAATAATTTAAAGAAAAACAGACAACTTTAAGGTTCTATTATAATAATTTATTTCACCAGACCACTTTAAGGTTCCATTATAATAATTTATTTCACCAGAGCCCTTTTAAGGGACGCTGGATCATCAGATAACACATAACATTTTTGGAAGTGCTATATGATGATCCAGCATCTCTTAATAGGGCTCTAGTGAAATAAATTATTATAATGGGACCTTAAAGTCGTCTGTTTTTCAGCAATATATACATATATATATATATATATATATATATATATATATATATATATATATATATATATATATATATTAACCTAGGATTCATTATTCCTTTTGTCTTTTGTTTCCTATTTACTCGTTATCTAACCTTTGGCTTATAGATTATTGGCTGTGTTTTTCTTAATGTTTGTTGGACTTAACCTTAAAAATAAGCACAGGCACTTCAGATTGTCTGCACTCAATAAGTTTCTCTGTTTTAAATCGTAAATCCACACAATGTAGGATTCATTATTTCTTTTGTTTGTCTCCTATTTACTTGTTATCTAACCTTTGCCTTGTTGATTGTTGCTGCGTTTTTCTTGGATCTGCCATTTGATGTCTTTTGTCTGACAGCATCTAGCTGTCATTTTTTTTTCTTTACTCATTTCTGTCGACTGTCTTCATTCTTTTACAACTGAAGTGACACTGTCTTCTTGATGGATCGGTATCATGATGATGATGATGATGATCATCATCATCATCGTCGCCTTTCTTATTACACAAGTTGGACCGACGGAAATTCCAGAGGAGTAGACAACTAAAATATCCACTTTATTCTTGCGTACATATTTCTGCACTGACTAATGGAAAACAATCAGACGAGGGCAATAACAAGATCCCTGGAAGCCCCGGTTTGGAAGAGATAAAAAAGAATTGCACTGTGTGGAAATTCTCTTCTACTCACGAGAGTATTATCGATGCAAATCAGAACATAACACTCTACATTTTGAGTAGCACTTAATAAAGGAATTGGTGCAATCGGAATGCATATATATATATATATATATATATATATATATACTATCTTACATTATCCTAGGTTTTAGATTATGATACTGTGAGTGATTGTATTTAAAAGAAAGCTGATAATAATAATAATAATAATAATAATAATAATAATAGTAATAATAATAATAATAATAATAATAATAATAATAATAATAATAATAATAATGTGATGCAGTAGTAGTAGTATTAATACCATTGTAAAAGCGATGGCAAGTTTAACCTTTTTGTAGTTAATACTCTCTCCGTAGCAAACAAGCTTATGAAGACAAACCCCATATCTAAGTATAGTTATGTAGTGCAGGGTTGAAAGCTGAAACCGAAGGTTTTATTCTTGCTAATTAGAAATTACCAAGAACACATACTGAACAACAGTATTAAGCTAAAATCCAGATTCTGCAATAAATATCCAGAAACAATTGACCATCTTGTATCAGGTTGGACAGCGTTAGCACCCACTGAATATAAAACTCGGCTTGATAGATGGATAAATATATGCAGAGGAAAATATGCAACTCTTACAGGAAGGAAACAGCTTGTAATTGTGATGGACATCACTTAGACCCGGCCATAGAGATAGGAAGTGTAACACTTTTATGGGACTTTTCAATCCACACAGAAAGAACAATCAAAGCTAATATCCCAGATATCGCGACTTCAAAAATAGAATGTGCTTTCTTATTGCTATAGCAGTCCTTGAAAATTGTAATGTATCTTTGAAGATCTTAAAAACTATCAAAATGCAATGATCTTGAAGTGGAAATCTAAAAAATGTAGAACATGAATAATTCAAATTGTAGTTGGAGCCCTCGGATTGATTTGAAACGGGTTCGATAGACACATTGAAGGGATTCCTGTAGCCCATGCCTTAAAGGAATATAAAAAAATGTACTCATAAAAATAGCTCACATCTTACGAAGAGCTTTTTCCATGCAAAATATGTGATCTTAGTTTTCTTTTCTCTGATCAGTGGAAAATCTTATGAAGCGACTTTTGACATTATGTTTCTGAATGGGACCCGGAAGAAAACGCGTATACTGCAGAAATCAAAGTAAGTAAGTAAGTAAGTAATAATAATGATAATAATAATAATAATGATAATAATAATAACTCTTACGAGCAATTGCCTTGCAGAACAATTGAAGAATTTAGGAAACCCACAATATTCTGCGACTATGATTTCAAACAAAATGATACACCATCGCCTTCCTGATATTATTGTGCATCATATAGGCAGCAAGTAATATTATTGATGTTGCCATACAAAATGACACAAATATAGCAAACAAGGTGGACAATGAAATGCCAATGACGTTTCGAATGCAGGAAGGGAATGCCAAGGTGATTCCAGTTGTGATTGGTGGATTGGGATCAATAATGTGATTAAAACTCTGCGACTTGCCAGACCAGCTAGAGATAATATACCAACTTGCGGGTCATCCAATAATGGACTCTTTTGGGAACTGGGTACATTGTGAGGAAAGTGTCGTCTTTCTTGTGACTTGATAGTGACTTAATGTCTCCGGTGTATACAAAAATTCACAAGAATAATAATAAGAAAATGCTGAGCAGTGAAGAACTGCAGCAATATGCAGCAGCACAAATGCATCCCGCCCATAAATAGACAGTTGTGTACTGTTGCATATTTCTATCCTTCTTCACTGTTCACCAAGAAGTCGAGGGAAGGTCTCTGGCACAGAAGATCTGCTGTAATGTCCAGCAACACAGATAGACACTAATGGAGATGAAGTAAGAAAAAAAAAACATTGACAGCGAAAACGGACTGGAAAGAGCTACGCAAATTACTGAGGGTCAGTGAAGACACCCAGTAATGGTTGAAAAAAGGGACTGAAAGTATAACCATGGCAGATCAGGCTAAGCATGGAGTACTGTTACCATGTTTTTGGCGGGAACTACCCAGACCTCACTTTCCAGTCTTGCTACAGTTCAAAAGCATCTCCGAATCCTTGTAGGTAATGAATTATTTTCCATTCTTCCATCTCTCTTTCTCTCTCTCTCTTTTACAGGTGGGATGTGGCGACCCTCTCGCTGCTCTATCGCTACTTCCATGGAAAGTGCTCGGACTAACTACATTCCTTGGTTCCGACACATTTAACCTTCACGATTAGAACCCGCCATGCCACTTGCATAGTAGAAAACCATCCGCATTTCCTTCGTATTCCATCGGTGAGAAATAAGTTCCACTCGAACAGCTTCTTCTCGTAAAACACTGCTCTTTGGAACAGACCCCAAGAGGGTATATTTCCTATCTCTACAGACTTAACCTGTTCAGGTTAACCGTTATCTCCCCCTCCTAGCCGTATAAACTACCCCAAAACCTAACGCTATACCTTGAGTTGTCGCTAGACCTTGTACAGGGTGAACCTTACTATAAAATAAAGGAATAAGCATTATATCAGAAAACCATTGCCAGCAAAGAATATGTCGACACAATTGGTGTAAAATACACTTTGCTACCGCTACAGTAAAATCTGCTTTATTGCTTACAGCAAAAGCATCTTTCGAAAGATACTGTCGTTGTTATTGGGATTATATCATTTGTCTTTTACAGTTTCTCAACCTTTTACAGGCTATTTAAAGCCAGACAATTTTAGATTGCAAGAAATTTTTGAAGCTTATATTATTATTATTATTACTGATACAAGTCCTATTAATTAACTCATACCTGGGAGGAAAAGATATGGATTCGTGCCTTTCCTAAGGGTTTTTGTGCAGAAGGGAATATAACGTGATCTGACTGAAACTGTAACTTGACTTCCGATCTCCAATTCCTAGCCGCTATCCATTACACCAACCGTACATCCAAGCTTACAGCAGATAAAATAAATAAAAAGCTTGGATGGAAACACCCATCATACTGGAAAGAGTGATAACATCTACTGGACTATTTTTCTGAAAAATTGTTTTAAGAAAAAAAAATTATAAATTTTAACCGAAAGCTCTACTGACTTCTCGGCCAATGAAAGCCAGATGTTTCCTTATACGGAAACGGCTAATATTATATCACCATTTCCATTAGTGTTCTATTAAGTCTCCAACCATTGTGCTTTTCG
The DNA here is from genome assembly GCA_963932145.1 of Acanthosepion lycidas. Lineage (NCBI taxonomy): Eukaryota > Metazoa > Mollusca > Cephalopoda > Sepiida > Sepiidae > Acanthosepion > Acanthosepion lycidas. Next base: position 76,964,180 of record OZ010583.1, on the reverse strand, counting down.
TATCTCTCTCTGTTTTTTCATATCTATATATATATACAATAATATGTTCATATCTATCTATCTATTTATTTATTTATTTATTTATTTATCTATCTATCTATCTATCTATCTATCTATCTATCTATCTATCTATCTATCTATCTATCTATCTATGCCAGGCTGTTTATTATATATTTATCTAGCTAGATCGCTACCACAGTCTTTTCGTATCTCTCTCTGTTTTTTCATATCTATATGTATACATTAATATATTCATATCTATCTATCTATCTATCTATCTATCTATCTATCTATCTATTTCAGTCTGTTCATATCTATTTTAACAAACATTGCCTTTAAATTTTCACCATTAATAGACAGGAACCCATCTTTTCGTGGGTTTTCTGATGTTCCAGTCTTCCAGGTATGTGGCTTGACAAACACATCACTGTCACCAACGCTAGACCCCATGACTGTAATTATATCTAGTTTGCTCTCCATAAACGTTGATGACTATCAATTGTGTATAATTTTCCCTGAAAAAGACGCCATTTTGCCAGACTGCCGCAAACTATCTCTATTAATTCTAATTTCTTATGATTTTTAACACAATTTGGTAGGATACATGGAGTAATATCAATCAAAAGCAGTCAAGAATATTTATTTTGTTATGTGTGGTTTACTTTTAATGTCCGAAATAATGAGACGAGATCTTTCCTTGACCATTATCCGTCTTTCCAGACAGTCGGCTCTACATTCCTGCTACGATGGAACAAACGACAGAAAACAATGGACATCTCTTGAGGCTTTCATTGTTAAATAAGGTCAATGAAAATGGGACGAGCTTGCCTGGACATAAGTAGGCACGCAGATAGCTAACGCATGTCGGCTAAACGTGTCAGATCTCTTTTTCTATCACCATCTATCTATCTATCTATCTATCTATCTATCTATCTATCTATCTATCTATCTATCTATCTATCTATCTATGTCCGTTATTTCATTATCAGACCATATCACTCAATCTGTCTTTCTTTCTCTCTCAGACTATTTATCTATCTATCTATCTATCTATCTATCTATCTATCTATCTATCTATCTATCTATCTATCTATCTATCTATGTCAGGGTGTTTATTATATATTTATGTAGCTAGATCGCTACCACAGTCTTTTCGTATCTCTCTCTGTATTTTCATTATCTATATGTATACATTAATATGTTCATATCTATCTATCTATCTATCTATTTCAGCCTGTTCATATCTATTTTAATCAATCCATGATAAAACCTACCTGATGATAGTAAGTACTTATACAGCCTCCCATAATATGTCTTCAGGTTCAACCAGCAATAATAACAAATTCTTGTAGAACCATACAACACCTCCCACTTGTGTTAATCCATCTTTCAAACCCCAGTAGGGAATTCATATGTTTGAAAATGAAAGAGAGAGAGAGAGAGAGAGAGGAGAGAGAGAGAGAGAGAGAGATACTATCTACTGAGTTCGGGCCTCGATGGTAACACCAATATTATGTGTGCCATTGTAAGTTTAACTGAGTAACTAAACATTAAGTGTTTTCTGCGCCAGCCGAACTCGCGATCTTGTCTTTCAGACAACGATAACCAGATAATGGCATTTAGCAAACACTGGCAAAATTTATTTTCATTGTTATTACATTCATTGTTATAAACAACTTCACAATATTAAAAATTAATATATTTAGTGACTTGAAATTATTATTCTTCTTCATTTGAAAAAAAAATCGTTACAAACCACTGATTCAGTAACCATTTGATTGCATTATCCGTAATTATAATAGAAAGTGTACTCTATATGTACGTTAATAGCCATGTCCCCAGATATTGCTGACATGGCGTTTCAGTTAACGCCCTGTCTACTAATACTAGTGATAGATAATCTCTATCTTTCCATCTATCATTAAATTTCTTTCTTTCTTTCTTTCTTTCTTTATTTATTTTATTTCTGTCTGTCTGTCGGTCTCAACTTGTTCACATCTATCTATCTATCTATCTATATATATATATATATATATATATATATATATATATATATATATATATATAGATAGATAGATAGATAGATAGATAGATATTGATAATATTAGTGGTAAATATACACATACATATGCAATCATATATCTAAAATATATATAAATATATATACATACATGCATACATATACATATATATTTTTATATATAAAAATAACTCCAAGAGGATAGAATCCAGGTAGGACTCAATGTCCAGGACAGAGTAAAGATATTATAAAATGGCTTAAACACTAATATTCCATTTCAAATTGAATTTGTAGGTCTGATGAATTGGATCGCATTTACAATTCCAATGGAATAAATTATGACCATGGAATATTAGTGTTTAAGCCTTTTTATTATATATATATATATATATATATATATATATATATATATATATATATATATATATATATATATATATATTGTTTGAATAAAAACAGACCGCGTTAAGGCTCCATGTAATAAATTATTTCACCATAACCCCTTTAACAGGGCTCTGGATCATCAGACTTTACTTCCAAAAATTGAAATGAAAAATGAAAAGAAATTCACACATTTTTGACGGACCTCATCAAGTATACGTAAAATTAACGAAGTGAGGAAGTGAGGTGGGAAAGAGGATATGAATGTGTCATATGTAGCATTTCAAATTCTTATTTTTAATTTTTAACTCCAATGTGTCGCCTAGATGTTGTTCGAATTTATTGTGTCTAGTCTCAAGATATAGATGGCTAAGGAGTGGAGGGGTGGAGACCGACTTTAAAGGAAGAAGCTACACTACTTTCACGAGGACAGTTTTTCTTTCAAATTTTTTAGACGCTGTTAATTCGCGTTACTTTAACGGGCATGTTTGGGATGTTAAAGTTTTTTCTGTATCTAAATGTTTAAACAATCTACGAAGAAATTAATTTGAAATTCGGTGGGGTTTTTTGTTATTTTCTATGAAATAGTCGATTAGAAAAATTCACAGATAGTCATTGAAAGAGTAATCTATTTTATATTTAGTAATCTTATTAATTAATTTATTTTTATTTTTTATTAATTACTAAAAAAAAAAAAAAAAAAAAAAAACCTATGTATATTCCCATATTTACACATATACATCTGCAGAACAGGAACAGAGTGCCCAGTTGAAGGAATATGCATGGCAGAGAACACAATATATGAAGCGACAATTTTCCCCAAAGAAAAAGTTGAGGAGAAAAAGATATATTTAGGAATATCGGCGGGAAATTGGAAGCACCGACTATACAACCATCGCCAATCCTTCAAAAATAAGTGCAAAAAGAACCAAACGGCACTATCTATTCATTATTGGAATCTGTTGGAGAGTGGCCTAACCCCACAAATAAAGTGGAAAATGATATCAAGAGCCAGAACTCCCAAAAACTTCAGAGACAGATGCGACTTATGTTTAAAGGAGAAAATCTTCATAATCAAACATAAAGATCCAGACATACTACTGAATAAACACAGTGAACTAATTTTTAAATGCCGGCACAAAAACAATCTCAACCTAAGCAGATACATTGAAAAATAATCATATAATAAGAGCAATTTTGAGTGTTTTTTATTCCCTTTGTTTTTAGAAATATGACTATGCACACATGAACACCAACACATAACTATATGTATACAACTATGGTAATGTGCTTGAACACTGAGGCACCTGTTGATATGTACATGTATATATTTTTATATGGAATAAGAAGCAGTTTTTTTTTTTTATATAGTGTGGGGGTGTACATTTAGATAGGTACCTATATATTTTGCCATAAATATGAAAGAACGGGTAATATTATATGTGTAAAGATATGGATTATGTAATTAAATACTGAGAGAGTATTCGAACGCAGGCATAAGTGGGTGCATGGGTGAACATGAGGATAGAGACATGTACGTGTGTAGATATGTGTAAGTGCAAATTAACGTATATGTGTGTATATGGATATGCTGCATATTATGTATATATGAATGTATGTGTTTGTATATATATGCATGTGTGTATGTATGTATGCATATGTGTGTGTGTATATGTGTATGTGTATATAGGTATATGTATGAAAAAATACATATATATGTATATATGTAGATGTGTATGGATATACAGGTGTCTTTAAATGTATATGTATATATATGTAAGTATAAGTGTATGTGGAGATATGTATGAAGATATATAAATATGCGTTTTCTCTGCAGATGTATATGTGTAAATATGGGAATATACATAGTTTTTTTTTTACTAATTAATAAAAGATAAAAATAAATTAATTAATAAGATTACTAAATATAAAATAGATTACTCTTTCAATGTACTATCTGTGAATGTTTCTAATCGACTGTTTCATAGAAAATAACAAAAAACTCCACCGAATTTTAAATTAATTTCTTCGTAGATTGTTTAAACATTTAGATACAGAAAAAACTTTAACCTCCCAAACATGCTCGTTAAAGTAACGCGAATTAACAGCGTCTAAAAAATTTGAAAGAAAAACTGTCCTCGTGAAAGTAGTGTAGCTAAGTTTGCATAAACTATATATATATATATATATATATATATATATATATATATATATATATATATATATATATATATATATATATAAATTTCGTTAGAAATAACTGACAACGTTACAGAGGTTGTGGCTTTTTATCTAATTTTTCTTGTGTTCATATATTTCTCGGAACGTAGATAATGTAGAAATTGACTGAATGTTCTGTATGTCCGAGTGTTTTTTTACTTTTAACTGAATGGAAAGACTTTTTATGTATGTATCTACAGTTATAGGAAAGTTTTATTTTTCATTAACGGTCAGCACTTTGTGGCTGTTTTCATAGTTGATGTTATTGAGTGTTGGCTTACATCGCTCTGATCATAGTTCGATTAGCTCTCATTTAAATACAGACGGAGACCTACCCAACTTCATCCGCAGCATATTAGTAAAAAATGCAAATATATGTAAAAAAATAATAGAAGTATTATTAAAGAATTGAAAGGGCATTTTGTCAATGTTTTTATCTTAACGTTCCCTCATTTATCGAAAAAGAATATCAAATCCCAATTCAGCTAAACACTGTCTGGAAACATCCAGTTATACATGCGTAACTGCATATATACCTGATATTCTCTCTCTCCCTCTCTCTCTGTCTATATATATATATATGTGTTTATATATATATATATATATATATATATATATATATGTATATAATTATTATTATTTTGTATGCCCACGTGTGTATTTGTGGAAATAAAAACTTTTAAAAAAGTCAGCAAATTGCTAAAAACCGTCTGCTTCTTTCCCCAAGGTCACATGATGTTTTTTTTTTATTTTCTTTGTGCCTCGCACAGTTGGTATCGGAAGATTCGAATACGAATTTCGTGATTTCTTTGTTAGGAGAGTTCCATCTTTTGTTTTCTTTCGCACGCTTCCTTCCCACTGTCTCAAACATCGCTTCAGCGCATCTCTTAAAAAAAAAAAAAAAGAAAATAAAAAAAAATTCTGATAAACAAGGATATTATAATTTATTGCCAAAATTACAGGACGTCTTGCTTTTTCCTGTATTCTTCACTTTTAAAATGAATCTATACAAGACAAGGAAATCTAGAGACAAATCGCCTTTTGTGACAGTAGACTTTCATTAGACATTCTATTTTCGTTTTTTAAAAAAAATTTCTTTCTTTACTAATGTTTCGTTTTACTGGATAAATAAATAGATTTTTTGCGCAAATTTAACTAAAAAAAAACGTTTGTACCTCATAAATACATTTAAGTGGATTTATTATTATTGAAATGATTTCTTTTCTTATATTTACACTAGCAGCATGGCCCGGCATTGCCCGTGCTTGATTCAAAAATCGTACGACTCATACAGCAATCGCTATCACTTGACTTAAAATATTTTTGCTCTTCTTTGCCTTTAAAGGAGTGCCCTTTGTTGTGCTGATGTTGCTACATGCCTTACTTCTTACCTATCTCACACTGCGAAGTTTTTCTAAGCTCTATACTAAACATTAAATCTGTTACGAAAATGAACTAAACAAAATGAACACAAAGCCTAATTTAAGTGGGACTCCCACTTGCATGTGGAACCAGAAGTCAGAGTTAGTTCAATCATTTTTACTGCTTGTCACAATTCAGTTAAATTGTGCCTTTTATATTAATTCCAATTTAAAAATCTTTGAAGAATTTTTCAATACCATGAAATTGTTATAGCCACTTATCAGGCAAAGAATGTTGACTAGAGTTAAGAAAATGATATTCAGATTGATTGCTTGGTTCGTTTTCTATGGATTATCAACCTGTTGCTGGTTATTTATAGCCAGAAAATGTTTTCAGATCGTAAGAATGTTTTTAAAGATATTACTGATTTAATTGGGTAGAAGAGTTGGATTAATACCATTCTCAAGGATATTTGTGCGTAATAAATATAACGAACCCAACTGAAATTGGAAGTCGGCTCTTCGATTAACAATTCCGAGACGTTACCCATTAGCCCCCCCCCCCCGCACATTTATGCTTACAGCACCTAGTATTGCCAAGCGGTACTGACCAGGCTCAACGTTGCTTACCTGTAGCGATCGTATGAAAACCGGAGTTTCACAGCAATATCGCCGGCAGACTAAATGATATTCAGAACGTGACAGGGTATCACGTCTTCTTAATCCCGTCGGTTTTGTAACATGAAGACAGACACGTCATGCAACAATATCTGTAATTCAACTTTCTTTCTACTAAAACTGATTTTTCGCTTTCTGAGCTTCATTTTCATTAATCAGGTGTTACATTTTTTTTCTGTAAATTAATATGCGCATGCGCAATCAAATATGAAATGTTTGGTTAGTTGATCAGTCTTTAAGATCTGGTGCCTTCAAAAACTGTCTTCGTCGTTGAGCTTAAATTCGTGCTTTCACCTACTGCATCGTTAGCTTCTGTTGGATTTTTTCCTCATATTGACATTAGCATTAAATAATGCGCATGTTATTTTAACCTACGATTTTTACCATATTTCGGTAAGTAATTTGTTTCTGAGAAACCCCTTAAGATTTCATTAACATTGGGAAGAAGTATGATCCGGTAATTTGTGGACCTACCTAACATATATATATATATATATATATATATATATATATATATATATATATATACTGTGGAGAGGTCCATTTGTACAACCGTTATCGACGTAGAAGATGGAACAGGTTTAAATGCCACTCTTTGCTGCGTTTGAGAGGGTTGCTAGCATCTATTCTCCCCATCGAGATGTGGATTAAATGGCAAGGAAGTGAGGCTATATTCCCTTGACTAGCAACCATTATAGAAGAAAGAAAACATTGAATTCAAAATCATGCAGCGACCTGGATATGACGATACACTAAGTCTGGCGGCAAGCCTCTGATCGGGAGGTTTTAAGGAGCGTGGAACCACCAGTTAAACACTGTTGTTCCCAGGTCCACCCTGACCTACGGTGGTAGCGTTTATGTTCAGCTAGGGGCAATTAGTTAATCTCCAAAATGGGATCAAAATTCTATGAAAGTATAAAAATACATTTTTGTAGTAAAAACATAACAGTAATATATTTACATAGTCAAAAATTATCAGCAATACTTTTTTGTATTAATGAAAAATTACAAACACTAAAATGTCAGCAATACATTTTTGTAAAATAAATTACTAATGTTCTGAAGAAAATTAAATTTCAGCATTGAATGACCCATAACGAGTTGATGTGCCGCTAAACAAATGAACAAACAATAGAAAAATCTAACACGAAACAACTTTTCTTTATGGACTGTGAATTGCTATTAGACATTGATCTCATAGTTAATTCACAGATCATAAAAAATAATCTGTTGAAAGCCATAAGTGTCTAAGTCTTAAAGGAATATAGCATTAAGATCTATAAATTATACAAGGTACGTAAGGTATTTGAGAATAGATGATTGTCTGCTTGCAGTTATGGGATAATCAAAACACAGCGATGTTGAAACTTAACGGGTTTTAGAAATCACCGGACCGTTTGTGCGCAAAGTTCGGAAAGACTTGGAGGTCTTCAGCAGGGATGTCTTTACTATAGCGCAAAAGATATTCGCGGTATTTGGGCGGTTTCTGGATACCACCATTCGTACAGCGGGTGCAAGATATCAATGTGAATCGCAGGACGTGAATGAGGACCGCTGCCACCGAACTCCAGATGTCCAAGGGCAAAACCTCAACGCCGTGCATGAGCTGAAAGCTAAAAATTTCGCTAGTGGCCCAAACCAAGCATTGAGAAAAGTACAATGCTAAGTACTCTCAATTTGAGGGTACAATTAACAAAATTAATTAATTTATCGAGGTAATCCAAAGGTTTTGCAAGCCAATATATATATATATATATATATATATATATATATATATATATATATATATATATATATATATATATATATAAAAGTGAACATAGAAGTCAAAACTTAGAGGCGACAGTTTGTTTCATGCTATATGCAATCGTCAAGCCACATATGCTGTTATTTTTCTCGGCTATTTATATATGTACGGGTTAGTGGTGCATTGTGGGTATTCTGTTATGGCGGTTATTTCACCGGAAGTCGTTTGTTTATCTATTTGGGTCAAATTATATTGCTTGTTTTTATTTTTTTGTTTCTTATTTTATTTATTTATTTATTTATTAACGTAGTAAAAATTTGTTTATATCACATATTTAACAGTTTTGGTTTGGTTTGGGAATTTAATTAAAGCTATTTGTTCAGTTTTGGGGTTGATTGTTGTAGTTCATTCTAAGTATTATTTTGGCGGGAACAGATTTTAATTGATTATCTTTATTTGGAATTGGTTTGTTTATTTATTTACTTGGATGAATTTAGGTTAATTTATTTTACTTGTATATTTTCTCTTTTCGATTTTTAAGTAACATAGTATTTATTTATGTTTTATTTCTATTTTCTTTTGTTATTTTGTTTATTAGTATATTTATTTGTTTTTATTTTATTTTTTCCGTTTTTAATTTTTTAGGTTACGTAGTAAAAATTTATTTTCATGTCTGCATTTTGAGATGAGCTCGGATCTTTTGTTTAATAATTTATTTTGGTCGGGGAAAGTAATGATAGCTATTTTTTCCTCCAAGCAAAGTTTGCAAGTTTTTGATTGGTTATTGTAGGCTGATGATTTTTTCCTTATCTTCCAAGATATTTTTGGTGTGATGTTCGTTTTGTTTTTAATTTCCCAGATATACTTAGAAAGCATTGTACTGTTTGCATATTTACTATTTGTGAAAGATGTTTTGTGTGTATAATTTCTATATAAATTTATATATAATATAAATTATACACACAAAACATCTTTCACAAATAGTAAATATGCAAACAGTACAATGCTTTCTAAGTATATCTGGGAAATTAAAAACAAAACGAACATCATATATATATATATATTATGCCAGGATCATTTTCCAACATTCAAGATGATCTTAGCCCTGTCTTACTTTCTAACTTTCTGTTCTGGAGTAGCATGGTACCTCACTGGTTTCACGTATGATATTATCTTAAAGTCTTTTTCACTGCTCCTTGGAGTATTATAGCTGAAATTCCTCTCTCATGTCCCAAACGTTTTATGGAATTAATTGGATCTTTTCTAACTGATCTCTTTATCTCTAAGTTGAGATAATGATCCCTCTTCCTGTTATGATCTCCTATTCGAGCTTTCCTTTCTACTGTTCCCCTTTTTTTAAAAACTTTTTCACCGTTCTCTTGATGGTTCTTGACTGGACTTTGAAGCTGGAAGCCAGACTCTGAATATTGGTACGATTACTAAATGTCTGAATGATCTTTTTCTTCTCATCAATGCTTATTTGGGAAGACAGCGGGCGGTGACACAAAACGATTTTAACCTGTTCTCTGCCTAACTGATTAACTCAAAGGATTTTCCAGTGATTTTTATGACAAATGGTGTCAAGATGGCAAAACGTCTTATCTGAAAACCTGGCAAAATGAATCTTAATTAGTTTAGTGCTTTATTTATTTATTTATTTTTTTTTTAGATATTATGCATTTTGTAGGAGGGTCAATTAGAGTGTAACACAATTTGGACAATTTTGCTGTTACACCCGATTTAGATATGATACATGGCTGCACTTATGTGATAGTCAATTAATGTGTCTTTATCTTTTCAGAGAAGATGAATGAAATGACGTGCTGTAATTGTTGTGATACACGCAAAGCGCAGCGATGTTGACTTTTGGAAGTCGCCAGGTCGCTTGTGCATAAAGTTCGGAAGGCGTTTGAAGCCTTCAGCTGTGACGTTTCGCCTGTACCGAAGCATAAAAAGCATTCACGTATTTCGAACAGTACTAGGACACGACAATTCGTACAGCGGATACAGAACATTATCGATACGACTCCTGGAATGTCCATAATGGCCATTGCCAGAAATCATCAGGTGTCTGAGAGCACAATCTGGAAGAGGACACTCGGTACAAATCATACGTGATGGGGAAAAGGCAGTTCATGCCTGCACACAAACAAGAACAGCGATGGCTGCGATTACTAAACAAGTTGGAACATCCACAAGAATCTGGCATGTTTTCAGACGAAAAAAAGATTTCAACCGGGATCAAAAAGTGATCCAGAGAAACGACAAGTTGTATTGTGCGGATCTTTAGGATGGGCTCCATGTTAGGCACGACGAGCTTCCCGCCTCTGTGATTGTTTTAGGAGTGATTACAAAACTTCCTACAGAAAGTAGCGAAGGAAATCGAGAGAAGGACTAAGCGTAAATTAAAAGAAGACAGAATCCATGGTTGCCAGCAAAAGGGTGAGACTAAAATGCAAATTACAGGTCGGGGATACTAAAATCAAGCAGACAGAGAAATTTGAATATCTGGGAAGTGTTCTAACAGAAGACGGAAAGTGTGACACTGAGATCTGGAGACGTATTGAGATGGCCAAACATGCATTTCAAAAGCTAAGTAGAATATTAAATTTCGTTGGAAACAAAGAAAATAATATTCAGCTGTTATGTGATATCTGTCCTCCTATATGACAGCAAATGCTGGACAATATCCTCAAAGATGAACAAGACTAGAAACAAAAGAAATGGGATTCTACAGAAAGATGTTGAGAATACAATGGGTCGATTATGTGATCAACGGCGTGGTTTTGGAGAGAATGGAAACAAAGAGGAAAAATACATAACATCAGGAAGAGGCAGCAGAAATTTCTAGGACAAACAAATAGGAAAGAAGACTTGAAAAATCTGATACTCAAAGGACAGATTAAAGGCAAGAGGGTCAGAGGAAAGCAACGCATAACATTTATTGAGCTTTCTTAAATTGATGTCCGAATAGAGTTTGGAAGAAATAACAAAAAGACAAAAGGATATGAAATTATGGAAAGCCTGTTTAAAGTTCATGCTTCTTCTGTCTTTTTCCTGGGTTAGTTTTATGACATCAAATGAATCAGCCTTGCTAGATTGAGCTAACACGTTGTCAATTTGGCTGCTATTAAATTCTCAATTGTTTGAACTTAAATGCAACACCGAAAGTTGCAAAAAAGGACATTCAAATTTGGTAACGCTGGGCCTTCAGAAATAGTCTCAGCTATCAATCCTTTAGAGAACAGGGTAAAGATGAGTCACACCTTCCCAAAGGGTAATATTACGGAGTGGGAATAAATCAAACTTAGGTGGAATGTGGCTACAGCTTGCCAATTCCGGTTTGTTTAGTTGTATCTGGGAAGATAATAAAAAATAAAGCTCACTGGCTTTAGGGACACTGTCTGCAAGCAGCTGAAAATGAACAAAGTTGTAGAAACGGACCATATTCCAATTAATAGACCTTCTGCCTTAGAAATACTTGCCTCTTCCCAATGGTCGCCGACAATTGCAGGCCGACTCGCAAAGAATTTTTAGCAGGTTTCTCTTTGCAAAACTGTGAAATGTAAATGAAAATTTTATTTTTTGATGGTTTGCTTTTTATTGTTTTAATCATTATCTTTTTATCAAAATCAAAATAAAATTTGATAAAAATTGATGGAATGGTTGGCAGTCACAAAAAAGAGATTTTATACGATTTTTTCTCATTACGTTTTAAAACTCTTCGCTTAAAAAAAAGAAAGAATAAAAGTGGAACTCTTTATTGTTTCACGCTGTATCGAGCAGCCTAAAAGTCCATTTCAAAATAACATTTCTACACAAAGAAGCCATTTCTTAAAATATTAAAGCGATAAAAAACTGTTAAAATATCTTTCATTTTAACACAGACACGCCCGCACATATATACCATGTCGTACATTAAAGTGGCGAGCGAAATAAGTCAATCTTGAGCAGTAGAAGTTATTTAACAACTAGATAACAAAAAAGTGTTTTAAATTGTGTCCATTTGTTTCCCTCGCGAAAGTTGATGAAAATAAAAATCAAATTAATTAATTTGAACGATTCAATTCACAAAATATTACAAATGAGCAAATATTTGAATATAGTATTAATTTTCATTATTGCATATTTAAAAAGAAATCGTGTTACTGGCAATATATCCGATCATTGTCAGTGTTCGTGCTCGATTTTCGTTGTTGATATAAAATGACCACACTTGACAGTGGTGTTTTTTGAATGCCAATTTCTGGTGTGTTATAGATTGAAACCTGGTGTCGTTCATTTGCGAGTCAGACTTTGTTGAATGTTGACGCTTTGTCCACAAATGAATATCCTAAAAATGGAGAATGAAAAGTTGAGCTTCATGCTCTATGAATTTTCGGAAAGGAGTAAATGTCGGAATTGCGGCAAAATACATTAAGTAGGATCATTTGAATGGTGCTCCAGCTATTCAGGCATTTGGCAAATTTTGTTAGCGTGATTTTAACCTAAACGATCAACCACACCCCGGGCGACCTTCCGACGTCGATGAAAACGACCTGCTTAGCATCGTAGAGAGGAAACCGAAGATTTCCATGAATGAGATTTCTAAGTGTTTCAAAATCAATATCGTAACCGTCTTTTAGCATTTTAAGAGACTTGGCTTCAAGAAAAACAGCCGATGTAATCAAATCGAAAAGATCGTATGTTGAAAAAAAGACCCTTGCAGAACTTTAAAGGCCTGAAATGGTAGTTAAACCTTCCATATTCTTCTGACTTGACTATTCCGGATTTTTTTATGTTCTGATCTCTGCAGAAGAATTTAAAGGGCAAACCATTTTACTTTGTACAGTCGGTCGGAAACTACATCACAATCTTCTTCCAACAAAATTACGAAATTTCTACCAAAATGGCATCAGCAAGCTTGTAGAACAATGGAAGCCAGTTGTTAAAAGCAATAGCAACTTTGTACTTGAATAATAATTGTATTTTTGTATGTAAAATTTTGTTTTTAATTTTCTAATCGTTCACGAATTTTTGCAATTATTCTTCAGATTTCAATTTATTTCTTCGAGGGTTTTATAAAAGATGTAACTTTGAACAAAACTAAAAATTATACCTAAAAAGCTCGCTAGATCATGTAGCAATGGATATAAAACTCTGGCCAGTTTTTAAAATGCTAAAGAATATAGTGGCATTAAACACGCACACACACTCACGTTAAAAAAATCTTTAGCGCCTTTCGTAATATGAAGACAGGAAAGTCTAGAAGACTAATTCTGAAACCTAGTGCTCAATACTAAGGTAATGTGCCAGACTATTCAAAAGCTTATTTTAGTTTCTGTCGTTGTGCAATGGCCAGTTAACATCTCAAAGTGCAATGAGTTCGAACGTCCATGTGAACCGCTTTACACACAAAGTTAAACTTTGTAATTTTCTTGGGTACGAACCGTAGGCTAATTACTAGAAAGCACCAAGTATGACTAGTGTAGGTAGTTTAATCGTTACAGAAAGTCCGACTAATATGGACTATATAATAATATGGCCTAAACACTAACTACTCGGTTAACTTTTTCTCGTCCCTAATTTGTATACATCACGCTTGGCTGGTCATGTGGCACTTAGCGATTGACGAGTGACGCCCTAGTCTGGACAGGGGCCTGTTTCTGAAGTCGACGCCGTTAAAGAGAAGATGCTTGTTTCAGGACATGGGAAAAGAAGAAGATAATCTTTTGCAACATGTTGTGCTGGATTTGTGAATAATGACAGGCTTTTGCAATATTCGCTAGCTTTTCTTTTTCAGGGTCGGAGAGGAGGTATATAACACATTTCTACATTTTGTTAGCATGTTCTCCTTGTATAAATAAAACACAGTTCTATCTATTTCTGAGGTGAGATATTGTAATTATTTACATCGTTCGGACGGTTGTCCTCATCTTTATTGCTATATTCACGACGTTTCGGCCGTTGTACGCTCTGGCCTAATTCAGGTGATTGGAACTTCGAACTGAACCCTTTATTTCTTCTACCGGCATATATTGTTCTAGTTCCACGTACCATATCTCTTCCAGATGTCTCAGTTATCTCCCTTTAACTCAACTCTCCAAGTTTTTTCATCAATGCAGTAGCCTAGTATTGAACTCATAAGTATTTGGGTCAAGTCACTAGATCCAATGAAGGCTTTTATTCACTGGGCCATGTGTCCTTGCGGACATCAATCTATGAATTTTATTTATGAATACAATATGGAAACCAGTAATACAGATTGCTAAAGTGCTTGAGAAAAGCAAAAAAATGAAATATGAGTTCTGGTAAAAAAATGATTACTAAGAAGTTTATAACTTCTAAAAACTCATACACTGATGTCCTCAAGAACACATGGCCCAGTGGATAAAAGCGTTGGTTGGAAGGGAAATATTGTTGATATTCCTTAATATATAAAACAATATAATATGTGAGAGTCATAAATATTCTTTTGATATGAATATGAAATAAGCTTTGAAGTAATTGTGTGTAATAAATTAAAATCCTTTTGCTATGTCATAATATTTAATAATGCTACTACTAATAAGATAAGAACAGAATGTGCTTTTTTATTGACATGGCAGTCCCTGTAGATTGTAATGTATCTTTGAAGATCTTTAAAAAATTATCAAAGTACAAGGATCTTGAAATAGAAATCTCAAAAATATGGTATATGACAACATCAATAATTTCATTTGTAGTTGGAACCCTCGGATTGATTGGAAAAAGTTCCGATAGACTCATTGAAGGAATTCCTGATAGCCCATGCCTTAAAGAAATACAAAATTTATACTCACAAGTACAGCTCACACATTACGAAAAGATTTATTTATTTAAAATGTGTTATTTTGCTATTTTTACAAAAATGATCAGTCGAAAATTTCATGAAGCCATTTCTGACCCATAGGTCTCTTGTTGGGAACCGAAACGAAATGTGTACACCACAGAAATCAATGGAATAATAATAATAATAATAATAATAATAATAATAATAATAATAATAATAATTGTGCAATCATCATGTTCAGATATTGTAAGGGTTTCTAATATAGAATAATATGGATGAGTGATGAAAATAATAATGTTAATGTTAGCCGTTTCTTTATAAGGAAACATTCAACATTCATTGACTGAGCAGATGGTGTTACTATTGAATATTTTTATAATTTTTTTCCATTAAAACATTTTTGGGGAAAATATTTTTCAATAGTCCAGTAAATGTTATTATTCTTTCGAGTACTAATTTCTTCCTAACCTTTTATTTGAAATCCTCAAATGATGCGGTTTCTGTTATTTGGTACAGTTCTTTGCGCTTCTGTAGCGCTACTGCCCGAGGTTAGTAGAAGAAATGTCCTCGCTAAGAGCTACAGGTTATTATTCTCTTGAAGACATTCATTGTCATCGATCTGAGAAAACTGCTATATATAGCTGATAGTTTAGATATTTCTAAACGAGTTTGGCATCATGCATGACATCCATATGAAAATCTCGATCTCACAAGGCTATTTAAGAACCTGGCTCATCTTTTTAGGTTAATGTTTTTCGTTTTGTAGCAAGTTGTGGGATTGTGTGAAACTACATCTAACGCAACCTATTCTATGTTCAATTTCCTTATTTTCTATACTAAGTTTATTATAACTGATCCATAAATCAAGTTTTATAAAATGATAAGTATTTACTAATTCCACCTTCTGATATCTTCATGGCGGATTCAGTGTTCGCGCCATCACTCCTTTCATTAGTTTTTAGAAGTGTACATGAAGTAAATTTTGAGTAAAGAACTCTATCAATGGAAGTACTTTTGATATACTTTAAACTGTATCACATAACAATAATAATAATAACAATAATATACAGGTATACCTCGGATTACGTCGTTTCGAGTTAAGCCGTTCTCGATTATACGTCGTTTGTCGAAAAATATATGAAAAAATAAAAATCAAGTTTTAGTCATTTTATTCGACTTTACGTCTGTCCGCCACAAATACTGAAGTCGTAATATAACTAGAAAAGCGTTAAAAGCACACAAAATCATGTTACTGGACTAAGAATAAATAAAATAATGAATAAGAATAAAAGTATATAAAATAATGTTAAAATACGTATATTTACAGTAAATGTTAAGATAATCGTCATAAATCCTAGAGAACGACATATGAAATATGTTGTCGTCTTCTTATTTAGCGGACTTTAAGAGTTCAATATTTGGCGTTTTCCACAGTAGATGGGTTGATAGATTGAACCATCAGGGTGCTGTCAAGAAATCATTCAAGTGAAAGTGTTGTCTTTGAGGAACTTAATCAAAAATACCCAGATGAGAAAGTTGTAGAGTTTATAGTGAGTCAAAGCTGGTTTATGAGATTTAAAGAACGAAGAAGTTATCACTTTATAAAGAAACAAGGTGAAAGTGCATCAGCTGACGAACAAGCAGCAGCCGATTTTCCTAAAGCATTGGCTAAGATCATCGAAGAAAACGGGTTTCTTCCTGAACAGATTTTTAACGTTGACGAAACTGGATTATATTGGAAAAATTGTCAGACCGTTCTTTTATTGCTAATGCTAAGCATAAGGTTATATTGCTGATAAATTATTTTATTCCGAATACTGTACGTACATATCATAAATACTGTAATATGCAATGGGGAGTGATTATTTGCAGTTTATAGTGTGGTTATTTCGACTTTAGTCGTTTTTCAACCTATGTATTGACGTCAGGAACCAGTTAATGACGTTGGGTGAGGTATACCAATATTGAAATCATAATCAATCTTTAGATGTTTATATGAAATAAACTTTAGAGTAACGGTCTTTAAAAACTGAAAATAGTTTTGCTACAACTTAATATTACGTAACTGTGTCGTACAGTAATGATTAGGAAGAACTTGTACCGTAGTAAAGTAATAGTAAATAATTGTAATGGTTAACAAGTTTTCAATATAGACTACTTTTATTAGGCTGGAACAGAAATAAAGCGAGAAAGAAGGAAAAAATGAAATGCAAAAAAGCGGTGGGAGTCTATTTTATAGAGAGACAGAAGAAGAAAAGTAATAGGAGAATAAAAATGACGAAACAAAAAAGTAGCTGAAAAGAGTGTCTTCTTTTATGTGCTGTGTACCTTCGGGATATAAATGTTAACATCTCTCCACAACTTCCTATCCTTTGTTGCTCTATTTAATGTCTATATCCTCACTAACCCACCCAGTTTCTGTCTTGAGATGCTCGTTAGGTAGATTTTCCTTTTGTTCTTAATATGTCCTGTGAGCGACAAATTCTTCAGGCCCTTTTTCCTCATTATGTGTCATAGAAATTCCAACCATCATTCTGATTCTGTTATTCTAGTAAAAGTGTCTTTTTATTTCCATTTTCTTTAAACCTTCTCATTGGTCATTTGTTTAGCCTATGATATTGTTGCAGAGTAGTTTTCACAGTGGAGGCTTGTATTTCAATAAGTTGTCCTAAATTAGGTTCGGCGTACAAACGTTAGGAACTTGGAAATAAGAGTTAATGACGCAACAATCTAGTTGTGATGGTTGGTACTTCAATGACCGATTTTGACTGACTCGCTGAACACCACTGAGCCGAACTGGCGACTGCTACTACTACTTATTATCTGTGGGAGAGTCCATTACAATAGAATAGGTATTATGGCATAACATATATACTCTGCATCCTCCTGTAGCATCACATGTCAGTTTTTTCAGGTTTCTTCTTCTGGGGACATTGTCCAGCCCTCACTGATATATAGAAGGATTGATATTACGTAGCAGTTCAGCCATCTTTTATTTGTTTTGAACGAATTTGTCCTGTTTCTTGATTAGTTTAGTTTTTGAAAGGTATCCCGCCATTTCAATGCGTCTTCGGATTTCGGTGTCACATTTCCCGTCGTCTGTTAAAATGAAGATGAATAAAGAAATCAGAAAGAGGGAAAATAAACAATAGAGGAAGAAAGAAGTAGGAGAGAATAGAGAGACAAGGGGAATATAAAAGATGAGAAATTAAAGAGGGATAAGTGTGATGCATGAAGAAAAAAAAGAGAAAGAATAAAGAGAGAAAGTAGAGAAAAAGGAAAAGAGAATAAGGAGGGAAGTGTGTGTGTGTGTGTGAGAGAGAGAGAGAAAGAGAGAGAGAGATAAAGAAAAAAGAATTATTTGAATAAGGAGAGAAGTTAGAAGAAAAAAGAAAGGATAAAGACATGATGGAGTGATAAAGGAGGGGAAAAAAGAAAATAAACATTGAAGAGATAGAAGCAGAACGAAAGACGAGAGAATAAAAAGATGGCGGAAAGATAAAAGAAGACAGAAAAGAATATAAGAAAGAAAAAAAAACGATAGCGAAGAAAGGTGTTTTTAAGCGAAGAAAGGTGTTTTTAAGCGAGAAAGGAAAGACAGAGGAAGAAAAAAAAGAAGAAAATACAGAAAGAAGAGTAGAAAAAAGTGAGAAGCAGACATACTTGTTTCTTGATAGAGCCTTAGACAATGGCTTGATAATTTGATTTTTATCTCCCGAATCAGCTACATATGGGCTGGAACCTCAAACGTTTCTCTTGCTAAACTGTTTTCTTTAGAAAAAAAAAACTACTTTTGGGCATTGTTTGATATTTTCTTTGACAATGGCAATATTTTGGCTGAAAATGAATTCATTATATACAATGTAAGAAAATGATGAAAACAATGATGGGAAGGAAACAAAACTAACCGAGTTAGTCTGCATTTAAACAGACAAAAACTTCAGATATACTGAACTGAAACATCGGAAAACATTTGAAATTAGTCGATATTCTAGGAAAAATTATTAACGTCGGTGCTTCGTTTGCTGTTATTTTTAAATAACTGAATCATTGTTAAAATTTGTTTTTTTTTTATTTTCATTTTGCGATGTTTTTATTGATGTCTTTTGAATTTTAAGAAAAAAAGAAGCTCTATTTAAAAATATCCAAGCGGGAGTTGTAAAAAATGAAGAACATGAATGAAAATAGAGAAGGAGTCAGAAAAGAACTAGGAGAAGGAAAAGATAAATAGATAAAAAAGAGAGAAGAAGAGGGTGGGAAAACGTGATAAGTAGGAAGAGATAGTAGAAAACAAAAGGAAGTGGAAA
>OZ010583.1:76814676-76939676 GCA_963932145.1 Acanthosepion lycidas | reverse complement strand
GATAAAAAATCGACGAATTATGAATTTTTATAAGAACTGTTTTCATTCTTTAAAATTTGAATTAGAATAATTAGAATAATTTATAAACTTTTAAATATTTTAAAATTTTGTATTAATTTGTAGCGGTCAAATGGAATTGTTATTAAATTATGACTGAATTTACTTATGATAAATGGAAAAAGATCACTAAAATCCTGAGTATTTTCAAAAATTTTGAATTGAATTATTAGTAAGAGCGGTAACTATATAAAGTTAAAATTTATTGGTAATTTTCTAACATTTCCTGAAAAAGCATCTACGTGAGTTAGAGAAAGAAAGCTAAAGTACCTGAAATTCAATAAAAATTTTACGTTTAATTAGAATATTTTCTTAAATTTTTAAGGTTACTGGGAATTAAAAAAAATATATAAAAGATATTCACGCTAAATTCATCAAGTAATTTTTAAACTTAAGCCCCCACTTCGAAAAAATTCCCGAAATTTTTTTTCCCAATAATTTTATCAAGAGAGTTTTCATAAAAATATCCACCTCCGTGTCAAAAAATGCTTTTCTGAGATATTTTAAACTAAAAGCAAATAAATAAGTGTCAATATGGACGATTTTAACGTTTTTACTTTAAATAAAAACTCATTCCAATCAATTTAAATACACTTTGAAATACAGCAAATTATTTTGTTTATTGAAAATATTAAATTAAAAGTAAAATAAAGGCTTGAAGAAAGATTTTTTCCATTTTTAAAAATGCATTTCAAACCTTAAGTGTCTCTTTTCTTTGGAGGTACCTACACACACACATATGCATTTCAAACATATATGTGTGTGTGTATATAGTGAAAGAGAAGAGAGAAAAAGAGGTAGAGAGAGAGAAGGAGGGGTGAGCGTTCGTCATATAGAGGCAAATAAAAAATGAATAGAGAAAAATATAAACAAGACCAAACAAACTACAAACGAAAGGGAAAAATAACACCAAACAGAGAAATCATTAAATCACGAAAGACAAAACTATATAGATAAACAGTAACAAGAAGAAAAAAATGAA
This sequence comes from Acanthosepion lycidas, assembly GCA_963932145.1. Classification (NCBI taxonomy): domain Eukaryota; kingdom Metazoa; phylum Mollusca; class Cephalopoda; order Sepiida; family Sepiidae; genus Acanthosepion; species Acanthosepion lycidas. The sequence goes on along the minus strand of OZ010583.1, from coordinate 76,938,637 downwards.
AAGAAAACAACGGAAAAACATGGCAACAAAGAAAAAATCTCTACCAATTTCTTTTCCTTTATTGAAAGGAAAATTTTGGAGAATAGAGAATATTTTTAATCTCTGCAATTATTCACCTGCCGTTCTTTGTGAATGAGTATGTTATTGCGCATGCGTTGACAAGCTGGCCAACGTATGTGTACATCGGCAAATCATTGCGTTCGCATCAATGGTGGCCATTTTTGTTCATTCTGATACAAATTCTGTTTGGGTTTATCTCTCATTCTCAAACATTTCTTAATTCGAAAACAAAAGGCAAAGACACATATACATCACACACACGCGCACGAACACAGACACACACATATACACACACACAATACACATATATATGTACAAACATAAATATTTACATGCACACACACTTGATCATATATACACACACTTTTAGAAGAATAGATGTATATAAAAGAATAAAATTTGTTTATAATTATTGATAAAATAGGTTTTTATACGCATATATAAATACGAATTGATAGAAATTGATATTGAATAGACAATAAATTTAAACCACCATATATATATATATGCGCGTGTGTGTGTATTTGTGTGTAGTTAGACATAGATCAGAAAAGAAAGAGAAATTCTAACACACACACGAATGCACGCACACACACACACATATATATATATGTAATATTTATTCAAAAATTATAACATAAGCATGTTATAACTTTACTACTAAAATATCTATTTTGTTTCAACACTTCTGATGTTGATTGCAAAAATCAACAAAATCATCCTTTGTTCGAATCTCACCATCGGATTGGATGGGTCGATCCCCGAGTGCGGCATCTTTGCAAAGTACCGGAAAACCATACCACGTGTTCAGCCAAGCCTTGTAAGTGAAATTGGGTAGACGGAACCCTTGGGGGTTTGAGGGTTTGAGTGTGCTGGTCTTATTCAGATTGTTGTTCACGCTAGATAACATGCTCTCTCTCAGAAAATGTAACTAAGGTCTGCTGAGCATAGTTGCAGTATAAACTACAGGTTGGTTCTATGCTGGACAAACACAAAATATACCCGAGCGAGTGTTTGCAATAAGGATTGGTTACCCGCCCCAGTAGACGGGTATCCTCGAATACAAGTGTCCAGTTATCACACACACACACACACACACACACATACAGACACACACACACATTATATATATATATATATATATATATATATATATATATATATATAGATAGATAGATAGATAGAGAGAGAGAGAGAGAGAGAGAGAGAGAGAGAGAGAGTCTAGTGGGGTCTAAAGAGTTTTTGACCACCTCCTGCTAAAAGTAAACCAGAGAGCACTTCAATAAAACAACAAATAAATACAATGACTGACACACACGCATATATATATATAGAGAGAGAGATGTTTTACTTTCAGAATACGGTTAGAACATAGTGGCCGTGTTCGTAGTTAATATTATTAAATGTTGACTTTTTCTTTCTTTTTTTTTGTTATTAAGGCTTCCATTATTTTTAATCTTTTTTTTACAGGTGGATGATTTTATTATGTTTAGTGTGTTTCGGATGGACCTGACGATTGCGTTTAAACATAAACGTCTGTCGCCGCTGAGCGCTGAATTCAATGTCCACTGATATATATATATATATATATATATATATATATATATATATATATATATATATGTTAGTTTGGGAAAATGGTGTTGCATTTAAAGAAGGAAAAGTAAAAAAAAAATGCTTCTTTGATCTTAACAGATATATTTAATCAAAATTAAATCAAGTATTTCCTTTCATTATCGATCACATAACCCCGTCTACTAAACTGTCATCCCTTCAAAGATAGCAGTTCTCAATTTTAACCTTTTCACAATTAATAAACTGTTTTTCCTCTAATCATAATGTTTCAATGATCTTAAAAATGATTGTCAGATGGAGAATAAGGTGAGGAGTAGGAGGCAAAACTTCCATAATTGGTTTCCAAATTCTTTCCTGATTAATCCGGGCAATAGATAGTTTTACATTATCTTGCAAGAGCAACATGCCTTTACAATTAACCAATGATGCTATGTATAGATTATATTTAATTTTATGCGCGTCAAATGCCCTGTTTCCAGAAAATGATATATGTTGAGGGAGTGAATTAAATTGATCAATTAAAAAAAATAATTAGTAAGTGGGTATTTATTAAAAGCATCTGTTCTTTATTCTAAAAACATTTCGAGTTAATAATCCTTGTAGGTTTTAGAAAACAAATAGGAGATAAAAAATATTAATCTTTGAGTAATATGGGGTTTATTTTCATTTTAGTTACATTTTATAGCAGCGGCCAAATCGCTATTCTACGACCGTTACAATGCAGTGTGACTCGAGGCGAGATTTGAACGCAAGCCTCTTGTTTTATCTATTAGGTTGGTGCAAAAATAATGACGTAATAATGTCGTTTTTGACGTTATTACGTCATTATTTTTGCACCAACCTAATAATTTTTGAGGTAATATTAGTGTGGACTTGATGTATAGGAAAATTGTAAAAGGAAACAAAGGGAAATAATAAGAAGCTGTTCCATATGAAATATTATGTTCGGATCACTTTTCCTTTAATTAAAATGATTTCCGTGTCCTTTCAATGTAAGAAACTCGATTGACTGATTTCTTTCTTTTTTTTTTTTTTTTTTGGCAATCATCAGATTGGATGGGTCGATCCCCTTCATCCCTCTAGCAGGTTGTGACCAAATCTAAAATTTTCAATTGAACAATTTTTATATAGCCGACTAAATATGGAACATTATTTTGGGAAAATGTTTTGTTACTTTTATTTTGTATTTTTGCGTTTGAACTGTAAAATTAAATCATCGCAAATCTTTTGTTGATGATGAGAATAAAAGTCTTGAAACCTGTACAAACATAAATACATTTTTATGTGTTATTGGCGGAAAGTTTCATTTTAGATTCCCATTGTAAGAACTTAGGGCAACATAATAAAAAAGGTCATTATTACTAATTACAGACACACTTACCGAGGAATTAAACATGTACCAATATAGGTATATATTATACACGTCTTGTCGACGGTCTATATGTAATAGATTTCTAAAGAAGTAATGCATTTTTTACTTATTAATCAGAAAGTACTTTGTCATTGTAAACGTTATTTTTAGGGGATACTCATATTTGAGTAGACGCTCCGTTGTTCCAGAAAACTATTTTTATATTGTAAGAATTTTCTTTTGGAGATGATAATAATTTTTACTGATACAAGTTATGTTAATTAACCCATAGCTTGGGGAACACAAGCGGTGGATTCATATTTTGCCAATGTTATTTGCGCGTAAGTGTATATAACGAAACCGACTGGAATTGGAACTCGTCTCTGCGATTTCCAATTCCGTACCTTTATCTGTTACACTACCGGAGCATTCAAACTTACAGCACTTGGCATTCCCAAAGTGTCACCCATGTAGGTACTGACCTGGCTTGTTGTAATTGTAAGAGCACTGGTGTTTCAATCAATACGGCTCTTAGTCTGGAAACTGTTTATCACATTAAAAAAATTATCGTCTTTTACTTTATATACTGTTCAAATGCTTCAATTACTTCTTCAGTAGAATAGAATCTTCTCTCAACATTTCTTAATGAGAGGATCTGATGAATAAGGTGTATATTGTAAAATCTTATAACGAATACTGTGAAACTTTTGAATGGTGAACAGTGAAATGTGAAGGCAGACATTATTACCGAGCAGAATCCGGACATCCCTATTCACTGGTCTAGGTTGTTTATTTTTTTTTCAATTTATTGCAGTACGTGTTGATTGCCTTCATATTGTGACTAACCGGTGCAATCAATTAATTATTTTAATGACTGACTTACGATTCATTTTCAAGGTTCTCATTCCCTGAACGACATTTTGGAAACTATCTCGGTATAGATCTGACATTAAGAATTCTCCTGTCAAATGCCAAGCTGTAGTTTCGTTGGCGTTTGTGGCCTAATTTAACCACATGTATTACGAGCAGCCGACATTGTTTAATTGCTGTCGTTTTCTCGATGCTACAAATAATATTTTTATGGTCAAAACCATCTGAAAGCAAAATGGCAGACAAATTTGTAAGAAATAAGCGCTGAATGAAGGACTTATGCCAATAAAGCTTTTTTCAAGTTTTTTGCGAAACATTGGCAAACAAAAATACAACACTTCATATGGGGAAACCGAATAATATGAAAAAAATAACGAAAAAAAAAATAGGAAAAATGAAATTTGTTTTGATAAAAAGAAGTAAAGAAAGAAAGAAAGAAAGAAAGAAAGAAAGAAAGATATCGTTGTGGATATGAGATAACCTCTCGAGAATATGACTTGGACACGCCCAAAATAATATATATACTGACGTCAAGAATCGTCAAGCGAGAGCTAGCCGGGAGCGAACCTTATATCATTACTATCGAATTCAGTAAGACTACGTCGACTCCAAGCGACATATTTCGTGATTCTGTTATCTCCTTTCAATAGAATGAAGACATAACAGTGGCGTCGAGGATTCTAATTTACACGAAAAAATATCTCTCGTTTAGTATAAATAGCAGGCGAAGAAAATTCAAAATTCACGGCGTCTTCCGGTAAATACCGAGTTAGCCGGGAGCGAGCCTTATATCCTTACGACCGAATTCAGTAAGTCTACGCCGACTCCAAGCGATATTATACTTCATGATTATGTTATCTTAATTCAAAGGAATGAAGAAATAACAGAAATAAAGAAAGAAAGAAAGAAAGAAAGAAAAAAGAAAGAAAAGAAAAGAGAAACACGAGGAAAACAAAGATAAGTATGCGAGTATTGAAATAAAGAAATACTAAAGGAATGAAGCAAGAAAAATTAGAAATAGAAGGAAAAGAATAAAAGTAGAGACGTTAGGAAAAGTCATATAGAAAAATGGACGAAGAAAATTAAAATACGAAACGATGAGGAAGAAGTAAAGGAAAAGAAACAAAGATTATGAACAAAAAAAAACAAAAAAAAAACGAAGTGTTAGAAAAAAGGAAATAAACTCGAAGAATAAACGATGAAGATTGATTGAAAGAGAAAAAAAGTTTTACAAAAAAAAATAAAATAAAATAAATAAATAAATAAAATAATAAATATGAAGAAGAAATTGAATTAAAAGAAATAATGAAATGATAAGTTCAGCAATATCATTGGTCCTGATCTTCAGTCACTTTCTCACCGTTATAATGTAGTTTTATTGTGCACTTTCTATAAATTATTTCATGGTAATTGTTCATATAAACTTTCCGCTATGGTATCTAAACTTTATGAATTTAAGCTCTGTACTAGATTGACAACAAGGTCTCAACAATTTATATTTCAATCGTCTAGATGTGACCGTAAGTTCTATGCTAACAGTTTATTTTCTCGCACTTCTCGTTTGTGGAATTCTATTCCGGTTCAATACTTTCCAGCCAACTTTTCTCTTCAAAAATTTAAATCCAATGTCAACTGTTATCTACTCTTTTCTTGATTCCTCTTCTACCGTTCTAACATCTTAATAATGTTTCTCTTTTTTATTATTCTTTCACACTCAGTAATCTCTTGTGTCTTAGTGGCTTCATTGCCTTGCATGAGGTGAAACGATTAAATAAAGAAAGAAAAATGAAGTGAAAAGAAGGAAAAACACGTCAAGAAAAATGAAAGTGAAAAAGATTCTAAGAAGAAAAAAAAGTATCGAATAATAACGGCATAGGGAAAATAAAATAAAGAGAATGACAAAAAAGAAAAGAGTGACATATTAAAAAAGACAGATACAAATCATAACGGAAATATAAAAAAATAAACCTCAACATTGTAAAGAGCAGAATAGAACTTTTCAAAAAACCTGCACCAAAAAAAGATTATTAAGGCAAGTTTCAACAAACTAGCAAAAAGACAAATCGTTAAAGCCACCGATTCTCTGTAAACACATTAAAGCCAATTTAAATTACTGCTGTAATTTAGTCAGAGGTAAAAAAAAGTAAGTGAAACCGCTATCGTTTTATGAGACGAAATCAGACGCCAGGGAAGGAAATAATAATATCTACAATGACATCATCATACAAGCCTCGCCTACAACAAATCGTAGAAGTTTTAGCCATATTCATTGCCTATTGGTGGTGGTGGCATTTCTGTTGTACTCTTTCGTTGTTCGACCTCCACCGATTGAAAAGCTCGATAGAATTTTATCGATTAGAAACAAATATTATTCTTTGAAATTTAGATAATCGGGATGAACAATAAAAACAGAAAAAGTTGTTGCCGTCGCCATTATTTTTAAAACAGGCAGTAAATAGAGAGAGAGAAAAATGTCCGTCATTCAGTGGCTTCGTTTTATGACAGACAAGAATATTCTAGCAACCATTGCTATATAGTAGGTTGGTGCAAAAATAATGTCGTTTTCTCACATAGTAACATATGTGAGAAAACGACATTATTTTTGCAACCTAATAGCATGACTTATTTTCTTACACCATATTGTGCTTCATTTTCCTTCTTTCTTTTTCTTATCTTTAATTCATTTCGTTATTTCTTTTATCTTTTTCGCATTTCCTTTATTCTCCTGATTTCTGCCGATTCGTTTCTACTTTCATTCCTTCTTTTCTTCTTGCCTTTTTTGTTTTTGCATCCTACCTTCTTTTCTATTTCTTTTTTGTATTTTTTCTTTCATTTTTCTTTTTATATTTTATTTATATCCTTTTTAATCTCTTCCTTTAATTTCTTCTTTCTTTTCTTTCTTTCTTTTTCCATTTCTTTCTTAATTTATTTAATTTTTTTTCTTACTATATTGTAGTCTCTTCACACATTATATGCTTCCTACTTTTCCCTTTTGTTTCTTTTCCCTGTTTCTTTTTCTCTTTCTCTTGTTTTATATCTTTCGTTACATTTCCATTTCTTTCTTTCTTTCTTTCATTCTTTCTTTCTTTCTTTCTTTCTTTCTTTCTTTTGATTTGCTGAATTTCTTCTCTTCCTCCCTACTACACATCTTTTCTTTTTTGTTTGTGTTTCTTACCTATTTCATTCCCAATGAATATTTGAGGGAAGATGTTGGCTGAATATTTGGATTTGTTAATAATTTGTGACAAGTGATAAATATGAGCTTTCAGCGCGCGCACACACACACACACGCACACACACGCACACGCAAATATATATATATATATATATATATATATATATATATATATATATATATATATATATATATATATATATATGAAAAAAGATAAAAGGAAAACTTATCTTATCAGGTTTCGTCCTCTGAGCAGCATTATCAAGGCAAATGCAAGGATTTTATTTTGTCGCAATTATTTATATACAAAGCAAAAATTTTATTCGTTTTCCAAATTTAGCTTAGGAACGCTTATAAATATTCATTAGCTGAGCTAAAAGTCAGGCAAACTATGTAGGACACGAACTGACACAATTCAATGTTAATAAATGAAAGTGAGTAAGTGATGTTCTAGAAATGTTGTTTTATGCAAATTAGTATTCAAAATGTTTTAGTTTGTGATTAATTAATGTGTTTTTATATTTACAATGACATCAGGTTATGAATTTAACCTTTTTTTTTTAAATTTTTAACGTTTTTGTAGTCATGCATCTTCGCTTGGCGATATTGGAAAGAATCCGGGACTTAGATTTATATTTTGATAAGATTCAATGGCAGCACTATCGAGAATTTTCCTTCAAAGTTACTTTCTCTTTGAAAAAGTGTGGCATTCTTTAGATCCGAGTTGTGGTTCAATTTGTATTTAATGCATTTGATAACTTGCTGTATATCAGGTCCCTTTTGTATTCATAGATACATTTTTAGAAATTTCTGCAAGTTTCCCCAATTGGAGCAGTTTAAGTTTAAAGTAGGCCCACCCGAAAATCAAATATTAATAACAATTGGGTGCAACTGAGGTACATACTCAAATGAGGAGTTAACAATTTGAATGGGAGTGGCCGTGAAAAGGGCCATTTTTGCGTTCTCAATCTTGTTTCAGCCTCACGCACCGCAGCAGTTGAAGAAGCGTTTCTCCTCAACCGTGAGTCCTTTGATCATCACTTTCAGCCTCACGCGCAGAAGCGTTCAGGTATGTTCTTCTGGAAAGCCGAACTGAAGTAGTAGGCTTTATGCAACTGAAAAAGTAAGCTTATGTGAGAGAGATTGGGCGCTTGGCCAAGAGAAGGGAATGTGTAACTGGGATTCAAATCCGGCACTGAAGAATTATCTATCAAACAGAAAAAAATCATCGAAATCAGATGAAAACTATGGAAATACATAAAAAAAACATCCGATCGCACACACATGCATACAAACACAGACACACACACACACAAGCACACACACATACGCGCGCGAATTTTTAGAATTATACATAGAGTTACGGATAATTTCTATATCATTTATGCCCAGAAAAGAAGAAATTTATAAAAATACCAGAAAGATTAAATAATAAAAAAAAACTTAATCACAGTACCTTGTCAGTCATTTTAATGAAACTTGTATAAAAGAGGGATTGCTACAGAAACTTCTGCTTTCAAGATGAACGAAATTTCCTAACTTCCAGATAAAATAAAATTCCTGTTTTCAAGTTGAAAGAAATTACCCTTCAAGAAGAAAGTTCCCGCATTCGATAAAATAAACTTCTTGCCGTAAAGATGAGAAAATCTATAGCCTTCCAGATGAACCTTACAGAACGATGATATATTTCCTTGAAAGTCTATTGCATCTGAATTCCACCCAAGACATCAAGTGGAACTCGTATATAAGAATCACTGCGAAAGAAGCTACTAACATTTTGGACTACTACTATCCGTCAAGGAAGTACCTTATACGTTCTGCCATGTTTATTTTACAAACGTCATAACAGACCAAAAATGGAGTATAGTTGCCCTATCGAGGGTGGAACTGATCAATCCATACTTTACAGCCTTCATAGAGTTCAATATCGTTTATGTTGTCTGTAGCCTCGTTTCTAACAGACACAATGCTGCAACTACTGACCTCAAGTCGAAATCATATGTAAAATCTATTGCTTTCTTACAGCAACGTCAAGCTTGGTCAAAACACTTGGGAGTACCAGGTGCTGTAAGCTTGGATGTGAGTGTGATGTAATGGATAATGGCCCAGAACTGGAACTCCGAGAACCAAGTTCCGATTCCAGTCTGTTTCGTTATATTTACTTATACATAAACACGCTTGGATATAATATGAATCCACACATTCTCCCCCAGTTTTGTTTTAATTAGTAGGAATTATATCAGAAACATTATTAAATCGTAGGAATTATAACAGAAACATTATTATCTTCAAAAACTTCTTAAAATATAAATTTTTCTGACTTTAAGTAACCTGCAAAAAGGTTGGGAGGCGTTAAAAAATGCATCAGTCCATTACAGACATATCATTGCAAACCTATTGTTTCTCTATCTCGACTTCGATGGCCAATTATCAGATGATATCCATTCTTTAATTCTGCCAATGCTGGCCTTTACAGCTCTGTCAGGCAGTCGAATAACTCTAAGAACCTCTAATCTGTTGTTGACTGGGGCAAAAATGGCTGGTTAACTTTAATACCTCACCCCCCCCCCAAAAAAAAAAAAACTGCTCTCTTTTACTCACCTCAGAGAACCCTCCATGCCTCCCATTAGAATGTCTGGTGCTCAACTCCACGAGAACGCCTCTCTGCGACTACTTGTTCTGACACTGTCCGCTGACCTGGGATGGAACAAATACATCGAATCAATAGCTTCACCTACTGCAAGGAAAGTTGGTTCTCTATATCGCGCCAGAAAGTTATTTTTTTCTCGCCCGAATCCAAATCTACAAATCAACCATTTGTCCTTGCATATAATACTTCTGCCATATACAGTCTGCGGCTCCGCTGTTCATCTTAAGGCCCTCGACAAGATCCAGAGACGGATATACAATGTGACTGGTCCTGATCTAACATCTCGTTTACAGTCGCACTCTTACAGACGTGCCTCTGTTTTTATTTCTACAAATACTTTCACGGTAACTGCTCCGACGAGCTATTATCCCTGGTTCCCAAACTGCATGAATTTAAACGTGCCACTAGGTCGGCATCTCAGTCCCACCCTTTCACTGTCGAAACGGCTAAATGTAGCCGTCTCTTCTACTCCAATAGCTTCATGTCTCGCACCTCCCGTCTGTGGAACTCCCTTATCTTAATTGCTTCCCTGATAGCGATGATATTCAAATGCAATCTCAATCGACATCTCCAGATGCCTTGATCTATTCCTCATCCTTCTCTTCATCCTTTCCTCTCTCACGCATCTTTACTCTTGCTCCCACTCTCTGTAACCCTTTGCATGCTAGTGGCACTCGCGCCTTGCTTGGGGTGAAATGCTTAAAAAAAACTTACTTCTCCCGTGTTTCACACAGACATTTTCTCAAGAACTGCATCTTTATAGAACAGAATCCCGCCGCTTTGGTGCTACCCTGAAAACTTTAATCTTCATTTCTTCAAGTCAAGGGTCAAGGGTCAAGGGTCAATCGTTACCTCTTTATGTTCATAATATTACCTGATTCCTACAGTCTTCCTTTTATCCACTATTTCCAGTGTAACCATCGATACTGATTAACTTTCATACTTCGTGCTGGCGGAAATTTATTAGAAAAAAATAGTTTCGTACTATGCTGATCGAGTAAAAAAGAAAATGTCTATCTTTATGACTAATTTATAAGAGTCAATGTACCTTAAAAATCATTCATAATCATATATTTAAATATGGTTTTATACCGTGGATAGTACTTCTTCCGAGAGCAAAAATTTGAGACAGTTGAAAGCTCCGTGTGAAAATCCTTGGCATGTTAGCGATTTGTATTGCGTTATAGTTGATTACTTATGGTATTGAATCAAAAATATTTTTACCAGTTTTGGAATGACAAGCTGAAGAGAGAAGTTAGCCACCATTAGCGATAAGTCGGGATTTCAACAGATGTAGTTTTGGACGAAAGACGATAGGATAAATGTCTATTCTCTCTCCCCGTAACAAATAAGTAGATACAATTTATAGAATTTAAAACGGATTCTAAGATATGTTGTTGTTGACATCATCAATTTATTAAAAAAGGAATAAGAAAATATTTATTTTTATCATTAATTGAGAGTAAAATTATGCTTTGACTCGAATGTTATGCATTCAAAAGAAACAAAAAACGGAATTTATATAGACAAGAACGAAGAAAGTTATGAGAACGAAAAGAAATATCAGAGATGATCATATTTTTATTATGAAATTATTCTCCAAACATTATTCTTGTTCTTTGCTTCAGGACGTTAGTGATCATGTGTCTTCACAATTTCTTGCTCTTTGAATTTTGTCTTTTTGTGATCTCCCCGAAACCTTGTTTTCGTCTAGGCTTCTTTGCCTGTAGTCTATGCTGTGAGTATCAATATTTCCAAGCACTCTTTCCACATCATGTGCCTTAGAAATGTCAACTGTCTCTTTCTGATGTTAATTATAAGTGTCCTTTTTGTCACCGTTTTCTCTAAAACTTCTTCATTGCTCAAATGTTCGGTTCATGATATTCTCAAAATCATTCAACAGTAACACAAGTCTTTTCTTCATCTTTGATGTGATTGCCCAGCATTCCGTGCAAAAGAGGAGGATTGATATTACATAACAATTCAGGACTATTTTCTTTGTTTATAAAGAAATTTTCCTATTTTTAATACTTTGCTTAGCATTTGAAAGGCATCTTTCGCTATCCCAGTGCGCCTTCGGATTTCGGTGTCGCACTTTTCGTCCTCTGTTAAAACGTTCCCCAGATATTTCAATGTTTGTATTTGTTTGATTTTGATCTCTCTAATGTGTAATTTGTATGTTGGGTTGTCCCTTTTGCTAGCAACCTTGCATTTCGTCTTCTTGCAATTGATATTTAGTCATCGCTTTTATTCATTATCTACTATAGGAGTTATTGTAGTTTACTTTCTGTCTGTGCTATAAACATCTGCATATCTATATTGTTAAAATCGTGGCCGGCAGTAACGGATCATACTAGTTTTTCTAATTCTCTCAGAATCGCCTCAATATAGAGGTTGAATACGTTTGGTCGGAAGACACATCCTTGTCTTACAACTCTTTCTATATTTGTATATTTATTCATCTTTTATCCGTAGGCAGGCAGTTTGCTGCCGGTATATATCAACTGCTGTTGTTTTTCTTTGCAGACCTGTTCTATGTCTGTTGCTCAGTACAGCAGCAGTTTCTTTCTTTTTCAGAACATTCCAAATTGCTCTGTTGGCTATACCCAATGTCTCTGATCGCTTTTTCTTTTTTTCTCAGCTTCAAAATGGCTTGCTTTTCTCCCATAGACAGGTCTCGCGTCTTCATTTTGGCCTATCCTTTTTAACAAGAACTTTACGGGTGAAACACGACTAAAACAATGAATAGTCATTCAGAGCTATTTAATGTTTAAACAATCTAAAAAACAACATCTCGCCAACAAGCAACACCTGTCAGCTACGTGTTGCAATAGTTTTGCTCACTTGAAAAAGGGGTTGGTTCAAACAAAAGATGGTATGTCATAAGTTGGTTAAAAATTCTAAATATAAATATCAGGAAATAAAAGCTGAAATTCTGAAGTCTTTTCTCATATTCATCTCTTGATCTTCGATCCAAATATCTTCAGTGAACAACAAAACCAAAAGAACTGGACTTGCCCTTCCATTACTTTTGAAGGGACATGTGAGCAACGGCAACGTTTTAGAGAAAATGGAAACAGTGCTTAATATCCACAATTTCATGTTCTTTGTAGCTCATAATTAATAGACTTTGTCTTTTTATTTACATTATATTTTTCAAACTGTCGTCCTATTTATTGTCATATTTAGACAACAGCCCGAACAATGTAAATAGTGTAAATCGTTACAATACTTTATCTCAGAAATATAGATAGACTTTGCTTTTTTGTTAACACTATTAAATTTTCTTCCTCCATCCATTTGCTCAAGCCTGCTATGTAGGTTATGCGTTGTTTTCCCCTCTCCGTCTTGCCTTCAATCTGTCCTGTGTGTTTCACCTTTTCCAAGCGCTCTTTCCTCATCATGTACCCTAGAAATTTGAACTGTCTCATTTTGATCTTAAGTATGTGTCTGGTTGTTTTCATTTTCTTTAAAACTTCGTCGTTGATCACATGTTCGGTCCATGGTATGCCCACACACTGCGGACACCTCGAGGCGGTGTAATGGTTAACCAGCTTATCTCGCTAGAACAAGTAGTGAGTTCGATCTTCACTGGGTGCCCCATACTTTCGGCCTTGTGCCACATCTAAGTTACGCTTAGAAAATCGTCATATTCATGTTGCTGCAAGTCTGTCCCTCATCTTTGGGGAGAAGCTTACTATTACGAATTATGATCATTTATACAAAAATATACGCGCTGGTTATTTTATTATGCCTTCTTGGATTGTTCAATTTGTATTTTGAAAGCTAAGAAAAGGCGCAATTTATGAGCACAAGAGAAGAAGGGAATAATGTAAAATGATGCTCCGTACATTACACTTTCCGGTCCGGCACTGTTCAATTTAAACGTTCGTGGATGCAAGAAAAGCGAAACATAGCGCAAAGCTCGAACGAACAAATATAGGAAGGAAAGAATAATATTGCAGGATATAATCACTTAAATATGGAACAATGCATTGAATAATAAACTTTCCTGGCTACAATTTGATTTGATATTAGAAGATTCGATGAAGGATTAACGTAACACGTGAAAGGCTGAAGAAAGCGAGAAAAATAAGCTTAATAATGACAGATTATCATATTTATATATAAAATCAAAAAGTCATGGCTATGACGATAAACTACATCCAGCAGCAGGACCACTGTTCGAGAGGGTGAAACTACCACGTAATTGTGATTGTTCCCAGGTCCACTCTGACCTGTCGTGGTAACAACTGTTCGGATCACACCTATGGGTAAATAGTTAGCCGCACAGAAAAAATTACTAAGAAAGTATAAATATACATTTTAATAATAAAAATATGAGCAATACATTTTTATATATTAGGTTGGTGCAAAAATAATGACGTAACAATGTCGTTTTTTGACGTTAAAAATACGTCAAAAAACGACATTATTACGCCATTATTTTTGCACCAACCTAATAAAAAACATCGATGATATATAATCAGCAATACATTTTATCAGTAATTGAAGACATAAATTGTGCCCCAAATATTTAGATTTCGGCATTAAATAAATCATAGACATGCCACTAAAGGAAACCAAACAAACAAAATATAAAAATCTAACCGTGAATATTGCAGTATTCAGTCGATGGCAAAATAAATTGTCTTCGAATCTGTAAATTCTGGTTGATTGGTTGATTTTGTTTCGTGGCATTTCAAGTTCTGTGAGTGATTTAATGCCGAAATCTAAATATTTTGTACGTAATTTTATTATTTCAAATACAGTTATTTTGTACATTATATTATAATATCAGAGTAAAAGTATGTTTTGTTAGATATATCCCGTATTTGCCGGCCTATTGGACAAACCCACTCATTGGATGTACCCAAATTTTGGTGTATCATATTTAGGAAAAAATGAACACATCAAAATTATAATTTATGCAACTTTTTCACTAACCATGAAGAAACACAGTATTAGCACAAATTATACTACTGGTACTTAAAAAAAAAAAATAGAATTGCAGTAACGTTTAATTACCAGGATATTTTCTGGAAAAAAGTCTTTTAGTGCATTTCATCAGGTATTTATTGAAAATTGTTTTAGTTGCTTTTCAGGGAGTAACATCTGCACTTACAGTAAATTCATAAGAGCTCTAAAGAAATTTACAGGTATTAGTGAACATTGGTACAAATAGTAATAATCAAAAGATAGAAAACAGAAATATCCTAAATATTGGTAAGAGAAGTTCCATATTTATACATGCAGAAAAGCAAATTCTAATTCCTGTATATCAACAAAAATACGCCCAAAGTTAGTAGCAATATACTAGCCAAAGCAAATATTTCTGTAAAATCTGGTATTTCAATAAAACAAGCTGCAAAATATTCTGAAATTCCATAAATTTCTTTTTCCCGGGTGAATTTTGCAGGAATATTTATCGATATGTCTGTTCATTTCCAGAAGTGCCTAGTTTCAGAGCTAAACTCCACGCATACACCGATTACTGGTGAACCCAACTTTTTTGTGGTCTTCCTGTCCCTCTCATAGTTGATACTGCTGTATTGGATGCGGGGTAAATTTTTTGAGAAAAAATCCGCGTCCAATAGGCTGGCAAATGCAGTAGTTTGTAGATCATAAAATGCATTGTTTGAAATTTTAATATAAAAATTTGTTTTTTTAGTGTTGCGTTGATTGCCATTTTTGTATAAAAACGTTTTTTTGGTCATTTCATTATAAAAATGTACTGTTGATCTTTGGGTGTTCACTATTTGCCTATACAAGTACCCCCATCTTATGTCAGGGTTAACCTGAGAACAAGAGCAGTTAAGAGATGGTTCCATGTTGCTCAAAACCTCTAATCTTCCAATCAGAAACCTTGTTGCCCGATGTAGTTTGTCGTCACACTAAGGGTGCCTGTCGTTGTAAGCTTTTTAAAAAATCTTTTGGCATTTTATAGTCATCAGGAAGAGTCACATCAATGAGGAGACATTTTCTCATTGTTTTGCTTCTTCAACTATATAGTTTGTTGTGTTTAATGGCATCAAGGATTCGGTCTGTTTGGATGTTGAAATCAAATAACATCTAGTCATAGACTTTTTTGATCACCTTCTCTGGTTTGTGGTGACACCATTTTTTTTTAACTTCCTGTTCATACTCCCTATATAGGCACCACATTATTATTATTATTATTATTATTATTATTATTATTATTATTATTATTATTATTATTATTTTTGATTTCTGTTGTATACACATTTCATTCCGGATCCCAATCAGAGACCTAAAGTCAGAAATGGCTTCATGACATTGATAATTTTTATGAAAAAAGAACAAAAACAAAAAAAAAACTAAGATCACACACATTTTACATAGATAAAGCTTTTCGTAATGTGGGAACTCTACTTGTGAGTACAATTTATTATTATTATTATTATTATTATTATTATTATTATTATTATTATTATTATTATTATTATCTAAAATGAACCTTATCGAGAAACAATGGGGGAAAGGGTAGTTATCTCCCCTTTTTTGATGAAAAACAACATACCATAGATGCAAAAGGCCCCAGACTTAATAAAAACAAAGTTTTATCGTTAACTTGTTTAGATTATTATTAAGAAGAAAGATCAAAGTATTTTTGAATTATTTTTTTTTTAATTTTTGCTAGCACGTTCGACATTTTGGTTAAAATCTGGTGTTTTTACGTCAGCTTTTGACGTAATATTTACGATTAGTGTTTTTGTGCATTTTTCGAGTGAAAAACACATTGATTTTGAAATTCTTGCAAAAACCACATAATTGTCGAAGTTTAATGAAACTTTTAAAACTTATTCACAAATGAATTAAATTATTTTTCAGTTCATGTTTTTAGAAAATCTTCATAAAAATATTTTTTTATAGCTGTTACCTCCCACTTACATAATTTCATGAAATTCCGAGAAATTAAATTTTTTTTTCAAAAATTTTTCTTATTAGTTAAAAGTAGGACTACTTAGAGAATGTAAATAATCCATTTTTTTTAAAAGCAGAACACCCAGTTACCGAAAATCTGCTCTGTATTAAAAAAAAAACAAACAAACAAAAAAAGAAAATGTGTTCACTTAAATTTCATAAATTCTTGTCAATTCTGGTCATCCATACTTAGCTGCCAACATCTTAGTCCATCATAATATCAATTAACACGTCAGAAAAAAACAGGACCCGTGGTTCAGAGATGCATGTATACCACGTTTTCTTATGCTATAAGTAACTAGTATTTGTTTCAAATCAGATTAATTTAACTTTGAATTTTCTAATTCTCTTCAAATAACGTGTCAAAAATATATATTTTATTTTTGAAAAATTTTTAAAACCAATAATTAATTTTTTTTTCAAATGTCTTAAAATGTGAGAAAATGGTCGCTTATAATCGATGTGAAAGCGAGGAAATATTGTCATTTCAATCTATATCATTTCTATTTGAAATACACCAGATTATTTTGCTTACTGAAATATTAAATTTAACCATTTTGCTAATTAAATCTAAAATGAAATCTTCATCTTTTCATTTAAAAAAAATAATTTTAAACCTTAAGTATCGAAAATTTAGCAGCGGTACCAAGAAAAAGTTAAAGTAATTTTTGGCCTTAAATCAAAATTGAGGAGATTGTTCAATATTCACTGCTATATAGTAGACTGGTATTATATAACACTCCAGTACTCTTTTCTTTCAGTTAATAAATGCCAAATGTTTCCTTATAAAGGTTGGTTTGGTTTGGTTAACAACATATTAACTCCTTATGGGTCATTTAATGTCGAAATTTAATTTTCTTGGGAGCGTAGGTAATTTGTTTAAAAAAATGTATTGCTGCTCATTAAATCTCTAAGTAAACGTGGGTGGCATATCCACTCCTCCTGGTATTTCAACTCAACTTTCGACCAGGGGAATCAACTTCAAATTCGTTGTTTACGATAAATGAACGTTCCGCTTTACAGCTTGCATTTGCAGCTGTGTGTCAATCAACATTGCCTCCTAAGTCTGGGTCACTTTTCAATTGTTCAAACTACTCGATATACAATTCGAGTTGTTTATGTGTGAATTAAATCCTCAATTCTTCGCACGGGTTTTTGGTATTAATCCTTCTCGTTTCAATCTTTCTCAGCACATAACACTTTTTATTGATAAGAAAACTTTCTTAGGCTTTATTTTACCGCAGTAACAACAAATAGTATCATGCTATAAGGGAACAGGTAATCTTACAATTGCCATTTCACCGATAATAAATCCTGGCAGGTATGATAGTCTTATAACGAATTAGACAATAGAAACATATATTTGATTAATAATAATAAGAGAATATAAGAACATAATAAGGTATATAACAATAAATAATCATTTTATTATTATATGTTAATATAAGATCCTTGACACTTCCTTTATTATCTTCCAATCATTGATTATTAAATATTTTCTACTGTTTCGTCTTCCATATTCCATAACTCTTATTGATTACAGGAGAATGTGGTTTTCAGTTTTCATATTATATTTCGTTTAATGAGCAGCCAACCGATTTTTATTGGATTAATATTACGAGAGGCTGGAGACTATTTCATTATTTTTCTGTATTTGAAAACCGATTTTGTCAAAACGGGAAAAAGTCAGCTTTGCAGATTGCGAAAGTGCATTGTCTTTACACGAAGATATTATTCAGCTTAATTTTCTTGGTTGCAAGTTATACCAGTAAGCATGGCTTGTTGAATACCTTACATTAATCACCTATGTACATCTAGAAAAGCTAAACAGTTTTGAAAGGATCAATAAAGGTTACGTAAGATGAGAAAGTAAGGGCGCGGTATGATTATATATTGTCTCTAGATGAAGAGGTTAGGATTGTAGTGTTCGGGAAAGCACCCTCGCGGGAGTTTGTTCCACAAAGTACCGGATAAATTATCTTCTTACTAATGGAATAAAAAGGGAATTGGGATGGTTATACTCCACGTATCTGGCAAAGCGGGTTCGAGCTATAAAGGTTTAAACTGGTGAAACTATGGAATCTAGCTCGTCTGAACATTTGTTATGGATATAAAGACATAGTCGCTATAGGTTGCAAAGTTTAATCTGTGAAAAAAAACGGGCGAAGTGTTTTGCTGCACATAGATTGCGAAAGTGTAATTTAATAACAAAGCCTAAAGATAGAAATATCTATTCTATTAACATGTAAGTTTTATATTATTCATTATTTAAGTATAACTGAACAAATTGAAAATTTATCTAATTTTTCTACGTTAACGCTATTATTTTAAATTATTTCATAATAATCATTAAAAAACGCCCCATACCTCTATTTGGTCGTATTGTCAGCGGGTAGCTAAGCAGTTCCCACCATATATATGGGCTGAAAACCGTAGAAGTATTCATTGATACGTAGCATGTCTTGACCAATTAGACTTGACGGAACCGATCGCTATCCAGGTCCTGACGTCCTCCAGCTTGAAAGCTCGCTTTGGTCACGGATATTTGGCAAATGTTTCCGTCATAATTTTAAAATTCTACATCCCTCTCTTGTAACCATATCACACACCCCATTCAGTAAACATCTACCTTGAGTGGCTTCTGAGCCTTGTATTGGGGGCACATTAGTATATGAAGAAAATTTGTCTGATTGTAAATATCGCTGTCCGAACAGATATCCGAGCAAAACTGAAAGAAATTGAAAGGTGGCTAAAATATTCATACCTTTCAACAAAATAGAATGACAAAAAACAAAAAAACAAACAGAAAGGGGATAGTTGACCACCTCATTACTGGAGGTATCTGACGAACCGCTGGAGGGATTAGAATTTTCAAGCATCAACATATGAAGGACATCGTTAACATCGTTTCTTGGGGGAAGCAATGGAAAGAGCGACCGGTGTCAACTGGTCACTCAGCTACTTGTCATCACATCTGTTCCCAAAGCCACAACTGGAGGCGGAGATACGTCTTCACTCTTATATCACTGCAGCATTACCAACGGTTTTCGTGCGTTTTTCAGCCTCATAGTAAGACTTTAAAAAAATGACTGTCAGGACTCAACGCCTAAAATTTTTCATCCCTCTCCGTAACTCAGCCCGGATCATCAGTGCGGTAATCTTCGCCATTTTAGGCCAATCTATATATTTAAAAAAAATACCAAAATCAACGAGAATAGCAATGAAAGTTCTACAATATTGAGAACACTTGTTATCACTTGACTTCGAGTAAAAGCCGGCAGGTACACTTAGTTTAAAAACTCGACGCGTATAATAATGATAATAGTCGCATCATGGAGTCGGCGCTTGTCTATCATGGCATTTTTGTATGTCTGATCTAAAGTGCTATCTTTCGTTTGATCAAAGAAAACATCGCATGTCCGGTCATGAGAAGAGAATCGACTTTTCCGTGTCTCTGATCACGGACAAGAGCCGAATACAAGCTGATTAAGATATGTCCATCTCAATCGCAGACGCCCGAGAAAAATTGCTTTCCAAGAAAGAGAGTGAATTGTGTTTATAAAGACAACTCCCTCTTTCCGTCATAATATGAATCTAGACACCAGTGTATTCATTATTGTATTTTTAATGTTATGTTCGATTTCTTTAACTTGTGATATCTGGCATCGGACTTAAGAAATATATACCTTACAACTTTCGTTAATTTTGGTGTCAGATGCAAAAATGAAACACGAATCTCAGGCGTATGATTTAGTGCGGACTATATTTGAGGCTCTGTTATTCGTACCTCGATTCGCCAATTCCATTTCAGGTCATTATCCATTTTTGCTCTTGGTACTTGAATATATTCCGGTCTTAAACAATGTCTGGATGGAAAACAAAAAATCTATTCCCTGGAAAATGGTAAAAGGTTCCTTTTTTTCTCGACGAGATGAATTTTCGAGCGTACTGATAACGAGGAAAGAAAGCTTGGAAACTTCTCACTTACAGGGCGCAAAGAAAATGGGAAAGCAGACATTAAACTTCTTGACAAATTTGAACACATGGATGACGAGAAAAAAGTACCATAAAGACAAAAAGGGGTATCAAAAAGAGTATTGGTGAGTGAGAACAACAAAAGGCAGGAAGCTGTGAAGAACCATGTTCATCTAAGTGTTATATAAACTATTTTCTACCATGTTTCAGCCAATATTATAATACTTTTGGACGTTTCTCAGTAAAAATTGGCATTTGCCAATTTCTTTGATCAATCTACTTTTATGCCTGATGTCTATTCAGGAGGACGTAGAAGATCATTGCTTTCTATAACTTGCCGTCTTTTGTTTTTCTAAATTACATTTGAACTACGCCATTCATCCTTACTATTTCCCCTGCTTCTCATGCCTTCAGTATGTCGTTATGAGTGCTCATTTTTTTGGTGTGGATGGGTGGGGGTCTTACTTCCTTATAATGTCTTTCAAAAAATTCAGTATTTCTATCGTATATAAATGTTCTTGGAAGTTCCTATTTTCATTAAAACTTTCTTATTGCTTATATGTTATTGCCTTTGTGTTCTCAGTTTTCTCCATCGACTCAAGTCTCTTCTTCATTTGCAAAGCGATTCCCCATCATTTACAGCTGTATCAGAAGAGATTAGGTGTTGCAATAAGTCCAGCATTCTTTTCTTCGCTTCTAACGAAAGTTTCTTATGTCTTAGTAGTTTGCTTACTTTCTGGAAAGCATATTTCGTTATTCCTATGCAGATCTATGTGCCACATTTTCTATTGTTTGTTACTAAACAAACCAGAGAGTTAAAGATCTGATGTTGTTTAATTCCATTGTCGATGTATTTTGGTATTGTGAACATTATTATTATTACTACTACATGCACTTGGATATTCAAACCCTATTCCGTTGGATATCGTTGGGGACTGGATGACAGCAAACCGGTTGAAATCTCCAGATCCTTCCTCTGTATCTTTCTAGACCCTTGCGCCGCCATTGTTTGAATAGACGGAAATTATTTTATCAATTAGAGCGATCTGTTAAAAATTCCACGAAGTTTGCTAAGTGAAACGGCTGTCCCCTGAAAAAGGTCAGAGAATAAAACGGTCGAACATCTGTGAGTATTAACCACACATTTGAGCATACTGTTGCGAAAAATCGAGCATTTTATAAAAAAAAAATATATATATATATATATGTAGTTTGTAGATGTTTAGAAGATCGCATTCAAGGATGAAACTGACAGTCACTATGCAGTGTTGATCCCTATCTCTGGCTATCTGTAGCCAGCTAACACGCCATATCACTATATATATATTTTATCTATATATGTCTGTGTTTGTGTGTTTGGAAAGAGATCGAGTAATGTTAAAAAAATTACACTAACAATATAAGAAGCAAAAGAAAATGCAATTCATTAAAGTATTGAATTACTTTATTAACATCCTATATTTGAAAGTTCCTCTGTACCCGACCCGCACAAATAACATTTTTCATTATTCCTATTACAGGCTTTGCAATGTGATAACAATAATGTTAAAATGTTTTCTCGGCTCCATTTTGTCTTTGTTTTCTTTTCCCGCCATACAAAAAATGGCCGCCCTTCTTTGTTGACTTTGTTACGAGTAACGCAACACTTAATTAAACAAGACAAACAAAGCGAACACGATATTTTGGTGTGTAATCAGCGGATTTCCGAACGTTTGTTTAAAGAGCATGGATCTTTGAAATGTTGCGAGATTTTCTTTTTTCTTTTCCGAACATAGAATCTTTTCTTCTTTTTTTTTTTTTTTTGGTTTCAAAATGAATAACGATAAAATTAGTAGAATTTAAAGGACAAATCTCGAAGAAAAAATTCGTATGAAAAGACTGACCTATTACTGTTTTCTTTGTCATTGACTTTTCTATATTTTAACATTAAAAACAAGAAATATTTAATTATGCATAATCATCATTAGGATATCGGTTAAATGTTCTCTATTCGAGGAAGAATGGATTTGAAAAATACTTTATATCATTTAGTAACATTTTCGATAGGCTGCGAAATTTAGACAGCCAGATTGCGAAATTTCAGGGGGTCACTCGAGATAAAGAGTTACGTTAGGCGGCAGTTTGTACGGATAGAAGAGAAAAGTTGACCCTCGACTTAAACAGGTTAAGATTGTAGTGTTTGGAGTCGTTCCCACAGAGCAGGGTTTCGCGGGAAGAAGCTGTTAGGGTTGAATTTACTTCTCACCGATGGAATACGGAGAGAATGTGGGTGGTTTGCTATGGCGGGTCCTTGCCGTGAAGGTTAACAGAATTTCTGAAAAGTTATTGAATTAATTGTCAATAGGGATATTAAAAATAAGAAATTGTAAACCAAAAAATCAATGGCACACATGGACCTTCGTGCTTCAAAATAAATAAATAAAATAAAAAAATAAGAATCTCAAAATGACGTTTTTCCATTGGCATTGCTATTATTTTAACTACCTCCCATTCTCGGCAACTTTTGTTGTTTTAAAATCGATGATGAAAAGTGTAATAAAACCCATGTGATGAAAGTGAATTTATGCATTAATTTGTTATTCTTGAGAATTTACAACAAAGATATTAAACACTATTTATTTATCAGATTGTTTATTTACAGGAATAATTATACCTTTACAACATTCTAAAAACCTAATATAATTAAAACTAATGCAATGCAATATTTATCATTAACGAATTTATGAATAAATATGAAAACAACTTTTTATTCATAAATTTATTAAAATTTGCTAAATTATTAAAATATGTGAACCAAATATAAAGGGAATCCTTATTATTTATCATTTTATAAAATTCGAATCAATTTGCAATTAACCGATGTCTTGTGAACCACTCCAATAAGTAATTATAGTAAATAAATATAATTTATTATTTTTGTTTTCATTTCTCAAGAACAAAGAAAATGTATAAATTCACTTTCATAAGTTTAGCTTTTCTTACAATTTTAATCACCGCTTTTTAAAAGAATAAACATTGATGAGTGATGAAGGTAGTTAAAATAATAGTGATGTTAATGGAAAAAGCGTTCGTTTGGCACTTCTTTTTATCGGGCACGAACTTCTAAGCTTGCCAAAAAAATTATAAGTAAATAGCCCTGAAGAAGTGTGACTCTTGAAATGGTTAACGACAAGGAAATCGGATGAAATCGACGACCCGAGTTCAAATTCTGTCCGAATCTGTTGCATTCACTTTGACACTACTGCGTTCAGGAAAAGCGTAACTCCATTTTCTCTACATACAGCCGTGTATTAAATACTCAACTGCGCTCTACATCGTTGGGCGTCAATCCGTCCAGAAGAAGGATAATTTTAAAAAGACACATGAAAAGTAACCGGTCCCCATTCTGCTATGTTTCCCTAGAGGCCAAAACAACATGCAAATAATAAAGAGGGTGGATCTGTGGATAGCCATGACTGCTGGAAGAAAGATGGAATTTAAAAAACTGCAAGCAAAATGTAGATATGAATAACAAAGCAGCAGGACCAGAAACAGACATACTATCGGCCTTAGAAGATTTCGGGATTGACAAGATTATGGAAATAATGAAAGAAATATACAAGATTAGCAATATACCGGAAGGCCTCAGTAAATCCATTTTTGTAGCGCTGCCTAATAAGCCATATATGTATGAAGGTAACAGCATTGGACAATCAGCTTAATGAGATGCACAACTAGGGTTTCATGCTGATTCTAACAAACAGAGCGCGTAGCAAAATTAAACCGCAAATAGGTCAAAACTGTTTTTTTTTTAAAGCAACTCACCCCAATCAACGTGGGAGTTCCCTTAGTACGCGAGGGGTTACAGAGAGTGTGAGTAAGAGTAAAGAGGAGTATTTGGGAAAAGGATAAAGAAAGGACAAGGATCAAGGTCAAGGTATCAAAAGAAAGAGTAAAGAGGAGTGTTTGGAAAAGGTTAAAAAGAAGGACAGGCATCAAGGTCAAGGTATCAAAAGATGTCGATTGGCGATTTGAATATTTGAAGATTATAGCTGTCAGGGAAGCAAGTGAAAGGAAGGGGTTTCCACTGACTGGAGATGCGAGATAAGAAACTGTTCGAGTAGAAGAGATGGCTACATTTAACCGTTTCGACAGTGAAAGGGTGGGAATGAAATGCCAACCTAGTAGCACACTTAAATTCATGCAGTTTGGGAACCAGCAAAAGTAGCTCGTCGAAGCAGTTGCCATGAAAGTACTTGTAGAAAAGACAGAGGGAAGCTACAGGATGTCTGTAATATAGTGACTGCAGACTGGATGCCAGATCAGGACCAACCACTTTGCATTTCCTTCTCTGTATTTTGTCGAGGAGCTTGAGATGAACAGCGGGATAAACAGTCCATATACGGCAGCAGTATTCCATGCAAGGACGAATGGTTGATTTGTAGATTTCAAGGATGGACTCAGGTGAGAAAAACCTTCTGGCGCGAGACACAGCGAACCGACTGTGGTAGATGAAATTATATGGTAGATTCAATGTATTTGTTCCAATTCAGGTTAGTGGACAGATTGAGACCAAGCAGGCGCAGAGAGGCGCTCTTGTTGAGTTAGGCATCAGCCATCTTGATGGGAGGCAGGATGGGTTCTCTATAGTGAGTAAATGAGAGCAGTTTCGTTTTAGAGACATTAAAGTTTACAAGTTATTTCCTGCCTCAGTCAACCACAAATTGGAGGTCCTTCCCGAGGCCTACGGCTAGGTTAATTTTATCAACGAATCCGGATTTACTATTGAGGCAGGAGTAAATAGTAATGTCGTCAGCGTAGATGCCAACTAGGGAGTTGATGATATCAGGATAATCGTTGATGATCGGTAAAGACAATGCAATAAGAAATACAATATTTATGATCCGAATGAAAAAGAATCTTGTAAGAAGTGAGAATTATGAGGATAAAGAGAAGAGAAAATGGTCGACCTTAGATTTGAGAGGTTAAAATTATAGTTAAGATTCATCCACAAGATTGTTTCACAGGAACTCTACGGAAAAATCTGTTTGAATGGAGCTTTCTTTCCACATTTGGAATACGGAGGAATTGAGAATGATTTGATTCCTTGGAAGCAGCATGGTGTGTCTTATTTGTAGAGGTCTGAATTGGTGGAAATAAAAATGAAGTTCATCTGAAACTTTGCCATGGAAATAGCAATAGAGGAGGTTTGAGCTATACAATCCTTTTTTTAAAAAAAATCACCTTTGCATTACGTTTTAACGATCTCTATGCTTGAAGTGGCAGCAAATATTCAAAGATTGAATTACGCTAATATTAATTTCGTCAATGCTGCCTGGGAGACTTTACTGGACAAGCATTTTTCCACAAATATGCGTCTTGTTGATATCTGACTGAATGGGAATATATTCTAATTTTATTACTACAGAAAATTGCACCCATCTAAGACATTTCTTCTTCATAACGGGACGACGGAATAATCGCAATAACTCAATATGAAAAAAATTATTTTCACGGACGATACATGCAAACAAATCAAGGTTTATCATTAAGCAGAAAATTGATATTTTTGCCCCGGAGTTATGACTCGAATAATGATCAATGCACAAAAATTGACAGTTTATCCAATAGAAGGCGTTTCAATGACGTTGATACCTTCAAAGATAAAATATATAAGGTTGACGTATTGATTGTCTCTAATATAATAATGGGTGCGGCAGAAAAACCTTTCATCTGTCTCGTAGAAACTACTTCTGGGAGGCATACATGGGAGATATTCCTGCCGCACCCTGTATAATTCGCTTCTGATAGATTTAATAATAAATTTCAAAATAAAAAAAAAGATAATTGACTGAGAGCCTAGTTAGTACCTCGATGGGTGACCGCTTGGAAATACAAGATCTTGTATTTCCAAGCGGTCACCCATCGAGGTACTAACTAGGCTCTCAGTCAATTATGTGCTATGCGAGGCAGATTTTTTCCCGCAGTAGGTTGCCATTTCTTTCTACCGTAGACCAGTTGCCATCCAAGGCTGTAGAATCCGGTCTGTCCTGCTACTTACCCATAGCTAGGGATAGAAGAGGAGGATACATACCTTTTCCAAGAATATTAGCACGTAAGTGAATGTAATGGATTACTCCACCGTACCTCTTGACAAGGTGTTACGTTGCTTAAATTCGACGACCGTACGGGAATTGGTGTTTTAACGTGAGGTGGCCGTAAGGGCGAAAGCTTTAAGTACATTAAAAAGGGACAAAAATGCTGAAGGTTAATTTTATTTACATTAATAAAAAGACGTATTTCAGCAGAAACTAAATCTATCTATTTATCTATCTTATGTATTTCATTATCTATTTATGTATTTCATTATCTATCTATCTATCTATCTATCTATCTATCTATCTATCTATCTTATTTATTCCATTATCTATTTATGTATTTCATTATCTATCTATCTATCTATCTATCGATCTATCTATCTATCTATCTATCTATCTAATTCAAATGTGAGTAAAGTTTCGATGCCAACAAATTTTGTGATATGTGGTCTACTATATTGTTTCCAATATAGTGCAAATTTCAAAACTGATTTTAGTAATTAATATTGAAGGCAATGTAACACATTAACTCCGTTTCATTAAAAAATATTTATTGAATAATTTTAAATCAGACATGACAGTTCGGAAAATACTTTGGTATGTTTTTTATTATTTATGGGGTCATATATTACTTCTTTTCATTTCATTCTCGTTTGTATACGTTACACGGAACCAATGTCACGTGTTGCCCTATGCTTCAAATACTGAGATAGACGCCATGCAACAATATGGTAGGCCCCAAATACTGAGGTAGAGAGCCAACTACGATATAACAAAAATATCTATCTATCTATCTATCTATCTATCTATCTATCTATCTATCTATCTATGGGAATATCTATTTATATATTAATTTATCTGATAGATGGATCGAAAGTACTGAACGGATTCGTTGAGAACATTTATCATCATGGAAAAGTTGTAGTTAAGACGTCTTCGGAGTAAATTCTGGTAACACACGCACAGCTATCCCTTTCTCCGTTTGATACAAATGAAAAGAGTTGAACTGTCATCTAAGAAGTGAATAACATTATTTTTAAGAAAATCACCCCAAGAAAGGCCGGAGTGCCACTAGCACGCAAGGGGTTACAGAGAGTGTGAGAAAGAGTAAAGAGGAGTGTTTGGAAAAGAAGGACAGGCATCAAGGTCAAGGTATCAAAAGATGTCGATTGACGATTTGAATATTTGAAGATTATAGCACTCAGGGAAGCAAGTGATAGGAAGGGGTTTCCACTGACTGGAGATGCGAGATAAGAAGCTGTTGGAGTAGAAGAGATAGTCACATTTAAGCCGTTTCGACAGTGAAAGGGTGCCAACCTAGTAACACTCTTAAATTCATGCAGTTTGGGAACCAGTGAAAGTATTTCAAATACTGCTGCCTCTCACTTGAATACAATAAGAAGCATTTACTATTATATATATATATATATATATATATATATATATATATATATATATATATATATATATATATATCCTATTGTATTGTGTGGTGCGATGTATAACGGCTCGGAATGAGAAATTTCTCGTCGAGTTTGTTATATGCCATAGTAGAGATATAAATGCATCTCTTATATACACACTCATATATATATATATATATATATATATATATATATATATATATATAGTCATCTCATTCACAGACAGACTGTTTCGTCACAGCTCATCAGTGTGGCTAGACATTCAATTGCTTTAAGCCGGGATCGAAACGCACCGATTTGACATCAGTCAGAGATTGTACCCCCAAGCTATCGTCGTACGGTATAGAGTAAGGGAAATTTTAACGATTTTACTATACAAAGGACGTCAGTGGTTAAGAGAGCTCGATTCTACTTGAAGAGCAATGCATTAGCAGCAGCAGGAGCAGCAGCCGTCACCATTTATAAAATCACCCCTTCCTCTCCGAGCGGTCAATCGAATATATATATATATATATATATATATATATATATATATATATATATATATATATATATATTTCAGTTGTATTGATATTAGTTTGTAACCCTGGGTTTGATGTTTTTGAAATCGTCAGGCAAACTAGTTTATTTCCTTTTAAAAGTTGATCTATTTATGCTTAATTGTGTTTGATTATTTGTTTGGTGGAGGAGGAATTTTCTTCCGGGTTCGTTTGGAATGACTGATTGATTGATTGATTGATTGTTTTGTTTAACGGCATCTCAACCTTAGTGATCATTTTATGCCGGAAATGATTTTGAGTGACTTTAAAAGTCAAAAACGCATAGTTGGCAACACCATTGTTTCAAAAACGTACAGCTGGCAACATTATTGCTTCAAAAACGTACAGCTGTCAACATTGTTTTTTTGTTTTTTTGGTTTTTTATAAAAAACGTATAGCTGGCAACATTGTTTCAAAAACGTATAGCTGGCAACATTATCGTTTTAAAACATATAGCTGGCAACATTATTTTTTACAAAAAGCGTATAGCTGGCAACATTGTTTCAAAAACGTATAGCTTGCAGTATTATGGTTTCAAAAACGTATAGCTGGCAACATTATGGTTTCAAAAACGGATAGCTGGCAACATTATAGTTTCAAAAACGGAAAGCTGGCAACATTATTGTTTCAAAAACCTTTATCTGAGGCCTTACTGTTAGATGTAGTTTATCGTCATACCAGGGACGCGGATGTAGTTTATCGTCATACCCAGGACGCAGATGTAGTTTATTGTCCTACCCAGGACGTGGGTGAGAGCTGAGGCCTTGCTGTTGGATGTAGTTTATCGTCATACCCAGGAGGCGGATGTAGTTTATCGTCATACCCAGGACGTGGATGTAGTTTATTGTCATACCCAGGACGTAGGTGAGAGCTGAAAAAAACTAAAAATGTACAGCTGGCAACATTATTTTTTCAAAAAAAAAAAAACGTATAGCTGGCAACATTGTTTCAAAAACGTGTAGCTGGCAACATTATGGTTTCAAAAACGTACAGCTGGCAACATTATGGTTTCAAAAACCTACGGCTAGCAACATTATGGTTTCCAAAACGTATGGCTTGCAACATTATGGTTTCAAAAACTTATAGCTGGCAACATTATGGTTTCAAAAACGGACAGCTGGCAACATTATGGTTTCAAAAACAGACAGCTCGCAACATTACTTTTGTGAAAAACATCTGAGGCCTTGCCGTTGGATGTAGTTTATCGTCATACCCAGGATGCGGATGTAGTTTATTGTCATACCCAGGACATAGGTGAGAGCTGAAAAAACTAAAAACTTACAGCTGGCAACATTATTTTTTCAAAAAAACAAAAACAAAGAAAAAACCGTATAGCTGGCAACATTGTTTCAAAACGCACAGCTGGCAACATTATGGTTTCCAAAACATATAGCTAGCAACATTATGGTTTCCAAAACGTATAGCTGGCAACATTATGGTTTCCAAAACATATAACTGGCAACATTATGGTTTCAAAAACGGACAGCTGGCAACATTATGGTTTAAAAACGGGCAGCTGGCAACATTACTTTTCCGAAAAACATTATCTGAGGCCTTGCTGTTGGATGTAGTTTATCGCCATACCCAGGACGCGGATGTAGTTTATTGTCATACCCAGGACGTAGGTGAGAGCTGAAAAAAACTAAAAATGTACAGCTGGCAACATTATTTTTTCAAAAAAAAAAAAACGTATATCTGGCAACATTGTTTCAAAAACGTGTAGCTGGCAACATTATGGTTTCAAAAACGTACAGCTGGCAACATTATGGTTTCAAAAACCTACGGCTAGCAACATTATGGTTTCCAAAACGTATGGCTTGCAACATTATGGTTTCAAAAACTTATAGCTGGCAACATTATGGTTTCAAAAACGGACAGCTGGCAACATTATGGTTTCAAAAACAGACAGCTCGCAACATTACTTTTGTGAAAAACATCTGAGGCCTTGCCGTTGGATGTAGTTTATCGTCATACCCAGGATGCGGATGTAGTTTATTGTCATACCCAGGACATAGGTGAGAGCTGAAAAAACTAAAAACTTACAGCTGGCAACATTATTTTTTCAAAAAAACAAAAACAAAGAAAAAACCGTATAGCTGGCAACATTGTTTCAAAACGCACAGCTGGCAACATTATGGTTTCCAAAACATATAGCTAGCAACATTATGGTTTCCAAAACGTATAGCTGGCAACATTATGGTTTCCAAAACATATAACTGGCAACATTATGGTTTCAAAAACGGACAGCTGGCAACATTATGGTTTAAAAACGGGCAGCTGGCAACATTACTTTTCCGAAAAACATTATCTGAGGCCTTGCTGTTGGATGTAGTTTATCGCCATACCCAGGACGCGGATGTAGTTTATTGTCATACCCAGGACGTGGGTGAGAGCTGAAAAAAACTAGTTCACTATTTACCCATAGCTAGGACCCTAACAGGTGCTACCACCCCGGGTGAAGGTGGACCTCGGAACACCAGTAATTAAGAGGTGGTTCCACGCTCCTCAAAACCTCCTGATCAGAGGCCTCGCTGTTGGATCCAGTTTAATGTCATACCCAGGACGATTGGAATGACACTCTCACATATATATATATAGACACACATACATACAAGTATATGCAATTTATTTCGTACAAACACACCCATATATATAATCTGAGGTTAGTCGTAGATACACATCCATGCATTCGAGCATATATATATATATATATATATATATATATATATATATATATATATATATATATATATATATATAAACGCAAATGTCATTCTATTTGGGTGGCGATCCTGTAGCGTTACGTATATAGCAATGTTCTCTTAACAAAGAACAGGTGGGGATGGTCTTGATGTTTTTCAGATCAGCCGCCCCCACTGCCAGAAGCTCACATTTTCTCACATATATATACACATATGTAGACGTGTACCCACACTCATTGGTCTGGACTCACTACCACCACGTTGGTGAGGTTGGGTTCTGTCTGTGGACATGATGATGATGATGATGATGATGATGATGATGATGATGATGATGATGATGATGATGATTTGTTTGTATTTTTAGCAACGCTAACTGTTGGTATATTATTGACGATTGTAATTATGTTAATGGTAATAATAACTGTGATATTATTATGATATATTAATAATAATTATTGATGTGCAATTGCTGATGATAAACACGAAAGTTAGCCTAAATGATGATGGAAACGATAATATAATTAAATAAATATAAAAATGAGCATGATGACAATGGTAATTATGATAATAATTGTGGTAACAATAATAATAATAATAATAATAATAATAATAATAATAATAAAAACAATGGAAACGATAAAAATAGTACAATAGTGATAGAGATGGTTTTGAGGTGATTTTTCTTAAAGTGGTAACAGCGGTACTGATAGTGAAAAAATAATAGTAATAGTTATTTTCGGTAGGTACATAAAGTAGTAACAACAATACTAATAGCAAAAGTAGTAGTAGTCGTTACAAAATAATAATTTTGAAGTGTTAATGAATTTATCTCTCGTGATGGCTCTACTAATTGTCATGGTGGTGGTTTTGCCCTAATGCGATCGTTTTGATCTGAATATCGTACTGAGTGGGCTTTAGTTACAGTTTAGAGGAGTCAGTGTATAATCTGCCTGAACAATTTTATAAATGCCAGCACGCTCGAACTTCCTCGTGCCATCAGTTTTTAACTCGCTATTTATGCTGATGTCACAACTATTTACTCCTGTCTCGATAGTATCCTTGATCAGTTCGATAAGGTCAAATTGGCAGCCGAATTCCTACAATCCGCTGCTAACTAAGGGAAAGAATGGCTTGTTAATTTTAACGACTCCAACACGAAACTTATTTCCATTATTCAACTGAGAGAACACTTTCTGTCTCCCATCAGCATGACTGATGCTAACCGCAAGGTGAATGATTCGTTACGCACTCTCGGGATAATATTCTCAGCTGACATGAAATGGAAAGATTATATTGAATCCATTGCTAGATCTGTTGCTAGGAATGTTGTTTTACTCTCCAGACTATATCTTAAATATTTATAAGTTTACCATACGTTGATACTTTGAATATTGCTGCTAAAGATGGTCCGGTATTCCTGCTATATATTTTGATATTTTTGATAAAATCCGGACCTGGCATCTCAGGTTCAGCCACTTCCCCTCTGCCTTAATGTAGCTTCCCTGTGCCCTCTCTAGAAATACTTTCGCGGTAATTATTTGGATAAACTCTCTCCTATGTTACCTAGATTTTATGAATTTAGATCTCATGGATTTGCAGTGGGCTAGATGTAATCGTACGTTCTATGCGATTAGTATATTTTATCGCATTTCTCACTTGTGGAACTCTCTAAAATAATTTAAATCCAATGTCAATAGTTATCTACTCTCTTATTGATTATTGTTCTATTGTCCCCGCCCCTTAATAATGGTTTTTCATTTTTTCTTGTTCTTTCACACTCATTAACTCCCTGTGTCCTAGTGACTTTACTGGCTTGATGGGGCGAAGTGATTATATATATATATATATATATATATATATATATATATATATATATATGGAGAGAGAGAGACAGACAGAAAGACAGACAGACAGAAAGACAGACAGAGACAGGCAGACAGGCAGACAGACATAGTATTAAAATGTTCTCAACCCGACCAGAATTGCTTCCCCGCAAAATATGATATCTGATCTAATTTGGGAAACGGATCCGATCGAGAACATTCACCATCATACTTATATATATATATATATATATATATATATATATATATATATATATAATCTCGCTATGTCCGTCGGCGAAAAAGTGCATATTAAAAAAACGAACGTTCGAATTATCTGCCTGATTTCAAGCTTTCTTCTGTCATGATTTGCGAAAGAGGGAAATTCCTAAATGCTGTCTCTAATTTCAAAGGAAGACACACGATAAGATATATTAACTTTTATATTCTGAATATCAAGATCTTGTTGTTTATTCTTACATGACGAGTCAACTTAGCGCTGGCATTGCCAAGTTAGTGATTAAAACGTTTCCAATGATGTTCCCGAATTTCGATAAAAGAACTGATGTGGCCCACAATCGTCAGTTAATCCCAACCGACAAAATAACACTGTTACAACGATTTTCTAACGTTACACAGAGGGTCGAAAAAAACGTTTTTTATAGGGTAACCATGATGTGCTCGCAAGGTTAGCTTATAACATTAGAAATACATTCCTTTGTGGCGTTATCAGGCCTGATGATTACGTTTAGCATGAAACAGTCTGTATATAAAGAACGCAGAAAATAAATAATCTTCAAACAGTACAAATAACACCGGTTTAAGCAATCAAAAGAAAAAGAGTCAAAAATTATAGCAAAAATAGACAGAGTTCAATTATCCTGACCAGAAAATCCCAATCAGAAAAGACAATCCAGAAAAGAGTTGAAGATGTATCAAGACGGAAAAGACTCAGGACTTCATTGTAACATATCGTTTCGTACAAAAAAAAAACAAACAAAAAAAAAAGCAATTTAGTTTGAATAAACACTTATTTCGCTGCGAGAGAAAAAAACGGGGAAATACTGAAAGTAATCGCATATACGGAGCGAAATAGAAAATAAACAAATGAAAATATTGTAAAAGACCTAATCCAGTAAGTGAGTGGGGGAGGGGAAATCTGCGACAGAATTCCAAAAAAAAAAAAATCCCCAATCATGTAGAAGATGGCACCTTAAATAAATAGAGTATGTCACATTAAACATTTGTTAATGTACTTACATTTATTAACAAAAATTTTATTCAATAACATTTTATCCATTATTTATTTGCACTGTTGCCAATTTCTCTTTCGTACAGAATCTATATTTATCAAATACATCCTTTACATGCAAAAAGCCTTTTTCATTCGATTTTAGGGGATTTTCGAAATTCCTGCATAAATTTTCAATAGATTATTTTTCATATTTTTCATAAACATTATTCCTTCATTATCCTATTATCTGGGCTGCAACTTAATAAATAGTGTTATTCTCTAGACACACACACACACACACTTTTCATTAAAAAACAAGGTAACGTTTATTTTATAGTTAACTTTTTGTTTACGCACAGGATAGTGTCTGCTTGAATCCAATGGGTATATATATATATATATATATATATATATATATATATATATATATATATATATATAATAAAAATGATAGAAATTTTTAGGAGGATTTGAGATAATTATAATTAAGTAATTCATCTAGTCAAGAACAAACCACAACAGAATGCAAAAAGCACTGGACGGCCGTTTCGTCTTATATTTGGGACTCATCATCAGTGCGCATCCATTACCGAGAATTGAAACTTAGACAGTTACGTTATCAGGCAAACATCACACCAACTGTACCAACGGGCCTCAGTGGCGGAGAGGTAGCGAATTAGACGATATAGCACCGCTTGATCACACACACACACACACACTCACACACACACACACAAACACACACACACACATATATATATATATATATAATATATATATATATATATATATATATATGTGTGTATATGTAGTGGACTCTCCTATCGTGAACAATAAATGAGGGTCAGCAGGTAAGGGAAAGACATAATTTCATTTGTGTTTTCTTAATTGTCATACTAGCCCAGCCTTTGCTGCGGCCGACAAAGCCAGACTGACAGATGAAATTTGTTAAAGCAGGATTTTGATGGCATCTCTGCTTCAGAGCTTGACGAAGCTGATCACGGTGCTTCAGTCTACTGTCTTCAAAACTCTTTAACTTAATGAAACATATCTTTCGCCACTCCTTTTGGTTTGATGCTCGAGCTTCCCAAGTTTTCAGATCAAAGTTGAGACATTTCAAGATGTCTTTCAATTTGACTTTGTAACGTAAGACTCGACGTCCAACTGAGCGTTTGGAGTGTGGTAGTTATCCATATAGCACCTTTTGTTTGGAAGCATATGCTCTTCCATTCTCACAACATGACCAGCCCACCTAAGTTGTATCTTTGCTAGAATATATATATATATATATATATATATATATATATATATATATATATATATATATATATATATATATAGAAGAAAAATATACGGAAAAAACAAACAAAAATCCTAATATGCAATTATTCTGTTTTAATGTTAATATAATGTCAACGTCGGACGTTTCGATCTAATAGACCATCTTCAGGACATATTCATAAAACATAATTAACATTAGACCATATTCAATTCAACATGAAAAAGACGATGGACATAAGAGCAAGACATATTATATTGATATTATATTAACATTAAAACAGCATAATTGCATATTAGGATTTTTGTTTGTTTTTTCCGTATATTTTTCTTCATACTGTCGGTTCTTTATCCATATATTCTGTTATATATATATATATATATATATATATATATATATATATATATATATATGGCGTATCCCTTAAGCATGTAGGTAATCAAGGTTCTCCCTAGATACGTTTTCTTTATGATTTGGGAATTGCCATAACTTCTTTGTAAAGACATTGGAATTGTTTCTGTTATCTCTTCCGTGGTTTCGACTAAACAGTGAGTACGGTCTTCACGGAGTGTTAACTACATTCGGTCATGTGCCAATCTAAGTTATACTTAATAAATCACTATCTTCTCCACGGTTTTGAATTTAGTGTTGTACAATTCCTAGACTGGCTACCAGCCAAGGCTATTAGAGTGCAGTTTCCCTTGCTATTAAACCCAAAACGGAACGTTACATAGTTTTCTCAAGAGTATTATTGCAAAATTTGAACTCAAGTATGTAATACTATTACATAATATTTATTTTAAATTATATGCATATATGAAATGTTATAAACATTTTATATTCTTCATTTTTTTTTTTTTTGCTAAAAAGAAGAAAAATATAAAAATGGTAAGTAAAGGAAACACAATGGAAATGAGAAAGTAAAACTTGAAGAAAAATGTATATATTTTATTTAGCTTTTATAGTCGTTAAACTATAGCGTTTCGATATCAGTCATTTTAGTTGGAACTTATTTTATTGCCATTTGTTGTAAATCCTGTTTGTGATTTTATAAACATTTTTTATCTTATTGTGACTATACTTTTACTAAAAAACATTATTTAAATTTGATCAATTACTCAAGTCATAATATGCACCACTGGCTATGACAAATTCATTTTTAACAATAAATATTACAACCGCGACAGACACACACTCACTAATACACACATTCCTTACACGCAGATGCTTCCTATCACACACATATGCTCGTATACATACAAAAACAAACATACATACAATTACAACCCAACACAAGTGCGATGTGTAGAAGTGGTAGTAGTAATAATTGTAATAGCAGTAAAAATGTTTTGTGAGTCAATGTTCAAGATTAAGACAGGAATTATTAGGTTGGTGCGAAAATAATGTCGTTTTCTCACATGTGTTACTATGTGAGAAAACGACATTATTTTCGCACCAACCTAATATATGAAGAAGATATTTGAAAATAGATGTTATGCTAAATATTTTTCATGGTTAAGTTCCTCTGCATTTGGACGTCACTTCATCTACTTAGACTTCGTATTTTTATTCGAAAGAAAGAAATTTATAGACACCAGCAAACAGAAATAAATATAGATGAAATGAACTAACCTATGAAGAAGAAAGAAAGAAAAAATGAAAGAAAGAAAATAAAGAAGGAAGAAAGGGTTACTGAATGTGAAATGGGATAGAATGAAAGAAAAAATAAATGTATAAACAAAGAAATAATGAATGAAATAAAGAAAGTTGAGAAAAGGGGATAGAATGAAAGAAATATATAAACAAATATATAGACAAAGAAAAAAGAAAGAAAGAAAAGAAAGAAAGAAAGAAAATAATGAAGAAAGGAAGGTGATAGAATGAAAGAAATACATAAAAGTACACAGAGAAAATGATGAAAAAGAAAAACGAAGAAAGAAAGAAAGAAAGAAAGAAAGAAAGCCAATAAAAAAGAAAAGGGAATAGAATGAAAGAAAGAAAGAAATACACAGATATAAAAAAAAAAGAGGGTAAGAAAGAAATGAGAGATGTTTGGCAGAATGATATAAACATAAACACATAAATTAAGAAAGATTTGAAGAAAAAGGAAATGAATAAAGAATGAATTAAAGATACAAAAAGGAAATATTTGAAGGAGAAATAATTTCACAAACGAAAATGAAAAAAAAAACCAATACAAAGAAAAAAATAATAAAGAGAAAAACTATAGAAGAAGCAAAAATATACAATGGCAGAAAGAAATTAAAAAAGAATTCCATACACAAATAAAAGCAACGAAACAAATAAAGAAAGATAGAAAAAAATGAATGAATGAAAAAAAGTATTGTTAACTGACTTTGAAAAATAATTTGGAATATATATCAGAAGACATAGTAAATAACTTATTGCTTATGTGGTTATTTTCTTTAATGATCTGTAATACAGTAAAAACGACACAACATGGTGAGATTAGTGTTATGCAAAACCAGCGTAATCCTATAAATTTAGAAAGAAAACAATGTACAATTCAATTTTTAACTTAATAATGACAGTGTTTGTTCATGCTCACTCCGATAACAAAGATAAGATTTTTGTTGGTGTTTTGGATAAAAAATATACCGAAAATGAATATTAATTTAGGACTGAAAACGATTTTTTAATGGAGGGAGAGATGAATTGTTATAGTAATTCTTTATAATTATATCTATTGTTTCTTTGACTGAGACGTTTGTGAATAAACTTTTAACGTTGCGTGAGGCTAAAGTTTCATTATTGTTTTTAGAATTTAGAGTGGATCGTGTGTAAATTTTATGTTGTTTTTATTTGGAATTCATGGTGTAATTAGTTCATTTAAAGCTTTGATTAGTTGGTAAACAGGGTTTGGCTTGTTTTATGGTATATCAACCACAATCGGTTATTTAATGCGAACATTTTTTATTGCAGGTAATTTTTTTCCAAAAAATTATTGCTGCTCGTAATTTTTTATACAAACTATTTCGGATATTAAAACCTATTTTTACACTTTCATAGAATTTCGAGTCAGGTTGGGGGGTCAACTATTTGCCCATAGCTGGCACCCTAACGAGTGCTACCACACCGAGTCAGGATGGACCTGGTAACACCAGTAATTAAGAGGTGATTCCACGCTCCTCAAAACCTCCTAATCAAAGGCCTTGCTGTTGGATGTAGTTTATCGTCTTACCCAGGACGTGGATGTAGTTTATCGTCTTACCCAGGACGGAGGTAAACAGGGGTGGAGATTTGGGATATGATAGGACGGACATCAAAATAAAATATCTGACTGAGGTCGTTTTGTACATCGGTTTCAATTTTGACCTTGTCTGATTGATCAGCCTTACAACGAGGCAGGAGTGTTGTCTGCGTAGATGGAAAGTTGAGAACTGATGTCATCGGGAATGTCGTCAATGAAGATTAAAAACAACTTAAAAGCAAGGATGGAGCTCTGGGGGACATCCGTGTTAGTACGAAGACATCCGCGTTAGTATTACGTATAAAAATCTATGAAATCTAAGGTGTTTTTCCAAATTTCATTATTGCTATTTTATCTGTACGGCAAGCTTTTTTTTTACAGGACATTCACTTTTTATATATAAAAAAGCTATCAAGATACAATAAGACACAAGGGATTACTGCGTGTGGAAGAATTAGAAACAGAAACATTATTAAGGAACGTGAAGTAAAAAGGAAAGTAGATAACTTGTATAGGAATAAAATGTCTTTCCCGACACCGTAGTTTGAACACAGATCACCAGTGAGCAAATACGGAAGATACCATTATTAAATAAATAGATTGCGTGATCGTAAAGGAAACGTATGAATAGAAATATTCTCTATACTATGCACTATACTATTTCTCTATACTAATCATTATACGAATTACTATTTGAACATGTATTATTAGTACGTGTATTATTTGAAGGAGTTACTACTAACAATATCTGCATTTATAAAGTCTTGTCTACAACGAGAATTTCGGAAATGATAATGAGCATTCGGCGGCATCACAAAGTGACAACTTCGAAGCCGTCGGGCATCACAAAAATAACGATTGACATTGCATTTAAGTGGGAAAGAAGTTTCACAAGCAAGAAGTGCAAGAAAAGAAACTGTTAGCATAGAACTTACGGTTACATCTGCCCAACTCAACTGTGAAGTGATGAAACCTCGTCGCCAGTCTTGTACTGCGCTTAAATTTAAAAAGTCTACGTACCATAGCAAATAGCACATCCGAACAATTAGCATAAAAGTGTTTAAGGAAGAGAGACAGGGAGTGAACAATATGTCAGTGGGAACATGACTAAAGCCAAGATATATTCGTCTTTGGGTTTTATCACGTAAATCTAGATACATAGCCGGAGCACTAGATCATATGTTGTGGCAACAATATTCAAAGCATGGCAAATGGTAGACTTATAAATATTGAAGATAGATTCTGGAGACAAAAAATGTCTAGCACGACACAGTGAACCAACTTTCTTAGCAGCAGACCTAGTAACGGATTCAATATAGTCTTTCCACTTCATGTCAGCCGAGAACGTTAGTCCGAGATGGTGCAATGAGGTTAGCATCAGCCATAGTGATGGAAAGTAGAGAAAAGGTATTTCTGATGATTCATAAAAATCAGTTTAGTTTTAGAGACGTTAAAAATATCAAGCCAGACTTTGCCAGTTAACAGCAGACTGAATATCGTTTATGACATCTGCTGCCAATCTGACCTTATCAAACTGATTAGACCTACTATCAAAACAGGAATAAATGGTTGTGCCATCATAGTAGATACCAAGTTGGGGGTTGATGTCATCGGGAAGGTCATCATATGAAAATTAAAGACATAGTAGAATCAAGGATTGGGCCCTGGGGCACACCTGCAGTAGTATGAAAGGATTTAGAAGAGCGGCGTTTCAGGAGAGATTTCATATCACAATTTGATAGGAAAGACTGGATCAATTCAAATATATGTCCAGAGACAATGTAACTTTTCAGATTATACAGAAGACCTGTATGCCAAACCCGGTCGAATTCTTTCGAAATGTCAAAAGCTACATTCACTATTCTTCTCTCTCTCTTTCACTCTCTCTCTCTCTTTCTCTCTCTCTCTCTCGCTCTATATATATATATATATATATATATATATACCAATTAATTTTTGACTCCAAAATATTTTTATTACTTACGAGTACACAGACCGGAAGTATACATATATATATATATAAATCGTATAAATGATTTTTTAAAGAATGGAAGATCATCTGTCTGATTGATGTATGTCAAACTAAAAGAATATTAATATTCTATCAGGTGTAAATTAATTTCTCTTTTAGTGTCTTATTTTAAGATTTTTCACCTATAATAGTAATGAAATTATTTTTTCCTAAACACAACAGATTTTTACAACTGCCATTTTTACCTACTTCATGGCGATTGATAATCCTTATTTACCTTCAAAAGCAATTGTTATTTCCTCTTGTTAGACGTGGGAGCAATGATATACAGTAGGGTCCAAAACTAAGGGACACAATTTTAAAACCTAATATTTGTTAGAAATAACAACTGTGAAAAGCTGAAATTTTGACAACTGGTAGTCGTTATCATCCATAATAACATACTAAAATTTGAATCCTTTGCAAAGGATAGAAAAAGAATTATAACAATTATTTATTTATTTTCAAATTTGGAACGTCCAAAAGTAAGGGACAAAATTGAGAAAAACAATGTAAACAGCAAAAAACAATAAAAATACATGTACAATCAATATTTAGTAAATGAGCCCTTGCTCTCAATGACAGCTGCACATCTTCGACTACAAGAACGAATCAGTTCTTGACAATCCTCGATACTAATTTTAGACCATTCTCCTTGAAGCTTCACCCACAAATCCTCCGTGTTAGTGGGACTTCTTTCCATAACTTTCACTCCTCGGGTCTTCCAAAGATTTTCTATTGGATTTAAGTCAGGACTTTGCGGTGGCCAATCCATAATTTCCAAATCTTGCTCGCTAAGGTAACTCATTACCACCTTTGCCTTGTGACATGGGGAATTATCTTGCATAAAGGTAGCCCTATCGAAACCTGAATTCTGTATGATTGGCACAACATGATCTTGAACAATGTTTTTATAGATCTGCGCGTTTACACGAGTTTGTAACCGGACAAGAGGCGTTGTACCTTGGCTAGAAAACATTCCAAATACCATGACGCTTCCGCCCCCAAACTTGACAGTTTTCTTAGTACACTTTGCACTTAATCTTTCACCAATACGTCTCGTTACATTGTTTTTTCCATCATTTCCAAATAAATTAAACTTGCTTTCATCACTGAAAAATACTTTTTCCCAATTTTCATATGTCCAAATTACATACCTGTTTGCAAATTCTAATCTCTTCTTATTCTTCGAACTAACAAGTGGTTTCTTCCCTGTGGTTCGATTAAACAGCCCTATTTCTTGCAGTCGTCTACAAACATCTGTCTTGACACATTAACACATGAGGTACTATTCATAACCCTTTTAATTTCTGTGCAAGACTTAAAACGGTCCTTTAATGACATATGCTGCATTATTCGATCTTCTCTTGCCGAAGTTTTGCGGGGTCTGCCGGTTTTAAAAGCACTATTTTGCCAGTATCATTCTAGGATTTAACAACCCTGCCTACAACACTCTTGGAACGTTTCACTTTCTCTGAAATCTCTCTAATGGTGTGCTTTTCCTTGTGTAGCTTCACAATAGCTTGTCTCACAGAGTAATCAAGTTTTTGGCGTTTCGCCATGGTGCCGGCTGATGCAACGTTTACAAATGACTAAGTAAGACTTATTCTTTAGAGGAAATCAAAAAATTTGAATATAGCATACTGTTTACATTGTTTTTCTCAATTTTGTCCCTTACTTTTGGACGATCCTATTTTGAAAATAAATAATTGTTATAATTCTTTTTCTATCCTTTGCAAATGATTCAAATTTTAGTATGTTATTATGGATGATAACGACTACCAGTTGTCAAAATTTCAACTTTTCACAGTTGTTATTTCTAACAAATATTAGGTTTTAAAATTGTGTCCCTTAGTTTTGGACGCTACTGTATAAACTACTTATCATTCTCAACATAAAACATTTACAAATAAATGAAGAATTATTTGCGCGTTTCCGTGTTTGTGTTTTTTTATCCGGAAATTGGCGCCTTTTTACCTCGACATTTTTGCTATGAAAATAAAATGACAAAGCAAAAGTGACTCAGCGGAAGTAAGTTTAAGCAAGCGAAGTAAATTTGAATTTTAGTGGCTCGAGGCTTGTACTTCTGATAATACAAATCGCGTATGGTGAAAAATACAGACATTTATTTTCTTTTCTTTTTTATATTTGACTTGTTATTTAAATTATCATAAATGGTTGAGATCACAAAAATGATATTCACGCGAAATAAACGAATCTAGAATACTTAACAATAATATATTCCTATTTAACAATCTACACTTGCTGTACCTAAGCCTTTTTAGACTTATAGACACCTTCAGGAAATCCTTGAACTCTGATTGAAACGGAGCATGTACAAAAATATCAGTAAGTGTTATTTTCTTTAATTTAAGGGTTTAAAATTCTTGAGCTTTTATCTTCATTATCATTT
This sequence comes from Acanthosepion lycidas, assembly GCA_963932145.1. NCBI lineage: Eukaryota > Metazoa > Mollusca > Cephalopoda > Sepiida > Sepiidae > Acanthosepion > Acanthosepion lycidas. The sequence continues at coordinate 76,895,323 of OZ010583.1, read as the reverse complement.
CCAGAAAATATTCATTTCGGCATTGCGTTTTATTCCTTTTTTAATGTTTCTCTTCCTCTACAAGACGTGTTTGTTTGAACAACAACAACAACAACAACAACAACAACAGCAACAACAACAACAACAACAGCAACAACAATAATAATAATAATAATAAATCATTAATAAATCAGTAACGCTTTCTATATTAAGCAACGCTTCCAGGGAGCGGATGTTACTGAAATTTTTCTATCGACACTGATTGAAGTAAATCGTCTAGGCATTATTATAAAAGACAGACCCACTGAGTGACATGAATGTAGCTAGTGACAAAAACATCTCTGCGAATCTTTTTGAACAACTAAGTAAATTAAAAAATCTGGTGATGCCAATATAAAAATGTGGCACTGAAAGACTAAATCTGTTCCTGTTGTAGTTGGTCTTTTGGGTCTGCTAAAGAAAGGAACTCAGCAACAAAGCAACAAAATCCGCAGTACATCATCTCTCCAAGAAATCCCCAAAATAGTTCTAACAAGCACAGCCCATATCCTGCAAAGAGCACTGTCCATTTAAGGGATCTATGGCATGCGAAGGAGGTGATTTTTTTTTTGTGGAATCTAAAAAATATTACATATTTCGTTTACCCTAGGTCATTGGTGATGTGATTATAAAACAGATAGTACTGCGACAATTTTATGGGACTTCACAATCCACCCATAGAGAACAATCAAAGCTAATCTCCGTGCCATTGTGATCAAAGACCAAAGAAAACAGAATGTGCTTTCTTATTGACATAGGAATCCTTGCAGATTGTAGTCTATCTTTGAAGATCTACAGAAAGCTATGAAAATACAAGGATCTTGAAGCGGAAATCTAAACAAAATGTGACACATGAGGACATCTGTAATTCCTGTTGTAGATGGAGTTCTTGGATTGCTTGGAACTGGTTCCCCTTAGGTTCAGTGAGGAGATTTCTGGTTACCCATGTCTTAAAGAAATAAACAAAAAACATTGTACTCACTAGTACAGCTCACACATTAAGAGGAATTTTATCTTTTGTTAAATGTTTACGATCTTAAGTTGTTTTCTTTTTCTTTTTTTACTTTTCACAAAAAATGATCAGTGGTAAATGTCATAAAGCCATTTCTGAACTTAGGTTTCTGGCTGCGCCCCGGAAGGAAATGTGTATACAACCGAAATCAAAGGAAATACTACTACTACTACTACTACTACTACTACTACTACTAATAATAATAATAATAATAATAATAAGAATAAGAAGAAGAAGAAGAAGAAGAAGAAGAAGAAGAAGAAGAAATCTCAAAAATGTGGCACATGGGAACATCAACAATCCCAGTTGTAGTTGGAGCCCTAGGACTGGTTGGAAAAGATTGCAGTAGACTAATTGAAGGGATTTCTGGAACTCTATGCCTCAAAGAGATACAGAAAAATTGTTCTGACAAGTACAGCCCACACTTTATGAAGGGCTTTATCTATGTAATTTTTTTTTTTTTCAGTGGAAAGTGTCATGATGATGCCATTTTTCTAACCTTAGGTCCCTGGGCGGGACTCGGAAAGAAATGTGTAAAAGCTAGAAATCAAATAATAATAATAATAATAATAATAATAATAATAATAATAATAATAATAATAATAAATAAATAAATAAATAAATAAATAAATAAAATCAATGACGTAACTCATCCAATATTTTGCAGCATTTCCGGAAAAGTACAATTTAAGAAGAGAAGACAGTTGTTAACAATATTCTGAGGTTAGGTCTATCTTCAGGCTATGTTTAAATAATGCATACAATTATAGAAATATAAAAACAAGTCTTTCTGTAATAATAATAATAATAATAATAATAATAATAATAATAATAATAAGTTCCATCAGATAAAATATATCTGTTAGATAATATAACATAATAAATAAAATGATGTTGAAATTAAAAATGAAAAAAAAGTATCTTCTTAAAACTACTGCTATACATATAATAACAGGAGCCTTGTAGATAATACCACATTTTATGGAAGCACCTCCAGAGATCAAGCTGTTCGGAGTCTTGTATCTGATCTATCATTTGAAATATATTTAATGGCACATTAGTGATCTGTCTACATAAACATTTATCATTTATCGATTTATAAAAGAAAAACGCTCCAACGTTCATTGAACACTTTAGAGACATGACAAATGTAGACCCCATTGTTTTTAATGCACTTCCGTAACCCTCCGTTGATACGGTAAGATGTCAAATAAATGAAATGAGTTTCTGGTTTTAGTCATAATATTTGTGTGAAGTTTTATTTGATTTGAGGAGGCGAAACTATTCAATAATAGTAATAGAATGATTTTGTTTTTTTTGTTTTTTTCAGATTTTGGGAGCGGCTTATTAAATTGGTTTAATTATATAATAATAAACAGAAATATATTTGAAGTTCTGTAAATTTAGATCTGTAAATAATTTCCCATTTAATACAACATTATTATTTCGAATTAACAACAAGCAAAAACATTTTTTTTAATATTGGCATTTCAATTCTATTTTTTTTAAATAAAAGATTTTTCTTATTAATTCTATAAAAAGAACACCGCAGACAATATATAGCAAGACAATTAAGAGTTCTAATGATGTAGCAATAATATTTTAAATGGGATGTTTGAAAACCCTATGGTAGGAATGCCGTGACAATGCCTCCAGCACCAGCACTAATGTAGCGTTAATCTAGTGATCAACGAATATAAATAAACCGAAGTCGTTTACGAACCGAATGGTGAAATAGTAATTTTAATTATAAGATTGAAATAATTGTCATATAATAATAGATTATTTTTGGCATTAGAAAATTGGGTCAACACGTTTTTAACGTAATGTGTAGCTATTATTTGAATTTTGATTTGAAATCTTCATTGTATATTGTTCAGACATGCGAATATTATTCACTACTGAATGAATTACATCGAAAAGAAAGAAGATTGTGTTTAGAATACATATTTATTTGAAAAATTATTATTTTTTTTTTAATCATTATGCTACGGACATACTGACCTAGGTCTATATTTACGTGAATACATTGGACACAATTCTCATTCTGATCAGATTCTTACAACGAAGAAATTGCGCTTAATGTTAGAAAATAGAGGATTTGGATAAAGTTAGATAATTAGTCTGTTTACGGCACCTGACAAGAAAAGTGTTCATGTCTTGATTGTACTTTGCGTCGCACCTAAATTGTTCAATTTTTAACTAATGCCTGTGCGCATGCGTTAGTCTTAATGAAGACTTTTCTGCGCGCATTATTTTCCTGAATTACTAGGCGGGTAATGAGGACGAAGCCATAGTTGCCAACACTGACAATTTCGTTTAATAATCGAATTCTAATGAAGAATTATAGTCTTGAGAGTTATGAGTGAAAGATCGACGGATGAATTAAAAAAAACAAAAGCATTATTGCAAAGCTAACTCGTGTTATTATTTCTATTCACGGGTTCAACTTGACTGTGCAAAAAACTGTAATACAGTGTAACCCGGATATAAGAGACCCGGATATAAGATAGATACTCTCTGGTCCCAAATTAGAGCCATACTTACCTAAACAAAATAGCCCAAACCCGGATATAAGAGAAATCCGAATATAAGAGACTTCTTCTTATATCCTGGTTACACTGTATATAATATCACAATAATACTCTAACATATAATAACATTATAAAATACATATATTACTTATTAAACAGTATTAAACTTATAAAAATAATTATATAATACTTATAAATATTGTGTGTATTTAGATTAGCAAATTTTCTGTAAGGCAAATGCTATTAAAGATAGCAAACATTTTGCACCGATTAATTTTATTGGTCGACTTTTTCAAATTACGAATAATGATTCTCAGATAAGGAAGAAACTCCATCAGAAATTCTTCAAACTTCATATCGGAAGAAATATGGTACAAGCTCACGACATTCTTAAGTCATCACCGGGTAGGTAGAGACAAATGGTGAGTTTCACTAGCGAGTGCTGTGACGTAAACAAAGTGTTGTGACGTAGGCAAGGTGTGTGTGTGTGTGTGTTTATATACATTTGAGGATTCGGGATTCTAAATTATAATTGTTTTTATTTGTAGACTATTGTTTTAGTTTTATGGTTCGAGGATTATAATTCTGTTTTTTACAGTTTGGTTTTGCAAGTATTCTGGTATTGTTTGTGAGTAGTTGTCTAATGTTGCTATGCATATCTATATCTATAAAACAGAAAATATCTATCTGTCTGTGTGTCTGTGAGTGTTTCTCTGTGTGTATGCTATTTCTGCATGTCCACATTTCTCGATCGATTTCCATGAAATTGTCCACACATGTTGCAAATTTACCAAGGTGGGTCAATTTCCAGGCCCCCGGGTTTGGCAGAAAAATCAATAAAACTGAAGGCGGCTACGACTTTTTGCAAAAACCAAGTTAAATCTACACGAAAAAAAAAATTTTTACTCGATGAGATGATGTTTGCATTTAATGCAAAACATAACTCATCTTACAAGGTTTATATAATGTGTTTTATAGTTTTCCTGAGACATTGGCTTCACACAAAAAATTGCAAAAAACTGTGAAGAAATTGGATTTTCGTACTACTTAAAATAAAAACTTGAATAACTTCCTCATTTCTTATCCGATTTTCTTTTAAACATGTCGCAAAAAATTGCCACCATACAAGAAATAATATAGTGTGGTTTTAGTCCTGCTTCCTTCCCCGTGTATAATGAAAACTATGAAAAACTGTTCAAAAAGCCCGTTTTCGGCCATAACTTCCTGATTTTTCATCTGATGATATCCAAATTTGCCATGTAAATTACATATGAGACACACATTATCATACGTGAATGTTTGGTCTAAACTTTGGGTTAGATTATTTCAGTTAAGTGGACGAAATCTGCGACAAAGTAGATCCAGAATCGGCTTTTGCTATTTAGCCAAAAGTTTCTTTGTATGATTCCATCCTAAATTGATATTCGAAAAACCCTTGATGCAAAGATTGTTTGAGAACGATTATTGAAACTTTAAACTTAGAAAAATTCCCCAAGAACCTCTTATTAATCCCAGTTTTACAGTAAACGTGTGAAGAAGGGGAGGGAGCGTTTATGTGTTTGCATTTGCAGTTGAATCAAGCGCTGATGGTTCACCTCTGCTTTGTTTGATTATTAAATTTGTGAACAATGCCATTATTACGGGCATAGGAAATTTACTGAATATTTAAAGCATTGAAAAAATTTAACCCTGAGCAACGACCTCACAAGAAGGTTTTATCGATGGAATTCCTTTATTAAGAACAAAAAAACACTTTCGAAGGACATAGTGTAAAAAAGATGTAGTAGCTTAGTATACCAAACGATGATGCAGGCAGACATTTCTAGACAGGAGGGTGCGGGTATACAATTGCAGCCACCATGTATACCTCCGCTAGTATATACACACACACATATATATATATATATATATATATATATATATATATATATATATATATATATACATATATATATATATATATGTATATATATATATATATATATATATATATATATATATATATATTCGCGTGTGCGTGTGTCTGTGTGTCTGTGTGTGTATGTGTGTGTACTAAAATACTGGGACATTACTCAAATGCTGTCAGTGACTGAAGTTATCATCTCTCGGTATCTGAGAAGCAAATGTAGTCGATTTGATTTTGCGTTTTGTGTCCTTTAAGGAAGCCAAGAGCATCGGCGGGTTGTCTCGGCAGATGGTTTCCTTGGCACTAATGCACTAAGTGCAGACCCGAACAATACAGAATGTGGTTGACAGGTAAACACGTGTACGACTCAGCTGCAGGTAAGATGTGCACGCTTGGGGAAGTCCATAGAAACATCCACTCCAGAGTAAATTGACCATCATTGAGATCCTAGTCACGGAATTTAGATCTCCATCTCACAGGATATCTGCAGCTGGCCCCGTAAAGTGAACACGTCGGAGATCCAACTTTGGCTAGGATGTGCACGCGTGGGAAAAAACAAACGAAAATAAGATTTATAAACATCCACTCCAAAGTCACACTGGCCGAGTCATTACATTCAGGTCACCGCCTCACATGATATCTGTGGCTGTGTGAGGGGGAAAAACCCTATGACATGTCAGTATATAAACACTCACCACAGAGGGAAGCAAGTATCGGATAAATCTCTATGAGAATGTAGAGACCGCGTTCGGACAAGGTACACACCTCCACCATGACGGTGATTGAGGATGTTTGAAGAAAATGCAACGTTACACATGTGTGATTCCGTTTCGTGTTTTAATTTGTTTCGTTTGGTTTAATTTGTTTAGCAGCATATGGGTTATTTAATGCCGAAATCTAATCTTTTGTAGATAAGTTTATACTTTCGGAGTAAGAAGATAAGTTTTTTTTTAGATATATAGTTTGTAGATCATAAACCTTATTGCTGGTAATTTCACCATAAAAATGTATTCTTTGTAATGCTTTTATAAAAAATGTATTGTATTTTTTATACTTTTGTATTGATGGTGATTTTACTATAAAAATGACCTGTTGATTTTGTGAACATTATTTTTGCTTATTATATTCCCACTCCTACAAAATGACGAAATGATTTTCCTGTTTCCTGAAGTTAATCAATTATTGTTTATCCAGAGGTTTTCCCTTGTAAATTATAAAAAGTATTATTAAATAAAAAAAAGATAGTGTTCATTTGGTTGTATGATTTGTCTAGGTTTTAAAATTTATTTAAGTAAAATATTTCAATTGGTTGCTGAAAACTTGATAATTAGATTCTGTTATGACCAAGTCAAAAGTACTTTTTCATAAAATAAGGAAATATGTAAAAATATTAGCATATAACTTCAAGATGTGATTATGAACTTCTATTATCTCCTTTAACATTTAGTACTCTGCATCCTTTGTAAGTATCACTTCCCCATTTACTGTATATAGAATCCCCTAAAAATTTTGTGTTTCATATATTAGTTCTATATATTTGAAATTGCAGTAGCTTAGCTCTCAATTTCAGTCAAGATTGTTTTAGATGTTGCCATAGAAGGTTATGACTGCACAACCAAGAAATTTAAATTTAAATTGCATTGACAAGGACGAAAATTTTGCTTGCGGAAAATAGTCACCTACAGACTCCATAAGGTTAATACTTGCAAATTGTGGTGACCTATCAACACAGTGGTTTTTCGTTGTCTTCTTTACGGTTTTTAGTTACATGATTACATTCCCATGGACTGGCTGACACTCAATGCAAGCGAGCCTAGTCTGTCCTGTTACTTGGAGGGAGAAGAAATGGATTCATGCCTTTCCTAAAAATATTTGTGGGAAATTTAACGAAATGGATTAAATCAGAATTAGAACTCTTTACTCAAGCCCACATCTATTTCTCTCTGCCTCTCGAACTTGAACTCGGTTTGCCAATTCTAAATTTCCACTTCGGGGACTTTTATGGTATCCGTACATAGCCAGAACATACAATTATTACTACACATATGAAAATTACTGTGGTATTTTATTAGGTAAGTCAATGTTTGCACAATAAAACTGACATTGACAACCAATGCTTGTTTAATTTTCAGGATATATATTTATTCACATGATATTTTATTCATATAAATTTTACATGAATAAAATATGCGAATTTCAGCACAGTATATACATACATACATACATATATATATATATATATATATATATATATATATATATATATATATATATATATATATATATATTCGTATTCAACCAGTTCGAGGTCTTGATCTCCTCTACCGACAAGGCTGAATGCTTTGCTCGGAAATTCTCATTTAATTCAACGCTCGACTCCTCCGGTGTACCCATACCAGACTTCCCTCTAAGAACTGAGGCCCTATCGAGCGGCTTACACATAACCCCGTCATTGGTATTGGGCATTATCTCCAATTTAGACCCCCACAAATCTAGTAGTGGAGATGGCATACCAGCCATTGTCTTGAAGAAATGCGCGCCTGAGCTAGCGCCCGCCCTCTCTAAACTATATAATTACTGCCTCAAGGAATCCTGTTTTCCTGACTACTGGAAGTCCTCATCCATTGTTCCTGTCATTAAGAACTCTGGAGACCCCTCTGACCCCTCTAATTACCGTCCTATTAGTCTCCTACCCCTCTTCGGCAAAATCTTCGAAGTCCTAATCAACGCCGAAGTGGTTAACCACCTTACCTCACATGATCTGCTCTCAGGCAAGCAATATGGTTTCCGCTATGCCCGATCTACAGCTGATGTGCTTACGGCTATCACTAAAGCTGTCTACCAAGCCCTTCAAAATAACGGTGAGGCTCGTGTCGTGGCCCTAGACATCTCTAAAGCGTTTGATAGGGTTTGGCATGCCGGCCTTCTTTGTAAGCTCCAGGGTTATAGTATTACAGGTCGATTGTTTGATCTAATACAATTATTCCTGTCAAACCGTGAATTGAAGGTCGTTCTCAACGGATTCTCCTCCAGTTCCTATCCCACGAACGCAGGTGTTCCTCAAGGCTCGATCCTTGGCCTCACTCTATTTCTTTATTTTTATCAACGACCTTCCTGATCCCATAGATTCCCAAGTTGGCATCTACGCGGACGACACTACAATTTACGCCTGCCTCAAAAACAAATCTAGTGTCGCTGACAAAACTAACCTGGCCGGTTGTCTTGAAATGGACCTAAAATCGGTTGTTAATTGGGGCAAGAATTGGCTGGTCAACTTTAACGCCTCAAAAACTAAACTACTCTCTATTAATCACCATAGAGATCCTTCCCTGCCCCCCATTAGAATGTCTGATAGTCAACTTCTTGAGAGCAACTCTCTGCGTCTGCTCGGTATCACGTTGACTGCTGACCTGAGATGGAACAAATACATTGAGTCAATTGCTTCTTCCACCGCGAGGAATGTTGGCTCTCTGTGTCGCGCCAGGAAATTTTTCTTCCCGGAATCTATACTTCAAATACTTCATTGCTTGAATATTGGTTTCTATTTATATATATGGTAACGTGTAGTGCACCTCGCGGAGGTGTAATGGTTAGCAAGCTTGTCTCGCTAGACCAATTATGACTGAGTAGTGAGATCGATCCTCACTGGGTGCCTCCGACTTTCGGCCTTTGCCACATCTAGGCTATGCTTGGAAAATCACTATATATGGTAACATGAAGCAAATACAATTTGGAATCTAATAGACAGTTGTTTTAGAGCCAATAAGAAAAAAAAATATCGAACTCAAAGCTTCGGGTTTGAAAGGATTTAACCGATAATATTCGGATAAATTTTCATATTTAAAAACCAAACAACGCCATTCTCGGACTTATGGATCAATCAGAACGACTCTTAAAAAAATAACATCTCATCTAATCCGACTAGGGTTTTCGTAATGGACATATTCTACCAGTAGAATCCGTTCGTTCGTCTTAACGAGCCGCAGATGCGCACAGGTACACACACACACATACACACACGCACACACGTGAGCGCGCGTTACATCCATGGTATTCTTAGCATCCTACTGTAGAACTATATCCGTGAGAAAATACTCCAGCATGCACAGCCATATAAGAAAGCCGATATTTGCATTTTTACCCTCTAATGACGTTTTTTATGCGTCTTAATACTGTATTTAACTTTTTGTATGCCTCATATGCTATTCCAATGTGTAGTCTATCAAATGTCGCCATCTATCAAAAATAGTTGCAAAGTGATTCATGGAACCCAGCAACGTGTTTTCTGTGTTAAAATGGCTTCCACACTCACCGGAGCTAAATCTCATAGTGCAACTTTCTGAAAAGAGAGATTCGAATCCCGGATTCTAGTAAAACTGCGCCTTCAGGTTACGTTTTTTTCTTTCATTCGCCCACGTGTAAAACGAGCATGTTCTTTGATCATACTACTATCCTCAGTGATACCTAAATGCTGGCCTGTGGGGATATTTTTTCTTTGAAACTTGCTACCTTTTCACGTGCAATATTTCACGCGTCAGTACGAAACAATGAACCTGTTAACCATATACACTTGGATGTCACTGGCATTTAAGGAAAATTCAAAGCTTGTGTAAATGGATGGCAGTACAAGATTTTTAAGAGACGGTGAAAAGATAAACCTTACTAAGTTGTACAAAGGGTAGGATGTTGTGGAGAATCATGATCGCTCACGTCTTGAAAGGAAACAACATACAAAAGAAAAATGCTTTGCATTTCTGGCTAATCATGTGAGAGTCAGTTCGGAATACTATTCACCACAATATAGAGGGGTATGTGGGAAATATCAAATTTGGAAAATCTATATAAATTGTTTAGCCTGAGTGAGTTTTAATATTCACTAAGTGTATTTCGAAATTTCTGCGCCTATTTGCCAAAGAATTCGCTTCTATATCTTATTGGAGAATTAAGAGATCCTAATAGCTGTATCAGTTTCGTTACATAAATTCTATTGAACACAATACAGGCACTTTTGTTCTGGAAATAAAGAAAAGAAGAATATTTTATGATTTTGGGTACATGGTTGAATATTCTACAAAACACAATTTGGCTAGAGCTGCCTTTGTCTGTCTTCAAAAACGACTTTGGTCTCGCCAGGATATAAGACGATCCACGAAGTTGCGAATCTGCGAAGCCATGGTCAGAACAATTCTTCTCTATGGTTGTGAAACCTGGCCACTGCGCAGAGAGGATCTTCATAAGCTTGAGGTCTTCGATCACCACTGTCTCCGCCGTATCCTGCGCGTGCGCTTCTCCGACCGGATCCCCAACTCGTCCATCCGCGCCAGATGCAACATTCTGGGCATGGAAGAAACTCTGCGTACCAGGAGACTCCGGTGGTTCGGCCACGTGCTGCGGCGGCCTGGTGATGAGTTCGTCCGTAAACTGATGGCGCCAAACGCACCCACTGGTTGGAGGAAACGCCGAGGTGGTCAACTCAAGACGTGGCGCGCAACGGTCAAAGCAGATATGGAACTCATGTCCGGTCCTAGCGTTTTCGGGGTCCGACGCTGGAATCGCGAATGTCTCGATCATGCCGTCGATTCTGCTGCCGATCGACGTGGGTGGATGGCCTTGACGCGCGATGCGGTTAATTAAATTGGAGCCGGCTCAACCAACTCCTGGTGAATGCCGTTACAAGACAAGAGAGAGAGAGAGAGAGATAGAGAGAGAGAGAGATAGAGAGAGAGAGAGAATATTCTACAAAAGAAAATAACAGAACTGTTAAATCCGAAGACTTCAAGAATAATACCTGTAATATTTGAACGGATTGATATCTACTCAAATACGTACACCCGCTAAAGATATCGTTTATATAAAGGAATATACCATTGGCAAATACATTCTCTTCTTATGTGCTGTGTCCTTTCGTTTTTAGTCTTTCCACGTCTTTCTATTCTTCGAATCTCGAAGGAATGTTTGCCATCCATTCACACAAGTTTCATCCTGCCCCATTTGACTTCAATATGTTCTGTGAGTATCAAATTCTAAAAGCCTACTTTCCTCATTTTACGTTGCAGAAATTTCGACTCTCTTCCTCATTCATATATATATGTGTTTCCTTTCTGTTCCTATTTTCCTTAAAACTTCCTCGTTGATTACATGCTCCCTCGATGATATTCTCAGCATCCTTCAATGTAAGTGGCTCTAATATAAAATACCATAATCAAGCTCATAAAAATATTATTATAAAATACATATAATACTTATTCAACAGTATTTAATTTATAAAAATACCTATAATAAAAGTAAAAATAAAACATTATATGTATTTAGACAGCAAGGCTAATGTTATTAAAGTCAACAGACATTTTGTACCGTTTAATTTTATTGATCAACTTTTCCAAATTACGACTAATCTTTCTCAAAAGAAATTCTCCAAAGTTTCAATATATAAGTGCCATTTCTGTTCGTTTTTTCTTTAAAGCTTCTTCGCTCATCACACGTTTCCCGATGATATCCTCAGCATCCTTCTGTAGAACAGCATCTCCGGTTCGTCAAGTCCTTTTTTCATCTGTGAGGAATTTGCCCAGCATTACTACCATATTAGAGAACTGGGATTTCATCTTGGTTCAGCACTATTTTCTTTGTTTCTTGCGAAAATTTTCCAATATTTTAATACATTGCTTATATTTTCTTTTCTCGTTTTATCATTTCACCCGAAGCAAGTTAATAATGCCACTAGTTTCGAGGTGGTTACAGGAAGCGGGAGAGAATGAGAAGTGAGCAAAGGACTAAGGGAACAGGGATAGTAGAAGGTATACTTTAATGTTTCAATGCGCCTTCGTTGTTATTTCGTTGTCTGTTAAAACACTTGACCGATCGTAATGTTGCTATACTTGGTTTCATTCTTATAATTGATGTTCTCCGCTTCCATTCCGCTTTACCCTTAAACGTTGTCTTAGAAATTCCTGTTGTTTTCCCGTCCCTTTTGCCATCAATATATCCCGTGATTGTCACATTTTCCAAGTCCTCTTTTCTCGTTATGTGTCCTTGAAATTTCAATTTTCTCTTTCTGATGCAACATATAAGTGTCCTTTTTGTTTCCATTTTCCCTAAAACTTCATCACTGCTTACCTGTTCAATCCATGGTATACTCAGCATGCTTTGATAGAACAACATTTCTGTTACCTCAAATCTTTTCTTCGTCTGTGATGAGATTGTCCATCATTCTCTGCCATAGAGGAAGACTGGTATTATATAACAATTCAGTACTTTCTTCTTTGTTTTCTAACGAAATTTTCTTGTTTCACTATGACAATGAGCCTTCGGACTTTGATGCTATTTTGAAACACTTCCTAGATATTTAAATTGTGTAATTGCTCAACTCTTCAATTTGAAATATAGGTATTTATTTCCGCTTCTCATATCTGGGCTCTGCATTGAATAAGAGCTTTTGTTTCTCAAGTTTAAGAATGGAAGCGTATTTTCTGAAGAATTAATGGATTTTTATTTATAATCCGGTATTATTTCAATTTAACTTAATTTATATATGTTTTAATCATTTCACTCCAGGCAAGACAATAAAGCTACTAAGACGCAATTGCTTACTGATTGTGAAAGAATATGAGGAAAATAAAAACATTACTAGGAAGAGAGAACAATAAAAGAACAGGAATTACTACATCGAATCAATAGTTGCATCTACTTGCAAGGAAATTTGGACCACTGTGTCGTGCCAGAAGTTTTTTCTCGTCAGAGTCCATTTTGCACATTTACAAATCTACCATTCCACTATGCATTGAATACTGTTGCCATATATGGTCTGGTGCTTCTGCTACTTATCTCGAGACTCTTGAAAAAATCCAAAGAATAATCTGCAATGTAATCGATTTTGACTTGGCATCTTGTCTTCAGTCATTTTCTCACCGACGTCACATGACTTCCCGCTGTCTTTTCTACAAATATTTTCATGGCAACTGCCGTGACGAACTTTTTTTCCATGGTGTCCGAACCACATCAGTTTAACTGGCATCTAGCTCCCACCCTTTTACTGTTGAAATAGTTAAATGTAACCGCCACTTCTACTCCAACAGTTTCTTCTCTCGCACTTCCCGATAATGGAACTCCCTTCCGTTTCCTTACTTCCCTGATAACTACTATCTTCAAAAATTAAGTGCAACATCAATCGCCATTTTCTATCTTCTTGGACTCCATTCAGCTTTTATCCTTTCCTCGGCCCACCCTATACTCAGTCTTTTCTCTCACCTTCACTCTTTGTAACCTCCAGAGTAATAGTGGCATTCCTATCTTGCTCGGAATGAAATGATTAAAATAAAAGAAAAAAAAGGAATGAATCCAAAAAATAACGATTGAGATTATATTTGTAATTTAAAAGCTCAGACAGCAACAAGCAATAAGCCGAGTGAGTGTTCCACAATGAAACGTGCGAGAAAAGAAACTGTTAGCGTGGACCTTAGGGTTACATCTAGCCAATTCACCTATACAATGATGAGACCCACCTGCATAAATTTAATTAAATTAAATTCGTAAATTGAATGTACGAAAGAGTTAAGCTCATCAGAACAATTATCATGAAAATATTTATAGAAAAGCAGAGGGAAGCTCTGTTACAGCGTTGGAAAATTAACTGAAGCTGGGATGCCAGGTAAGGACTGATTACATTGCAGATTCTTCTTTGAATTTTATCAAGAGTCTCTAAATACTAGCAGCACCAGACCAGACGTGCCAGCAATATTCAATGCATTGATAAATGGTAGACTTATAAATATGTAACACAGACTGTGTACAAGAGAAATTGTCGTGCACTTCACAGCGAATTAATTTTCCTAGCAGAAAACTTAGCATTTAATTCAATATAATATTTCTAGCGGAAAACGTTACCCCGACAACGTGCAATGACTCATCCTACTGGCGGTTAGCATCGCCCATGATGACGGAAAATAAAATAGGTTCCCTAAGACGATTAAAATAGAGCAGTTTCGTTTTGAAGACGTTAAAATTAACGCGTCATTTATTGCCCCAGTTATCAACAAATTCTAGGTCATTTTTTTTTTTAGATCAGCTGCCAATTTGACCTTATCGAACCGATCAGAATTATCATTATATGTAGCAGATAAATGTTTTCAGGAGACATACCTGTATTTAAGTGTAAATTTACGACTACCGGCCTGTATATTCGAGATTCTTACTTAAGAAACTGAGCATTTCCTTTGCAAATCGTTATTTTTTTTTCATATCCGAAACGTAAACAAAGTAATTTTTTCACATGACTTACTAGATGTTATTTAAAATTCGACCTTAATTCATAATAATTTAAACGTTATATTTAGTGGATCATCCCGTTTTTTTTTTAGAAATTTACCTCTAGTAACACCTGAATTCTAAAGAGTTAATAAAGAAAATGTGCCGGTTTCAAACCTACGTCTTCCTTGTAGTAAAAGTCACTGTATAGGCTGGTATGGCTTTAGAGCGGACATTCACGAAAGACAGGTTTTGAACTATGTGGGAGCCATTTTTGTTTTAAGATTATCGAAAGCTCAGGTCGGTAGACACAGATCAACACTTTCATAACGTGCGTTTAATTATAGAGCTATGCCAGTTGTTTAGACTATTGAAGAATGTCTTATGCTTGTAAATAGGGGTTTCTACTTTTATCATATCTCTAGATCAATGAATAAAATGATATTTTCAAAAATAGATATGTCAATCTACTTTTGCCGGATCTGTATCTCACGGAATAAATGTCTCTGCTTGAATAAAGAAATACCTATTTACTTTTGTAGGTTTGGAGGTATTTTGAATGAAAACTATTTTCAAAATAAAGTTGTCTTTATAATTTTGTCGTTTCTGTATATCATTGAAGAAACATCGTTGTTTAAAAATAGAGTTACCTATTTACTTACAGAACGTATCGGCTTTATCGTTAAAAGATTGTGATAAAAATACCAAAAGCGTGTAATATGATCTGAAATATTGTATCTATATGACTTCAAAATATCCAAATTTATTTTCCATAAAAAAGGATGTTTAATTATGCATTTTAGACTGTATAACTAAATATAAAAGCGGATTTTATAATGTTTTCGTTTTTAAGTCTTTCTGAGAAGTATTTTCGAAGACAACACCTTTTTTGCTATAAGTTCCTAATTATCGACCAGTAATATTCGATTTCCGCAACTCTTAAATGCCAAGTCTCGTTGTCTTCACTTACTACATAAAGACATCTCTAACCAGACAGATATGATGTCATTAACTTTCGTATAAATCTCCGTTCTGATTAACAAATTAGCGACATCAGTTCCCAGTGGAATGGTAAGCATTCACTTTTCTTTTTATATGCCGTGTCCTTTCTCCATAACTTACTCCTTACTATATATATAGTCCATATGCTATCATCTATAGGCAACTTGTCTCTTGCCTCTTGCCTTCATTATGTTGTGTGACTGTCAAAATTCTTCCAAGACCCTTTCTTCATTATGAGTGCCAAGAATTTCAGCTATTTCACATTCTAAGCAAATATTATTTTGTTCACATTTTCCTTAAAACTTGCTCATTAATATTCATGGTTTTCTCAGCATCCTTCTGTAGAACTATATCTCTGTTACCTCATGTCTCTTCTTCATTTGAGAGGAAAATATTCAACATTCATTTCCACATGGCAAAGCTCATATTTCATAGAATTTCAACATTCTTTCCTATGTTTTTAATTAATATTTATTGTTTCTATGGGCACGAGTGGTTAGAACGTTCGCTTTTTGACCATGAGAACCGGGTTCGAATCTCAACATGATCGATTTGTCAGGAAGGTGACGATATTTTCTGGAGGAGACGATCCCAATGTGCATCACCTTTGAAAACTTCCTGAAAACCATACAACGAGTTGACCCAAGTCTTGAGAGTGAAATTGGGTAGACGGAACACGTCGGTGTTTGTGACAGCACGAAATCCCAAGTCATCGTGACCGAGAGTTTGAGCGTGCTGATCTTGTTCAGAATGTTCATCACGCTAGATAACGCGCTCTCTCCCAGTAACTAGCTAATGTCCGCTCAGCATAGCTGCAGTATAAACCACAGTTGGACTATGGATGTTGAACAAACACAGATGTGCCTGAGCAGGCGTCTGCAATTAGAATTAGTTAGCCGCCCTCGTAGGCTGGCTGTGCCATGAGAAGATAAGAAGATCGTTTCTTAATATTTTGTTTATCTTTTGGAGGGGATCTTTCTCTATTCTAATGCGGCTTTTGATATCACTGTTAAAACTCTTCCCAGATATGTCATTTCCTTTTCATAGTTTATAACGTTTACTTTTTGTTTCGATGTTAATTTTTCTATTTCATTATGTCTGTATCAAGTTTATTGATTAGACAGCTTTTTAGTAACAAGATTATTAATTTGATGAAAGACATTAATGAACCAATAGATATGATTCTTCCTGCTACTTATCGCAAAATTTGCCTTTTGATCAATTCATCTAATTTTGTTATTTGAAGATTTTCCTCCTGGTATATTTTTGTCTTGTTTAGATCAAAACATTTCAGTCGCTATTGTTTGCAGTCTTCCAAAATATGGAAATGCAGCTTTACAGAACGCACAGTATGTTTTTTCTTTTTGTCTTTAATATCTTATTAATAAGTTAAAAACTAATTCTTAGTTTTATTTCTCTTACATTGGTAATTGATTTATGTGTTGATTATACTCACGATATTACGCCAGGACAGAACACGAATTTTCTTAGTCCTCGTATGCTCAGCGAACTGGACGACAGCTTTCGAAGAGAAATAAACGCAATTACCTGTACTATTAAAATATACTTATAAAAATAGAAAGAGAGAAATAAGTAAAAAGAAGTGGCTGCAGACAATCTGAGTCTGCAGACTTAGTCTAAAAGCGTTATGATATCTTGTCAACAGTCCTTGTTGAAGAAGTCTTTTTCTGACTTCTTTCTTCTCGTGCCGCGTCCCTTCAGGGCACAAGTGATCAACTTTCTATCTTGTGTATATTTGAGTTTTTCTTCCTTTGCTAAGGCGAACACCCTCCCTCTCTTCTGCTATCCATTCACACAATCTTGTCATGTAAGTAGCTTACTGCCTTCTACCTCACTTATTCTGAATATATGTTATCAGTTAAGTTTCCAAGACCCCTTTCCTCATTATGTAACCAAGGTATTTCAACTGTCTTTTATTGATTCTTAGTAAAAAAATGTTCTTTCTGTTGCAGCTTTCTTTAAAACCTCCTTTTTGCTTACTCGCTCTGTCCATGGAATTTTCAATATCCTTCTGTAGAATTAAATTTCTGCTGCTTCCACTTTTTCCTCATCCTTAGGGAAATTGTTTAACATTCACTGCCATATAAGAGGATGGATATCACATAAGCAATCCACTATTGGCTGTCGGTGTCACATTTTCTATCTTAGGATAAAAGTCTGCCCAATATTTGAACTTCTGCACTGGCTTGATGTTTATATAGTCAATTCGTAACTCGCGTGGCGGGTTTTTCTCTTGCTGACGACCCTACTTTCAGTCTTATAGTTGATGGTTAGTCTTTTTTCTCGCCTTCTTCTACCACACTCTCTAAGTGGTCCTGTATTTTCCTTTCTGAGTCGGTCACCAACAAAATGTCATCTGCGTGTCTTATATTCTTAAGATTACACTCTTTCGATAGTAATAGCTGTCGGCCGCATTGCTTTGTAACCTGATGTCATTGACCGGACTTGTGGCGAGTGTTTCTTCATGCTGCCTGATTAAGGTTATAGAAGAGTTGCCTCGAAAACCAAACTGGTAACATTCTATCATCGCCATTCAGACCAAAAACTCTCGTCAATCGCAATGAAAGGGTATTCCTTCAGGGATGCCTCGTATCTTGGACGCCCATGGCGACTTAAACACACTAGACCTCAAGTGGAACCGTTCCATTAACTACCTGACGTCTCCACTAATTTTACAAGAGCCCGAACAGGTCGGAAATGGGGTACTGCTGCCATATATACGTACAGGGTGGACATCATTGTAAAAAAGAAAAAAAAACGCACATGTAAAATATTAAGATAATAGAAATGGTATCACAATATTTGTACGGATGAAATTATTTGACGGTCTAGAAAAACTAATTGGGGGATTTCTAGCGACATTTTTAAGTCATAAACTGATCACCAAACCAAGAATTGCTACATATAAATGTAATAATAAGAGAAAGAGATTTAAATACTGGAATGTGAAGGCTTAAAAATACTAAACACTGAACAAAAGATGTACGCCAATTTTTGATGGATAAACTGATAAATTAATCGAATTACTCGTCTCACAAATTCAACAGAAATTATAAATTAATTCGATTTTGGGGAAACATGGAGTAACATACCCGCTATATGACTTCACTTTTCGGCAATATTTATTGTTTAAAAAAAAAAGATGATTAGAATTGGAATAAAACATAAACATATGATGAAAGTGAATTTATACATACTTTTTTGTTCTTGAGAATTTAAAACACAAAAATATTAAACATAATGTTATTAATAATCAAGAGTTGTCTCCCCTTGTTTTGTTATTCTCCTACTTGAGAGAGCTATTTTTGTTTACTGGGTGTATAAAAGGACACAATATGCGAAAGCTTTCTTATATATACAACATTCTAAAAGCTAATACAATTAAAACTAATGCAATGCAATGTTTATCATTTACCAATTTATAAAGGAATAAATGTGAAAACGATTTTTTATTCATAAATTTAAAATCATTTACTAAATAATTAAAATATGTAAACTAACTCTAAGGAAATCCTTATTATTTACCATTTTATAAAGTTTGAATCAATTGACAAGTAGCCGAGGTTTTATCAACCACTCAAATAAATAATACAACAGATAAATAGTGTAAAGTATCTAATAAATAATAGTGTTTATAATTTTTGTTGTAAAGGACAAAGAATATGTATGAATTCAATTTGATATATTTGGGCTTTCTTACAATTTGGAGATAAGAAAATCAAAAGACAAACATTTAAATATCTGGGGAATGTTCTAACAAAGAATGCAGTGTAATGTATTGGGATAGCCATACATGCATTTCAAAAACTAAGTATTAAGAAACAGAAAAAAAACGTCGTTAAAAAGAAAGAAAAGAGTACTGAAATGTTACGTTTTATCTGTTCTCTTGGTAGTGAATGTTGGACAATCTCAACAAAGATGAAGGATAGACTTAATGCAACAGAAATGTGGTTCTATAGAGGAATGCTAAGGATACCATAGACCGAATATGTGAGCAACGATGTGGTTTTAGAGAGAACAGAAACAAAAAGGAAACTTAACCTTCAAGAAGAGACAATGAAATTTCTAGGGCAAATAATGACGAAAGAGGGCTTAGAAACTCTGACACTCACAGTGCAGATTGAGGGCAAAAGGGACAATGGAAATCAAGGCATAAAATAATGTGCTTGGGTAAATGGATGGCGGAACAGGGTTAGGGAGAAATAAAAATATAAAATTTATTAAGAACGGCAAAGGACAGGAAATTGTGGAGAGCCATGATCGCTAACGTCCTGAGTGGACACGGTATACAAAGAAGAAGAATAATTGCTTTTTAAAACAATGAAAATTGCTTAAGTGTGAAAGTGTTTTAAAAAAACCGGTATCATGGGAGAAGCCCTGCTTTTTAAACTCCTTCTTAATACAGGTCCGTTTGTGTGTGGTTGCTCGATTTTGTTTTTCTTAATTTGACCAACATTTACTCACATTCACTGTTCGTTTATGTCTGCCCCGTACACATCAACTGTTAAATGTGGGGCCACATCATGGACACGTTACTTGTTGCTGTAATTGTCTCCATAGCATTTTTTTCTACGGGGTATAGTTGTTCACCTCAAAACCAAGTAATTTTGAATTATGAGTAGTCCTTCTTCTAAAGTGGTTGTTAACCAAGGCTGATGAGCACAGTCTCCCCTACTATTCAACCATAGCTGAGGAGAGAAGAAAATAGATTCATATCCACCCTAAGATTATTTGTGCAAAAGAGAATGAAAAGAATTCGACTAGAATTCGAACTTCGTTCCCCAATTTTACCTTTCCAGACTAAACTATTACACCACTTGCGCATCCCCTTTACGGCTTGTACTGACCTATCATATCAAAAATTCATAAGATTTGTATCAGTCGTCATATTATGAATTCTTTTCTGTCATTGTTACTGGGTCATTTCTTTAATCCTATGATCTAGGATATTCTCTAATCTGAACATAGAGCTTATCTTAATCGGCTTTGTAAAATAAAACAAGTACTTCAATTTGTAATATATATTTATATATTAACAGTTGAAATTTCGAGGATGCTCGTATTTAAATAAACACCCCATTTATTTAGTAAATAGTGTATTTATTTATTTATTTTCGTCTACCGGCCTGAATATTCGGGAAATCTTATTAAAGAAAAATAGGAACTCTTGCATGATCGGCTAATTTCTTCATAGCTCAGTCAATTTTAACAATTAACGGTTCTTTATGCCCAGGGGAAGGCAGGTACAAATCCTGTGGAGGAATTCGTATTTTTCTTTAATAAGATTTTTCGAATATTCAGCCTGGTAGACGATAATAAATACACAAAGCGTCTACTCAAATATGAGTATCCACTTAGATGAATTGAACCTGAATTCTGTTTTTACACCTGGGAAACCACTTTTCAGACAATTGTGCCTTTCTTCTACGAGAAGCCATTGTGAAAAATTACCCTATTTATGAAATAATCATCTCGATAGGCCATCTTGAAGTTTGTATGTTGTATCCTTAAAGAGGTTACAAACAAAGGTGTTACTCGAGTGAAGGAACAGCAACACGCGCGTAGATGAAAGAAGAGGGGTTTATTGTAAAAGGGAATACGCTACTGAAAGACAGGGAATCGGGTGGCAGGCTAGTAATTCTCAAAACAAGGTTATTTACCGCCCTCCCCCGCGAGTTAAGATGTGGTACAAGGCCGTTATTTAATGCGGGGTAAAACCGTGCCCGTAGTATCGGGCAAAAATTTCCGTAGACCCCATAAAAAAGGGGTCGGCTAGCTGTCTACCACCACAAACGAGACTCTGCCCTTCAGCATAGCCTCATCTGGGTTCCTCTCCGCCCGAAGGCAGAGAGTTCGATCAGTTCAGCTGGAGACGAATCTCCAACTAATTGCCGAAGGAAGGATATTTGCCAACCGCCCCACCCGGTCGATTGTGTCACAAGGCCGAATTTAATGTGGGGTATCCGAGCCCGTAGGCTCGGGCAAAAATTCTCAGTAGACCCCGTAAAAACGGGGTCGAGTAGCTGTCTACCTCCCCAGACGAGACTCTGCCCTTCGGCATAGCCTCGTCTGAGTCCCTCTCTGCCCGAAAGCAAAGAGTTCGACCAGCTTAGCTAGAAACGAATCTCCAACTAATTGTCGCCAGATATATATAGCTACTGATATAGTTAGTCCACAAAGGCAATAGGGATAGTGGGACATTCAATTACAACACTATACTTCTAACTTTATTTTTCGTACACGCAATGTACATAAACTAAGTTTGAAGTAGTTAATGGTTTTGATAATCCGACATTATTTATTACTGCAAAGGTTATATTGAGTTGTTACTCGTGTCGCTTAAACAAGACTAGAATGTCAGCCAAGCTAGAGGGTATTAGGTGAAATGGTATTGATAAATGAGGTGTGTGATATAAAAGAAAGAGAAGGTGATTGTAAGTGAAGATTATGAGGATATGGATGGTAAATAACGATCGACTATTGATTTGAAGGGGTTAAGATTGTAGTGTTGAGGAAACGAGCCATATATGGGACGGTTCCGTAAAGTGGCAATTCTTGGGAAAAAAAAACTTTCTGATTCGAACCTTCTTCTTGCATTACGAACACGAAGGAAATGAATGGGGCTAACATGGTGTGTCTAAGCCGTATAGGTTTAAAACTGGTAATACGAAAGGATAGAGGATGAAAATATCGATAGATTATCGAGAGCCTGTTAAAGTTTCTTCTGTAGGGAAAAGGCAGTAAGATGGAAAGTACGACTTCGTCCATAAGGCCGCGTAAATGATTTTGAACTCTAACAAATTTGTAAAATGTGTATTCTTTTCTCATTTTACATCAGTCAATTGTGCATCTCTGCCGAGGGGAACGCAGGTAGAAATACATGTATTTTTCTTTAATACATGCACATTATTTAAAAAAAAATGTGTGCATTTCATAAATAGAACAACACATATACAGTAGCAATACTCAATTTTAGATCTAATCCGACTCTTGTAGAGATTTACCAAGCGTAGCTTAGATGTGGCACAAGGTCGGAAATATGGAGCACCCATTGAGGATCGAACTCACTACTCTTCGTAACTGTGCTAGCGAGACAAGCTTGCTAACCATTACACCGCTCGGGATGCCCTAATCCGACACTTGTAAAGATAAAACATAGCAGAGGGAGTCAATTATATATATATATATATATATATATATATATATATATATATATATATATATATATATATATATATATATATATATATATATATATATATATATATACGGACGTCAGAAAGCACTGAAAAAGAATGTGACATGTTTTAAAACACAAGTCAAATACTACAGTAAATCAAAAGAAGTTATCATTACCTATGAAAATTTATAAATTATCCCATATATATATATATATCATTAAGAAAATGTGATCTCACGCGAGGATTCGAACATGCCTCTTTGAGGGTGGAACCACTGTTTGATACAGATCACTTAATCGCTCGGCCTTGTATGAAAGCAAAGGTCTATTCGCCTTTAAAGTTGCTTGATTATGATGCTCTTCCTAGCCAAGCGCTTAACATACGTCAGATAAAAGGATCTTTTCTCTTGCAGAGAGGGACACGGGTTCGAATCATACCAAAGAGCATTTTTTCTTTATTCAATTTTCTCGAGTGTGCGGGCATGTAGAAGAAGCAAATACTGTTTAAAAAGAGGATTCAAATCTCCTCAAATAAGGGTATCCACTACAAATAACGTTTGACGGAATAATAATATGTCAGATGAATAAATAAAATCCATCGTTAATTTATTGCTTACCTTCTTATCTCGTTTCAATAAAAGAGTAGAAATGAGAGACAGTTTCCAAATTTAAGAATAATGTTATTATCTTGTTTTTCTTTTCTATTCCAATACTAAACACTATATATAAATGTTGTTTACCGTCTCAAAATTATTTTAAAAATCCATATGCATCGCCACGTGCCTAATTCAATTTTCTCGCTTCCTAGACTAAGATAGTGAATGTCCGCAAAGATACAAATTTAGTAAAGGGAAAACAAAAACTAACAACGATTTCCTTAATTATATTGATGACAATCAAATTGGACTAACAAAACTACAATTTTGATATAGACTCAAGATTTCAAGGTAAGATTAACAATACCATCAAACGCGCCACACACACAGACGCACACACACACATTCACAAACACACACACACATTCGCAAACACACACACTCACATATAAAAGAAAATATTAATGCTCTGCATTTTGGTATTGAGCTCTTTTTCTCCGGTGTAACTTTTTAATAAACTCCCTTAGGTGCCTAGTGCAGTTACTAAAATATACACATACTCTGGTATGGCGGTGGAGCTGATGGGGCTTTGAGGACCTGGTATGTTCGAATTTCTTTTTGTTTATACGGTCATGCCCTTTTACCTAGGCCCTATTATTTCCCATGCTATCAAACACTTTTAGGCAAACTTCCGATTTACTGTATTGATTATACAAACATATGGATAATAAACACATCAACCGCCCAAATGTTCAAACTGCCTCCATCATTCACACATTCCTTTTTACCTGCAAAATATTTATTATTATGTATCAAACATAAAAATTATAATAAACGTATATTATGAAAAAAAAAATGAAAATGCTTTTAATGAATTAAATGAATTCTACTATTAAATGAATCCTAGAACAACTATTACAATGTTTATATAATATTTACTGTATAACTACTTTTGCATACATATATATATATATATATATATATATATATATATATATATATATATATAGAGAGAGAGAGAGAGAGAGAGAGAGAGGGACAGAGACAGAGACAGCGACAGAGAGAGAGACAGAGAGAGAGAGAGAGAGTTTAGAAATTAAGAGGTCAATTAAAATATGCGACCACGCTTTCTACCTGGCCGTCTCTTCGGGCGATACGTTTCAAATGATACAATATGTAGCGTTCGTTGTGTTTTTTATTCATTATGTAACGGTCTTTGTGTTTTTTAAATAAAGTGTTAAAGTGATGATTTTAAATGTATCGCTCGAAGAGAGCGCCAGATCGAAACCGTGGTAGCATATTTTAATTGACCTCCTGATTTCTAAATGTAAAAGCTTTACATGTTATTTTTAGTTTTACTTTTTAATACTACTGTTCCCTGGTCTTATTCAACTCTGGCCATTAACCTCTCTCTCTCTCTCTCTCTCTCTCTCTCTATATATATATATATATATATATATATATATATATATATATATATATATATATATATATATATATATATACAGCAAAAATCCAAAATTACCTCATGTGGGTATAGTCTATTTCAGACTAGCACAACCATATGCCAGTCCTTCTCGACCCTAGACTGACTGTCTCGGAATAGGGTTTTTGAATTTAGCCTACATAGAAGTCACTCAAAAGGATACTTCATTATGATAAGGAGTCTGGGTCGGTGGAGTTTATTTATGGCCAAAGCCTTTAGTTGTAAATAAGTGAATTTAGGTTCCTGCTAGTGGATTATATTATTAAGTGATGGGGGGGGGGAAAATAAAGAAAAGAAAATTTAAATTATCTAAAGGATAGATTTCCAAAAACCTGTAAGTAATACTGAAACACCCAATATATATATATATATATATATATATATATATATATATATCAGTCTACACCATTATGGTTCGGTTATATTATTAGAAATATCGAACTGTACCCGAAATTCTTTAAGAGGAAGATGTTAAAGTAAAAATTTAATCAGTGGGAGTTGCATCAGTTAGGGTGGAATGTTGTTTTTTGTTTTGTGGTAGTTAGTAAGTAATAAGGCAAGACCTTTCTCTCTCTCTCTCTCTCTCTCTCTCTCTCTCTATATATATATATATATATATATATATATATATATATATAATTCGAAAATACATTATTTTAATAGGTTTTTCGTCCTTGTTGTTTTTTACGGCAACAGTAATATGATTTTTTTTCAAATCAGAATGACTCCGAAACACCGTGACAAGTAAAACCAGAATAGAATTTGATTGAAAAGAAATGAAAGAAAATCTAATAATTAATGTTTGCGTATTTAACACGGACGGAAGTAATTAGCTTTATGGTGTATTCACATGATCAGTTAGCAGGTCACAAGCCTATAAGATATGTTGAAGTGAAAGTGAAAGTGAAAGTGAATAGGAGACGTGCTTAAATATTGTCGGAAAATATTGCTGTATTATTAAAGTAGTGGGTGATAGAAAAGATAAAAATAAATATTAGTCTGGGTAGGAAAAGTGTCCAGACTTTATTTGGAACAATCGGAAACTGCCAAGCGTACTCCAGGGCATATATATATATATATATATATATATATATATATATATATATATATATATATATGTGTGTGTGTGTGTGTGTGTGTGAGTGTATGTGTGTGTGTGTGTGTGTGTGTACTTTTTTGTTTTTTGCACGGCCGCAATTTTCGACGGATTTGCACCAAAATTTATATGCACATGCTCCAAGTTAGCAGAAAGACCAAGACTGACGTTGCATTTCCCAACTCACATCAATAGTGGAAATAATCGAGTTTTTCATGCTTCTACGGCAGTTTTCATGTAGTTTGCGGCCATTTTCTACTGGCCAGAGTGAGAGCCTATAGCTGGCTGCCACGAATAGGCAGGAAGATTCTATTGGCCAGCGTGAGAGCCAACAGCTGACTGACACGAATGTTAACTAGCATGCTACCATGCAAAAATCGATAGCTTCATTCGTCACAAGTGGGAAAAATTGAATTCTGCATGATACTTTACTCCAGTTGGCTCATTCGCTTGCTTAAACTCAACGTTCATTCTGATTCCGCAGAACTGGGTTGAGTGTGAAAAAGTATTTGTTGTTAACATTCGTTTTTTCCAGTTACAAGTCCTTTTTTAAAGCTGATCGTTTTGTGTTCATTTTGTTTAGTTCTTTTTTCGTATTTTCAGATTTAATGTTTAGTATAGAGCTTAGAAAAAATTCGCAGTGTGAAATAGGCAAGAAGTAAGGCATGTAGCAACATCAGCACAGCAAAGGGCACTTCTTTAAAGGCAAGAAAGGGCAAAAATATTTTAAGTCGAGTGATAGCGATTGCTGTATGAGTCGTACGATTTTTGAATCAAGCACGGGCAACACCGGGTCATGCTGCTAGTATGTCTATATATGTAGACAGAAATGAAAAGAAAGTGAACATTTCGCATGACTTAGTAGAAATAGAATTTTTTGATATTTGAAATTTAACAAATAATATACTATAATGTCTTGGATTTTATTTAACTCACAGATAACAGGATAATAATTATATAATTGCATTGTACTTTAAACATATGAAAGACTATACTGATGACAATATTTGTCTCAATACTGTCTCTTATCAAAATTATACCGGGATAAAATATCTCATTTTTATTTCAGATTACGAGTTCAATACTTAAGATCTATCTATCTATCTATCTATCTATCTATATATATATATATATATATATATATATATATATATATATACGCATATATATGTACGCATATATGTGTGTGTGTATTCGTGTGTTAAATCCTCCATCACCTAATAATATAGCCTAAGAACCTAAATTCATTTACATATAACTAAAGGCCTTGGCCATAAATAGATGCCAACACGAGCCCATCTCCTAGTCATCAACTCAGACTCCTTATCAAAATTGAGACCTTCGCTTAAGTGGCCCTATACATATTCGCCACTGCTATGTAAACCAAATTCAAAATCACCATTTCCAGACAGTCTTGGGCTGAGGATAGCTGGCGCATAGCAGTGCTATTTTGAAATGGTCTATACCCACATGACGTAATTTTATGTGTTTTTTTTTTTTTTGCAATTTGCGTCTCCAGCGTAAGTGATCTTTGGCGACAATCTTTCCACCTCACAATGCCTATATCAATCGCACTTACGTCTCTTTTGCACACATCCTTAAAGCGAAGATGAGGTCACCCACATGCCCTTTTGCCGGTGGCCAATTCCCCGTATAGAAGAACCTCCGCAATACTCCCATCCTCGCATACTGTGTACATGTCCACGCCAAGTATTACATATATATATATATATATATATATATATATATATATATATATATATATATATATATATATATATATATATGTATATATATATATATATATGTATATATATATATAATATTTTTGTATGTGTTTGTGATGATTAATGTAGTTTTTAATTGACCCTCTTTCCTATTCCTATAAACATTATATTTAGTGGGTACACTTGTTTAAGTGGACATCCTCATTTTATTTATTGTCTACTACCGTATAGACTGAGAAATATTACTAAAGTAAATGCACTTTCCGTATTCCTTATTTCAATCTGAAATGTCTTCATAAACTCTTCTACCCACTTTATATTACATTTGCTTGACTCAGATATAGTGTCAGATTTCTAAAATGGTTTAAATGCTTAAAAATTACTTTGTTTACTTTTCGGGGACGAAAATAAAATTAGCAGATATGTGCTTCGAATAGTTCCAAGAAGTGATGAACCTTTCTTAATTAGGATAACATTGCTGTAATGGTTCCCATGTTTTAATGGAAAGGCACGCTGCTTAAAAGCTTTTTTTTTTCTCATTAAAAAGAGAAATACAGTTTCGATACCTGTTAGGAGGCACATTTTCCTTAGGCCGGTAGATATTAATTTCACTTTCAACAGTCAACGCACTATATCGTATACGCTGAATCCAAAGAGATTTAATAAATGTCGACTAACAAGACTGCTAATATTGACATTACGGAATCAGCTGTTGCTGCTGCTGCTAGCCTGGACTATACACCATCGCTATTAAGCTCTAGAAGACTTGTACAATGTCATGTTTCGACAATTAATGTTTCCGATTCATTTGGGCAGATATGTAGGTCCAGCCTGATAGCAGGGTGTTGAGAAACAAAGTCATGACTGCCATGTTTTTGAGTGTCTGGACATGCAAGGACCACCTGTGAAAATGGAGTATTGCCAGGTATGACACATACAGATCTTGTTCCATAGATTTTCTCTATATTTATGAGCATTCGTATTCTACCACGAAAATTCTGTTATGTGTTATTTATTGTTAATATTTGTATAAATTTGTTGTTAATTATTATTCCATATTTTTAATATTTAATGTAATTTTGTTAATATGCATTATCTATTGTTTAAATTTAATATAATTTTGTTAATATGGATTATTTATTGTTATTATTTCATATTATCAAGCTTCACCCGCTCGCTATTGCTTTGCAAACTAAGTTATATTCACTACTTGAAATCTTTGAAACAAAAATTTTAAATGGACATTTCATTCATTAATTGGTTGTAAACATGAAAGAAAACATTTGTATTTATTCAGATAACTAAACATGAGAATTTGGGCCATTTTTAAACATGTGAAACATTTAACAGGTATTAACAGAAATAAAATACATGTATTTGCATGAATGAAAAACTAATGGTAAAAAAATTGAAATCAAAATGAAATTTTTTCTTGAATAATTCTTACTGTAATGCATCGGGATAAACTAGATTTTTTGGGTTTTTTATTTTATTTGGAGCAAGTATAAATAAATTCCTTCCATTTCCAACACTTGAACAGAATGGCTTACATTAGTTGAAGTCCAGTAACTTTCTTTGATTGACCTTATGATTTATTAATAGTCATTACAAAGCTTTGACTGGAAATGGCAATTATTTAAAATCACTATATGCATATTTGTTGGAATGAATGGAATTCTTGGAATCAATAGAGTCTCTACTTTCCCTTGACCAGTTATAATAAGAGTTTCTAATAAGTGAATAAGTAACATTTTCTTCACAATAAGACGTGTAACATTACATAACTTTGGAGGATCACGATTTCTTAGCAGCTTTAATGGTACTCCCTTGTTTTAATACCAACTTGAGTGATGCCATTCCTGGAAGATCCAAAGAATTCAAAAATTCAATAGAGAAGTTGACTGCTTCATCTGGATTCACAGTTGTATCATTGGATAGATATGTCTTTTCTTTTGTTGATGATTTGTACTGTTTCATTGGTGGGAGCCAAAATTGCTCTCTCAAACAACCAATATGTATTCTGGAAGTTATCTGCTATATTGGGATATACTTTAAAAATTAATTCCTCAATGCTCTAGCCCAGAGTGCCAAGACCTTTAGGAGAGCTTGTTTGTCTATCTTGATCATGTGAAATTTCTTCATTTTCCAGTTTTTAAAAGGAGGTCAGTAAATTTCTAAATTTCTTTGCTGTACCATTTCCACTGACTTCCGTTTTCATATTAGTGGTCAAAAAGCGTCTTTCTATATGATCCCACAGATAATAACTTTTCAAGCAGCTGTTCCTCGTTTGACAACAGGATGTGTTTGTCTGAAATCTCCAGATGACAGAATTGTTACTCCTCCCATGAGTCATTATGTCTGATATTTTTCAGTGTTCTGTCTAAAACCTCAAATGCACACTTGTGAGTCATAGTGCATTTATCGCAGACTATGAAGCAAGTAGCTTGGCTAGGTTTGTACCTTTATGTATGTTGCACACTAGATTGTCATTATAAACCAAGTCTAATAGCAGTTTACATGTCCAGTGAGCAATTCTTCCACCATTAAGCAAAGTAGCTGCTATTCTAGATGATGCTACTGCTAAAGCCACTTTTCTTTACACCCTAACCGAACATAAAAGAAGATTAGTTAGGAATATTTTGCTATTACCTCCAAGAGAATCCAAAAGAAAATTCCCTCAGAAGAATTATTGATCCTTAATATAATCTCATTGTAGATGACTCTCTAGTCATTTTAAAAAATAGGTGTATTAGTCTGTATTTGATGGATCAGCTCTTTATAGTTTTATCCAGTTTCTCTCATGATTTCTCTATTTAAGGTTTTGTTTGAGAAGTCTGAAATGAGAAAGTTCTTTTTGTGTCATATTTAGCACCTTATCTTTTATTTCCCACAGTGCAATGTTCACAATCCTTTGGGTCATTTGTATGGCTAGCCCTGGATGAACAAAGTTGCATATGATGAAGAATGTCTTCATTCATAGCTTCTTGGTCTTTCACCCACAGATCCATTGGATTTGAAATTTGACAGCAATAATAACAGCAAAGACATCCCTTATTTGCTTTGGTAATTGATCTGAAACTTCCTCTTGTAAAGTTTGGTCCCAATGCTCATCACTGTCTGTAAGGCCAAGTTGAATACATGACTGTCTGTATGTCTCAAGAATATTTCCATCAATTGTTTTCAAATTTGGAAATGATCTTGGATATTGTGAAAAAGAGGTCGAAGAAAGAAGCATTTAGAATTTTTTGGATGTACTGACCAAGTACATCACTACATTTAATAGCAGAATCAGTTGGATGAAGCTCTCTTGCTTCTCCTGTGAATGATGAAGGGAGAATAACTGTGTGTCTCGCATTGACAACATTGTCATCACTCTGAATTGTATCCTTTTAGGTGGATGTATTCCTACACTCTTAGTTTCTTTTGATTCATTTTGATAAAAATGTAACCTTTTTGATTCAAATTTTGCATACATATCCACCAAGATCTGGTTGAATAGTTGTTCGAATCTGAAGAGATATTTATACTGTTACTCTTTACCATAATTCTGTATGCATAGAAATCCATGGCTAATATTTTTTGTTTATAGTTAATCCAGAGTTCAAATAGTTTTGCCTGGGGAGAAAAAAATGGTATCCATCTGTTCCTTGCCAAAAGATGAGTGGATATTGTAATGCATCATAAGCTCTGTGAGTTTCTGCAATTTTTTGAAGACTTCCATCTTGTCTTTGGAGAGTGATATTCCTTTCGCCACATTCTTGGCCAACCATTAGTGTAGCTACTTCATTGGTAAATGGTGTATTGAACCTCTTCTGGTGCTCACCAAAAGGTGTTTTGTCAGCTCTAATCACAATTCTGAAATCTTCATGTCAGGCTCTTTCCATAGCTGATTTGAACTCCCTAACATAAACATTGTGCTCATGCAAAAACTCTTGAAGAATCAATATAATGTCAAACTTCAGTTTATCAAACATATTTTTCTGGTCTGTGATTATGCTTGGCAGTCCTCTATGAAGTAGATTTGAAGAAATTGGTGTGACCCTTTAGATAATAGCAGAAAGGAACCAATCCTGTGGTGAACCTGACCTTCAACTCTGAAAGTTGATTTCTATCCTGAAAGTGTTTCATCTTTTGTTCCAAATGAGGTCATAGCAAAACAATTGTTGTAAGCCCTAATGTACTGATTTTCATCTCTTGTTTCTTGAGAAATTCCATTCAAAAGAGAGAAGTGTGGCCCAGGAGGCATTGGAAGTTCTGATAATTGAATCGTTCCTTTCTTACAAAACATTATCAGATTCATCCTTGAATCTTATGACATTGCAAAAAAATGGCACAGGATATCTGTTAGCCTAAGAGGCACCTTTTGATGATTTGCATAATCAGTATTGCAATTGTACTGGAATGCAGCTTTGTAGAAGTTAACAAAAGGTATATATTGTACACTGGCATATCTTGTTGAATGTAAACCAAGTCTGTTGCTGTCTTGTAATGGAGTTTCAGTGGCTTGTGATGCTCTAATCCGGGGATCATGGAACGGTTTTCTATTTGGAGTTTTCTGAACACTTTTATCACTGAGGATTAAGAGAAATAATATTTCAATCGTTTTCACCATTGGAGAAAACAAACAAAAAAGTAATTAACAGCTATCCGCTTCTTTAGTCTTATATGTATTATTTTGTTTAAATGATAAACGTATTATGTATAATGTAGTTGTAAAGTAAAAATAAATTTGTAAAAATTTTCGTTTAAAAAGGTCGAAAAATTTGAATATGTCCAAAATTGCAAGTATCATGTTAAAAAAGTAAACATTAATTTGATTTCGTAAAATATTGCAGTAATTATTTAAAACCACTGCGCTGGTAGTATTACGGCTATGACTAGCTTAGACCGGCTCTGACAAGCTATGACCAGCTGACCAACTTATGTGTTGCTTAGACCTACTCTAACCAGCTTGGATAAGCTATAACCAGCTAAGACCAGCGGCCCGAGTGAAGACACTCGGATTCCCACGTTAAAAATCGACATTGTGTCACAAATTGAATCAGTGAGGGGTCAAGTAAATACAAACTGCTCACTCAATTGGTTTGTAACACATCTATTTATCATTTCTCAGTTGCGTCTCTGTCTTTGGGTAGAGTGAACTCAGGTGCGGCTTCGTCAAAGGACAGAGTCGCAACTGAGGAAAATTATACTGAGAGGTGTCCAGCCCTGGGGAACAGCTGCCTGAGGCCGCACCCTCTCATTGCACCAGAGAGAGAGGAATCAGTGCTCGCACCTAGGCCAGCCCAACCGACGGCTGCGGGGGCTGCGGGGGCTGCGGGGGCTGCGGGTAATTTTTGTTCCTAGTCCGGGTGCCCGCGTTCGGATCCCCAGCTTAAAAACTGACCTTATGTCACAACTCGTCTTAGTGGGAGATAGATTAAATATCTAGTTTTTAGGCTGCTCTCTCGAGTCGTTTGTAACGCATTGATACTTACCGGGCACTAGAATTTTTTGTAGTTCTTTGCGATTCTGTAGTGCCAGTCCTAGAGATTCGAAGAAGAATGAATGACACTTTTTATGTAATAAAAATAATTTGCTATAACCTTTCCAAGTAAAAGTATATGTAATAAATTTTCAGAAAGTCTCGTTATATTTAAGATCTTCTTACCCTTTGTACGACCAGCTATAACCTTTCCAAGTAAAAGTATATGTAATAAATTTTCAGAAAGTCTCGTTATATTTAAGATCTTCTTACCCTTTGTACGACCAGCTATAACCTTTCCAAGTAAAAGTATATGTAATAAATTTTCAGAAAGTCTCGTTATATTTAAGATCTTCTTACCCTTTGTACGACCAGCTATATTATTAGTAAAGACACTTCCATAGTTACATTATTCTCAGTATAACATAGATTTATTAATCAGTTAATACAAGTGTTGGTATTTCAGAAATTTCTTCGCTCGAATAGTTGTGCCGAGTATAAGTGTCTATTGACTGTGTGCCCGCCACCTTATCATCAAACACAGAGTTTGAGTAGACGGAATATGAACAACAAAATTTGCGGATGCTTTCAACCGTTTCCAATAACTGCGATCCAATTCTGTCTGACAAACTTTTTCAGTGTAAGGAAACGGAAATTGTCTCAAAAAACAAAATATAAGTCTTCTGAGGCGGGAGAAGGGGAAATGTTTTATATATATATATATATATATATATATATATATATATATATATATATATATATATATATATATATATATATGGGGGTGCGGCAAAAGTAACGGCATTTTTTTCCGAGTTGGAGTGGATATGACGACGTGAAGCAATTGAATGGCTATCATGATCACCAGACCGAAGACAATTCCTGAATTAAAACAAGCAATCTGTAATAAATTTTCTGTAATTAATATAGAAGTGAGCCAAATGGTTTGTAGAAGTGTTTCTGATATGTTTCAGCGTTGAATTGAACACAAAGGGGGAGCAATTTTGAACATGCTAAATAGTTTTTTTGTTTCTTTTTTATTATAACAAATCATGTTTCGACATGACAGTACTTATAAAATTTTTTTGAAACTCAGTCAGTTATATGCCATGCGTGATACACGCTTAGGTGATCATGTATCTTTCGATACATGACTGACGAAGCAGATTTTTCCCGGAGTAGGTTTCCATTTCTTTCTGCGGTAGACCAGTTGCCATCCAAGGCTATAGAACCCGGTATGCCCTGTTATTTACCCATAGCTGGGGGGAAGCAGAGGATTCATACCTTTTCCAAGGGTATTCGTACATAAGTGAATGTAAATCATGCGACTGGAATTCGAACTCGGCTCTCCGATTCCTCAATCCGAGCCGCTATCCGTTATTCCACCGTGCTCCCTAAACTACAGTAATTTATTTTTGTTCAATAAAAGTTAATAAATGAAAAAGTGCGTTATTCTTGCCTCTTCCTATACCAGTCTTGATTGAGTAGGAATTTATGTTCGAATTTCTGGAGTGAGGAATTACCATTATTTACACTATTTACATGCGGCCTATTGTCATAATCTTTGTTGTTGTTATCACAGCTGTTGTGCCCTGCAGTATTCTTCAAATGTCAGTCAATCCGAGTAACTCAGAGCTGCCCCAAGAGATTCGAGCCTAGGGGATTAAAGTGTTTTTTGGTGAATTTGGTAACATAATAATTGTGACTTCAACCCCTCGTCCAAACAATGTGTACTTGGAAACACCTGAAATAGGGCGAAGAATTACTACGCAGAACTAAAAATAAAATAGACGAGATATTCCTACACACGGGCAGGGAAACGAGAACAGATTACTTCGTAGATTAAATAAAAGGTTCAGTTCAGAATTCCCTATAGGTTATACGGTTCGATATACACCAAGCACACAGATAAATTCTATTGTCTGTAAACTTTTGGCGATAAAAAAAGCTTCTTTTTTTCTCATGGCTTACACCCGATGAGCGACATCAGAAATGTTGTGTTAACAACATCAATTATGAAACTGATGTCGGATATGTTTTTGACTTTTCAATGTAGATGCACTTTTAACAGACTAATATGGACACCAGACTAAAATTGTTTTTTTTATTCAACTGCGGACATCATTAATTAATTTAAACTTGTGGATACGTGACAAGATTCTTCTCGTGAGAATGTAAAAGTTTCTCTTCACACGTTATATATCAGGTGGAACATTTATAATCAGTGAGAAGGTTGAGCACCTGGATAGGAAAAACCTCTTGTGCAACGAGGTGTATGTGTTTCGATCAAACTGCTGACGTCCTAACTACCATTACACAAAGAATTAGTGTGGTCCTTGACAGCACACAGACCGCAAGGATCTTAGCATCAGACATCTCGAAAGACTTTGACAAAGTGTGGTACAAAGGTTTGCTACACATTCTCTCCAGCTTTCTATTATAAAATCTTTCATAAGAGGTAGATCCCTGAAGGTAGTTATTAACGGTAAGACCTCTGAGGTCCTAGCGATCAACGTTGGCGTCCTCTAGGGGGTCATTTCTCGAATCAACCCTCTTTCTGATTTGCATAAATAATCTACCTTAGAATATACTCCGATCATTTGTAAACGTCTATGCAAATGATACGACGATATACGGACGCACTTTAAAACTGTTGACAATCAGAGATTTGTCGCTGACCTGATCTAACGCTAACCCTTCCCAGTGGCTGGTTACATTCAAAAATTGGTAATATTCCATCACCGTTGATTAGACGCCGAACTGCCACCAGTCACGATGAACAGATGTTTCCTTAAGGAGGCACCACGCCAAGAGAGGATATTGGGCCTCAGACTTACACCCAACTTCAAGTTGAACTCGTATATACTATCCATCGCTAAAGATGCAGGAGAAATGATCGGCTCCCTATACCGCTTCAGTAAGTATCTGACTCTTCACGCTATCCACTATCTTTATAAGAGCCTGGTCAGAGCCGAAAAGGGAGTACTGTTGCCATATTTGACTGATAGCTTTCCAGAGTTCAAAAGCGCCTCTGAAGAGTTATTTTCCACACTCCAACCTCTCTCTGATAGGCGGGATGTGGCGAGTCTCTTATTGCTATATCTCTACTACTATGGAAAGTGCTCGGACGAACTACATTCCTTGGTTCCGCCAGGTCTAAGCTTCACCCCATGCCACTTGCAAACCACCCACATTCTCACCGTATTCCATCGGTGAGAAGTGAGTTCCAGTCAAATAGCTTTTTCCCGCGAACCCACTGTCTATGGAACAGCCTGCCAAGATGTTTCCCCGATCATAATTTTAACCTGTTCAAGTCTATAGTCAACTGTTATCTTCCCCTCCTATTCATATAAACTATCCCTTAACGTAACACTTTGCATCGAGTATATATTTAGTATATTATATTTTAGTCTAACCCTAATATTAAAGCATTAATTATTATAACCAATGTTCATTGTCAAGCTTTTTGAATTCTCATATACTTGTATTTTGATTGGTCATTGCAGCTTATGTAACAGCGTTTCCTTTAGCGAGGGGTGTTTGATTGATTTGAACCTTTTAAATCCGTTTATTCTACTTTCAACACCATCACTTGAAGAGGCACTAGAAGTATTGAAACAAAATGGCTATTTTTGTAGTGATTTTATAATATACTTATGTTATAATTTTCGAATAAATAATTATATATATATATATATATATATATATATATATATATATATATATATATATATATATATATATATATATATTAATTTCAATAAAGGTGCAATTGATTTTACAAATTCATGAATCATTCATACAAAAAACAAATACAAAGGTTAAGGATTTAATTTTCATTCATAAACAGGTTCGGGTTTTTTGTATATTATTTGAATTGTTCGCGATGATGGATTCTCGCCAATTAAATCATTAACCTTTATTTAACCTTATTTGTTTTTTGTTTGAATGATTCATATATATATATATATATATATATATATATATATATATATATATGACATTCTGTTTCATGAAGGTGTTCATATCCCAAGCGCAGTTGGAGCGCTTACGTGTTTACATGCTGGAGACAACCACAAACACATAGAAATAGTGAATCTGCACCTAGTGGCTAGGTGATCATCTTCCAGATCAACATGCTTATGCAAATGGCTACTCTGGCGTTCTGGTGTAACACTGAATGCAAACTATTTTGGTATCATCCGGGGTGAGTCCGCTAATTACAGCCAAGATTCCTTGTTGACACGATTCAGCACAGCTAGCATTTTCAGGTGTAAATCCCATACTATATAGAGAATAGAATAATAACATTCTTTCGGACACCGAGATGTAAATAAATAACTTAATGCTACGGCCAGATCTTGATATTTTATTTACTGATAGTCCATCCAATACAAGGTCCGATGTCAACTCAAGGTAGAGGGTAACTGCGTATGATTGTTGTAAGGGAGTGGGGGATTGGATAAGAAGTGTGTATTTAATGACGTGTAAGATAGATATCGTTTGACCATGAACTTAAAGACACCTAGATTGTAGTTGTCAAGGAAGCATTCTCTCGGGAGTTTATTCCACAAAGTAACAGTTTTGGGAAAGAAGCTGTCTATGTGGAACATTCATGAAATGTGGGTGGTTTGCCACCGTGAACATGGTACGGCGGTTCCTAGCTGTGAAATTTCAAACTGGTGGTACTAAGGAATGTAACTTGTCTGAACATTTGCCATTGTAATAGCAATATAGAAGTGAAACGCTGGTGACCTCTCGACTGTGGGATAAAGGTTGAAGGATGGAGAATTATTCTACAAGGCCGCGTAAATGCTTTTGAACTCTGTGGAGGCTGGACAGTTAAGATTGGGCAACACAAGACCAGATATGGCACAAATATACGCGTCCCATTTCTATCCCATTACGGAGAGTATAAACAACGGGAAGACAGAATGCAGGATCATCACTAAAAAAGATGAGCCCGAAATGGGATTTGCAGGTCGGGAACACTAGAATCGAGCAGATGCGGAAGTTTAAATATCTGCGACACTGGGATCCGTAGACGTATTGGGATGGCTAAGGATGCATTCCAAAAGCTGGGCAGAGTATTGCAAGACAGAAGGATTTCTTTGGTAACAAAGAAAAGAATACTGAGTTGTTATGTGACATCTGTCCTTCTTTACGGCAGCGAATGCCAGACGATTTCCTTAAAGATGAAGAAGGGACTGGAGGCGACGGAGATGTGGTTCTACAGAAGGATGCTGAGGATATCATGGACCGAGCATGTGAGCAACGATGAAGTCTTAGAGAGGATGCAAACAAGGAGGAGGCTTATACTTAGCATCAGGAAGAGGCAGCTGAAGTTTATGAGACACACAATGAGGAAGGAGGGTCTGGAGAATC
This sequence comes from Acanthosepion lycidas, assembly GCA_963932145.1. Lineage (NCBI taxonomy): Eukaryota > Metazoa > Mollusca > Cephalopoda > Sepiida > Sepiidae > Acanthosepion > Acanthosepion lycidas. The sequence continues at coordinate 76,856,656 of OZ010583.1, read as the reverse complement.
TGATACTCACGTGTCGAATAGAGGGAAAGGGAGACAAGGTAAAACATCGCACGACATACCTAGCAAGTGGATAACAGAATGTGGTCTAGGGGAGATGGAAGAGGGAAGGAAATTGTCGAGAGCCGCAAGAGATAGAGGGGGGTAGAAAGCCATGATCGCCTATGTCCTGAAAGGACATGACACATAAAAAGAAAGACGATCAATGCAAGGAGCCTCTTTGAGGGCATGTCCATTTATCTGGATTCGTGCAACATTAAGGTCTGCTCCGTTGTGGTGAAATGTTACGGGTAAAGCTTTGGATGTATTGAGTGATATCGGCCAGTTTTTCCCCATTAAGCTGTGAGTAAGATCAGAGTAGACATCAACTTACAGGCACTGTTTCAGAGAGAAAGTAAAAATTATGAAATATCTGGATCTTCCTGAGGAACTAAACGTTTGTTGAACACTTGTCCAGATTCCGAAGAGACTTGTACTATGATTGGAATTTAGTTGAAAGAAGAAAAATGTAAAATATTCACACAAGAAGTTTAAGGAATTTTGTGAAAATACCGCGAGAGTGCTGCTATTATGATTAGACTTGCTGTCAATTGGTCTTCCTTGGTAACTACGGCTACAATGATGGGAAAATCTTGATGGGTACAAATGTTACTGGATGTCTAAAATAATCAGAAACAATATTATCTTTACTACTACTACTAATAATAATAATTCTTCTACTACTACGACGAAGACGACAGAAAATTGTCTGTACATCTTAGTTTCTAAATAAATAATGATAAAACTGCCATTTTAAAAATCACCAGCAAAATGAGGAAGATAAAATAAAATAAAAAATAGAGAAAAAATAAGAGAAGCAGGAGAAAAGAAAGAAAGAAAGCAAATCAAGTTTAAAAGAAAAAGAAAGAAAGAAGGAAAGAAAGAAGAGAGTTGTCGGGGCCGGAGAATAAGTCTCTTATACACGGGTTTATCTTATATCCGGGTTTGGTCTATTTTGTTCAGGTCAGTATGGGAATAATTTGGGACCAGATAATATCTCTCTTATATCCGGGTTCTCTTATATCAGGGTCTCTTATATCCGGGTTACACTGTATATATAAATATATACATACATATATACATACATATATATACATATATATATATATATATATATATATATATATATATATATACATATATACAGATATATATACATACATATATACATATATACATATACAGTGTAACCCGGATATAAGAGAGTTGTCGGGACCGGAGAAGAAGTATCTTATATCCAGATTTCTCTTATATCCGGCTTTGGTCTATTTTGTTTAGGTAAGTATGGGAATAATTTGAAACCAGAGAAATCTATCTTATATCCGGGTTTCTCTTATATCCGGGTTACACTGCAGTAACAAGAAAAAATGAATAGATTAATAATTGAAAAGAAGAATGAAAGCGAAGAAAGGAAAAAATAAAAAACATAGAAACTAAGAAGAGTGAAAAAAGAAAACTAATCAAGAAAAAGAAAACTAATCAAGAAAAAGGAAAGAAAGAAAAAGGATAGAAAGAAAAAGGAAAGAAAGAAAAGGAAAGAAAGAAAAAGGATAGAAAGAAAATGGAAAGATGGAAAAAAGATAGAAAGAAAAAGAAAAGAAAGAAAAGGGATAGAAAGAAAATGGAAAGAAAGAAAATGGAAAGAAAGAAAAAGGATAGAAAGAAAAAGGATAGAAAGAAAAAGGAAAGAAAGAAAAAGGATAAAAAGAAAAAGGAAAGAAAGAAAAGGAAAGAAAGAAAAAGGATAGAAAGAAAAAGGAAAGATGGAAAAAAGATAGAAAGAAAAAGAAAAGAAAGAAAAGGGATAGAAAGAAAATGGAAAGAAAGAAAATGGAAAGAAAGAAAGAAAAAGGATAGAAAGAAAGAAAAAGGATAGAAAGAAAAAGGATAGAAAGAAAAAGGATAGAAAGAAAATGGAAAGAATGAAAAAGGATAGAAAGAAAATGGAAAGAAAGAAAGAAAAAGGATAGAAAGAAAAAAGAAAGAAAGAAAAAGGATAGAAAGAAAAAAGTAAGATTGAAAGAAAGAATGAATGAATGAAAGCCAATCAAGTTAAAAAAAAAAGAAAGAAAACATAGAAAAGGTAATAAGAAAGATTAAATGGAAGATAGTGAAGAGAAAAAAAAGTAAAATGATGGGAGAAAATGATAATAAGATAGAAAGAAAGATAAAAACAAATTAGAAAGAAAGTAAAAAGACAGAAATATTGTTAAAGAAAGAAAGAATGAAAAGATAAGAGAAACTCTAGAAAGAAATGCTATCTAGGATTAAAAGAAAGCAAGAAAGCAAGAAAGAAAGAAAGAAAGAAAGAAAGAAAGAAAGAAAGAAAGAAAGAATAGAGAAAACTGATCCGTAGAAGAAGAAAAAAGAACCCCCTTAAGAGAATGTTGTTTGATTTGAAGTTGATCACCAAAATTAAATAAATGATAAAAAAATGTTTATGGTAAAGAAGAAAAACGAAACGAAGAGAAAGAGTAGAAAGTGGAAGAAAGAGAGAGAGAGAGAGAGAAAGAGAGAGAGATAGAGAGAAAGAGAGAGAGAGAGAAGTGTGTAAGTGCAGATGTGGAGAGGAAATTATGAAAAGTATTGGGGGAAATTCGTCAGGAAATTAGAAGTAAAGACAATATCAACGACTTACACTGGAATATCCACGAACAAGAGACATACGTGTTAAATTATAAGACAAAATGGTCACGTATGCTGCCAATGTTCTGTTATTTATTCTTGCTTTACATTCTATTAAAAATACCACTTCTTCTTCTTGATGTCATGTCCTTTCAGGACGTGAACAATTATGGCTCTCCACAACCTCCTATCGTTTGTAGCCTTCAGCAACTTTTGTCTCTTTGTTAAGCCTTCCACCTACCGTTCCGACATCTATTCACACAAACCCAGCAGGTAGGTGACCTGCTGTCTTTCCCTGGCCCTCTGCCCAGCGAACGTAAAATCCTCCCAGCCACACTTTTTCATTCAAAGTCCAAGAGATTTCAACTGTCTATTTTGATTCTGAGTATAGGTCTCCATTTTGTTTCCATTTTCCATAAAACCTCTTTCTTACTTACACGCTCCGTCATGGTATTCTGAACATCCTTCTGTAGAACCGCATTTCTCCCCCCCAACCCCATCAGTTAAGAGATTGCCCAGCATTCACTACCATATAAGAGGATTGATATCACATAGCAATTCAATACTCTTTTCTTCCGTTTCTAGTTTCTTAGTACGTTGTTTAATTTTTGGAATGCCATCTTTCGTCTTCTGTTAAAGTACTTCGCTGATATTTAAACTTCTGTACTTGTTTCATTTTTCCATCACCAATTCGTAGTTTTCATCTTGGTTATTTCTCTTGCTGACAACCATTTTTTTGTCTTCATACAATTGAGGCTTAGTCCTTTCTTCCTAGCTTTCCTTTACTATATTGTCTAGGAGCTCCAGCAGATTTCTTTCTGCGTCTGTGATCAACATTATGACATCTGCGTATTTTAGTTTACTAAGGTTACCAGCACCGATATTAAATCATTGAAAAGGTCTCCAGCTTCCTTATCATAGCCACGCTGTAGAGATTGAACAAATCCGGTGAGAAGTTTTGTGTACCTATTCAGTTCAATTTCTATCCGTACGCAGGGAATTTTATTCAAGTTTTAGTTCTGGATCATTCTAACTTTCTTCCCAATGCCGTCCGGGGTATGACGATAAACTACGCCCCCGTCCTGGATATGACGATAAACTACATCCGAGAGATTGATTTATAACTTTCCTAAGTCTGTTTATGCGTAAGTGAATGCAACGAATTTGACTAGAATTTTAACCTGGCTCTCCAATTTCTTATTTCGAACTGCTATCTAGCTAATGAATCACCACGAATTTTTGCTAAAAAAATCTTTAACATAAGTGCCTTATTTGCGCGCGCGCACGCGCACACGCACACACACACACACACACACACACGATGTTTCCGGTAACTAAAATTAACGATAAATAGGCAATGGCACCTTAGTTCACTTCAAAGTACTCCTCTTCTTCGGACCTCACTAATGTCAACATCTTAATACTAAAAAGCGGAGAAGAAATATCTAAAGAACCTTTCACCCTTCGTCAGAGAAAAATCGTTGATGAAACAGTTATTATATGTTTTTGTTTTTTTTATAACAGATTGCTTCCTACAGTTCTATGTGATATTGGACTACTAAATTGCTAGTTCTTTATTCTACCAGAAGAGTTTTCCTTCTTTACAGAAGAATATTGTTCACGTATTTTCTCATAGTTCCATCGTTTATTATTTTAAATGTCGATGTGATGCCGATGATGTGGGGCAAGCCAGCTTACGCCTGGGTAGAAGAATCAGCCAGCATGATCCAATCGATATAAGACGGGGTGTGTCGCAAAGTTCAACACCAGTAACACAATCGGCGTTGGATTCTACCATTGGCCAGCACTTTAGACAAAACCCTGCTTGTTCTGGTCAATAACTAGTTTCAGATTGTGCATACAGTATGATCTCGGCACTTACTCAAGATTGTTGAGGATGTCACAATAATTACATCTTGCAGTATAAAATAATTGTTTATTCATATATACATCTATTAACGAAAGACACACTTGCGTTTGGACAAATGATCTAATTCTCTTGTTTTGCATCGAACGATGAGCTGACTGAGCTCACAAATGTGAAGATATTAGAACTCCCACTAGACAGACACATATACACAATCACGAATACACATTACCATCCGATGTCCAGCTAGACATACAAGAATCTTCGAAACATACATATAGAATCATCTAGGTTGTAATGCACGTGAAACATGACTCACCAATGAGAATTGACCCAAACAAAATTGAAAATACTAGTGTTTCTGTCTTGTCTGTTTTCTCTCAGTTTTTGACGAAGCTTTAAGGAGTTAAACATGTTACATTGATATATGTTTCCTATTTGTTCATTATTTGATCATCCTGTCCATATTTGATCTTTAGCTGATATATATATATATATATATTGTCATCCACAGACAGACTGTTTCGCTGTATCACAATTTATTTTTCTATATTAGGACCATACAACGGAAACCAAGAATATGGCCCGAAATAGAGAACACTTGACTGATTTTTTGTTTTTACAGTCTGTCATGTCTTTCTTGGTTATTTAAAACTGAAACATATTTTGAACTGTAAAAATAACTATTTCTTTTTGCAAGTGAACTTTTTGCACGTATAATTGTTTATAGAATAATAATAATAATGATTTGTCAAGGTACAAGTTCTACTATTTAAACCAAAGTCAAGTTAGGAGATAGATTGATACCGTTCCGAAGGGAATTTTTGCGTATGTGAATATAGCTAACCCAACCGGAATTCGAACTCAGTTCTCCGACAGAATTATTGGAATAATAAATATCTTTTTACAATTATTGTTGATCTTTAGCCAAACTTTTACTCACTCACACACACACACATACACACACACATATATATATATTAAGTAAATAAACAAATTATCAAACTATGAACTCACTCATACACACAATTACATATAATAATATTAATAGTCAACAATACATAATACAGTAATCAATGAAAAATAATGATTAAAATTTAAGAAACAAAATCAAATTAGCCACAATCAACTGCATTCAGATCTACCATTTCTACTCAATAGGATGATACAACAGACGATGCTATCAATAATGAACCATTTCCGAATGGTATATAGGAATAAAGAGTCGCAAACACAGGCGATTCCATTTTGAATAAGTAGATCACGTGGTGGTAAATGAAATGTTTATATGGGAATTAGCGTGGCGTCTAAATGATCACCCAATAAAGTTAGCCTTGTGCTGCATCCTGCCGCGTCTGGCGGTAGATGAATATCTCACTATACGGATTACTTCGAAAGTGTGCTGGTCAAACTCTCCGCCCCCCGGGCAGAGAGGAAACAGCGACCGACCCGTTTTTTACGGGGCTTACGGGAAATTTTTGCCCTAGTCTACGGGTTCGGATGCCCCCCACAATAAACTTTGTCCTGTGCTGCATCCGACCGTGCGGGACGGTTAGTGAGTATCTCACTATATGGATTACTATTCGGTGGTTACTATTCGAGCGATTATTATCGAACAAGTACTATTAGTGCGAGTGCTATTCGAAGGCGTCTGACACTAGCATTGTTCAACGGCGTTACTATAGTTGTATCTGCAATTACAAAGTCTCTACTACAAAGAGCATTACGAAAGTGACAACGAGTATTCGTTGACATCAAAAACCGAGTATATATACATAGTCGATCCACAGCATACATGGCCTGATGATTGCGTTCAGGCATGAAACAGACTGTCGGCATTCGCTGTTGAATTTAGTGTCCACTTACCTATTTACATATGCACTGTTATTCATAAATACAGTATATCTTAAAAGTATATTTTATCACATATATATATATATATATATATATATATATATATATATATATATATATATATATACATATATATGTAGAGAGAGAGAAAGGGAAGACATAGGAATCAACAGTGCATCGTGACTTCAAATTTTTCGCTTCAATAAAATCTAGGCTGAAGATCGACTTGAATCAAATGTGTGTGTGCCGATACAGGTATACATATTATATGGATAAAAAAAAGCGTGTATGATGTGTGTACGCGTGTATGTGTATGTGTGTGTATGTAATATGTGTGCTCAAGTATGTATCTATGGGCATGTATGCAAAAATAGAAACGAGTACAAACACATATATGCGCGTTAGTGGATGTAAAAGTGGCACACTTACGTAAGAATGTGTATAGGTGAGGGTATACTCTGTGTGTGTGTGTCTGTGTGTGTGTATGTATGTATGTATATACGAGTGTTGCGCGTGTATGGTTGAAAGTGCATGTGGGCATATATGTGTATACAAACAGATACAGGTAAAAACAAACAAGCAGAGAGACATACAGACTCTCTCACTCTTCAAATGTCAAAGCCAGATCCCATGACAAAACGAGACAAACACAGTGATTTACGACAGACCGCCAGAGAGATCAGCAAAACACTCTTCAAACACTTCGTTTTGTTTTTCTTCTGTTAGAGAATATAATCTAAGCTTTTCTTCGCCGAAGATATATTCCATTTTTTTCTCATTTTCTCACTTTTTTGGATACTATTAAACCTCCTTCCAACACACACACACACAGAGAGAGGCACGAGCGCGTGCACGCATACACACATGTATATATATTTAAACATATATTATGACATACGCATATATATTTAAACATATATTATGATTTTCATTTATGACATTTTCTTTTGTTGACATAGAAGATTGCTATGCGACAGTTATCGTCGCATAGTGATCTTCTGTGTCAAAGCAAAATATCTTGATCGTGGATATCTTTGTTTCAATGTCCGTGTAACCACTCTGAAGATGACTCATGTGAACCGAAAGCTTAGATCCAGGACTAACTTAATATAAAAGTATTCAAATGTTGGACAATTTTGTCTTTATTTTCACCCGAAATTAAAGCAAACATGCGAATTTTAGAACGGCTCATCATCAGACATAATAGACATTCATTATTTGTTATATTTAATAATATATGTTTAAATAATGATCTGCTGCTCCAATATACTATATATATATATATATATATTCATACACGTTTCATCACTTGTTTATATTATTTAATGAAACGTGTATGAATGAAAAGATGCTGTCTAAATACACACAATATATATATATATATGGAAAAGTTTGTAATTGTTCTAACGAGAGAAAATATATATTTAATATAGAGAAACCGCAAACGTTTTGATTATAATGCGAATTAGTTTTAGCGTATATATTATATTTTATTCTTCATATTTTTGCTACACGCGTTTCCAGTTTCTTGACCTTTTTCAGGCAAATTAAAGGAATCAATTTTTAAAAGAATAAATTTTCTTTATGTTCTTTTAATGTTTCATTGTTCATTTTCTCTATTTGTAATTAGCCATGATCTTATTTTTGGACTGTTGGCAAAAGTGAATTTCTGCTTAAGTGGTAATACAATCTTTAGGTTTATATCTATCATCAACACATCTGTTATCGCCACCACTAATAGCAAATCTAATAATTTTATGTGTTTTTTCACACACATAAATTTAATAAATAAAAACGTTTTAATAATACTTAAATATAATTTCATCAAATGTAGATGGATTTCATGCTAACTTAGCATAGTATGCTAATAGATGTTTCAATCTTGATGCGTTTTCTCTTGTAAGGCACTCTGATAATAAGAAGCCCAACAATAAAAGAACGAAAAATCTACAGACAGGATATCAGCGGATCATTCTACCGAAATCAGTGATCCTGCTCTCCGAATTTATCGATTGGTTAATTTTCAATACCTACCTTGGCAACACGTGTGAACTGTGCAAGTGCACCGTCCTAAAGAAAGATTTTTGTCTGCAAGAGACTTCTGCAGGATTATGGTTGAAAAAATATTAAAGAAAGACTGGTAAATTCTTGCTGATGATATCCCCTCCTTCGGGCTAAAGAGAACCGATCCTTAATTTTCCTGACAACTTGATTTGTTAATCTTTTTTTTTTATGTAATTTTTATTTTCTTCAAATTTTCATTTTATAAAGGGATTGCAAAAACACACACATACACGCACACAATTTCTCTCCCTCACTTACTCTCTCAATGTCCGCTTGTTTATCTCTATCACTATCTCTCTCTATATATAATACAACTATATTTTAAGCTATGCTATATTTACGGTTAATAGTACACAATATCAAGGACAGAGATCAACAGCGAGAGGTGACAGTGTGTCCAATATACATACATACATATATATATATATATATATATATATATATATATATATATATATATATATATGTATTTTCTCTCGAACTTTTGAATGAGAGTTTATTTATCTATCTATCTATCTATCTATCTATCTATCTATATATATATATATATATATATACATATATGTGTGTGTGTGTGTGCGTGTGTGTGTGCGTGTATGTGTGTGTAAAAAGATAAACTAGAGCAGATAGAAAAAGAACATTTGTGTCAATACATAATGCATTAATACACAATGCATTAATCTACATATACATATCTATATAAATACGTGTATATATATATATATATATATATATGTGTGTGTGTGTGTGTGTGTGTGTGTGACTGTGTGGATCTTCGTAACTGTGTGTGCATGTGTTTGTGTCCGTGTGTGTGTGTTTCTGTTTCTGCTAGTAGTTCGATGTATACGGCTGGCCCTTGCACAATTACGAAGCCTTGTTTTTCTAAAAGTTCTTGTGCAAATTCACTTACGATTCTATACCGAAAGAAACTGACGATGGAGTTTTTTGGGAATGTGTTTTTTTTTTCTTCTTTTTTTTCACACATGAGTGAACATTTGAATGGAAAACGATCTCAGAGCCTCTTTCCATGGGAAGCTGATCACTTGTTGCGCAAATGTCCATTTGATAATTCAGTGAGCCTATTTATGCCGATAAAGGAATCCGACTGGATGAGAATGCGACTGATGGCGTAGAAGGGAAAAGACCGAAGGATTAGTTAGAGCTGCAAACGGACACAGATTTAGACACACACACACACATATATATAGGAGAAGAATGAAACGAAAGAAACAGAAACATTAGAGATTATAACAGAGAAACAGAGGGATGGTAAGCGAGAGAAAGATGTGTGATGAGGATAGAAAGGGAGAGAATGCAATATAAAAAGATTACATTAACTGAGAGAGGAGGAGAAAATAATGAAGGCTTAGAGAATCAGATTGTGAGAAAGATAAAATTGACAATAACTGAGAGAAAGTGAGAGATACAGCGCCCAGTGAAGATAATAAAAACACATATAAGAGTAACAATGAGAGAGATAAAGAAAGACTAAAAGAAAGAAAGAACGAAAAAAAGGAACAAAAGGCGAGAGAAAGAAAGAGAGAGAAAGGGAGAATAATTGAAAGAATGTGAGAGATCGAATGCTCAGTGAAATCAATACAGACGCATATAAGGGCAACGCTGAGAGAAGCAAAGAAAGAAAGAAAGAAAGAAAGAAAGAAAGAAACAACGAAAAGGGATAGGTGTGTGAAAGGAGAGAAGAAAGGTAATTGAAAACAAAGTATTGTTAAAAGAAAGAAAGAAAGAAAGAAAGAGATATTGAGAATAACGGAAAGAAAGTGCGAGATATAATGCTCTATAAGGACAATGCAAACACGCAGAAGAGTAACAGCGAGAGAGATAAACAAAGAAATCAAAGAAACAAAGAAATGGCGAGAGAGAAAAATAGCTATAGAGAGAGGGAGAGAGGAAGATAGAAAGGGAAAAATAACAGAGAAAGTGAGACAGAAAGTGAGGAAAGCGTAAACACATATGACAGTGAGTAACAGTAAGAGAGGCAAAGGAAGAATGAAAGATTGAATGATAAAGAAAGAGCAATAGAGTAAAAGAAAGACAAGACGAAAAGCGAGAGAGAGACAGAGACAGAGACAGGGATAGACAAAGCAGAAAGAGAATTAATATCGGGTTTGGGGAGATCGAAGTTAAAGAAGAAAGAGGAAGTAAAATAATGACGAGAGAGAGAGAGAGAGATGGGGGAGAGGGAGTAGAAGGAGTATGTTCTAATATAATCCGTTATAAAATCGTAACCTACTATAGCGCAAAGTCATGTCGTGAGTTAACGTAAACACAGACTCACACGCTGGTCAAAAGTCACACATATATGGGAGTTCCGGATTAGTTGCAAAATCGTTCAATCCCGGCAGGTCTTCCTGCCACGTCGGGAGGGGATATGAATCTCTTGTTCTCTTTACGCCTCCAGAACGTTGACAGACAAGGAGTAATCCGTTTTACAGACACCACATGCCGGACAATATTAAAAGCAGAATCTCCATCAGTCTATATCAAAAACATTTACAAAAGGTAAACGTTAGTTTATTGAATATTGTTTCTCAATAGAATAAATATTATGTTTGGACTGTTCTTATTCTTTTCTCGGGTATATGCATAATGTCTTTAAGTATAAATCACTATGGAAATAAAAGTGTATAACACATATCCAAAAGAGAGAGAATTTGCATGTCTAGAAAATCCAGCGTCCTGCCTTTTAATGAACATCCATTTCTGACTAGTTCTCGGTCTGACCACTGGATAATAGCTCAGTTTACATTTAGCTGGTATTAGTGTAAATGGAAGTAGAAGCTGTGTTATGAGCATCGTTCAAATGGTAAGTCTTGTTTGTCTTGAATACAACCTTTGCAATAAGTCTCGACTCGAACACTAAGCGATGACACAGTTAGCATGTAATTTCGCAAGTATAGCTTCCATGAAACAGACAATAACTCTTCTCTGTTTGATCGAAGCCAGTGAAAATCACTTGAGTATCCAACATTATGTGACAAATAACCTTTACAATCTAAATCGAAATCAAGTTTACTCTTTTTGCGGCCAGATATGAATAATGAACAATTAGGATGAAACACGGCAAAAGCCAGTTCCAACCTCAACATTTCGTTTTTCTTGCTATCAAAGACATGGAACCTAACCAGATGATGATCTATACCATGAAAAGCATAAAAGGACGAATTGAATTTTAACAAAAACAATTTATTTACAAGTAAAATAAATTAAACTAAATAAATAAATAAGTTAATTAAGAAACCCTCCCGCTAAAATAACCGTTAGAATAAATAAAAAATAAATAAGCGAAAGCAAGTAAAAATAATCAAAATAACTAAATAGAATAATAAAAATTTAAAACAAAATGCCCCCCGCCAAAATAACAGTTAGAATAGATTACAGCAATCAAGCCAAAAATTGGACGAAAAATAGCTTTAATTATCTTCCCAGACCAAAACAAATTATTAAATAAGCTATCTAAACAAATCTCATTTTTTTACTACGTTACTAAAACATTGAAAACCGAAAAGAATATATAAAATAAAAAATAAATAAAAAAGTAAAATAAATTAACCGAAATAAATAAACAAATCACCCCCGCCAAAATAACCATCAGAATGGACTACCGACACTGCACCACTGACCCGTATATATAAATAGCCGAGAAAAAAACCAACACACGTGGCCTGACGATTGCGTCTAGCATGAAACAGCCTGTCGACTCTGAGTGTTGACTTCAATGTTTAATTTCATACACCCCCCCGCATATATATATATATATATATATATATATATATATATATATATATATATATATAAAAGTCTCTATGTGTTTATGTATATATGAGTCTGTGTCTGTGTGCAGTAATAAAACCAAACATAGAAGCGAGATGTCACTGTCTCGTGACAATAGTTTCCTGATTGATTGACTTTCCAGTTCTTTCTGAAGCAAGATATAATTATATTTAATATCATAAACTATATAACTATATTTAATATCATAAAATATATAACTATATTTAGTATCATAAAGTTGAAAAACAGGTTTTCCATTTTCATAATACTGTAGATTATTTAAGATTTTGTTGTAAGTATTTTGGAGTGAAGCATCTGAATAGAAAAGAAAATTGATTTTTAGTATGAAAAGTTAACGTTTTGACGCTTTCACTGCTTTTAAAGCAGAATATATATACACACACACACATATATATATATATATATATATATATATATATATGACATGTGTGTGTATGAGAGAGAGAGAGAGTGACAGAGAAAGAGAAAGGGAGCAACAGTTAAACTCTCTGTTATATACGCTAAGAAACGAACCTATTGAGATGATACAAATTTATTTCTATTTCATAACTCGTGCTAGTACTCATCATGCTTCTATGCGTTCCGGACGCAGGTTACAGACCCTGATCTGGGTTGAGCTAGGGTCGTACAGTTTCGGCTTATTGTGAACTTGCTTACAGACTTGAGCTGTTTATTAGAACGCTTTCTGATCCTGCGGTCAAATTCCAAAGCGCTAGTCTTGATCAGTTTTAAGGATGAAAGAAAAAAAAGTCTAATAAAAAATCCCGGCTCAAGATGAAATTGGCAAAGAACACCCGGCAGCGAATTGCGTCGTCCTATTCCAAGAAAAGTAATTCGGGTATTTTCGTTTGGGTACTGGTCTGGGGAGAAGAGTGAGACGGACACAACACGTAGCTCAATGGTTAGCAGGATCGTTTTAAAGAGCATATTAGTGTGGTGAGTTTGATATCTTTTAAATACTCAATTAACGTAGCCCTGTGCCAGATTATGTTTAATAAAGAACTCTTTTAAAATATCTTTATATAGCGATGTGATGGAAATTTATTCAGCAAAGCGAGTTCCATATTCCAGTGTTGTATTATCAATTTTTGCGCATTTTTCTAAATTAATAAGATTTATCATAGGAAAATTTTGAATTTGAAGAAGTGACGCAATAGTAATAACGAAAGATGTTTTCCAGAATCTAAGTTTTTACGTCATACATATCTACTTGTGTAGCAGTGAATGCTGAACTATTTTCCTATCTCTGAAGAAGAGACTTGAAGCAAGAAAAATGTGTTTTTATGTTTGTATTAAACGTGTTTTGAGCGAGATATCAGATGGCGGGAATACAGAAGAGGAGCAACTGAAGAAAGAAAAAGAGGATGAGAAAAATAAGTAAAAGTGTTAGGGGAAAAGATAAAAGAAGTGAGAAATAATGAATGAAATAAGAGAGAGAGAGAAAGTGAAGGCAATGCAGAGAGAGAAAGAAGAAAATGTGAACTTTAAGAATAATAATAACTAAAGAAAAAAAATAAACAACGTGAGAATTGAAAGAGAAAAAAAGAAAGAATAAAATATTTATGTGCATATAAGATGTTATAAAATTAAATGTATAAGATGAAGAATGAAAAGAAGAAGACTATATATATATATATATATATATATATATATATATATATATATATATATATATATATTAAATTTAATAATTTAAAAATATAGTTCCATCGCTACACAGGAATTACTAAGTTTCAAAAACATAAGCTAAAAAATTCAATTATAGAATTAAATTAAAGTCCCTAGTTCTGTTTCATTTATATATATATATATATATATATATATATATATATATATATATATATATATATATATAGTAATATTCCCTGAGGTGTGGACGGAGTGATTGCTGGAGGGGCTAGGAAATTACGCAGTTGGTATGCTGAAGTTAACATCAATTACGTAAGCGATAAACTTATTATTTGTATTAATTCTCTCTCTCTCTCTCTCTCTCTCTCTCTCTCTATATATATATATATATATATATATATATATATATATATATAATCCATACGGATTATGAAACCTTTCATTACCTATATATATATATATATATATATATATATATATATATATATATATATATATATATATATGCACCTGTGCTGTGTGTGGTGTCTGTGACGCGCGCGTCTGTTTGTGTGTCTGTGTGTGTGTGCTTGGGCAACAATCCCCTTTAATAAATGTTTCTTGTATTTGTACATATGACTTCTTTTCTGGATTTAATGAATGTAAACGTTTCCGAATTTTGTGTAGCTCCGAGCGATTTTTTCAGCTTTTCCTGTTAGATATTTGCAAGGATTATTTTTGTTATACTGCCGTGATAAATGACGTGTGATTACGAAAATAGACAGTATAAATGCTGATGAAATTAGAGATATTCTGAATGAAGCATGATAATAAAGTGTTCCCACGAAAGTTACATCATTTTGTATTCTAACAACAACCAATTCTCGCTCAGATGATCTCAAATTTTAACAAAATGTTTTAAAACTAACTAAATTGACTGTGCGGACTTATCTCAATGATAATCTACCAGGAAGCTCAATCGTACAATGTGCTGTTGAACTAGCCATCGCGTTCACCTAATTAGATACTTGGCGTTTTTTTTTCTTAGGGCACTGTGTGAAAAAACAGGTCTATATTACTCTCTTTTCTTACAAGTCTAGAGGAGCCTAAGAAGAGAATCACTGAGGTGCTGGAGAAGTTTACGCCAGACATTCTACAGCGTGTTTGGCAGGAACTGGACTACCAAATTGACACGTGTCATGTCATAAGGGGTCAGCATAGAGAATATTTGTGAAGCTTCGAATCTACATCATTTGAATATCTTGTTCGGATTTTGAAAAATAAGTCTTTTATTATTCCACATAAAACCTAGTTAATATCGTTTGTCTGGGACATGTAGTTACTCAGATACTCACATTTTAAAGGGATATGTAGTTACTCAGATACTCACATTTTAAAGGGATATATAGTTACTCAGATACTCACATTTTAAAGGGACATGTAGTTACTCAGATACTCACATTTGATAGGGAAATGTACCTACTCAGATACTCACATTTTAAAGGGACATGTAGTTACTCAGATACTCACATTTGATAGGGAAATGTACCTACTCAGATACTCACATTTTAAAGGGATATATAGTTACTCAGATACTCACATTTTAAAGGGATATGTAGTTACTCAGATTCTCACATTTTAAGACATGGAGTTACTCAGATACTCACATTTTAAAGGGACATATACCTACTCAGATACTCAGATTTTAAAGGGACATGTAGTTACTCAGATACTCACATCTGAAAGGGATATGTAGTTACTCAGATTCTCAAATTTAAAAGGGATATGTAGTTACTCATATACTCACATTTTAAAGGGACATGTAAATATTCAGATACTCACATTTTAAAGGGATATGTAGTCACTCAGATACTCACATTTGAAAGGGTTATTTAGTTACTCAGATACTCACATTTTAAAGGGATGTGTAGTTACTCAGAAAGTCACATTTTAAAGGGACATGTAGTTACTCCGATACACACATTTTAAAGGGATATGGACTAACTCAGATACTCACATTTTAAAGGGACATGTACCTACTCAGATACTCACATTTGAACGGGACATCTACCTACATAGATACTCACATTTTAAAGGGAAATGTAGCTACTCAGATACTCACATTTGAAAGGGATATGTAGTTACTCACATACTCACATTTTAAAGGTATATGTAGTTACTCAGATACTCACATTTTAATGGGATAAATAGTTACTCAGATACTCACATTTAAAGGGATATGTAGTTACCCAGATACTCACATTTGAAAGGGACATGTGGTTACTAAAATACTCACATTTTAGATGGACAATTACGCACTCAGATACTCACATTTGAAAGGGACATGTACCTACTCAGATACTCACATTTTAAAGGGATATGTAGTTACTCAGATATTCACATTTGAAAGGGATATGTGGTTACTAAAATACTCACATTTTAAAGGGATATGTAGTTACTTAGATACTCACATTTTAAAGGACATGTAATTACTCAGATACTTACATTTGAAAGGGACCTGTAACTTCTCAGATTCTCACATTTTAAAGGGACATATAGTTACTCAGAGACTCCCATTTTAAAGGGATATGTAGTTACTGAAGATACTCACATTTTAAATGACATGTAGTTACTCAGAGACTCACATTCTCAAGGGACATGTAACTACTCAGATACATTTTAAAGGGTATGTAGTTACTCAAATACTCACATTTTAAAGGGACTTGGAACTAATCAGATACTCACATTTTAAAAGGATATGTAGTTACTCAGATACTCACATTTGAAAGGGACATGTACCTACTCAGATACTCACATTTTAAAGTGATATGTAGTTACTCAGATACTCAACTTTTAAAGGGATATGTAGTTACTCAGATAGTCACATTTGAAAGGGACATGTACCTACTCAGATACTCACATTTTAAAGCGATATGTAGTTACTCAGATACTCACCTTTTAAAGGGATATGTAGTTACTCAGATACTCACATTTGAAAGGGATATGTACCTACTCAGATACTCACATTTTAAAGCGATATGTAGTTACTCAGATACTCACATTTTAAAGGGATATATAGTTACTCATATTCTCACATTTTAAATTTTTAAACATTGTGACACTCTGTATATCTACTAGCAAATTCATACAGTCTACAACAACATTTTTACAGTATTTATTCATTTTTACTTTTGTTCGCCCAATGCAATGCCCGACTGTCGCTCTATGTAGTCGGTCACTGAGCGGGATTATTGTAGATAAGAGGTAGATGGAAACAGGAAGTGTTTATTACGAGTATATATATAGGTTTTTCATTTTGTTTAGCAGAATATTAATTCTATTTATTTAATGCCGGAATGTAAATATTTAAACAGTTTTATGGCTTTACGTACAGATAAAATTAATTATTGGTCATTTTGCTATAAAATTTATTGTTGGTAATTCTGCTTTAAAATGTATTGATTGTAATTCTACTCTAAGTATGTATCGTTGGTAATATTTTTATGTAATAATGTATTGCTAGTATTTTTAGTAATTTGGCGATTTACTATTTTTGCATAGCTAGGAGCCTAAAATGTGCTACCACACCGGGTGATGTTGGGCCTGGGAACAACAACAGTTAAGCGATGATTTCATGCCCCCCAAAACTTGCAATCTCCCGATCAGCTACCGGATGAAGTTTATCGTCACACTCAGAATTGTATAGGATAGATAACGATTGACCATAGAAGAGTCATTCACACAGGATTTGTTCCACAAAGTAACAATTCCGGAAAAGAAGTTGTCTGCCTGGAAATTATTCTTTATCAAAAGTAAACGAAGTGAATTGAGATTAATGGTATGACGGATCCTAACAGTAAAGGGATGAGCTATTGGAAATAACGAATGTAACCCGTTAAAATATTTGTTAAAATAAAAGCGATAGGGAGGTAGTATACAGGCGAGTAACGATTCGTCTGCGGGATAAGGTTTGCAGGTTGGAAAATAATTCGTGACTCAAAATGCTACAAAATCAGTACCTGTCCAGATTTTAACAAAACTATACATACATACATATATATATATATATATATATATATATATATATATATATATATATAGTACATTGATTGCTGTTGTTAATAAAATAGTGTTCGATGTAGAATAACAGAGCTATAAATTCACACCGGTAGTACAACTCATAATTTCATGCACAACACAGTATTCACGTACAGAGTTAAAATCCTGAAAATAATATAGATGGATTCACTATTACAATAGGCTCTTATATATATATATATATAAATCTTGTAAAAGTCACCTGTAAGTCAGGCCTAAAAATTACGTTGTTACACACATTGTTATATATATATATATATATATATATATATATATATATATATATATATATATATATATATATATATAAAATGACATTAATTTCAACCTCGAGTGGCGATAGTGTGTTCCATGCTTGAGAAAAATCTTCAGGTCTAAAGATTGCGTTTAAGCATCAAACTGTCGTCAGTCGATTTTAAAACTCAGTGTCCACTGTTATATTTACATAAAAATCTTTTGCTGATATTTAGCAGTTTAATCATAAATAGCGTTTCATAATATTATAATTTCGTAACATATATCTCTATTTATCTATTTATATATATGTGTGTATGTATGTGTGTGTTTGTGTATGTGTGCATGGGTGTATGTGTGTGTGTTTAATTGCAGATGAATAGAGATGTGTGTATTACATAACAGTTTCATCTAACTGCAGAAAACACTTAAAATAATGGAAGCCTTCATAGTAAAAACGAAGAAAACCACTTTTAATAGATTTTATTAGGATCACAGCTACAATCTGCTGATCGTATTCGGGTATTAAAACATATCTATTGCTATAAAAATATCTGCATATTAAGATAATCAAAAAACATCCTAGATAATTGATAACAGATTACCCGAAAGCGTTCGGATCCAAAGATCATTTGGACAGTTTTAACACACTCTATGCCCCACCCAAATATTTCATGTACGTTAATATATATATATATATATATATATATATATATATATATATATATATATATATATATACAAATATAGATAACTATACTCGTTTCGAAAAACTCTCGAATTTTTGATTTGCCAATAATCAAATCAATATCGAGGGAAAAAAGGTTTTAAAAAAAAGAATGAAAAGAAAGAAAAGGTTTTAAAAAAAGAAGTCTGTCCAAAAAAAATCGCACAGATGCAGGTCTGAAACCCAAAGAAAAAACCCCGATACGAGTAAACAACTAACTAACAAAAGAGCTCAATCCAACCGTAGAGGAAACCTAGATACACCTAGTGAGCTAGACAAACCTACCTAGGTTTCACCTAAACGGATCGTCTGGGAAAGTCGACTTTCCCTGACCATCCGTTTAGGTGAAACCTAGGTAGGTTTGTCTGGCTCACTAGGTGTATATATATATATATATATATATATATATATATATATATATATATATATATATATATATTTGTATGTGTTTGTGCGTCTCATTCCTTGTATGTAGAACAGAGGTGGGATAAAGTAGAAATGTTTAAGAAGAAGGGTGTGAACAAGTAAAAGAAAAGTCATGAAAAAGACGAAGTCAAGAAGAAGAAAAGAAGTAGGAGAAGAAAAAGAAGTAGAAAATAATAACGAGGAGGGGGACAAAAAGAAGCACAAGTAAAGTATAGAAGAAGGAGAAGAAGTAGAAGTAGAAAAAAATAGTCAATAAGAAGAAAAAGCAGAAAATAATAAAGTAAAGAAGAAGAAAAGGAAGAATAATAAGAAGAAATGAATACGAAAAAAGAAGAGGACGAAGAAGAAAGATAAACTATGTGATTTGAATAAGAAGTTAAAATCTTTCAACGACAGAGCAGAAAAGAATGAGATATAGTATTATTTAATATCGACCAGATCGAATTGTGACTTACATTTAAGCAACACTGTGTAAAACACGGCCCTACTAAAACGAAAATGAAGGAGAAACCAAAGTTGATCTGGGAATTCGGTTCTGGCCAATAAGTAAACAAAGTTTGAGCCACATAGCAATTAACAGCCGCCGGACTTGGCTCACTGACAGTAAGCAGCTACCGGCAGTGATCTCAGATTAATGTTCAGTAACGCGTGCAAAGATGCACCAATAATAAATGGCCATTCCAGTTTGATCATCATAGCTTGCGGGCTTCAGGAATTTTAAAAGTACGACATCGCGCTTTGGTGGAAAGATCTTTTACCTCAAATTTTTTCCCTTCTACAAGTAAAGTATAATAAATTGCTTCCTCGTGATATTGTATCGACAGTTACAAGACTTCGCTGAATACAACAGAAGGCTAAAAGTATGTGGATCGAACTCACTACACAGTGTTTACTAGACATACTCATTTGCCAATACTTTAATTCAACTAATACAAGGCTCGAAAGCAACTCAAGTTAGAGGCTTACTGTTATAAGCATAATAAATAAAGTGTGTGAAAGAATCGGTGGTAAGAAGTTAAGATTTACAGGATAAGCATAGATAACGATTAACCCTTGAATTGTAGAGGATAATGTAGTTTTCAGGGAAGCATATCATGCGGGCGTTTTTATTTTTTTTTTATAAAAATGACAGTTTTTGGAACGATAATGTGCGATTAGAACATTATTTGTATATTTAAAAAATGGGGTAAATGATGACGATTCAACTCCTTGGAAGTAGCATGTCGTGTATTAGCTTTCAAGTTCTGAACTGGTGGAACTAAATAAGAGAAATTACCTGATCATTTGCCATGAAAATATCGATAGTTTAGTGGCAGGCCTGCAACGTTGCATCTGTAGAAAAGATGTTGCAGGATGGGGAAAATTCCACTCCCCCCCCACAAGACCGCTTTAAAGTTTAGCATAAAAAGAAGTTATGTTTAACTTTAATATTGAATAAAATAATGCTAGTTGACTTAAAGCAACGTCTTCATAGGCAAGCAGAAAGGTTCAAAACTTCACATATTATTATTATTAATATGATCAGGTAATAGACAGTTTTCATGAGAATATAGGAAAACATAAAACATCTATGTTTCGTATTTACTGAGGATGAAAAACAAATTCTAAACCAGCAAACTAATTTTTTGTCAAACCTCATCTTACTTAAGGCAACCATCTAACTATTAAAGTAGAAGTCAATTTCATAAGGTATATATTCATATGGTATATATTTATATATTTATATGGTATATATTTATATGGTATATATTTATATATTTATATGGTATATATTATACACTAACGCCAGTGAAATTCTCCACTCAAATTTGGGTATGTTATCGTTCAAAACAAAGAAAAGTGTTATGTGATATCTGTCTTCCTATATGACAGTGAATGCCGGACAATATTCTCAAAGATGAAGAAGAGACTAGAAGCAACAGAAGTGTGGTTCTACAGAAGGATGCTGAGGATACCATGGACCGAATATGTAAGAAACGACGAAGTTCTAGAGACAATGGCAATAAAAACGACAATGGCAATAAAAAAGGAAGAGACAGTTGAAATTTCTGGTGCACATAACGAGGAAAGGAGGCTTGGAAATTTTGATGCTCACAGGACAGATTGAGAGCAACGCACAACCTACCTGGTGAATTTGAACGAAAGGATGGCGGAGCAGCTTTTGGGAGAGATGGCAAAAAGAAAAAAAGTAATTAAGAGCTACAAAGGAGGGGAAATAATAGAAACCCATGATCCTCAACGTCCTGAGGAAACACAGCACATAGAAGAAGAAGATTGGTGTTCTCAGAAGTACACTTAATCTAGCTAAAGAGTCGCCATATTCAGTGAGGTTAGACAAGTTATCCATTACCCCATTGTAAGGCTCCCTGTAGAAATCATACACATACGCTTAAACTGGCTTTCTATTTACCAATGTGCCGTTTCCATTCAGGACATGGATTTTCATGGCTCTCCACAACTTCTTGTTGTAGCTTTGAATAATGATTTTTTAACATCCTTTCCACATTCCGTCTTGCCATCCATTCACATAAACTTATCATTTAGCTGACCCGCTGCTTCCCCTGTCTCTAAAATTTCCATTGTCTCTTTCTGGTTGTAAGTATTGCCATTATTCTGTCACTAAACTAAAATATGGTGTAGATAGCGAGAATCCAAATCTTTACAGCGACCTTTGAACCAGGAATAACCGGAAATATTGTGTTTTAGTTTATTGAGAGCGCCTGTCCAATGCTCTATTTCAGTTATATTTCAATTTTATAATATCTGTAAATAATTTTCCCAGTGAGATTCCCCGTTTGCAACCAGCGAACAACGTTCGCTAAATAAAACCACGCATTCCAATGTGACTCCGTTTTTAATAAAATCGAAGCAAGTGTCTGAAGATTTCAATTGTTCTACGTAAACAATGCCTCTACCTAAAAAAAAAAAAAGCGCTGAAATAAAAAGGAAAAAAAAAACAATTTGTAAAAAGTGGTTGTTTTAAAATAGGCAAAAATAGAAAGAGGAGTAAGACAAAGATATTTTTTTCTCTTGCTGGATATCTCCAACCTATATAGAGACGAACCGAAGAGAACTAGATAACCTACCATGATTTTAAGAACATAAGTTAGACGGAAGATGTCGTGTTGATATCAGACGAAAAACTGAAAGATATGTTAGACATGGTAGTAAAAGGTAATTAGAAAAAAGACTTAACAGTCAGAAGGTAAACTGCATAATCATCAACAAAAGAGACAGACGAAAGTATGAGGAACATATTGGGGATGAAAACCAAGCAAATAGAGATATTTTACTCCTCTGATTTTCATATTTTAAATTTTTCTCAGCTATTATTGAAATCTGATCTATTTCTTTATTTCATCCCTGTATTTGCCCTTCTATTTTAATTATGATTGTTTGTTTCTTTGTTTTGATATTAGGTTGAGTCAGAAGTAATTTGGGGACCGGTTTTAATAACAGATATATCCTCCTAACGATACGTGATAGTTAAGACAAAACTTGGAGTGCACTAACTCTTTGCCTGACAATGGCAGCGTACACAGTGGATTAAAGGAAAAATGTTTTTCTCCTACATGACAACGCAAGGCCGTTCACAGCAAGATGAACACAGGAAAAATGGAATTGGTCTGTTCTACCCCCACCCACCATATTCACCTGCACCAACCCCACACGTAAGCTACCAATCTACCGCTGTCGGACCACCGGCGTGTTCGTCTTGGCAATGTTACTAGTGGCGGGCCGCGAGAGGCCGCTGGCTGCCATCAGAGGCGCACCAGCGACCCACTAGCGGCTTGCATGTACGGAATCGATTATTACATTTTTTGAGGGCTTTAATAAGGAAATATTTCTGTAAAGAAATTCAGATTCAGGATTTTGTTGAACCCGTTGCACACGAAAACCAGCGGGATTTTACTAAAAAGATATCAAACAGCTTAATTATGAGTAGCAACGAGTCATTGCCAAAGTATAGTGACTATATAATTGAGTAAAATGTAATTTATTTGTTTCAGAATAAAGTTGATAAATAAATACGTAAATTATTTATGACTCTGTCGGCCGAAGTGCACATCTTGACGAAGAAAACATTTTCTATACTAGTATTTGTTTGTATTTTTAGTCCACTCCTACTACATCTGTGTTCTGCAGTTTTTCATTGTCTGCACATTTCTCATTGAGCCATTTGTTATTTACTTTTTGTTTTTGCCTTTCGTTTACTGACATTTATTCCTGAGAATATTGTTTAATCTCATATCGCCTACACCATTTTTTTTTATATTACTTACTGTTGCACTTTCAGTAGTTTGAGAATGTTCTGTCAGTCACGCGATGACTTCATTTGTTACTGTCACTAGTGATTTCCTTAAGGTATTATTAAACTTTGAGTCCGAAATCTTTTCGAAAATGTCATATTTGTTTTTCATTGTGGTTGTCTACGTTTGTTTACAGATGGAATCGCTGTCATTTGCCATATTGCAGTTGGAGAAATTCTTTGAGATTCTGTAACTTGGGTAATTTTAACATCAGTTTGTCTCTAACTCGGAAATCCTCAATATTGCCTTTAATATTTGGTCATGTTTGGGGCATTGGCTTTTTTAATTTTTATATTTTTATCCTTAGCTTTTATATGAATTAGAGGTGATGACTACTGCCTTCAATTCCTTTCTATGTTTTATGATGCAAAACTGCCTTTCCGAATCATTTGTTGATGATTAAGTAGTTTAGTTTTAATGTTTCCTCCCTAGCTTTTTCAAGTCGTCTTGTCTGTTCTTCAAACCAAGCGTTACTGTGTACAAATAAATACGTTTTCCTGCGCAATCATTACATAACACAATTCCTTAGTTACCAAACATATCACTATTTAGTTCACTTTCTTCTTTTGCATTACGTAGCTCATGCTAATAATAACCCCTTGTGATTTAATCTGGCATTTGGGGTTTGTAGCGTATTGTGAAACATGACACATTCTTCCCCTCAGTCCTTACTGACATATATATATATATATATATATATATATATATATATATATGAGATAATGATATACATTTTTATATATCAAGAACAATATTGGGGAAAAATGCATGACAATTGGAAAAAGTTTTCTTCTGACGTGTTTCGTCCTTTACGATTTCATTGGACTAAATTTGTTATGTCAATTATACATGCACACAGACGAAGCAGTATGGGTTTCGATTGACCCGATCCCCTACTGACATCTTAACTGCCATTACACACAGACTTTTTGAGCTTCTTGACGACACATACACCTCGGGGACTATACATTAGATATCTCGAACGCCTTCGATAAGGTGTGGCACAAAGGTTTTCTGCACAAGCTCTTCTGGTGTGGAATCACTGGATGTGTTTTCTCAATTATAAAATCCTTCCTATATATATAACAACTGACCAACAGGGTCTCCCTACACAAAAGCAATATAAAATTGACAGACAACAGAAAACTTTTTGTATCACAACACAATTTCAAATGTAACCAGGGTAAGTTTAATATCATGCCGATATATCAAACAGACAATTACTGGTACCTACAAATACAGGAAAAAAACTTTATAAACAAATTTAAACCCGAACTAAATAGATCATAACCCCCACACAAAAACACACAACATGCACACAAGGTGACCAAATACAATGATCAAATCACTCACATACATGAACGCACGCTCATATACGGGAGACACGAGGGTATATATATGTATGCACACATTTATATATATATATATATATATATATATATATATATACGCATGTTGACAAAACAGGGGAACTACTCACGAGCACGCACCCAAAGCCCACACAATTTAGGAAGTACGTGTGTGTGTAGGTACGTATGTGTGTGTATGTATGTGTATGTGTGAATGTGTATACTGGTTCCATGTAGCTTGGAAAGTATGTGTGTGTGTGTGTATGTACTGATTTCTTGTGGTGGGATGGTGTGTATGTGCGTATGTATGTGTATGCGTGTATATGTACAAATGAGTTTACTAATTCCTCATAGTAAGACAGTATATGTATGGAGGGGGAATATACGCACGCATATATACACACATGCTGACAGAAACACACAAAAATGGAAACAGATCCAATAAGACATAGGGGTCAGTAAAACATTAAAAGATAAAATGCCGATAAGTAATTCATCATTTCGCTTGGACCAACCTTAATTGTTTTATGACTCTTCATTGCCAATTCAAGAAAGAAATTACTAACACAGAAAATGTCTCATATTGAGAATATTTAACATTGAAAAACAAAAGAAAAAATTAATTATTTTTAATAATATGCGGAAATCTCCGCTTTTACCTGAAGACGGTCGCGAGACCAGAAACTCGTGTAGTAAAATTATGTAAAACAAAGCATAATATTTTTTTAAATAAATCCACATTACAACCAAAAACGTTTGCGGCACCTCTATTCTCTTCTTTTTAATATACATACTTTTCTCTCGTTGGAACCGCTACAACCTCTTTCTTTTATATATATATATATATATATATATATATATATGGGATAATGAAGTATATTTTTATATATCAATATATACAATGTTGAGGAAAGTGTATGATAAAATGGAAAAAGTTTCTTTGTGAGGCGTTTCGCCCTTTAGGATTTCATCGGACTAGGTTTGTTGATGCGACTAAACATACGCACGAACGAACGATGTCGAGAATTTTTGATTTAGAAAAAAAAAATCAAATATGGGCCTTAGGAATATAATCTATCCGATTTCTTTTAGATTCTTTTTCTTTTTGTTTCCATCATCTGAGTTATTATTAGGTTGGTGCAAAAATAATTTCGTTTTCTCACATAGTAACATATGTTAGAAAACGAAATTATTTTTGCAGCAACCTAATAAATATCCTAGTGATGACTAGTGAGGGAAACAAGAAGAAAAAGAATTTAAACGTTAGATGATCAAGGCCTGTTGTTAGTATCAAGATTTTAAATGAAATCGGCTAGATTATATACTCAAAACACATACAAAAGTAAGGACTTTTCGAATTCTAAGCCGGTTGCAAATATTCCACTTTTTAATATAAAATGGGCGTCAATTCAAACACGTTTATCAACTATAAATAACGTTTATAGGAACAAGAAATAATGTCAGATTAAAAAATTCATTTAAAATAGTATATAATACATAATATATTATATGTAATATATATATATATATATATATATATATATATATATATATATATATATATATATATATTAAATTAAAGACATTTCGCTTGAGGATGAAATGGAACTAATGTCTTTAATTTAATTACAAAATTAAATTCGGACCTTCCATTTTTTAAACATGGTCAGAACTGAGTAGCGGAAAAACCATATTTTAAATCGATTAATTAATAATATTAATGCTCTGTAAATTTACATTGAGCACTATTTTGTAAAAATAAAAATATCTATAAGAACACCGGATTATATATCTTACTGTTCTTTCTTTTTATTTATTTATATATATATATATATATATATATATATATATAGAGAGAGAGAGAGAGAGAGAGAGAGAATGAGAGAGGTAGGGAGAGAGAGAGATTTACAACTTTACTCACTATGTCGAACGGCGTGTACACTGTATTGTCTAATATCAATCCGACTCCTCTTTCATTTTTCTCTCCTCTGCTCTGTGATCGTCGCTTATTGAGTCCTCAATGATACGCTGTCTTGCTTCATGCACAGAAGTTTGTGGAAGAAGATATTTCTCCACTCTGAACTGTTTTCCCGTAGACGCAATGTCACATGCCTAACGCCACTCGTTCACCGTTTCCACAAAAATGTTCAGACATTCTTTATTATCACCAGTTCCTGTCTTTACAACTCAGACAGCTCAGACAATAAATGTTACATATACGGAGTGGACACTTGCTCATTTGCTACATGATCCAATGAAAAAAAATTTACCTGGACGCCTTTTTTGTCCAGGTACTTCCACTTTGTTGTAGAGAGTCACGCGTGGGTTCTTCCCTGAACACGACATTCTTAACATTTTCATGGCAAGCAAGGGTAAATGATTATTTATCTTTCTTATCCGTGTAGACTTTTATTTTTACCATTTACTTTTTCATTCACTTCAGAACCTTATTCATCGTTATCATTTAAACATAATCCTTGTGTGTCTTTTGAGCCTTATACTGGCTAGATTTTCAATATACTAATCTGTCAATGCATTTAATTTAAGTCCCAAATAAGCTAATAATTGTCTGTCTTTCTTCAAACTAATTTATTCAGTCATATTTGCCTATTTGTTTTTCTGAGCCTGACGAACGTTGTGACGTTCTGAAAATGAAATAAGTCCATTAAATGTTTAATATCTATCTATCTATCTATCTATCTATCTATATATATATATATATATATATATATATATATATATATATATATATATATATAAGGTTGGTGCAAAAATAATGTTAAAAATACGTCAAAAACCGACATTATTTTTTCACCAAACTAATATATATATATATATATATATATATATATATATATATATATATATATAATTATGCAAAAAATGTCATAAAATTTTCCCAAGACAAGAAAACACGAGATTATATCTAGAAAACCGTAAGTCAAAATGGATACAACTGAAAGAAAAGAGATAGAAGAGAAAAAGAGAAAAACAAAAAAACAAAACAATAAGGAGATAGGGTAAAATAAAATAAAAAAATGACGAAAGAGGCAAATAACCTTGACATTCTACTCGTAGGACATTCTACACGTACGCACATACGCGCAGACGGGCACAAACGCACACATGCGCACGAACGCACACACGCTCACGAACGCACACACGCACGCACACATACAGTATAAAAAAACTTGCACCAATGAAAATTGCATATAAAATCGTGAAGTATAAACAGTCAATTGCTGGTACACTCTGACAAGTGGGCATTGAGATTCCGGAAGGTGCGTTTATGAAACGAGACGGGATACTGAAGGTAATATCAATCAGCTGACAAACCTTTTCCTCTCTCTCTCTCTCTCTCTCTCTCTCTCTATATATATATATATATATATATATATATATATATATATATATATATATATATATATATACGTGTATAAGTTATTGTGTATGTGTGGATTTGCATGCGTTTTGAACATAAAAATATAGGTCTTCGCTAGATTAGATAATCGTCATATTTATTGTTTATATTTGATTTGTAACCTGCAGTCGATATTATTTTTGTCAAATTTTCTCAATTACACAGCGTTCCTTTCAATTTTAATTTCACTCGCCCCATCTTTCTTCCCCACCACTTCTTTCCTTACCTCTCCCTCCTTCTTTAAGATTTGATCGACCATGGTGTGTGTATGTCACCACGAAATGTATCTTTATTGTATTAGACATCCGACAACAATCATTTTTCCCCCTTCCACTCACACCTAGTTTTTAAATAACCCTCTCTGTTAAACCCCTCTCTTATGAACTAACATTCGTCCCACACTCTCATAATTACACTCTCTCTAAATTCTATTTTTATTTCCGGAGTAGGTTTTTTTCTGTTTTCTTTTTGAATTTGTAGGTCTGATGAATTGGATCGTATTTACGATTCCAATGGAATAAATTATGACCATGGAATATTAGTGTTTAAGCCTTTTTATTATATATATATATATATATATATATATATATATATATATATATATATATATATATATAGATATAGATATAGATATAGATAGATAGATAGATAGATAGATAGATAGATCGATCGATAGAAACAAACTGATATTAACAAACTGAGTAGTAGATTTTATCTTGTTTCGAGACTAGCAAAATTTTGCCATCAAAAAATAAAGCAAAACTAGTTAACTCTTAAGTAAAATCTTATCTATTCGACTTGTTAGGGTAAGATAAATATATTTCATTCATTAACAAATATTTATTCTAAATTTCTATTAAATCCATATTTATTTTATTTATATTTATTTATATTTCATTTCCCCTGAAAAAGTTATTTAACAAATCTAGCTTAGCACAACTACGGCCAAATAGGGACAGGAAGATTATGTTCCGCCAGATATCTCATTTAGATTGCTAATTTTCAATCAGCAATCGAAATATCGTTTTACATAGAATTGACTGTCAGCACTCTGCAGTTTTGTGCCCTGTCAAATATCTTATTTTATAGAGCATTTATTTGTGGTGTTCACAAAACGAAAAATGTGACAAACACTGACGTTTTTTTCTTTTTAAATATTTATATTTTCCTGTCTTTAATTTGCTCAGTTTTGATGGTTTTGCGACAATTCGTAATTGATAGCAACGGCTTCAAGCATAACACAAAAACATTCTTTGGTGACATTCTGACGATCCCCCCTCTTGACGCAATAGAACCCGCAATCGTTCTGAGGATTAACGTTGCCATAGAGACGAGTTTTTGTTCGTGAGACAACGAGAATTTCAACGCCCACGCGCATGCGTGCCAAGAAATTGTAGATGTTTTTTGTTTAATATTTATTAATTTCACAGTTGCAACAGATTCTCTTCGTTGTGCCTACCGATTTAGCTACATTAAGACTCGTGCCCAAGGTTCTATCTGTTATAACGCTTCATTGAGCTTGTGGATTTACTTCTAAATTAGATTTTTTTTTCTTACCTCGTGCTTCTATACACATTGATATTTTCATTTCGTTTTGAAGGTTTGTGTTTTACTCAAACATTTGTATGAGAGCAGATTATTCAAGTTGTGTTATCACGGGTAGGATTTCTTAAACAGTAATCAAAATATTATTTGGGGCATATTTTGCAACCGATCATCGGCGCTATCATTACTTCGTCACTTACTTGCTCAGTTTTATTAATTTTCTTAGAAGGTTTATATCATTTGTCTTGAACTGTTTCCGAGTGACATTCTGATATATTAGGTTCACATTTCTTTTCTTAAAAGAGTGGGAGAGGAGAAAGTTTTGCTTTGCCTGTCGTATTTCTCGTGGTTTATCGGTATTCTTCTGGCCCGAGCGCAGTAACTTTTTCATCGCTTTACATCAGTAGGGATACACAGTACTTAATAGCATAGTTTCTTGAAAGAAACGGGAGTTATAGCACAGATCTCGACAGGTCGGCTAGCGACTTGCCATCATTACGTAGCGGTGTATCTCAGCACGCCTAGGAATCTACAGAGTCCACTCCGTAGATATCTAGACGTACTGAGACATGTTGAGATATTTTCACTCTTTGATCGCTGTCAAATTTTTTGATGTTACATTAAAATTTAAAGAAAGACAATACATAACTGACAGATTTCCACACAAACGGAATTCAAATGCCCGCCTACTCAGTTCGGATGGTTAAAATTTTGACCGGTATGTTAAGGTCCGCCATTTTGGGTTACCCTACGCATTCTGTAACAAAATTAAAAATAAAAGAACAGATTAAGAAGAAAACTACAGACAGGGATATACAGTTTAAAATGGATTTTGCTGGAACCTTTTGCACATGCCCATTTCAAATCACCCTGTCTTTGTTCATATCGTCGAGGTTCTGACGGTACAGTAGGGTTTATCATTTGGGGCTAACCTAGGTATTCTTTAGCAAAAAAGAAATCGAAATAAAATATAAAAAAATAAATTAGATATACAGTTGAAAGACAATTCTTCCTGGAAACTTTAGCACAAACCCAGTAAATCGGAATAAGGGCTATCAAATGTTACCTTTAGTCTATTTGCTTGTTTATTTAGGTGTTTCCCGCATCTTTTCAAGCTGCCACAAACAAAAACAAGACCTTTGCGACTTTCCACTGCGTAGCAAACAAATCAATACAATACATACATTTTACTTGACATTAGATGTACGAAAGTTGGAACACAGCAACGTCACTAAAATATAACGAAATGTTTGGATTTTAATTTCAATTTTGGACCATAAAATAAAATTTAATGAAGGGCATGATGTTAATTGTATTCTTTGTAACGCAACAGTGTTATTTATGTGATTAAATGTTCGTGGATTTTTGCAAATCAAAAACAAAACATCAAAGAACAATTCGTAGTGTTGAGTTCAAGTTCTGAGTGAGTCGGTAATGTCCATTTTCCGAAAAATGTCGTTAAGAATGTCTTAAATCCATCTCTTCCTCGGCGCCGGGTTAAATAGCAAGGTAAACTCGACCAAGTCACAGATAAGAACAAGAAGGACAACTCACAGACAATAAATAAAAGTCATCTGTTGCGAGTAATGATCAACTACGTGCTGAAGGGCCACTGCCTAAAAAAAGGGTGGATATAACCTAATGGTTTGTTTGCTGAAGAGGAATCATGAAACTCTAAATTACAGGAAGCACCATAATTTTCAAATTTAGTCAGGCATTTACGACATCTTTAGTTTCCAGGACAGCTTCATTGAAACAAACAATTTTATAAATACGCACATGGTGTCATCAGCTTAAGATTGTCTTATTTCGTTGATAATTTAATAATTGTTTCCAAATTTATAGAATATATATAAACTATATTGAGTTTAAATTAAACAATTATAGTTTACTTAAATTCTCGAGACTATGACCTTGTATCATACTTGAAATTAGACTCTTGTGTCAGTTTTAATTTATGAGGGCCCAAGAGTTGATTTATAGAACTGAAATGCACGTCTACCGACACAAATGATTGGAATTTTTAATGCTAAACTTCACCCAATACAAGGTCCGAGAGTCACTCAAGGTAGAGTTTTACTGCAAAAAAAATTGATATGATGAATGAGATATGTGATATGAATGAAAGCGAAAGTGGTATGAAGTGACGATTACGAGGATAACGGGGATAGATTGAATCTTGACTCGAAGAAATAAGATTGTATTGTACAGAGAAACATCTATATAGGAGTCTTATTGTTACTGGGGAAAACTTTTTCTCCTTAAGTTTGGAATACGGAAGAAATGAAGTTGACTCAACTCCGTGGAGAAAGTAACGGTCTGAACTGTTGGCGCTCATCTGATTATAGTTGTGAAGGCTAGTATAGAATCAGCCACACTTGTCGGAAGAACTGATAACAGAAAAATCGTGTCCCGTGTGTCGCGATGTCTTCAGTCATCAATCGCAACTTTGAATTTAGAGTTTTCGTTCTGTTAAAAAGGTTTCCATCAACAGCCAGAGCGTCCTGGGTATGACGATAAACTACGTCCAACAACAAGTCTTCAGATAATGTTTTCGGAAAAATAATGTTGCCAGCTATACGTTTTTGAAAGAATAATGTTGCCAGGTATACGTTTTTGAAAGAATAATGTTGCCAGCTATGCGTTTTTCAAAAGATAATGTTGCCAGCTATATATTTAATAGTACTGTATATTTAATATATGTATAGGTATATGTGTATGTATGTATATATATATATATATATATATATATATATATATATATATATATATATATATACCTTAATTTGGCATTAAATGACCCACAATGGTTGATATGCCATAAAACCCAACCAACCAACCAAATCAAAAGCCAGATAGTCAAGTCTACCCCGCTATTTAACTCCACCCCGAAGAACATGAAATCAACTCGTCCATAATTTACCATAAATATAGATGTAGTTTATTACGTCCGTGTACAATTTTAAACATTTATAATTTTGTAACTATACATGATAAAAATAATCTATGAAAAGGATACGAAAGAAGATTTTTTTATTTATTATATTGTTCTACAGATGCTATACATTCTTCACTTACTATTGGTCTGCCAATCCGTGGCTTATCATTGACGGATCCTGTTTCTTGAAACTTTTTCACCCATTTAGATATGGAATTCCTGTATGATGCTTCTTTATTGTAATGAGTTGGAAACGTTCTTTGAACAACGGTGACAGATTTTAACCCTAGCCAAAGAAAGAACTCAGATTACGTTCTCTTCTAATGAAGACATGGATCAATAACAATTCTAAAAAAAAAGAAATAAAGACAGTTATTTTGGAGTGTGAAAACGCCAAATCCGAGACCTTGTCAATCCTGTTGGAGGAACCCCTCTCTGATTGACTATATCTTCAGTCAGTTATGTGCCATGCGTGATACACGGTTAGACGATCATGTGTCTTTCGATACATGACTGACGAGTCAGATTTTTTTCCTGCAGTAGGTTACCATTTTTTTCTGCGGTAGACCAGTTGCCATCCAAGGCTATTGAACCAGATCTGTCCTGAGAAGAAGAGGATCCATACCTTTCCCAAAGGTATTAGCACGTAAGTGAATGTAATGGATTCGACTGGAATTCCTCAATCCGAGCCTCTATTCATTACTCCACCGTGCCTCTTACTTACAACGTTTATCCGATTAATGTTTGGTGAGGCTATTTAACCCATAGTTGCGGTACGTGGCTGTTGACACTGAGAAGTTCATCCACCCTGTAACAGCTCTTTTTTGTGCTGCTGGGTTTACACTTCCATGTCATTGGTGATGCGGTTCACATAGGAGATTCTAAGATGATTTCTGCAGTCTCTCGTTTCTATTTAATTTTTAATGATATATCCCTTCACGTCATTGTGGTTCTCCGCAGCTTTCCTTATTTTTATTATCTGTGAATTACCCTGCATTCTTGGTAAAGATGGTGTACTGGGTTCCTGTTGATTTCAACAAGGTTTTGAATTTTCCATCTATTAGACTGAGTGCTGTCCTAGATGAAAACTTATGAAATATTTTGATTTTTTCTTCGTCTTTTCAAATGTCATATCATTTCAGAATGTACACATTTATAACACTCCATAGACCCTGTTTCTTTATTAAATGTGTAAATTGGAATATTGGGAAAGATAGAAAAGTGGTTTCTATCGCCTTTTTTTCATATATTTAATTCATAATTTCCTTTTTCTTAAACTAGTTGAAAGTCTAGTCTGCCCTACTATTTAACCCAAATCGGGAGGGAGAAGAAGTGGACTCATGTCTTTTGACAAAGACAGTTGTGTGAAAGCGAATACAATAGACTAGTTTGAAATTTGAAATGGCTCAACGATTTTATTTACTGCACTGATAATCGTTACACAACTCTCACTGAGATCAGACTTGAAGACCTAACACAAAAATAACCAATAGGGCTGTTTCTATTGATCGTTTTCTTCTTTCAATAAATCCTTCTCATTTATTTCCTGTTCTCTTGCCGTTGATTAGTATTATTGTCTAAGAGTGGCGCTGGCATCTCAAACTCGTTAGATGATCAAGGCCTGTTATTAGTATCAGTTTCAAGAGCCAGAAGAAGAAAAAAAAGAAATGTCATCGTTCGCACGGTACACATCAAAAGACACACCCTTTTCGCAAGCATAGCAGAACGCCCACAACTTTCAATTACGACCGTAATCAACCCCAAACGAATTACAAAATCGGATTTCCGTCTGATGTCAATGTCGAGTAACAAATCATGTGTCCTTTACGAGTTAAAGTTGAACTTCTGGCGCTAGGTTCGAGATGGAGTCGACGTTTCGAGCAATTCTTTTACTTTCTCAGTATTAAAATCTCCTACAAAAAACAATATTCTTGTATAGAGAGTTAGATCGTCACTGGATGTCTCGCTGTGGTGTCCTTGTGTCAAACAAAACTAAGCTTACTCAATATATATATACAGGGTACGGCAAAATGGTCTGACGCATTTGTAGGTCTAATAAAAGCGAAATAGAGTAAATAAGGTAAATATGTTTTTATTTTCGAATCTACATATAATGCTGTTTTGTTACATTTCATTTTCAGTTGCCAAAATAAATTGGATGGGCGAGCATCGCGATTTCATTGTGGAAACGTTTATCAAGAACAACGAGTCGGTAACTCCAACACAAAGAGTGTTGGCCCCCGCTCGATCACCTGATTTAAACCCAAGTGATTTTTTTTCTGTGGGGATACCTGCAATCAAAGGTATACACTTATCGCCCTCGATCTATTAAACAATTAAAAGATGCCATTTGTTAAGTAATTGCTGACATTCCACATAAAATGACCCGACGAGTTATGGACAATTTTCGTGAACGCCTTCGACAGTGTGTGGAAAGTAACGGCACCCACATGACTGATTTAATATTTGAAACAAAATGGCATTGTGTGTACGTTCCGAAAATAGAAAAAAATTTTTCGTTCTTTACTTTATTTTGCTTTTCTTAGACCCCCAAATGTGTCAGATTATTTTGCCGCACCCTGTATAAACAAAAACTGCTGCAACTGAATTACCGTCCGGGCTATTGTCCTCATCTTTGATGTTATTATATTAATGTTTCGTTTGTTGCGCTCTCCGCCTTTCACCAGACGTGATCAGTACTAAAAAGAGAACAAGGCGAGATTTCCCTACACATGGTCAGCGAGGCGAGAACAATCTAACCATGTAAATTAATAAAGGGTTCAGTTCGAATTTCCCTGAAGATTACCCGGATCGACAAATACCTGATGAATTCCAGAGGGTACAACGGCCGAAACGTTATGATAACAAATATGAAAACGTTAATCCACATATCAATAATGAAAATGATAATGATAACACTCCATCCAAAAAATTCAGACAGAACTTACTTAACAATGGCTGACGAATTATCTCCGTAAAAATCAAGCGGCTGACGAGAAATTTATTGATATTATTTTTTAGTTTGGTTCTATGTAATATTAATCCTCCTGAATGGCAGAGAATACTGGACAATTCCCTTACAGATGAAGAGAATATTTGAGGCAGCAGAGATTTAGTTCCATAGAAAGTTTATTCAAATACCGTCGTCAGAACATGAAGATAACGAGTACATTTCAAAGAAAATTGAAGCCAAAAGGCCGCTTATACTGAAAATCCAAAAGACATATTTGACATTTCCGGAACACGTAATGAGAAAAAAGTTGAGAAAAATTGTTTTAGGCTAATAACAAATTTGGTTTTCTCAAATATTCGTCCATCTTAATTTTCTTTCTTGTCTTTAGATTTCTCATCCTTCTTCCAAAATTTGTATTTTTTAATCATTTTACCTCAAGCAAGATGATAAGACCACTAAGGCGCAAGAAGTAACCGAGTATTGATGAATCAAAGGAAAAGATATTAATAAAAGAGGAGGAATTACGGGGACAAAAAATGACGTTTTATGTAATTTTTTATAGATCCAGGTTGACCGGAGAGAAAGAAGCTAGTTCCGTCAGCGAGAAGTGCGAGAGAAATTGTTAGCATAGAATTTACAGATACACCTAGCAATTTCAACTGTAAAATGATCTGATATAGCTGCAAATTTAGTACTGTGTTTAAATCCGTAAAGCCAAGGTACCATAGAGGAAAGTTCATTAGAATAATTGCTATGAAACTGTTATGGTCCGGTTCCTTGTACCACGGTGATAGGTTCAAGGTAGAACCAATAAAGAAGAACTCGAACACAGGTATGGAATAACACATATATATTACAAACAGGAATATATACAGAGAAGTAGAAGTGTTAGTATGAATAATCAGGTTTAGTAGAGAGAACAATGTAGTCTCGACCAGTATCACTATTCCAATATCTTGCAGTAATTGCCTGAACGCGACTCTGTTTCGGACTGCCTCTGACTCGACTCTTGACTCCACTTGGACGACTGACTGAGGCGCAGTATTTATTAAGTATGGAATAGTCCATTATTATTATTATAGGTAAGATCCCATAACAGAAACTATTTACAGAAATCAACACACAGCCTAGACAGAGAGAACTTAAACATAAATTGGCAATCTTGGCGAATGCCTAATTCATTCAGGTTGAACTTTTTTTCCCCTCCTTCTTCTCTTTTAAGATCTGTTGCAAGGAGATTTTTCCTTTCAGTGGTTAATTCCGACGAGATTTACTTCTGACAAAGCGTCGGACGAAAAACACCTTAAATTTTTCTATTTTTAATCCATACGATAATTTTTCATCTGAGTTTGTTTCATAAAATGATCCCCATTTCAATATATATATATATATATATATATATATATATATATATATATATATATATAGGTAAAATGAGAATAAATGAAGTATAATTCCAGAGTCCATAACATTTAATTTAAAAGAGGGCTCAATACAGAGTAGAGCTAAATATTATTTATTTTAGGATATTAAAACCAAAACATGTTAAAAATCGCTACACATTTACAATCATGTTTCAACACCACAATCTTGCCTCTTCGGGCGAAATCAAACTACTGCCGAGCGAAAGATTATTTTAATTTGAAAAGCAGAATACATTTAAAAAATAGGCTTGTGGGTTTTTCTGTGATTAATCAATCGAATGTAACCTACGCTAAATTCAAACCCACCGAAAAAAAACATTTTAATACTGATCATGACACGAAATTGTCTGCATATAAACCGTAGATAATTTCCTTATGGACAGATAGAAGGTGTTACATTATTTCGTAGTATGTATCGAAGTCTGACGTTCAACATTCCAAATAACTAAACTCTAAAAGAGATAGGGATGTAATTTAACTCAGTGCTAACCAGTTATATGCTCGTTCATCTTCTTACATAAAATTTTATAGTTGATAAATAAAAGGTCCCTTTAAGAAACTAGTAAATAACTTAACCGCTTGAAAAAAAAGAAATAAAAAAACTCAAAAAACAACCAGATCAAAAATACAAAACTAGTTTGTTAAATTAATATGCAACCATTAAATAAAGATCATCGATATAATATGTTAATAAAACTAATCAATGTAAGATGTTAATGATACTAACTAAACATCTGCACATCCATATAAGATGTTACTAATATTAACCAAACATCAATACACAGCAATATTAAATCAAAATGAATCTTACAAATAGAATAGGAAGCCATATAAAGTGCACTGCAGTTTATCTACTGATTATTACCAGAAGAAAAAAATATTATTTGACGATTGAAGTGTTTGGCATTTAGTAAATCCAAATACTGAATTTTTGTGATGGATTCAGGGTAGGTGCTGTCACTGCTTTTGTTCTAATCGCCAATTTCTCGCTCTTGATCTTATACATTGATTATTTTTCTAACATACCTTATATATACATGTATATCTTCTTCATCCTCTTCATCATTTTAAACATCACTATTTCTCGTCATCTCTTTCTTATACATAAATATATATTCAATAGATTAAGAAAACATAAAATAACTTATATTTTCTTAGAAACTTTTCTTAATTTACTGAATATTATAGTTCTACTTATCTTTTGAACACTCTTTGCTAGTGGTTCTGCTAACTTGAGAAAAGTCATAAAATTATTGTAATATTCATATATTTTTAGTCGTATTATTATTATTATTATTATTATTATTATTATTATTATTACATCCTACCATCTCCTTGAGTAGACGCCTCACGTGTCATTTATCAGATCAAAGTACTATAAAAAAAAATCATCTATCTACCCACTATTTACAAGAAAAATTTATGGTCGAAAACACTAAAATTCTATATAAATGAAATTAACGGATACATCTCGCTATGAGAGAAGCACAGTATATTAAACATTTTTCTCCTTATTTAACGGTGCAAATGCAGAGTTAAAAGTTTTTTTTGTTTTTTTGTTTTTTTTTTAAATAGAAAGCCGCTCACTGGAATTCCAACCTAGGAATAAACGCTCATATTCAACCCAACACAAAAATAAAATACAACTTAAACAGTCAAAACATGAAGAAAAACAAACAACACCAAAAGCAAAACTCCTTTGCAAATGTCTAAAGAAGTGGCCGAAAGCACTTGGGACAAAATGGACATTAAGGGAAATGTTTGTACTACCTTATTCCCACCAAACGAAAGATCGTAAAAATCGAAAATTAATTAAATTTTCCTTGTCTGGCATATTTAACGGAAGTTGTTTAGAAGAAAGGTTGATTCCCATATATATATATATATATATATATATATATATATATATATATATATATATATATATATATATATATATATAGTCAACGACGAAATTATTTGTACAACCAGCAATTTTGACTATTCTTATTCATTTCTCAGAATCTAATGCCCATATGATGCCAGTTTTTTATGTGTTAATACGGACAAGAAAAGGGATGTAAAACACAATTTTCAGGACAATAGGTTAAATACAACATATTTGACAGGCGAATTATACAAAATAGGAAAAAACAAAATTATTGGTACAGTATAAAAAATTAGATTCCGAGAAAAGTATAAAAATATTCAAAATTGATGGGTGTACGAATCGTTTCGTCGTTAACTATAATACATACATATATATATATATATATATATATATATATATATATATATATATATATATATATAGATAGATAGATAGATAGATAGATAGTTAGTTTTATTTTTCTCCTTGTTCTTCATCATATGCATTTATTCTTTTCTAACCATGTTTATAGTTTACAGCCTGAATTTTAACAGACAATTTGGAGTAAACCTTAAAATATAGATAGGATAGAATGTGTTGGCTTTGTGCAACGATGCTGCTAAACTGGTTGTGAATAAACACGCTAATTTCTGCCATATTTCCACGAGTAGCGGTATGTTCGTAGTCAGTGACGCATGTCAGTAGTTGACCACAACTGGAATTCAGTTCGGTTTTAATTTAACTCATAAATGATCATCCTGAACTGTGTTCACTTAAATCATATATAGAGTAATATTAATGACTATATATATATATATATATATATATATATATATATGTGTGTGTGTGTGTGTGTGTGTGTGCGTGTGTGTCTATGTGTGTTAGACTAAAATAGAAATCATTCTAACTGATTAATATTAAAATTTTACTATAAAATTTAAAATTTAAAATTACCAATTTTTCAATTTTAAATTTAATTTGTATGAAGTATAAAATATAAAATTATTTAAAGGAAAAACTCAGGAAAAATATACATATATCTTATTATTTGTTTTGTTTTAAATGAAAGGCCAAAATCTCAGTTTGAATGAAGGTTAACCTAATAGGGATGTAAAGCCTCGTTACAACTTAGTTACATTTGAAGTGGTGATATGGGCAGGGGAGGGTGAAATCTTGCGAAAGGCAATGCATACACAATCAGATTATAATACACAAACACGTAGACATATTTAGATATATAAGCACGCAAAAACACGAAGGAAACAGGAGATAGATGTCTACGACCACCCACCCGCCAAAAAAAAAAAAAAAAATGAAATCAAGTCAAATCAGACAACATATTCATATAATGAAAGGCATATATAAGCGATCATACGGACATACATTAATAAAGAAAACACAAGCATTAATAAAGACACACATACATTAATAAAGACACACATTCATTAATAAAGACACACATACATTAATAAAGACACACATTCATTAATAAAGACACACATACATTAATAAAGACACACATTCATTAATAAAGACACACATTCATTAATAAAGACACACGTACATTAATAAAGACACACATTCATTAATAAAGACACACGTACATTAATAAAGGCACACATTCATTAATAAAGACACACATACATTAATAAAGGCACACATTCATTAATAAAGACACACATACATTAATAAAGACACACATTCATTAATAAAGACACACATACATTAATAAAGACACACATTCATTAATAAAGACACACATACATTAATAAAGACACACATTCTTTAATAAAGACACACGTACATTAATAAAGGCACACATTCATTAATAAAGACACACATACATTAATAAAGACACACATTCATTAATAAAGACATAGATTATATTTGCTCTACTCTGTATTGAGCACTATTTTAAGAATATTATTTTTTGGTTATTGGAATTTATTCCATATACACCATCCCTATTTAAATAAAAACAGACCACTTTAAGGTTCCATGTAATAAATTATTTCACCACAGCCAAAAATATTTGTTTCAACCTTTGGAAGTAAAATCTGATGATCCGCAGTCCTTTTAAAAGGGCTGTGGTGAAATAATTTATTACATGGAATCTTAAAGTGGTCTGTTTTTATTTAAATTATTTGCTCTGGATTTACATTGAGCTCTATGGATTTTATCCTCCTTGGGTTTACCCATACGGATTACCTAGTTTTTCATTATATATATATATATATATATATATATATATATATATATATATATACGCTTACATGGACAGTTGTTTGTGACATTAGGTTTCACGCTTTCGCAATCTTCAGAAAAACTGGTTTATTTTTTTCAAAAGTGGATATTTGTTTTCCTGTCTGCATTTTGAGATTATTTATACTATCACAGTTCAAACCAAACGGATAACACCACCAACAAAAACTGAATACAAACGGGAACGAACCTACCGACAAAATCGTAGAACACTAAACCATCAGAACACTTAAACCACCAAAACATAACCACTGCCGACATTGTTACCGACACTGCCAACGCCCTCATAAACACAAAAACCGCGATAACAATTAGCATGGCCATCATGACAGATATAACGATTAACACTTCAAAATCATTATTTTATTACTATCATTATTAATATTGTTGTTAGCACTTTTAGAACCATTACATTATAACCATCACTACCACCATTAGTAGTGTTATTATTATTATTATTATTATTATTATTATTATTATTATTATTATTGTTTTATTTCCTTTGATTTCTGATGTGTAATCATTGTTTTCCAGGTCCCGATCAGAGACTTAAGGTCTGAAATGGCATGATGGCAAA
>OZ010583.1:76694676-76812176 GCA_963932145.1 Acanthosepion lycidas | reverse complement strand
CTGGCAATAAATGCCTGAACAGGTGGAACTTAAAAAAATAGAGCTCACCGGAACCTCTGCAAAAGAGTGACACAGTAGAGATAAGTTTGGAATATTGCATATGTAGGAAATAGGCTGCAGAGTGTTGAATATGTCTTCCCCAACAAGACCGGATAAACAATTCTGAGCTGTAGTAAGGCTGCAAAGTGTAGCGATCATCTTCAACACAGGTAATAATAAAATTCCATTTTCGCATAATCAAGCATGCTAGAACGAGTTTGGAGAAATAGAAGGAGTCGATCATTTTTCTCGCATGTGTTGTAATTGAGGTTTGGAATGAGCTTGACAGGTAATCTTCTTCTATGTGCCGTGTCCCTTCAGGACATTTGAGATCATGGCTCTCCACAATTTCCTGTCCTTTGAAGATATTAATATATTTTGTCTACAGCTCGGATAACGCTATTTTGCAACTATGTTTTTGGTAATAAAAAGAAAAGTAATGTCAATAAAGCGCTATAAGTTATACAACACATTGAGGGTATAGATATCTGGACCAAGCTTCGAAAAGCTAGGAATTATAGTGTATTGATTTAAACTGAAAAAATGGTAAAATTTGCTGGATAACAGTATTATGAATATTGATCATTTTGAGCTTAGAAATGGTTTTAGGTATCAATAATAAGGGTAAATAATATCGTTTAGTATTTTTTAATATTACATAAATCTAATCTGCCTAACAATTTTTTCGTTCACATACCTATGTGAGCTTCTGTTATAAATCTTTTGTCCATTAAAGTAGTGAAACTTTGAATTGTAGATGCAGTTACGTTGGAGATCATATTCATTATTTGTTGTTTCAGTACTTTGTTGTATAGTTTTTCCCTTTCGTATAGCTTCTGCTTGACAATTCCCCAAAGGTTCTCAATGTAGTTGGAGTCTAGAGATTGAGGCGGCCATTCCATAAATCGCTTGCCTTTGAATACTTTTCGCTCTAGAAATGCTTTTGTTAACCATGGGGGCATTGTCTTGCATGAAAATTATCTTGGATCTGAAACTTCGTGATTTTTCATTGCACCAGGGTATGAAATTTGAGTTAAAAAATTTTAGTTTTCGCTATTCATTTTCAGTTCATCTTTTACGAAGAAGGGTCCAATGATGGTATCAACGATGACTGACGCCCAGAACATTCCTCCACCTTGCTGATGTCTGAAGCGGGGTGGGCGTACACTGTCCTCCTCCAACCGCCCTCT
The DNA here is from genome assembly GCA_963932145.1 of Acanthosepion lycidas. Taxonomy (NCBI): domain Eukaryota; kingdom Metazoa; phylum Mollusca; class Cephalopoda; order Sepiida; family Sepiidae; genus Acanthosepion; species Acanthosepion lycidas. The sequence continues at coordinate 76,810,947 of OZ010583.1, read as the reverse complement.
AGCAAAGTCATCATGACCATCGAGATTAATTCGATATTCATCCGTGAATAAAACGGAGCTGAAATCGTATTTTATGTAGGCAACTGCCCATGAAATTATTTTTCTGATGTTAGTTTTTGATAAAAGTAGGCTTGATTGAACTTTAACAACCTTTTCAAGCTCATTCAAGATGTTATTCCTTGTAGCTCTATTCGTTCTAGCTACACCAGCTTCTTGAAATATCTTCTTGGTAGATCCTAACAGATTTTTCTTCAAAACCCGAGTTATCAGATGATTCTCTTGCTTCGTTTTCTTCCTTTTACCAGCATCAGATCTTGTTTTCCGGGTACAGCTGATGTTAGAAATCATTTTCTTGATCAACCGCGCGTCACTTTTAATCATCTTTGCAATATCACTTGCAGTAACCCCATCTGCTAACAGAGTTACAATTTTCTTCTTTACTTAATTTTTTCGTTTTCCCAATCTGATGTTTTCTATCGTTTTAAAACTACGAAAATGAAAATTACGACGTTCAGAGCAGAGGTAACATGTCGTTGCGTAATAGCATTATCCACCAAAATCCTGCCTCAAATCGCAATATCCACTACAGCTTCGCCCAGGAACACATTGGGAGAGTCGACTGCCTGTTAGACGACGTGACTAACCAATGGTCAAACTGGTAGTTAACCAATTTCCTCTCCAATTTTTAATTTAGATATAATGGACATTTTAATGATTTGCATAATAGCGTTTTCTGAGCTGTATTTTTTTTATCTGTCTTTCTGCTATTCATTTGCTCAAGTTCGCTAAAGAGGTTAAGCGTTGTTCTTCAATCCGTCTTGTGCGCATCAAATTTTCCAAGTCCTCTTTCCACATTATGTACTTTAGAAATGTCAACTGTTACTTTCTTATGTTAGGTATAAGTGTCCTTTGTGTTTCCATTTTATTTAAAACTTCATCGTTACTCACATGTTCGATCCATGGTATTCATCCTTCTCTATTTCTGTTGTTTCAAATCTCTTCTTCATCTGTGTGGAGATTGTTCATTATTGGCTGCCATATATGATGACTGATATTGCGTAACAGTTCTTTTTGGGGGAGGGGTTTCTAACGGAATTCCGTTTCTTAATTCTTTATTTAGCTTTTGGACGGTATCATTTACTGTCCCAAGGCTACTTCGGATTTCAGTGTCGCACTTTTCATCTTCTGTTAAAACACCTCCCAGATATTTAAATTGTTGTATTTCTTTATTTTTCTGCATCTCCAATTTGTATGTTTAGTGCTTTCTTCTCGCTATGGGCCCTCGTTGAGATTACAACCGTTCATCATGTAACATCTTATGTTATTTAAAGAGGTAACAAGCTTCATTTGTTTTCTAAAATGACTTCGACGACAAAAATGCAACAATCTATACCTTGCAAGACTTCCGAGACGAACCAGACGTTCATCGTAAATAAGTGAATTATGCCGTTGCTGAAGATTAAAAATCTCCCTTCAAAAGCCATTACCAGATTTCTATCTTAACGATGATGACTGTGAAACTATCGATACACTTTGTACCAACAGGCATCAGTTTAGAAGAAAGCTGGCCTAACTTTGAACGCATTTAATCGTAGAAAAGTTCTGAATTAAAGGTTGAAAAAAATGTTGATGATAGGCAATACTTGCAATGGTACCAACGATCTTACATTGACTGATTAACACAACAATAACTTCCCGTAATAAATGTTTTCCAAATTGGCCTTTCCGTCCGCCATCTTCATTCTTCCTTCCCCATATTTCCCGCTTTTTCATCTTCTTAATCAACACTGCTTTCTATATAAGTATTTCAATGATTAATTACTTTGTTTTTATGACCGGCCATAATAACTGTCATTATGGACATAAATTATATTGTATCTTATTCAATATTTCACAATCAAATTATCCTTATCAATATCATCAGCGACAAAAGTTGGCGACCAATTTTAGTACAATTATCATAATTATTATTATTTCTATATTTAAAACTAGCAGAGCAATTACAGAAATGGAGTACAGGGGTATGGTAAAGACTATTTTCACTAGTAAAACGGCTTCGATATTCCAGCTGGGGTCGCTATGTTTACTTCAATATCTGATTTATAACAATCTCCCACAGTAACTTTCTAGATTGAGTAGCCCTTGGGAATTTTACTGGGGTAATTAACAGTAAACAAAAGATGAAAAAAATGAAGTCACAGGAATGTGGTTCTGCCTATAAACGTTGACAATGTCATGTTAGTGATCTCTGGATAATCTCACAGATGAAAGATTTGAATCTACAGGGATGGGGTACTGACTACAAATGTTGACAATGTCATATTAGTGATTTATGGATAATTTCCTCACAAATGAAGGACTTGAAGACACTAGCATGTGGTTCTGCAATGGAACGTCGAAAATAATATGGGCAGAATAATTTTGAAATGGCAAAGTTTTAAGTGAGTAGGACTATAAAGAAACTGATTGTGAAAAATCAGAAACACGTAATGAGAAAAGAAAACTTAGAGAATCTAATACTCAAAGGGCACAGCTAGAGAAGAAGGAGAAAATAACGACAGGAAAGCAAGAAGCCGGGAGAGAATTCTACAAACTAGAAGAGCAGGAGAAGAAACTATCTGCATAGGACTTACCGTTACATCTATCATTTCCACCAGTGAAATAATGCAAGTGAACTAGCAGTCTAATACTGCACTTAAATTCATGGTCTAGATATCAAAGAGGAAAGCTTATCAGAACAATTACCGGTAAAATATTTCTAGAAAAAATCTACAGAAAAAGTGACTGAAGCTGAGATGCCAAGCCAGGACCGATAACATTGCAGATACTTATTGGGATATTGTCAAGAATCTCTAGATATGGAGCAAGGCAACAGACTAGCAATATTCCATGCACAGACGAATGGTAAACTAATAAATGTGCAGGATAGATTCTGGCGAGGAAAAATTGTGTAGTACGCCTGAGTGAATCCATTTTTCTACGTGCAGATTTAGCAATTGATTCAATTTAATCGTTCTCCTTCACGTAGAAAACGTTAGACGAAAAGACCTAGTTAGCCTTGTTGGTCGAAAGTTAAAAAAAGGCTCTTTAAGATGATTAATAGAGAGCAGTTTCGTTTAGGAAGGGTTAAAATTAATAAGCCCCTTCTTGCCCCAGTTAAGTACAGACTGAAAATTGTTTTCGAAATCAGCTACTAATTTAATTTTATCGAACCTATCACATTTACTAATGACACGAGTAAATAGTTGTTTGCCAACATAGATAGCGTCGGGAACTGAAAATATCGGGAAAGTCATTGATAAAAATAAGGAACAAAGTAGGTCCAAGAATAGAGCACCGGATGACACTTGCATTAATGCAAAAAGATCTAGAGGAGTTGCCTTTCAAGCGATTTTCATTATGAGTTTGATTCGAAAGGTTCAATCAAATCAAAGAAATGAGCAGAAACATCAACTTGTGAAGAAGACCAAACACATTCGAGAACTCCTAGTGAATTACACTATATTGTTTGTTTGTCGGTTGCTTGCTTGCTTTTGTCGGTCTAAAACAAACACGTATAAAGAATTAAGTGATTCGAACATCCAACATGAATTCAAACACTGATTCATACCTCCGACATGGCGTTAAGAATATGCCAATCCACCAACATATTGCTACTGAAATATTCGGCTAAAATTATTTTTAGATAACTAACTTTTATTTACTCTGATTTATTTTAGGTAATTATATCAATGAATCACTTATATATATGTTATGGGGTTCAGCCTTTTTTCATATAAGTGGACTCGACCAGAGTGTTACTGGGACTGCTGCTGTTAAATATCCTGAATCACTCACAATATACAGAGATTGAGAGAGATATTGGGAGAGTGAGCAGAGATTGTGATTGAGTTGGAGGTAGAGTAATAGTGTGAGGTAACCGCTTGTAGAGGTCAGTTACAAGCACGTAGACTCTAAGGAAGTCCTACTTCGAGACTATATATATATATATATATATATATATATATATATATATATATATATATATATATATATATATAAATAAATATATATAAATATATATAATTACGACTAAGTGGCGTTCCTGGATTTACTAACATTATACACATTGTATTATTGTGTAAATACATTTAATTTCTTATCTTAAATTCTTGCGTTTGTCATTTATTGGAGACCGAATTTCATCTCGGAATCCACAACAATATATATATATATATATATATATATATATATATATATATATATATATATATATATATATATATATATGTGTGTGTGTGTGTTTGTTTATTTCTGAGTTTAGGTATTTTAATTATTTACACTATTTACAATTTTCGGATTGATAACCTCATCTATTTTTCCTATATTCTCGACGTTGCGGTGGTCGTACGCTCCCACCTTTTTCAGTCTAACGGACACATGGTACCGTGGATAAAAGCGTTGGTAATCAGGTGACGTGACTCAAAGATTTGTGAGTTCAATACCTGGCTACAACAGAGGTGAACAAAAACTTGGAGAATTGAGTTGAAAAGAAATAACTGATACTGATATATCCGGAAGAGGCATGGCACGTGGAACTAGAATTGTCTACACCGGTAGACGAAATAAAGAGTTCGGTTCGAAATTTCAGTCACTCGTAGAAGGCCTGAGCGTACAACGGCCGAAACGTCGTGAATATGGAAACAAAGAGTACGATAACAGAACATTGTAAATAAAATATATATATATATATATATATATATATATATATATATATATATATATTACCTTAAAAATTAATGGCTTTAGACTCATTCAATACAACGAAAACATTTGCTTTTCAGTGTCATAATTTTTAATACATGATTAATTTTTGCTGCTGTTTACACCATGGTTTATCTAACAGGCTGCTATATTTTCCCATTTGTATAAAAAAACTATTAGCACTTTTTTAAAAAAATCAAAGATTGATTCATTTTTACGCCTTATCAACACTTTATCTGTTAGTTAAATTTGAAACTTTTTGAATAGTAGGAATAATTCTTTATTTTTTTGCAAGTGAATATTGTATTAACTATTTTACTTTGGAGATAACGATGACTTATCCAGTTTCAATTCTCACTGTTTAACCCATAGAGGGAGAGAAGAGATTGATTCTTACCTTCTCCAAGGTTATTTGTGTGTAAGTGAATGTAAACGACCAGACTGGAATTCGAACTCGGCTCTCTGTTTCTCATTCCGAGCCTCTATCCATTAGATCACTCGCATATCCTTGTCGACCTTCCTATACATTTCGATCACAATGTTTTCCCTTATCAGTGTACACAACCATTTAAAAACGTAGGATGTGCTGCAGTTTAATTCCGAGAATTTCTCTGTGAAATCAAAGTTTACTTTCCTGGCCAGTACTTACAGCTGCCAAAGTCAAAGTATTCCCCTCGTGAAGTTGGAGACCATGGTATCATTGCTGGAAATATTCTAGAAATTAGTTTCCCGGGGTGGCTTTCCGTAATGTAGCCATGTTTTGCTTGGTGACTGGGATATCAACTAAACATTATACGTTCAGAGTATTTATCAGTTTTGGAAATAACCAGACCTCACACAAGTTGGAATAAAAGGGAAGGATCAATTTGTAAATGATTTCTTAGCCAGGAGCTCCTAAAGTATTATGCGCAAAAACATTGCCATGGCGAAAGTCTGTTTGTCAGGGTAAACTTCGACTCTTTCCTACGTACAATTTCCCGTAACACTTATGCCAATTCTAAATAAATATGATGATTAATATATTAATTGGTAGTAAACTATTATTTTATAATCTAAGGATAACGAACAAGAAATGTGTGTTTTTTCGATCGAAATGAATTCTTTTCATTTTACTGGCTTCTGTGGCGTTTTTGCTTCCCGGTTCGTACTGAAAACAACAAGTTATATCGACAGTAATAAGCCGCTCAAAAATTCCCACCCTATTCAAAATTTCAAATGAAGCGTAAACTCGAACTGCTGATTCAAAGGACCATCTTTGACGAAATGTTTCTCATTCCAAAATCTTCTGATAGAATCTGCCGAAGTTTTACTCTCCTCTAAATCAGTTTTTATTGTCAGTCGCACATAAATCGTCGATTAAAGCGCACCCATGTTCGAATTCAGTCCACATCTATTTTTTTGTGTTTTGGTTGTCTACTTCTTGCGTCATTGCGCACGTCCTCTCGCCTTTTCTTGAACCTCTTGTGCCACTTAAAAACACTCGATTTCTTAATAATAGTTTCATTATGAATAGTTTTGCATTCGACTAACGTTTCACTAGTGCTTATCCAAAACAGTGATGTTGATCGGTTGCTACAATTTCCTTTCACTCACATTCTAACAGAGGCAAAATAGGAACACGTGTAATTTCCTCTGCTACTCGGCAACAAATGGCTACTCCTGGAATACCGTATACGTTGTCTACCCGGAATGTAACCATTTTCAATATCTCAAGAATCGGACAGGTAAATTTGACGTAAATAGAAACTTACCAGAGAAGATGATTCATTACTGCATATGAATAAGTAAACACGTTCTCATGGCTTTGCTTCCTTTAACACTAGAGAAAATAATTTACCTCCCGGACGAAAACGGATTCGGGCGTGTCTTGCTTGTAATGTATCCGATAAAATGGCAGCTTCACAAGTCATACATTTAACAAAGATAGATCTCGGAGTCGGATAGACTCTCGCGAGAATCTCTTTTAATATATGTAAATTTTAACTGTTGATCAAGCTATGAAAGCTATATAAATGCATAACGAGAGGCGACGAACAGACTATGTATGAATGTTGCATCGAACTTGGGACAATTCGTTGCAGTCAGTGTATCGGGATTGTTCGACTTTCAGTTCGTATGGCTACTCTGTTGGTTGAAGGACGCTGATTATGGAAATTGCATATAAGCCAGAAGAAACTCACTACAAAATGCAACTACACTCTCTCTACAATGAAACGTCATTGGGTGAGCTTGCGTACAGTGTGGTCGTCGTATTCACAATGACGGTTCCAGTAAAATGGTGACGTCTTGTGCAGAGATTTTTCTCAAACATTGCATCGTTCAGGTCTAACTTCATTCAGGTTTCTCATTCCGTCTAGAGTCTAAATTTGATTCCCTGAACGAAAACTAAGACCACATCTGAAAAGGCGTAGATGAAAAAAATGATGAAGATCCCGAAAAAAATAACTTTATTAATTGTTTTGGTAAAAGTAGAAGAAACGCTGTGTGCATTCCCAGGAATATTACTTTGAAGAGGATTAAAGCATTATTGCCCTAGGCAGGCTATTCTTTGTTCATAAATGGTTGAATACATTCCGGATCGGACTTGTAGATACTGAATCGTTTAAAGATAGATATCGCTATAATAGGTCAAAATTTGCCTTTCTAAAATGTAAGAAAATGATTTCATGTCTTGTTTCCTTAATAACCTTCCTTGTTAAAAAAAAAAAAGAAGAAATAAGCACGCCTCGTGCCAAATTGAATGACCTTGCCACATGTTCTGAATGTGAATGGCAGCCAATTATTTACTCTAATTTTTCGATTTTTTATTTGCTTCTAATTTTCTTTTTCTTCAGTTTCTTTACCTTGTGTCTAATCGGCGTTATGTCTACAACGCTGCAACCAAGCCAAGGGCAAGTCACTTGGATAGGAAAGGTACAAAATAATGAGAGGAGCAAGAAAAAGATGGCGAGGTCAAAAAGAGACAGCGGATAGAGAGAAAAGAATATATAAAGCGAAAGAAAAAAGAAAACAAAAAAAAACATTTAAATAATGAACAATACAAAAATAAAACGAAACTGAAAAAGGGAGAAAATAAAGGAAACGAAAATAGAAAGAGAAGGGAAATTAAGAAAAAGAAGAGGAAAAAAGAGAAGGCGACTGAAAAAGAAAAAGAAGGAGAATAACTAAAAAGAAGGGGAAAAGAGTAGGAGAAGGAAGAAGAAAGAGAAGGAGAATGACTAAAAAGAAGGGGAAAAGAGTAGGAGAAGGAAGAAGAAAAAGAAGGAGAATGACTAAAAAGAAGGGGAAAAGAGTAGAAGAATGAATAAAAGAATGAGAAAGATCAGAAGGAAGCACAGAAGAGGGAAAGAAGTGGAACATGGAGAAAAAGAAAAGGCAAAATGAATGAGAATAAAAAAAGAGGTGAAAGAGAAGGAATGATTAGAAAGGAGTGGGGTCGAGAAAGAGAACGAGAAAAAGGAATGGAATGATAAGGACAGTGAAGAAAAAGAAAGAGTATCTAAAATAGAAAAAGATGAAAACATGAAAAAAGATTAGTAAAAAAAGAAGAAACGTGCGAAGAAAATGATTGAAGCAAGCGAAGAGAAGGTAAAATAGATTAAAAAATGAAGAAGTAAAAGAAAAGAAAGAAGATGTAGGCGAGAAGAAATCGAAAGAAAAATAATTATGAAGGAGACAGAAGACAAAAGACAAACAAACAAAGTAATAAACAAAAAAGACAAATTAGCAGCACAACGTATAAAGAAGATAACTAGATGAAAAAAAGAAGACATTGAAAAGGAGTACAGTGAAGAACTCCGTGGAACTGATATCATAATTAGAGGAAGAGAAAAAAGGAGACGAACACTATGTTAACGTAAGGGAAAAAGGAGTAAGAAGGCAAAAAGGAAACGGAAAAAAGTATCAAATAGAAACGTAAGAAAACGAAGTGAATTTGATAGAGAGGAAAACAAAACGACAATAGAATGGAAAACGCTTACACTAAAAAATTAATAGGATTTTATAAGTAAATAAATTGTGTAAGAAAGAAATGGACAGGGAAATAATGGTTGGAAGAAAAACGTTCCAGGCGTTATTAAATTAGGCCAAAAGGAAATTCATACAGAGTTTCACTTTTTTCTCTTCGGCGCGTCCTTGAAATAATTCGGAAATTCCTCCAAGACTCTGGATAACAAGAAAAGAATGATGAAGCGATGAAGAGCCTGAATTGGTGCATTCGAGGAGTCAGGTAATAAATACAGATATTCATTCTTCTCCCCACCGCGATATCCCATACCATCCACTTCAGAACCGGAATAATTGAATAATGATAATAATAACAATGATAAGGATAATAATAATTCATAGGATCTGTAACAATTTTATGTGACTACACAATACACACAGACAGAACAGCAAAGTTAACTGCCCAGACATTGTTATTAGAGACAGCAACAAAAGAATTGCCTCCTTATTGATATGGCAGTCCCTGCAGACTGCACTGTATATTTGAAAACCCTCAAAAAGTTATCAAAATACAAGACCTCGAAATTGAAATCTCAGAAATGTGACACATGGGAACATCAACAATCCATGATGTAGTTGAAGCCCTCGGATTGGTTGGAAAAGCTTCCACTAGATTCATTGAAGGGATTTATGTAGCCCATGCCGTAAAGAAATACAAAAATGTTCTCAGGAGTAGAGCTCTAACCTTACGAAGGGCTTCACCTACGTAAAATATGTTTGCTTGTTTTTTTTTATTAGTTTTTTTGTTTAAATTGCTCAGTGGAAAATGTCATGATGCCATTTCTGACCATAGATCTCTGGTCGGGACCCGGAAAGAAATGTTTATATACCAGAAATCAAAGGAAATAAAACAACAACAACAACAATAATAATAATAATAATAATAATAATAATAATAATAATAATAATAATAATAATAATAATAACTGGGTATGATAAAGAAGGGTATTGAAAAATCAGGTAAGTAAAAATCCTGGAATCTTCAGGATCTTAGAGCTACAAATGTTTACTTTGTGCGGAACTTCACATATAATCCGCAAAACCCTCTCCATGTAAACAAAGCTTCAAAGATAACTTTTTTATAGTGTCCTTTTTAGTCGTAGATCCCGGAGGGGATTTACTAATTAGGTACTGAAATTTACTCGCTGGCAAGATGATACCACACACAATAATAATAATAATAATAATAATAATAATAATAATAATAATAATCATTGACGTAATTCTTCCAAAATTTTGTAACTCTTCCAGAAGAGAGTGATTTAAGAAAATAGAATAAAAGACAATGTTTCGACAGTATGTTTGTCTTCTTTAAGTTGTATTTAAAAATGATGAACACTAGACGTCGTTGCAAACAAACATAGGTATTGTTGGTAAATCAGTGTAAGTGCCTCTTCGTAGTTTACATTTGATTTGAGCAGGCCTGAAACATTCATCCTCAATGGTATTGAATTCTTCCCTTATAACTGCATCAACTTTGTACGATTTTAAGTCAATTCTTCCCTATACTGCATATCCATGTGCAATGTATGAACTTGTCGAACAGAACTGGTATCGTTATTAACCAGAGAAGGTATTCGATGAGATCTTACTGGATTTCAACATCCAATCAGGTGTCCTGGGTATGACGATAAAATACATCCAGGTGATTGGACATTTTGAGGAGCGTCGAGCCATCTCTTAATTGCTGTTCTTCCCAGGTCTGCCCTGTCCCAGGGTGGGTGGTAGCACCTGTTAGGGTCCCAGCTATGGGAAAACTGAGCCTCCTAATAAAAACGGTGAAACAATGAAAGTTTAAAAATGCATTTTCATGGCAATAGATGTTTATCGCAAAATGATCAAAAATAAACTTCGTCTGTAGTGGACACGATACAATTTCGTTCAAAATATATTTAGTTGAAGTTATAAAATTGTGTTCAAAATATTTACATTTCGGCATTACTTAATACATAGAGATTTATATGCTGCTGAACAAAATCAACCAACCAACATCCAATGACACTGTGTCTTAGAGAGCACCAAATCAGAAATCACCGTCGTTGAAAAAGAAACAAGAAAATGCTTCTTCATCGACGTGTCTGTTCCTGGTGATCATAATATCAAGGTCAAAGAAATTTATTGTTCCGTGTATCATTGGGTCGTTAGGGTCTGTAGCAACCAACCTAATGCCTTACATTAAGAAAATCGGAATAGAGTCTCGTATGCACTCATTCAGATTCGATTACTTTTCAGTGCAAATATTCTGCGAAAGTTGTTGTCTGAGGTCGCACGACTCATAATGCAAAATCTACAATTGAAAACAAAAAACCGCGCTGAAGAAGAGAATAATAATAATAATAATAATAATAATAATAATAATAATAATAATAATGGAAGATATGCAAGAAGCACAAAATCGAAACCACTGAGAGATGGTATGAGCACCAACCAGACACAATTACCCAAAATAACAATGTAAGTATCATCTGGGACATACCAATTCAAACAGGGAAAATACCAACAGACCGGATATTATCATAAAAGACAAGAAATTCAGGAAGTGTATGTTTATTGACATAGCAGTACCATCTGAGAAAAACATCTCCATGAAAATTAACGAGAAATTGTCCAAGTGCAAGGAGCTGGAGATCGCGAATAACAGGATGTGGGGAATGAAGACTGAGACTGTATGAATAGTAATCAGAGGTCTGGGCCTCGTGAGAACAGGAACGATTTTACTAACAATGCCCCAAGTAACAGCAACAAGCAAGTTGCCTAGAAGACCGTCTTACTAAAATACGATATACTAAGAAAAGTGCTATCAGTTAAATGATTATTCTCCTATAGGGTCTAAGGACTATAGTTTTGACCCGGCGTTACAGTATACAAAGCAGAAAATATAACATACACAAATAATAATAATAATAATAATAATAATAATAATAATAATAATAATCATTGACGTAATTCTTCCAAAATTTTGTAACTCTTCCAGAAGAGAGTGATTTAAGAAAATAGAATAAAAGACAATGTTTCGACAGTATGTTTGTCTTCTTTAAGTTGTATTTAAAAATGATGAACACTAGACGTCGTTGCAAACAAACATAGGTATTGTTGGTAAATCAGTGTAAGTGCCTCTTCGTAGTTTACATTTGATTTGAGCAGGCCTGAAACATTCATCCTCAATGGTATTGAATTCTTCCCTTATAACTGCATCAACTTTGTACGATTTTAAGTCAATTCTTCGCTATACTGCATATCCATGTGCAATGTATTCAGATTATCCTTCAAATTATCTTAAAAACTTATCTTAAAAGCTTGAGTTGTGGACACTTTGCTGTCTACAGTTTCTCGTCATCATCCCCATCATTCTCTCAATGTGTCCTGTCCATCGCATCTCGTTGAGGATCATTGTTGTTTCAATACGGTTGTATTCAGACCTTTGCAGGATAACACAATGTCTGGAATTAAAGACTGGCATTTCATGTTAAGGATGTGACCTTAATTTACCGAGGGCCGCTTCTGTCCTTCTGAATATGTGAAAAAAAATCCTCAGCATTCAAATAACTGTCTTTTTATATACTACTTCCAAAGTATGGGAAAATATGTCCAACCTCCAACCTGATATTTTTCACAAGTATTGTAGGCACCTCAAGCAAGGCGTAATCATTATTTTTGTCATCTTCGAGGTAATAATCAACCCAAAAGTATCTCAAGTCTCCGGGAAGCGATCCATTATGAGTTGCAAATCTTTGAGCCAAGTGCGCTACAAAGTCTGCATCGCCACCATATTGCAGATATAAGAACAGGTACTCAAATGGCGTTGAACATTCTGAGATAGAATACTTTTCCTGATATTCGAAATCTCAAGGAGATTCCTGACTTATAGTTCACGAAGGCAAGTGATAAGAACACGGCAAAGGAGATTGAGAAGGGGGTGTTGGTGCAAGAATGTCACCTTCCTTTATCTCACTGTCCACTGCAAAATGAACCCATGAATGTGAGACAAACTTCCATATGAGTATGTTGCTGTTTCACTAAATTGATAAAAGTGGGAGGGTAACCAATCTTACCAAGAATCCTCACAAGGCATCACGATTTACGATGTAAAAAGCTTTGGTCAAGTTCACGGAAACCTAGTACATTGGTACTCACTGTTCATTGCATTTCTCCTGTAGCTGTCTTACTAAGAAAATTATATCCATTTTACCACTGCTCACTCTAAAATCACTCTGTATTTCTGAAATATCTAGACGGCATATGCTGATTATTTTTAGTTTTTTCAGTAAGAATTTCTCAATGACATTACCAACTGATTCAAGAAGGTTGATACTTCGATAGCTATTACACATAGGTTTTGAATTATTGTCTTTAATTGAAACCAGGATTCCATTAATCTAATCATGAGGCAATAAAGTCCCCACCAAAATACAGCAATTCTACTGGAATGATATTGATTCCAGGTACCTTACTGGTATTGATTTGTTTGATGGTAAGCTTCACCTCTTGAAGAATGGGCAGAATGATCATTTGATGAAGTAACTTATTCTGTGGAAAAGTATCTATGACTTTGTTATCAAGAGTAGATGGATTAAATAACAGGTTGGTAAAATGTTCAGTCCGTTATCGAAGTATGACTTTTGTAATCCTTAATAGTTGTTTTGCCATCGAAATAATTTCAGCTGAATAACAGAAGCTGGCAGTTGATACGACTAGAGGATTCCGTTGTCAAATCTTGTTTTTCAACCTTCTCGGAGACTAGACACACTCCTCATCCCTCACACCTGGTGGAGAACCGGTTTAGTTGCAGATTACACGACTATCAAAACAATGGAATATATATATATATATATATATATATATATATATATATATATATATATATATAATTTTCCTGTCGTCTTCAAGGTATGAGTGTTAGGCAGCTCAATTTTTGGCATCGCTAAACTATCCGTGCATTATTTTATTATAGTAATAATAGCTTTCGCAGAGCTGAATGCAGAGCGAGACTTGTGCGCATAGTGTGCTAAATAAGTGTCCCTCAAGTTTTAATTCAGAGTTGTCCTTCTCCTAGACCGGTCGCCCTGTCTGATCTATTATTTAACCCATGACTAGTGGGGCAGCGAAGAGATCGATTCATAACTTTCTCAAGGGAATTTTTCCATGTAATGCAGTCGACTCGACATCGAATTTGAGTCGAATAATTGCGCGGAAGTAAATATAACAAACTCGACTCTAATTGCCGTCATAGTAACATCCTAACTGCATTGGTTACAAATTCTATATTGTATAAATGAATTTCGTTGAAAGACCGGTTCTTGTAAAGACAACGAAGTTAAGCAACGTCGAGCCTGGTTAGAGGTGCAGATGATGTAATGGGGTGTCATTCGGAATTGGAAGTCGGTGAACTGAGTTCCATTTCTAATTGGATTCGGTATTTGCGCGTAAATATCCTTAGGAAAGGTATAGATCCACCTCTTCTGTTCCCATCTATGGGATAATTAGTAAAACTTGTATCAGTAAATCATTATTATCTAAATATAGTTGTTGCTTTAAATAAGCAAGTGGATAAAAAATTAATCAATCACCCTACCCCAAAAGTTTTACCAAATATATGCCTTTTCATCTTGGTAAAACGGCGGGCGTACTCTCTCTATCACGCACTTCTTCTCTCTTTCTCTCTCTCCCACTTATGTGTCCCTTCTCTATCTATCTCTTTTATGTATCCCTTCTCTATCTCTGTCTCTTCCGAATGCGTATTGGGATAGCCAAGGAAGCATTCCCAAAACTAAACAGAGTGCTAAGAAATTGGAAAAATTCGCTAGAAACAAGGAAAAGGGCTGCGTGTTATCTGTCCTCCTGTATGGCAGTGAGTGCTAGAAGATCTCCTCAAAGATGAAGAGGAGACTTGAAGCAACAGAAATGTGGTTCTACAGAAGGATGCTGAGGATAATGTGGATCGAACATGTGAGTAACAACGAAGTTTTGGAGAAAATGGAAACAAAATGGAAATTAATACTTCGGAAAGAGACAGTTGAGGTATCTAGGGCATATGATGAAGAAGGAGGGCTTGGAAAATCTGATACTCACGGGACAGAAAGAGGTCAAGAAGATCAAGGAAATAAACGCATAACTTACTTAGTGAGTTTAAGTAAATGGATGGTGGAACAGGGCTTAGGATAAGTAATAGAAAAACAAAATTTATTAAGAGCTTCAAGGGACAGGAAAGCCATGACTGCTTACGTCCCGAGGGGACACGGGATATAAAGAAGTTGATAAATCCTTCTTCAGTGGGCTGAAAATCATTTAGCACTCCATTCGTATAAATGAAAAACATTCTGTTCTCTGCGTTTTTTTAACATTTAAAGGATGTATAGATTTTGTTCGGTTAAATTACTATTTTTGACAAAACAATATCCAAATTGATAAAAGCGAATTAATGATGTTGACAAATTTAAACTTTTTTTTTTTTTTATTACCGCCATTTATATGGCTCTATTCAAACTCAAGAGAGTCGAATTATGGAAAAAATAAACTAAAATATCCGAATTGATTCATTCCTTTATTTGTTTATAAAAATATGTCCAAAGCTAATATTGTGTAATTAATTGAAATGAAAATATTTTAAAGGCGATATTTTTAATGATATTCTTATTTTAAAAAACGTTCAAAAGAAAGTTATTTTTTTTGTAAATTTCTTTATTGTTTCTCTTTGTTTCTTTCCGTATTTCCATTTTTTTTTTTCGTTTTCCCTTTTGCGCAATTCTTTGTTGCTTTCTTTCTTTCTTTCTTTCTTCAAACATTTTTCTCATGGCTTTCATTCTTTCTTTCTTTGTGCATTTCCGTGTTTCTTTTTTGCTTGTCACTGTGTGTATTTCTTTGTTTGTGCACTTTTCACATGTCTTTCTTTCTTTCTTTCTGTCTTCATTTCTTTCTTCATTTCTTTCTTTATTTCCTTTTTGTGCATTTTTGTTTCATTTTCCTCGTCTATTTACGCATTTGTTTCTTTTGTTCTTCTTTCTTTCTTTCTTTCCTTGTCCACTTTCATTATGGGTTTCTTCCTTTCTTTGTCCACTTTCCTCGTGACTTCTTTCTTTCTTTCTTTCTTTATTTTTCTTTCTTATATCATTTTTGCCATTGACTACTTTTTCATTTTATTCTTTATGATTTAACATTTTATCTTTCATTTTTTCTTTCATTAATTATTTTCGTACATTTTTTCTTTTATTTTTGCTTATTTTTTGTGTATTTTTTTTCCTAATCACACTTTCTTCTATCATTCTTTTTCACTGAAATGTCCACTTTTTATTTCAATCAGATTAAACTGTTTCATGTGATTATAATCAAATATAACGCCTAATACAATCCGAATCTCATGTTGTTTCTAGCAATAATTTCGTCCAGAAATATTAAGGAAATCTTTGAAAAGAAAAAAAGAAAAAAACAAAATAACAAAGACATGAAATGAATCCAAGTTATAAAAAAAAAGAAAGACATTAAAAGAAACAAAACAATTCGCATAGAAATGAGACAGACGACAACAAAGAAACGGCTTTCCTTCAAATTCGATTTAAATCTGAAGAGAGAGAGAAAAAAAATAAAACACACCAAAAAAAAAAAAAGACTAAAAAGCTAAAAAAGAAAAATTAGTTAACAGTGATGGAATTCGCAGCTTGGTCACGTGGAACGCACGCATCCGAACATGTGCCATAAAATCATCTTTCTACATCTTTGGCCTCGTTTTCAATTTCACCACCTCTCTCTCTCTCTCTCTCTCTCTCTCTCTCTCTCTCTCTCTCTCTCTCTCTCTCTCTTTATCACCATTCCTTCTTTCTTTATCTCTCTTTTTACTTTATTTATCTGTTCCTCTTAAATTCTTTCTCTGTGTGTTTTTGAATCGCAATCATTTGAAATTATCTCTGAAGCTATTTTTTCTCTTTGTCACTCTTTATTTTTCTCGCTCATTTATCTCAAGTTATTTCCTATTACTCTGTCTCTCCTTTCTGACTTTCACTACTCCCTCCACCTCTCTCCCTCTCTCCTTCTCTCTTTACACACACACACACACACATATATATATATATATATATATATATTGGTGTGTGTGTGTGTGTGTGTGTGTGTACGCGCGCTAAGTGTCGGTATAACCAACAGAAAGCGGTGGCTAAAAAAATAATTAAATAAAAAATTACAACAAAAAACAAGAAAACTTTTACAAGTAGGCGAAAATAAATAAACTAAGAAAAAGGAAGAAAAGACAGCCACCTTTCTAACCAGTAACCAACATTTCTCTCTGTCATGGTTATTAAGAAAGAGCCAGAACATTTCACATCGATACACCTCAAAGGAGACAAAGTTCGAATCGCTACTTAAGTTTCACGCTCCCGCGATCTGCTTTTATATCTATATCTATCTATCTATCTATCTATATATATATATATATATATATATATATATATATATATATATATATATATATATATATACGTGTGTGTGTGTGTTTGTCTAAAAATACTATATTTATATTCCAAAGTAATGAAGGAATCGCCATTAATATAACAAATCTACAGTCAAAACAAGCCTAATGACGAAGAAAATTATTCTGAAGTCGCCTTTACGTTTAAGCATATTATTATATTTTTGTCGATATTTACATGATTTCCCGACAAAATAACTGACTTCAATAAAACCCATTGAATGTTTATTTACCTTCGTATTATGATCGATTTTTTTTTATTATGAAATCGCTATTTTTATAAAAAAAAAAAAAAAATGTAGTTATGGAGAGGTCATCCAGAGACACATGAAATCGTGGTGGTTTGCGACAGAATTAGCCGTTACGAATATCTCTCGGGAGGAAGCGACTGGAGCAAGCCAGACGCCATTTTACTGAAGCGTTTTCTTTTCCCGCCATCACCCGCTATATAAATTGAACGAATGGCTTGGACGTTAATCTCCCGATACCGCTTGAGATTACGACCTTAGATAATACAGAGACATTGATTTACATCACCAGACAGAGACAGACAGACAAAGAAAGAAAGAAAGAAAGAAAGAAAGAAAGAAAGATAGAAAGAAAGAAAGAACAGGGAGAGAGAAAGTGAGAACAGATCAACTGAGTGGGACAAATGTAAACTTATATACTTATGTAAAACCATCATTTGCTGAAAATCAGGGAAATCGTAGAAGTCTCCTTTTAAGTTACTCGGTACTTCTTCGGCATTCGCTCAATGAAAGTTTATAAGCCGCATTAAGAATTCAAATGTTAGGAAACTCTTGTGTTTCTCTTCTAACCCGACACAGGTATCACCAGCTTCGGATAATATGGTAATTAATAAAGTAAAATTGATTGATTATATGAATAAGAAGAAAAATGAAATCATAATCGGTACAAGTGAATCCTTAATATTTCATCTATACAAGAAAATGGTCTTTTTAAAACCAGATGTTTTTTAACCTAAGAAGCCCACATCCCCAGAAGATGCAAGAGGAAGATACATTGGGTGTGACAGAATCTTTACTGACGAATCACCATGCAGCCACAAACCATTCACTCTTGTGGAGTTTAAAGACAATTCGTTTCCGCAAATTTGGCGCTGCCTATAATAAACATTGAGGTGCTCTTTTGCCTTGTTTTGGGTTCACAGTTGCGTAAAAATGAACAACAGTCAGGAAGAAAAGAGAAAGGAATAGACAGTGAAACACTTACAATTAAAGTTTATTTTTTTACATTTTTCTTTTTAAATTAAAAACCAATTGCTCTAATCATAGTTGCATTTCTACTCAGTTAAAAGATTAAAAGTTTCCTTGTAGAAATTTAGGAATCCTTGGTTTAAACGTAAAAGAATCGTTGGAAACTGGCTACACAGATTACTGCCCTATGGCAAAGTGAGCTATTGGCTTAACTGAATGACACTCTTGTAAGAGAAAAAAAGATTTTATTCTAGTCAATTAAATCGACTACTGTGCCTGGCTCATGACACACCCTCCCTTCTGCAATAAATGAAATCTAGTAAACAATAACGAGGTAGCATGATAATTCTTTCTTCAAACAGTTTATTTTACATTTCTGTTTCACATTCTATTATTGTTCTTTTAACACAGAATACAACAGATAAATGAATGCTATATAAATCACCGATTTTATTCAATAACTGAATAATGATATGTATCAACATGATTAGCGCTTATATATATATATATATATATATATATATATATATATATATATAATTATATATATATATATATAATTATATATATATATACATATATATATATATATATATATATATATATATATATATATATATATATCATAAAATTGGAATTAAGATACGATTAGTGAATGATCATTTTCACCCGCGAATTTTAAATTTAAAATTCACAGGATTTTTCAAACTGTTAATGGTGTCAGTTTGTTGAAGAGGACACCCCAGTTTTTTTTTCCGTATTTTGTTCTCTTTTTCTTTTTTTCTTTCCCATCTGGCTATTCCTCTTCAATTCACTAATGGTATCTTAATTCCAATTGTATGAAATATTTTGCTCTGTTTAATGAAATAAACATTGAGCGCTCTTTCTGAGTCAGTTTTAACATTTAATTATATTCAACATTCTAGATTGTGTTATTAGGGCTTCCTTGGATCATACCAACGGATTACTACACACACACACACACATATATATATATATATATATATATATATATATATATATAGATATATATAGATATATATATATATGTCAGTAATTGACAAGGAAACATGCACAACACTTACACCCACAAATATCACACCTGACTGCTTCTATCTCCTTCCCAAAATTCACAAAAACAACAACTCGGGAAGGCCGGTCTTTTAAACATTTAACTGGTATACGACTAAAATATCCAAATACGTAGACCACTACATACAGCTATTAGTTAAGGAAGTAAAATCCTACATTAGAGTCACAACTGACCCACTAAAGAGAATTAAACATGAATAATAAACAACACTAAAACTCTCGAGAATCAATTTACAGCATGTGGCTTTAAACAGTCAGGGAATTAATAAATAAATCAATTTCCATACCTAGAGAAGATACCATAATGTATAGAATTAAAAATAAATCCAGACGCATCCCTCTAGTAACCGCTTTCAACACCACATTCCCTCCACTATCTCAGCTAAGTAAAAGTCACTGGGAAATACTACATCTCAAAATAGCCCTAAAAACAATGTTTGAGGAATCCGGCCTTCAAGCATATCGTACACTAAGAAAATTATAGGTAATAACTAAATTTCAGATAAGTTAACCTGTAACCAAGAATAAAATCAACCGGTTTTTCCCAACAATGTCACAACAAAAAGAGCCGATGTTACAAACACATTGGACATAACAATTCGTTCACTAGTTCATTCATTAAATCTACTTTTAAAATCTTCCACAACTCTAACGGTAGAAGTCATAATTTTATTTACTTATTAGAATGCCAGAAACAGTATGTAGGGAAATCTGAATGGCTCTTTCACTACAGAATTAATAATTATTGGAATCGGATTAAGTCGGCTCCCCACGAAAGATTATTACCTGTAGAAAAACATTTCCTCCTGGAAAAAGATGATTTTAAAAACCATGCAAAATTCACTATAATAGAAAAAATGGAAATAGACAGAATAGATAGCCTTAAAAATACTCGAGGTACATGAAGACAAATGGATTTTCTACTCAAAACACTGTACAGACGGTCTTAACCACAAATTTAACTACACAGAAAGAATTAATATATTATCCCATAAATCAAGTCCTACCCACATGTCTCAGCTACACAAGACAGACATGCTTACAGAGGTTTTGAGGTCTTACACATTCATACGAATATATACACATATATATACATAGCTAACACTCTACAAAAATAAAAGATAACATATAATTAACACACACATCCTTCTTCCTTCCTAGCAACCAATAAAACTATCAAAATAATCACGGAGAGAATTCTGAGACACAGAAATCTTCCAGGCTCTATCTTAAAGACAATTTGAAAGGAGGCTGTTTAAACAATAATTCAAAATTAACGATAAAAACAAAGAAAATTACAGATAAAGTTGACTTTTTTTCAGAGACAGTCATTCACTCCTGTAGTTCACTACTACTAACAAGCAGGGATTTTTTTCTCCTGATGATGGACATGCTGGCCGAAACTAGTCGAGGAATCTAACTGAAATAATAAAACAAAAAAGTATTAATTTACAACACAGTGTGTCTGAAAATTTTATTTTTTTTATTATTTTTATTGTTTAAAACATTGTTACTGTTTTTGTTTTGTTTTGTATTAATTAAGTCTTTTATTGTTTTAGACATTGGAGAAACCACAAGGAATTTAAATAATGGATGAAAACAGCCCATTAAAACAGCCCATTAAAAGAATTAATTGGTCTCCGTAATGAGGCTGACCACAATTTTGATATAAAAAAAAATGCTACTCTAATTAAGAGAGAAAACAATTCACTGAGACAAAAATGTTTAGAAGGGGCTTTAATCGCAAGATCATCCATAGTAAATTTACATCCAGGTTCTTACAACGTTTCACCATTCTTGGCAGATCTATTCTCACAATGTGAAAAATTTGATAACAAAGTTGGTGGAAGCACCTTCAAAAAGAATCTAAATTAAATCAGCTAGAATTTATACGCAAAACCTATAGAAAAACATCTTTGAATTTAAAATTCACAGCGTTTCCTGATCGTGCGCATGTGGAAACATAAACTTAGTCCGATGAAGTTGTAAAGAAAGAACACAGTCACATAAAATCTTTAGGCTGCAAGTATTCATCAAAACAAGGATTATTAAATAAACTGACTAGGTCAGATTCTTTAAATGCTTTATTTTATTTTACCAATTTTCGAATGAGATGTTGGGTATCAAGATTGAAATTGTGGTCTCTTCCTACTGCGTCTCTGAAGCGCTATCTCTGTTTCTTTATCTATCTATCTATCTATATATATATATATATATATATATATATATATATATATATATATATATATATATATATATATGTATATATATTTAAAGATATTTTTGTAGGTACAAAATTTAATGATCCAAATAAAAGTATAAAACTTAATATTACGAGACATATTAAAAACGGGCAAAGCAACCGGTTTCGCTCCCGTTCTTCAGGCTTAAACGGGAGATTTAAAATTAACACAGAAAAATGTACAATAAAAGGAAGTTGTGAAAAAACAAAAAACAAAACAAAAACAATAAAAAAACAAACAATAGAAAAAGGAACTAGAGACAAATGACAGCGAGTCCTACCAAACACTCACGTTGTTTACACAAAGAAGGCTTACGGGACCCGATGTAAAGTGCGTCCAGAACCTTTAGATGAAATAAGGAGTGAGACCGGGACAACATGGTGAACCAGTCAACACTAGTATTTAGTCACCACCTCCACGAGGGTATCATGTGGCACAAGGCCGATTTAACGTGGAATCTCCAAGCCCGTGGGGTCGGCCAAAAATATGCCATTTGAACCGTATAAACGGGTTCAGGGTCGGTTTACCTCCGCGAAAGAGACTCCGCCCTTCGGCGTAGACTCCTTCGGGTTCCTTTTCGCCCGAAGGCAGAGAGTTCAACCGATCAACCGATCAACCGATCAGCCGGTCATCCGGACGTCCGACTTCAGACAGAACCAGACAACACTAAATTTGGCTGAGCAATCTCTGTTCTTTAATTGGTGTTCGCATATGGCGGAACCATAGGTGTTCGAGACGAGTCCATTCAACGGCAAGGTATGATTCCTAATTTTTGTAGGAACGTGTTGTCTTATTCTCAGGTCTAAGCGTTGAGTTGTTCTCTTTATGTAGTCGGCTCCGCAACTACAAACGTATTTATAAATATCAATTATTTATAAATACGTTTGTAGTTGCGGAGCCGACTACATAGGGAGAACAACTTAATTAATCTGATGGGGAGGGAGAACGTCTTTACACGCAGATCGAAACATAGGCCCGTTTTTAATATGTCTCGTAATATATATATATATATATATATATATATATATTACGAGACATATTAAAAACGGGCCTATGTTTCGATGCATATTTTATTAAAGACCAGACAAGGTACTACGATTAAGGTTTTTATGTTTTCTTGTGTTCGAACAAGTGCTTACTTTTCTGGACACATTATATAATTCAAAGCGCTTTCGGCTATCCTTTTAGCCATAATCAAGGTTGATTTTTTCTTCAGTTTAATTGGGTGTGTGCGTTATATGGCTATTTTCTAAGAGTTAGCTTAGATGCAGCACAAGGCCAGTGTGTGCGTTTTATGTATGTTTTTAGTGTTATAGAGAAGTTTTATTCTCCGAACACGGTTAGCACATTGTGGCCTTATTCGTAGTTAATATTGTTAAGTTTTGGATTTTCCTTTTTTATTATTAGGGCTTCCATTATTTTTAATCTTTTTTACAGGTGGATGAGGTTATTATGCTTGTGTTTTTGTACTAGTATGTTCCGGATAAAATGTGGTAAGTTTGTGTGTATGTTTAAATAGAGATGTGGTCAGATAGATGTAACGTAAGGCGTCTGAATAGGCAAGTAGGATGGATAAAAGTATAGGCGAAAACGCTCGGAATTACAGAACATTTCAACAGTTTCTATTAGGTTGGTGTAAAAATAATATCGTTTTTTGGCGTATCTTTTAACGTCAAAAAACGATATTATTTTTGCACCAACCTAATACACACTGTGTCCAAAAAACAAAAGCCCCCCCCCCAAAAAAAAAAAATTAAAGAAAAGGCTTAATCGTAGTACCTTGTCTGGCTTTCTTAATGAAACAGGAATAAATGAAGAATCGCTGCCTAAATACACAATATATATATATGTGTGTGTGTGTATTTATGCTTATGCATATATATATATATATATATATATATATATATATATATATATATATATATATATATATACAGACATACAAAATCTAACACAACTTCCTGCAACTAAACACAACTATTTAAGCCCTACAACATAAATAAGAATTGATCGCCTGCTGTGAATTAAAAAAGGTATATATATATATATATATATGTATATATATATATATATATATATATATATATATATATATATATATGGATATAGAGAAAATTAGAAGACTTGAACATAAACTGATGAGCAGCGAGTATATAGAAATCAACACTGTATGGTTTAAAGTATACAGAAAATCCGCACAATGATAAGTAATAAATGATTAGATGATCCTCACTGAGTGTCCCATACTTTCGGCCTTATGCCACATCTAAGCTATGATTGTATTATCGCTACATGTTTAGATGATTGCCTAAGCAATGAAACTATCCATCACAATACCGTGTTTATTTCTACGTCGATACTATTTATACCTGGGAACATCTATCCCCGATATTGGGCACTCTTTATATAACAAATCCTTAACTATTAGGTTGGGGTAAAAATAATGACGTAATAATGTCGTTTTTTGACGTTAAAAAATACGTAAAAAAACGACATTATTACGTCATTATTTTTGCACCAACCTAATATATATATATATATATATATATATATATATATATATATATATATATATATGAATTGAACTGAAATGTTTTCGGTACAAGCCATTACATTTTACATTTGTATTTATAAAAATGGTGGATCTCTAAAGTCACTCAAATTAAAATCAGTACTAATCAGTTTAACATATTCAACAGAAATTAGTTGTACTAGATCGAAATTAGAAATTACTTTGCTACTATCTAACTACAACTCAAGCAACAAGAAACCTGAAGATTATTTAATTTTTGTTAGTTTTTTTAAACATGCCCTTAGTTTTTGTATTTTTTCGAAATGACGTTATCTGTTGTTGTTGTTGTTGTTGTTGTTGTGTCTTGCATCTCTTTCAAATCTCTTTTGTACTTTTGCTAGCGTAGGGAGCTTATATTTTCTTTCTTCTAAAAAGAGCGCTAATCATTACTCAAACAATGTAAAAGCTAAAAAGTGAAAATCGATAATGTTGGTTTACAGCTGAAATAAGACATTTAACAAATAAATTTAGCATCCAAAATTTATTTCAAATATACAAGCGTCAATATTTCTGTATTTCTGTTTCTTTTATTCGAGTATTTTTTAAAAATTATAATCCAATATCAGTCTATCACCTGAAAAAGTTCCAACCATATTGCCTCATGTTTCAAGCAAAACTGTAAATAACCCTCTATGTTATGATAAAAAAAATGGAAATAACAAGTTTTGTGGTGTAGGATTTTAATCAATAATATTATTGCATATAAATAGAAAGTTTCAGCATTATATATGATGGAAATAATATATACCCTAATTTGAAAATCTAAATGCGAAAACTAAAACAATATCAATAGGGTTAAAGCCAGATCGAAAGTAAATTATGCAATTCTGATGGACGATTGCAATGCAAGTAAAAAATATATATATATATAAAGATGGAGAATGGAATCCGCCACACGGGTATGAATGACCCTCATTCCCTTTAAATACCATTTTTAGGAAGGAATTTCTACTCGAGATGCTTCTTTCCAAGAACGGCTAACTTGTTGAACAGACTCCTGACAGCATGATTTCCCGATCACTATAATCTTAGTCTCTTCAAGTCTAACGTTAACTGTTATCTTTCCTATATAACATCATAAACTTCAGTTCTTATCTTCTTGCTCATACAATATTATACAGTTTACTCTCTGTATTCAGAAGGTGATGGCACTTGTCGAGTTTACACACTGGACCCCAAGGTTGTAATAGGCAAAAAATAAGTTTATTAATTGATATAATGGGTTTCATAAAGATACTTTGCCTTCAATTTCTGAATGAAAAAAAAAGGTCTGTAGCACATCTAGAATCCATTTTATGCTATCATAATTTCCGAAAATCGGCGATATTTTCTATTCATCATGTTGACCGTGTTTTTCCCCATTTCAGAAACCACAAACTGGGTAAAAGGTTATATTTTTGGACTCAGATTAAAAAAAAAAAACAACAGGTAAAGTGAATGTTTAATTGAATAAACAGCTTATTTTTTGAAGAATCATCCACAATTTTAGGATTTTTTTCCCAATTCTGACCAAAATTTTCCCAAATTTAGTCCACTTTACGCTAAAATACCCGACAAATTTCAGCCTAAGTCCTTGAATATCTTGAAAACGGATAAGATTCAAATATAAAAGAATACCATTTTTTAAAAATTCAGGCTGAGCTTATCTGAATCTTTAAAACCCATGAAGTAAATCTTAACCGATTTTTCATCTGCAGAGAACCCAAATTTATGACATCAGACCACATCATGTCTGAAGAACAGAGAATCTTAACAATTTTTCCAAAAAATTCAATTAAGTTTCTTTCAATTTACTCCCTTGGACCACGAAATCCACTGTATCAATTACTGAAAGCATGAGCTGTTCACTGAAACAACCAATGTATAACACTCAATTGAGGTCAATGAAGCAGTGATGCAAAGTTTGACCTTAAGTAGAGACTAGATGAGGATGTTGTGCCACATCATGGTTTGAAAGTGTAATGAACTATTGAAAGCTAGAAAGAAGTTGAGACTCGAACACCTTTATCATCAAGAACTGAAGTTATATGATAATAAATGTGTTCCAGTGCAGTACAAATATTGTGTGAAGATGACTGTTGAATTTGCTTTGAGTGTTGTAACCAGGGACAGGTCTGTGAATGGAATGAAAGACTTTGAGATGGTATTTAATGATGTTGGAAATGAAGCTGGACAAGTAGTTTGGAAGAGCAAAAGCATGATCCAAAACAAAGAGGATATGTTTCACTATGGCATCACTCTTCTCAAGTTAACTTGCAGGCAAAAAGATGGTACAAAGGAAAATCTCTGGGAACATCATTCACCAAATAAAAGCAGATCTTTGCGACCAGTATTCCTTATACGAGAATCAGAAACAGATGAAGATCTTTTGAGCCTGGCTGTTCCAAACTCCTAAATCGCCCAGAAAGAATTAGCATTAGAGGGTGTGTGAGGGTTGGTGAGTCAGGTAAAGATGTGAAAATCGTCATTCATGATTCCATGAAAGATTTGGAGTTCAAAAGACACATTTTTGGTTTGGGAGGGGCTTACTGTAGTTTGTGAATCAGTCAGCAGAAGGATTGGAGTGACAGGAAGAGAGTGGAAAATGATTTTCCTATTAAGAAATCTGCCGAGGAACACATGGAAACTGTATAATGAGCTGGTTGATGACGATGATGACATTACTTGTATCAGTGGAGATTTCGAGACACGCCAAGATTTGACCAAGAAACCAACCTCAACATCAGATCAGACAAGCATAACCATCACACACTCATACATCAACATAACATGATTTCTCAAGGTCCTTTGCCGCAGCCACGTCGATTACCAACATTGGATTAAAAAATCTGGACCCTTTGAAGAATCCCTTTCGCAAGTCAAAGAACAGAGTTCTCGACATAATTCTATTAAGAATCAGGACCCTACCTGGATAGATGTAATGCAGATAGGGAGGAACATACACTCATGTGCTCCAGGGCATATGTTTGTTTGTTGTTTTTTTTTTAGAAGAAATATTTTAGTGTATAGAAAAGTTGACTAATTCCAAACACAAGGACAATCTTCTTTTTCGTCTACAACGCTAGTAATTTTATTATCATCCCGTAAGGTTGGGAAATTCAAGGAACTTTGTGAAAGAAATTCCTTCAACTCGTTTGACAACTTTTCATGGGTTAAGATTAACCCCACTTTACATGGGACACTACATCACTCAGTAGAACTGATTGGTCGGAATGATAGGGTATGGTCTGGTGAACCTGTCAGAGAAATGTCTGGAAGCCAACAAGAAACTACTTAATTCTTGTCACGAAAAGCATCTCCATCTGTTCAACTAACAGATGTCACGACCAGACTTCTTAAACGTTCTGATCCAGTCATATCACATGCAATCACTCAATGTTAGCCGAGGAAGTACTGTACAGAATGTGATGCAACTGATTCACACCGTACGTTCTCATTCAAGGATGTTCAATCTCCCTAAGAAGTGATATATCAGTTTTGTTGAGAACAACTTCATTGATTAAATTCTCATTGAGTTTGTTATGTAAAGGCTATGTAGATTTATAGCCATTATGATTATATAACGATGAAATATCTGGCACCGATTCTGAACAATATCTTACTTTCCTTTCAGTCACCACAGAGACTTCAGAAGTTCTAATAATTAGATACTTGTCTATCTGTCAAGTTATGTAAGATGTGTTGTCACTTATTTCGGCTTCAGTTATTTATTAATGATTAGTGACTGTTAGTTTGAGTTGAAATCAAATAAATGTTTTTCGAACTTTTTAAGGTCAGTTGGAATGCAAAATAATTTTTCATATACGGGGCCACTTTATGATCCTACGAAATCCCCATAAACTTGGTGTTTTACATGAAAAAAGACAATTCTATCATTTCGAAATATACCATTAGATAGAATGAATCCATTAGGTACCTTTCCAAATAAAATTTAATTGTTCATTCAAGATTTGCATTCGATAAAACTTTATTTTAAAAGTTTCGGAACCTGGGCTCAGTGTGTTACATCTCGCCATTTCTTCTGTAAAATGATAAGACCTAACTGCCAATCTGCAATGTTTGTTAAAAGAAAGATGGAGAACATAGTGTAAGAAAACGCAGAATAGGGAAGAGAAAACAGAGAGAAAAAATGTTAGTACACTTCTCAAAAGGGCATAAAATTCTTCTTTTCGGAAATCAAAGAGACGTTGACCGACTTGAAAAAATAAATAAGAAAGTAAAAAGTGATTTAATGACGATATTTTACTAATAATAGATTAAGATGAATGACAAAAAAATGGCAAATGATCTAAGTGAAGAAAGAAAGTTTAAAAATGAACAAAAATAACAAAGTAATGTTAAATTGTAACGTCCAACAAAAGTTTATAAACCTAGTAGACGAAGAAATGGAGAAGTCCAGAAATACACAGATTTAAGATGGGTTAAAATATCAAAGAAAGCAAAGGATATTAAATATAACGACATATAACTTTTAACGGACGAAAGATAAGATATAATGGAAATCACTGTGCCAATATTCTTAGAAGGTTAAAGTATAATGCTAGCTATATGGTACGGTTGTAAATTATCAAAAACTAATGGATAGGAAACTATACTATGGAAAATGAAAGAAAGAGGTCAACATGAGAAATAGAAAAAACCAAGAGATATTATAGAATTAATTATAAACAATCAGATGTACATGATACATAGCAAGAAGAAAGGATAATACATAGAACAAAAGGCTGTTTGATTAGTGACCAATGGACAGCAAACGCAATTGGAAGAGACCACATATTTGATCCTGACACACTGTTATTCTAAAATTTAAAAAAATATATATGTATAGACAGAACTTGTTGGTTCAATTTAATAAAACTTGTTTGCATGAATATTTGCAGCCTAAATGCACTATATATATATATATATATATATATATATATATATATATATATATATATATATATCAAGTATGTGGTGCAGTTCAATTCATATTACATGAATCATTCATACAAAAAACAGATATACAAGTTAATGGTATAAATGGCGAGAATACATCTTCGCAAACAAATTTAATAAAGTACATTAACCCCGAACCTGTAGATGAATGTTATGATCTCTGTTTATAAATTCTAGTTGCATAAGGTCTTTTTTTATTTTTTTACAAGCTTTCATCTGTTCCTACAGACATCATCAGGTATGGAAAACATTTTTTTTTTACTTCCCGGTAATAACAGGACAATGAAAGAATAGATGTAATCCGAAATATGTTATATATATATATATATATATATATATATATATATCTCTCTCTCTATATATATATATATATATATGTATATGTATATATATATGTATATATATATATATATATATATATATATATATATGTAACTATACTCGTTTCGAAAAACCCTCGAATTTTTGATTTGCCAATAATCAAATCAATCTCGAGGGAAAAAAGGTTTTAAAAAAAGAAAGAGCTAGAAACATGAAAGTCTGTCGAAAAAAACCGCACAGATACAGGTTTGAAGTCCAAAGAAAAAAAACCGATACGAGTAAACAACTAACTAACAAAAGTACTCAATACAACCGTAGAGCAGACCTAGATACACCTAGTGAGCCAGACAAACCTACCCAGGTTTCACCTAAGTGGAACGTCAGGGAAAGCTGGCAATATTTATTATTGTAAAAGAAATTACAACAAATGTGGCACAAGGCCAAAAAAGGGGGTTGGGATAAAGGACGGTCATCACTTGTCTTAATATAAAACTTAGCTAGCCACAACCACTGACCATAACATACTAAACAATATTCCTTTCACCAAAACAACACATTTATCCATACCTTTCTTACTACATCCACCAAAATACCTCCTTGACTCAATGCAAATCCTAAATACTCCCCTTATGTACAAATATTGTCTGTGGGGGGGGGGCATCAATACAACAATTTTTAAAAAGGTCCCCAATGAGTATATACAAAATGACAAAAATATTTACAAGAAACCAAACAAAAATTAGTGTTAGTAATAAAAACCTCCACAAACTTTAAATGTGGCAGAAATATCAGTTAACTGGACGAAATCGATACGGGACTATGAAAATAAAGAACAAATTCATTCCTCCCAAGCATTCACACAGGCACACACTCATTCATACACAACAACAAATACGAAAAACACACGAGCGAAACGAAAGGCGCCCCGCATCTACCGGAGAACTGACATCACTGACCACCTAAACGAGGGAGGGGATGGGAAGTTAAACTAAAGGAAAAAAAAGGGGGGACAGAAATAAAAAGGGACCAATGAGCAAGCACACCCTAGCTAAGTTACTGAAAAGAGGAAAAACTAAAAATCGAAAAAACAAGACCTACACTAACCTAATTTCGGGATAGGTTGCATATGTTCAACCCAGGAATACAATATCCTAATGCCTAACCGGCATCAAAATGCACTCAAGGTCAGCCCCTTTTACTCGACACATACGCGCAAGATTCACCCACCTTTTGCCTTTCCGTCCTGATCTTGACTTTAAGCTGATGCTTAAAGAACAAGATCAGTTGGGAAGAAGTGAACTTCTCGCCCTCATAGAATTCCTTCTGACGCGTCGTCCAAATCACGACTCTCATGACCACTAGTAAGCAACAGAACACATAGTGTTCGGTCTTCGTCATCTGCGGCACCACATTGCTACAAACAGAACTGGCTTCAAGGACAAAAACTTTCCCTGCAGCATGCGAACCATGAGGCCTTCAACAAACCTGCACAACGGCACTACCGCCTTGCACTGAAAGAAGGCGTGACCAAGGGTCTCGACTTCCCCCGTACAGCGACGACAGTTTGGATATTTCTCCAAGCCTGCTGAACAAAGTCTCTTGCCGACCCAGAGGGCTTCACGAATCACCAGCCAGGTGAGTGATGCCTCATCGTTATTGAGGCATTTCAACCCAGGCGGCCAAGGCCATATCGAGCGAGCCTCCTGCTTCGTAAGACCGAGCTCGCCAATTAGACCATCTTGAACGGCCCCACTAACTAACACTTGATACAATGCCTTGCGAGACAACGCCTGGGCGTTGGAGAGGCCATCCAAAGCCCGAAAGAGGAGCTTCAAAGCACGACGACATTCGCTGTAGAAGGAGCACTCGGCTCGGGGTCTACGGCCGGCCTCCTCCTCGCACGAGCGCACACTTCTCAGGGATGGGAAATGTTTACGGACGTCTTCTTTCCAGAAGGCGTCCACCTCATCCGATCCGCGACACATTCGGTCAATGAAAGGTGATGCGCAGCATATGTTGACGAATCTCAATGCTAGGCATAGCCAGACCGCCCTCGGAGGGATGAAGGCAACAGATCTCGCGAGATACCATAGGGGCCCTGTCTCTCCACAAGAAAGAGAACAAGACCCGTACTAATAACATTAGTCTGGCATACGGGAGTGGAAGTACAGAGAGTCGGTACAGGAGAATCGGATAGATGTGTGGAACACATACTTCCAACCTTCCCGTCAGGGAAAGTCTCCTCCGAGCCCACAGATTAACCGCGATCTTGGCCTTCACTTGCACCTCCGACCGATTCATTTCCAACTGGAGATCAGGACCGAACCAGACGCCGAATATCTTGATCGGCCCATCCGTCCAGAGGAAAGGTCCGGGAAGAGAAACTCCCTTCCACGCACCCAACCGCAAGCCAACAGACTTATCGCGGTTGATCTTGGCCCCTGTCACCATCTCATACCCACTGATCTCCTTGCTGACTTCGTCAATCTCGGCTCTGCTCAACACAAGAACCGAAACGTCGTCAGCATAGGCAGAATACCTGGCTGAGGTGGGAGCCCCAGGCAGGGAAATTCCGCGCAGGATCGGATTCGCCTTTAACTTGAGAAGGAATGGTTCCAACGCAAGAACGTACAGCAAAGGTGAGAGCGGACAACCTTGACGAATGGAGCGAGACAATACGAAACGCTTCGATCTTACCCCATTCACTTCCACCAGCGCACCGGGGGTCGCATACAAAAGTCGGATCCAGGAGCGAAGGTCGGCTCCGAAGCCGGCCGCCGAAAGGACAGCCTCCAGAAAGCGATGGTCAACCCTATCGAAGGCCTGGGACTGATCTAAATTAATCAGCGCGGCTTCACTGTCGACTTGTTGTAAGATCAAGCGTACCATATGAAGGTTATCCTGAATAGTCCTGCCCTTCACAGCACAAGTCTGTTCATGGCCAATCAGACTAGACAGGACAAGCTGCAAATAGTTGGCTAAGATCTTCGCCAAAATCTTTAACTCAGTGTTTAACATGGTTAAAGGGCGAAAATTCCCTAACCCATCCCCACCGTTCTTGTCCTTACGCAGCAACTTGATCACACCCCTGGTGAAGCGTTGAGGTATAGACCCCTGCTTCATCCAGTGGTTGAAAATCAGTTCCAGCAAAGGAACAAAAACGGGCGACAAACTCAAGTAAACTTCGTAGGGCAGACCATCTAATACCGGAGACTTGTCCAGGCTAACCTGCTTCAGCGCTTCCCAGATTTCCGACTCTGTAATGAGACCCTCGCACCTAGCCGCTTCAGCTGCCCTGAGGCAGGGAAAGTCAGCTAAATAGGCGTCGAACTGAGCAGAGCTCAGACCAGGCTCCCTGGTGAAAAGATCCTGGAAGTAATCTCGAATGGCCTCGCATATGCCCGCGTTTGTAGTCACGGTCCGTTTATCCGGCAATGTGACGCACGCTATATGTCGCCTAGCCGCGTTCCGATTCTCCTCTGCACGCAGTTCAGCGGCCATATTCGTCGCCTCAGAAGACATTCTTTTTAACCTAGCCCTAACTACCAGAGCTTGATCCTTCTTGATAAGCAAGGAGGCCAACTCTGCCTTAGCTAAGGCTATTTCCCCACTAACACGGGATTTCACGGCCCGATCAACTTTTTCCTCTAAAGCTGTTTGCACCGCTAATCTATCTAGATTTAGCCGACGACTAAAATCGGCAGCAAACGTTCTAATTTTGGATTTTAATTTATCCCACCAGGCGTTTCCCACAACCGCCCCCGTCAATTCCCTCTGAATCATTAGTAGCAGCTGGTCCCGGAAACCCTGCTCACCAAATAATGAACAGTTCAATTTCCAGTAACCAGCCATTCTAACCTTAGGCTTATCTAAGTTTACACGAACCCGGACAAGCCTATGATCCGTATAAACTATATAGTGGAAGCTTGGACACCCTAAGAGCCCTACGTCGACTCTCCTAACAAGGACTCGGTCGAGGTAGCTCGCAAGCGTCCCAGGAGCCGAGTTGCCACTATTAGTCCAAGTCCATGCTACCTCCCGAGGGTGTTCATTCCGGAACTTATCGACAAGATCAAACTCATCGATAAAGTCCCGAAATGGTTTCACGTGCGGGTTGTTAGTACCCTGTTTTTGCCCTATACGATCTATATCGGGATCAAGGACGGCATTCCAATCCTCCTCTAAAACTACCCGACGAGATGCCGGAACAAATCAGGCCGCTCGGCATGGATATTGGGCGCATAAACCCCAATGAGATGTAGAACCTTATCCTTTATGGTAACATCCAGCACGCAAAGTCTGCCCGCCGGATCCGCGAAGACAAGGGTACATGCAGCCTTCAAAGATCTGCTCACTAGCCAAGGGACACCCCTCGAATGACCATCAAAACATGCTGAATAAATGCTGAACCCCTTAGACAGAATGTCCTCACGGTCATGAGAAGAAAACCGGGTCTCTTGAACACAACACACATTCACCCGTAGGCGCTGAAGGTCACGAAAGAGCCTCGCCCTGCGAGACTGGGACCTCAGGTCCCGGAAATTTACACTAGCTAACCAGAGCGCCATCATGAAAACAGATTAGGGTTGTACTACTGGTTTAAACATAGTCGGTGATAGGATACCAACAGCCTCTCCCATAGACCCATGGCCCATCTCAGTCTTGGTGCCGTCTTGGGAGATACCGCCGATATCCTAGGGAAATGTCAGTTTTAGGGCCCTATATAGAGATGGGTGAACTAAAACGGGGACCCTCCCTGCACAAAATTGTTTTAAATTTTTTAAATGATCATTTTCGATGATCGCGATGGGTAAAGTCATTTTATGTGCATTGATGGCTTCGTCCATCATAGCCCAAATCTGCTTTGCACCGGATCCTGGCCTTATCACTGTCAAGACCCTCTGTGCATTCGGAAAGTTTTGCGGTACCTCTATGTCCAAATCCGAAAACTGTTTTATAGAAAGCAAATATTTCAGGTCTTTAATCCTGTTCCCATAATCCCGGGCTCTCTCGACCTGGGCTGGGGAAATATGACAAACCTCCTCTCCCGTGTTAAAAATCAGCCTTTTCTTTTTTTTTCCTTTTTGGTCCTGCGTGGGACTTAGACGCTTGGAAGCGGGAGGTGGCATATCTGATTTTTTTAACGGGTGATTGACTGGGGGTATGCAGAGGAGTAGATTTTTGTTTAACAGTGGAAGGAGTGGGTGTATGGAGAGAGGTATAAAAAAACCTATGTCTATAGCGGCTGGGATCTCTACTGAGGGGAGAGGATTTGGATGGTGATATCAAGGGGGAAGGTTGTTTTGTCGGTGAAGGGGTGGGCCGAGCAGACGACGTTGAAGAGATAGGGTCTGGATTTTTTCTTTTTGCATCCAATTGCTTTTTCAGCCCTTTAATTATTTCAGTCTTTTCGAAGCCAGGATCAAATTTCCTTTGTTTTTCTTGGAGAGTCAGTTGAGGGGCCGTGGCATCGCCCTTAACGTTGCCAGAGGGAGTGGGGCTGTAAGTGCCTTTCTTCTTTGGGGCTTCAGGGGACTGAGGACCCGCTGTTCGGCGTTTCCCTCTGGCCTTACCAGCAACCAGCCATTCCCCCTCCCCCTTCTCCACAACTGCACTAGCAGCGGGCGAAAGCTCTTTGGGGAATGTGGCCTTTGATGTCACACCAACCGGAAGTTTAACCGACCTAGTCCCGGAAGCTGGTACGCCCATTACAGGCGAAGCGGAAGGTACAGACGCTGTCAGAGGGGGATCTTGGTCTACTGGAGCTTGACTACCAGAGGCCTTCTTCTCTGGGCAGGAGGCGGAGAGATGACCAGTCACTCCACACCTCCAGCATACCGGCCTTCGGACCGTTACAATGACCGGTAACTTCAAGCTTCCAACATCCAGACAGTTGGGGATGGAGCGGAAGGCTTTCTCGTCCAGCATAATATCAAAGCTCCACCTCTCGCTCAAGCTTTCACAGGAAGCTCCCAGAATTTCGCCATACTGGGATAAAAACGCAGCGTTCCCCGATAACCCGAGGAGGGACCTCGTATACTGCTTCATGTCTTTCTTCGGCCTTCGTACTCCGTCCGTAGTATTAAATCTTGTGTTATTAGCTCGCGGCTAGCCGCGGCGACGCAGTCTTCCGGCGTGGGCAACAGTACGTCCCACATGAAAAATTTAGCTCCCTTAACTATTCTGAGGGGCTTAAACCCGAAGGACTCTAGTGTTTTCAACACTGTGTTTTTCGTCGAGCGACAAATTTTGCGCGTACGCTTGTCGAAGATGAAAACTGACACTATTCTATTTTCAATTTTCTTCAATTCTTGGGGGTCTTCTAAGAGTCCACCTTCTACAACAATGTGAGCGTAACTCCTAGCACGCTCCAAGAACTCCGTTAAATTGATTATGCATTTTGGTGGGGACGATCAACAAGAGGGCGGCCTCAGGCTTATCTTGAGGGTCATTTCTGGCTTCCTTGTCATTTTGAGAATTTTGGCCATTATTGGCCTCCGTAGAATTTTCTTTTTTGTTATGCCATTATTGGCCTCCATACCAATATTTCCTGAATTTTCTTTTTGCCCAGCGATGTCATCCTCGCTAGGGGAAGTAGGCTCAAGTGCTGGATATTCGTTCATATTGTCTTTATCCGGGAGGTCTTTTTTGGTGGGGTTAAATAAATGCTTTCGTATTGCCTTTCTATAGTCGGACAAATTTGGCTTTTTTTTATGGCTAAAAAAGAAGGTGCTTTTTTTTTCTTCCTTTTCATTTTTAAATATTAAGAAGGAAGGCGAGGGTTAAATACGGGTGGGGAACCGCCTTATAGGCGGAAAAAAAAGACACAAAAAATACAAAGCAAGACAAACAAGCAAATAAAAGCACAGAAAAAAAAATAAAACGTACGATAAAAAGATTTAAATGTTCGCCTAAAGGCAAAAAACTATAAATTTAAAAAAGGAAAGCTTGAAAAGAAAAAAACGAAAACGCTAGACAAAAAAGAAAAACAAAGAAAATACGAAAATATGAAAAACAGACAAAGCTAGTCACAAATACAAGATGGCTGACGCCAAAACAAATAAACAATAGATAATATACCATACAAACGTTAGAACCAAATATTAATAAAAGAACAAATAAATGGACAAAATAGACAGAAAAAAAAAGGTTAGAAAAATTAGACAAATAGACAATACAAAATTGGAAACAAATAACACGAAAAACTTAAAGGTTATTAAAAAGAAAAGAATTAAAGGATTAACGGTAAAAACAAAAAGCGAATAACAGGTAGGGGTTAAAAACAAAAGAAAACGAAGATATAATTAAAAGAGAAATTAAAGAAAATGGAGATCAAAAAGGAAAACTAGAAAAAAAAGAACAAAGAAAATTTTAAGGAGGTAAAAAATTAAAAAAAGAGGGAGTTAAAAAAGGAAAAGAAAAAAAACAAAATCTCTTTTTTTTCCAAATCAGTTGTAGCAAGAACAAAACAAGAAAACGGAAATAAAAATTAAAACTTAACAAAAACTGAAGTCCAAAGGGTCGGGCGGTAAAAACCTGTCAAAAAAAAGGCCAGCGCAGCAAAAATTAATGACGTAAATGTCAGGGAATGCTGGCTAAAGAGGCAAAGGGAAACGCATATTTATAGGCGATAGTCAAAATTATACCACGTGACCAAAGATAACCAAAGTGGAATATATCTTTAACCCCCCCACCCCGGTGTTCTTGTGTTTTTCTTTATCTTTGGTCACGTGGTATAATTTTGACTATCGCCTATAAATAGGCGTTTCCCTTTGCCTCTTTAGCCAGCTTTCCCTGACGATCTGCTTAGGTGAAACCTGGGTAGGTTTGTCTGGCTCACTAGGATTATCTCTCTCTCTCTCTCTCTCTCTATATATATATATATATATATATATATATATATATATATATATATGGACTAATCGAACAACACGGTCTGAAGACCCAAAAATCTTACCTATAAAAAATAAGAGGCATATCACTTAAACCCAAAATATACAGCCATGATCACGGTTGACGAAAAGCGAAAGCGCTCAGCATCACACCAAACTTAGACCCAAATACAAATAAATTTGAGAGAGAGCAAGAAAAAATTGAAAGGAAGATTATTAAACGAAAAAGTTCCGTAGTTTTCAATAACATATGTCTCAATAATGACATGCTGCCAAAATATAGATACCATATATATATATATATACATACAAATATAGATAACGAGACTCGTTTCGAAAAACCTACGAATTTTTGATTTGCCAATAATCAAATCAATCTCGAGGGAAAAAAGGGTTTAAAAAAAAAGAAAGAGCTACAAACATGAACTTCTGCCGAAAAAAATCGCACAGATGCAGGTCTGAAGCCCAAAGAAAAAACCCCGATACGAGTAAACAACTAACTAACAAAAGAGCTCAATACAACCGTAGAGCAGACCTAGATACACCTAGTGAGCCAGACAAACCTACCTAGGATTCACCTAAACGAATCGTCAGGGAAAGAGAACACTTTCCCTGACGATCCGTTTAGATGAAACCTAGGTAGGTTTGTCTGGCTCACTAGGTGTACCATATATATATATATATATATATATATATATATATATATATATAAGATATATATATATATATATATATATATATATATATATATATATATATATATATATATATCATCATCATCATTTCGTTATATATATACATATATATATATATATATATATATATATATATATATATATATATATATATATATATATATACACCTCCCCTTTTTCGCGGAAAAGGCATACCGTAATGGAAAAAGCCCCAAACTTAATAAGAATATGTCAAAATATTTAAGCTTTTATTAAAATGAAAGAGCATTTTTTTTTTAATTTTTAATCCTTTCTAACATGTTCAAAATTTTGGTTCAAATTTTATTTTATTTACGTCCTCGGGTTGCATAATAATTGACTCTTTTGCGCCTTTTTCGTTGAAAACACATTGATTTGGAAATTCTTGTAAAAATCAAATAATTGTCAGATTTTAATGACATTTTCAGGACTTATTCACAAATGAATGAAATTATTCTTAAATTTTTTTCGAAAATATTGGTAAAAAATATTTGTTCTTGCATATGTTACCCCCACTTACTTATTTTCTTAGTTTTCAAAAAAACATTCTATTTCCTGAATTTTTTATTAGTTAAAAATTAGAACTCCTTGGAGAATGTAAATCACCTAATTTTTTTAAAAACTTGCACTATTCCAACTGAAAACCTGCTCTCAATTGAAAAATAATGAATACAATAAAACTATGACATTATTTAATTAGAAAAGATTTTAATTAATTTTGTAAATAAGTTATATTCAGGACACTATTGTCTGAAGAAATAATTTTTTTCAATGAATAATGAATTTTTACAAGAATTTTAATTTTCTTTTTAATTTTTATTATAATAATTTATAATAGTTTAAAATCATGTAAAATTCTGTATTGGGATATTTCCTAGATGTGATATAGTAATTAAGTGGAAACGAAATTTACAAATCCAAAATTAAAAAGATTAATAAACGTAGTTACACTATTCTATTTTTAAAATTATTCTTTATTTTTTACTTTTTTACTTAATGTGTTCCTTTTTTCATCTATGAAAGGCTAAACGTGACATTATTATGAAAAGGTCACTTTATCTAAGTGTTTTGTCTCTTTACAGAGAAATTAATTTAAGAAAAATTTATAGTATTTTAATTTTTTTATTTTTGCATAAATAAAAGTCAATAAATTATTAAATAATTAAAGAAAAAATGTTCATTTATAAAAATTACTACGTACTTAAAAAACAAAAAAAATGCATTCACTTAGATTTCGTACATTTTATGTCAATTCTAGTCAGCCATAAAAGCTGTCTTCGCTTCGTCACATAATCGTACATCAAACATCATTTCAGATAAACAGGGTATTCTGAGACCGTAATATACCTACAACATGGACTCTACCAGGAGTATATAAAGTATGCGATATAACACTCTAGGAGAAGAGGAGGAAAGAGAGAGAGAGTATTCTAATACCGTAGTATCAGCCGCATACGACTACCAATATTGGGCGCTAGCACATAGTAAGCTCCGCTTACACTTACACTATCTTTGTAACCTTTTTGTTTAATATATCTTTCTTACCTCTAATCCGTGTTCCGTGTTTTCCTTCCGTGGTCCGGACTTTGGGCCCACATCACTGGGCCTATCAACAATAACAGGTGGTTGTATATTTATTTTTTATGCTATAAGTAATATTTATTTCAGATCAGATTAATTTAACTTTCAATTTTCTAGTTTTACTCAAACAACGTGACAGAAATACATACATAGATATATTTATTAAAGACATTTTTATGTTTAACGTTCTTTTTATAGATACAAGTATTTAAGTAAATGCTCTGTTTATAATAAACAGTATTAAATAACATTTACAGACCTGAATGTCCGAAAAATTTTCATAGAAAATATTCGTCCTTTGACAGGATTCGAACCTGCATCCTATACGGAACCGTCATTTATCCTAACGTGCCTAACCGTTTGGCCACAAAGGATCGTTCGGTTGGCAAGGTCGAACGGTTAGACACGTCGAGTTAAATGATGATATAATTTCTATCTGAAATATACCAGAATATTTTACTTACTGGAAATAATAAATTTAATTCTTTAGCTTTCAATTAAAGTTAAAATGGAAATCTCCAACAATGCTTTTTCATTTCTAAAAATTCATTTTAAACCTTAGGTATAGAAGATTTAGTGTTGGTATCTAATATATATATATATATATATATATATATATATATATATATATATATATATATATATATATATATATGACGGAATGATGAGTTTCATGTAAGAGAAATCTGTGACATAGAGAAAGCCCGAGGTGGATTTAGTAATCAACAGTGCTAAAGAATTAGGATGAAGGTGCTAATTACTTGGGTAGAAGGGATTCCGGAGTAATTCCAGAAATAAGTTTATTTTTTTCTCTTGTGTTTTTTCTCTTAATAATTGTTTCTGGGGTTGGGTTATTAGTTAATTAAATGTAATAATTCCAGAGTGATTAAGAGATGAATTCGTTTAAGTAAAGTTTGTGATAAATGGCGAATTAGACTTTTGGGTGGTCTGAATGGCGGAATTCAACCAGACGGGATAAGTGGTTTTGGAAAAACTTAAGTAGGCGTTGGCTGCGGAAGACCCAGCAGGAGGTCCGAATCCGATTTTAGTATCTCTTGAAAACTGGGTTCCCGCGGTGTTTCGGGGACCGGAAAATCTTGCATGGTGGTCAAAGGCGATTTGCATATTAAAATTCGTGGGCGGTGCCTAAAGATGCTTTCGCTCCGCCTCTCTCTATATAAGCTGCCCGCACGCTTGAGTTAGTCAGATCGGAGATCGGAATGCGGCAGAACGCGGAAGAGACGGCTTGTTGGAATTTGCTGGTCTGGTCTGTTGGTTGTCCTTCGTCAAGAAGACCGATCAGAACCATGAGATAGAAATAGAACCCGTACGAATCCAGATAACTTCGTCAACAAAGCTGTGAGAAAGCAGACTACTATATCCTAGGGTGCAGACGAAGATCAACGAATTACTTCCCTTAGATCAGCCGAAATTGTTTAGGCAAAAATTTTCCTACTCTCTCTCTGTCACTTTCGACCCCAAACGAGTGAACCTCGTTACGACATTTTGTACTCGTATAAATTCTTCGGTAGTGACATAAAAACAGGGGCCTAAAAAGGGCTCTTTGTACAGGAACCGAAAGAGTTGCTTATTTTTTCTTTTTCATGTCTTTGCGGCTACGACAAGAAACTTTTTTTTTGCATGAATAGTGAGTTCATTTCAGCGTAATACCCAGACATTTAATTCATCCTACTTCCGGATCTTTTTGAGGGACCGGGTGGTTTACTTTTCGGCCAGAACCACCAGAGAGACAGGATATAGCTACAGCAAGCAGGGTTTATTACGTTAGAAATCTACAGATGGTGAGTAAGGATATTCTGTAGAAGGATTGTCTGTATAGGATAGACGGCGATCGGAGGAGTATAAATCAAATTTCATCTACATAAAATCTGCATAGCATCCTCTGCTCACAACGACTGTCAATGGAAAATGATTAGCGTGGACAAGTGGCATTCAAACCTATATAAACTTTCTCATCCCAGATTTGTTTTTTTTTTTATTTGATACTTTTTCATTATGAATGTATTTATTTATTTTTATTAGGAATTTATTTCCTTGTCTTTATTTTTCCATAATCTCATGCATTATGTTTAGTCCGTTCGTAGTTCGTAATGTTGTGCACAATTTCAAAATAGTATAGCAATATATAACTCAGCAAATCAAAACCTACCCACATTTCTCACCCACACAAGACAGACATGCTTACGGAGGTGTTGAGGCCTCACACTTATACACACACCCACACGAATATACACCCTTACACACATCATACTCACTCACTCCCTAATGAGGCAAATGATAACACACACCCACAGCAATACACACGCTTACACATATCATACTCACTCACTCCCTAAGAACCAAATAACACACAAACACTAAACAGAGACACATCCCCTCACCAGGTCCAATAAAACTGTCAAACTGACCAGAGAATTCGGAGCAGCATGTATATCCAGCTCTTATCTCAAATAACAACTTAAAAGAGACTGTTTGACCAACACAAGGATTGTTAAAAGATTCATGTTAAAAAGATAAAAAAAACAAAAAAAAAAACAAATGAAAACTACAGACAAAAGTTCATTTTCTCCATCAAGACATTCGTTTATGTAGTTCACTGATACCAGCAAGCAGAAATATTTCTTCTCCCGATGATGGCCATTTTGGCCGAAACTAGTCGAGGAATCTAAATGAAATAATAATAAAAAATAACGAAAGAATATTAATCTACAACCCAGTGTGTCAGGAGATTTTAATTTTTTAATATTTTTTTATTGTTTAATATATATATATATATATATATATATATATATATATATATATATATATATATATATATATATATATATCAAATATGTGGTGCAGTTCAATTTATATTACAATGAATCATTCATACAAAAAGTAGATTAGTAAAGTTAATGATATAAAATATGCTATATCTCTTCGCAAACCAAAATTTTACAGTTGCATTAACCTACAAACCAATCAATGAATGTTATCATTCTTGTTTTTAATAGCTACAAGCTGTATACGGTCTCTTTTTTTAATCTGTTAGTACTTTCAACTGTACATACAGTCATCCTCAGGCATGGAAATTATTTTATTTTTAGTAAATCTAGGTAGCCTCATGCCACATTGACTGATAAATTCCTACAACAAAAAAATTCTCAAATTACCATATTAGTAAAAAACGCACTCTCTTAAATTTTCAAAAAAATTCAACCTTAGCGTTGCGACTGCACGCTCCAAAAGTTTTTATCCGTTAACAATAACACATTTCTAAAAAAACATATTTCCATTCGCATTTAATCTTTCGTCTTTGATGCTACCTGGATTTACTAAAAACAAAATAATTTCCATGCCTGAGGATGACTGTATGTACAGTTGAAAGTACTAGCAGATTAAAAAAGAAAGACCGTATACAGCTTGTAGTTATTAAAAAACAAGGTTCATAATATTGATTGGTTGGTTCGTAGGTTAGTGCAACTTTTCGTTTGCGAAGGGATATGACTGTAAGCCAACGAAGTTCACGCCTTGTCAAATCTACCATGGTAAGATTCGAACCCAGGTCAGAAAGTTAACGCTGTAAAAACTTGTGAACGAACAGACTAAGGTAGCTTGTTTGATATCGTGTTTTATTAACTTTTCTATCATTGTTACAGAAAGCCGAGTCATCCATACCTCGTACGATTTGTAGACCCCATTAACCGTTACTAATACGAACAAGACATTTAACAAGTGTCTGACACAGAATGTAATCCGATTTGAGGTTGATGGGGGTTATTAGCATCTTTTCCGCCGCAAAAACATTATAGTTCCGTCATGATGTCCCTTCTGTTCATTCACGTGATTAGGATTTACAGCCAGATTTCATCAGTTTTGA
The DNA here is from genome assembly GCA_963932145.1 of Acanthosepion lycidas. Taxonomy (NCBI): domain Eukaryota; kingdom Metazoa; phylum Mollusca; class Cephalopoda; order Sepiida; family Sepiidae; genus Acanthosepion; species Acanthosepion lycidas. Next base: position 76,767,292 of record OZ010583.1, on the reverse strand, counting down.
TTAGCTGCGAGTAGAGTTGGCGCTTGGAGGCAGCCAATCGTCGATGGGTGGCAGTTTTTACTTGATTTGAATTCCGAAGACTACCTTGAAATGACGATGACGGATATAAGGTCGATGGAAAAGAGAAAAAAAATGAAAAATGGTTTCTCGTAGTAATATACATTTCCCATATTATACAAACCACATATGGACACACAGTAATATATATATATATATATATATATATATATATATATATATATATATATATATATATATATATATGCTGGCAAATGAATGACTACATGTTTTTCGTTCCAAAAAAGGGGCAGCCGTATAAACTGTGTACTCAATTTTCTGATTTAATCCTACTAATCATTAAGCTACCTTGCAACGAGGTGCATATCCAGTAGCGTTATTTAAAAAATACGGCCTCTCATCCTATCTACTTATTTCTGTCTGTCTTTTCCCCCCCTCTATCTATCTTTATCTCCCTCTGTGTGTATATATATATATATATATATATATATATATATATATATATATATATATATATATATATATATATATATAATCGGAAACGGATTAAATCCAACAAATGTATAAAAATAAGAAACATAATATATATATTTAAATATATAATATTATATGGAAAGATTACTTAACTTTCAAATATAAATTTTTTCCACTTCTTCAAAGTTCCTTGGTAAAATTTCCGTACTTTAAAGGGATCTGGTTTTAAATAATATTTCCAATTTTTTTCAATTTCTCCCGCGTCTTTTTCAATCCGTTTTTTACTCCATTTTGTACACGTGCTTATTCAGGAATTTAACATTCTTTTACACGTTCGTGAATTTTGCTTTTGTTTACGTCTTCATTTTCTCAGCTGGAGATTTTGCATTCAGCGGTAAATTTTTTCTTCAAAATTAAATTATTTTTTTATGATTTATAATATAGAATTTGTGTTACATATATATATATATATATATATATATATATATATATATATATATATATATATATATATATATATATATATATATATGTATATGGGAAAACGATATATACATTTCTATATATCAGGAACAATTTTAGGGTTAAAAACGTGGGGTGTCATGTGTTTTCTTAGAGTTTCTTGAATTTGGTTCTTACCAAAATATTTTACCTGAACAATCAGCATACTTCCGATGTGTTAATAACGCTCAGTCAATATATCCGCGTGAAACTAATTTACCAGACCTTGTAAATAAATTAAACAAAGTCAGTCAAACAGATTTCCCTCAAAACTGTGACTTCGTAGAACAGCCTCCCGTGTGAGTGATTTTCTGTACAATGCAAACGTAATCTCATTAATTCAAAGATCAACTGTTATCCATCCTCCTCATCCTTATATTTTTCACTTTCTACAACCTCCTCTTTCATTCATAGCACAAACCGAATTCATTATTACCATTTTAACAATGACTTTCTAACTTGAGGGGCTCTCAAGCATCGTATTCGCTGGATTTTATTAAAAAAATAAAATAAATTTAATAATTATCTATAAATATGAATTCATATGGAGGATACTGTCTGCGTTTCCGGACAGTGCGGCGTTAGAAACACACAGCCTCCGGCCGCAATTAATGAAATGCAGCAATGTCAAATTCTAGATTCTACCGTGAAGGCCAACCCACGTGAACAATTTCTGGAAACACTTGCTATGTTAGTGTTCCAAATTCATATGTATAAACACACACGCACACACAGAGAATCGGGACATTCTTCTGTATGGAGTGTATCTGTCTGTTATCATTTCCCCTCACATTCACACACAGGAGTAAGTTTGAGTGTGAGCGCTAAGCTTCTGCGATGAATTTAAATGTTATAAAAGAACTGAATAGTACAGTCTTATATTTCGTCTTATAGTTTTGTGAAAGAGATTTTTCCTTGAGAACCCGAAACGTTTTGAAAGGCTGTCGTAAAAAGGAAAAAAAAATATCATAAAATCGAATTGAATTATAGGAGAAAATCATTTTTAGAAGACTAAAGAACGCAAGAGACAAACAGTTTGTCTGGTCACCTAAGACCTTTGAAAGATTTCTTTTTTTTTTTTTTTTTTTATTCATGACGTGAACACATTTTCGTTGTTCAAAGACAAAAAAAAAAAAAATAAATTCGCTGAATACAGAATAATAAACAGGGAAGCAAACATAGGTCACGGAAGATAACTTGCTACATTGAAAGTAGGTGGCGCTGTTTGGGGGCAAAATGGCGGTTAGTGAGACTAAGTTGTTTATGTTTCTGGCAGCTGTGTTACTTTATTTTACATGTCACGTTTACTTTGTGTAATATGGAACAATTAATTCTGACAACATTTTCTTTGTTTTTTGCTCTTCTTTTTATGGCGCAATTCTCAAGATTAAAATATATTAAAATGAATGGTTGAAATACAAAATAAAAAAACAAAAACGAGGAAAGGTAATGAATGCTACAATAAAAAAAAACTTCAGGAAAAATAAATATTTTGGTTTTCTTTAAGTTCGTAATATCTGAATTACATAATATGTTTTCGAGAATTGTAAACGTCGACTTACATAAATAGCATAAAGATTAAAAAAATAAAATAAACGCTTTTAAGAAAAAGGGGGTTTTTAAAAAAAGAAATAATACGTTCATGTAATTTGAAAGGAATTCTTAAATTAGCGGCGAGTGGAAGGGAGAGAAAGAAGAAGAGAAAAGGATATTCAGATGCAAAAGTAGAGAAAGAGAGAGAGAGAGAGAGATATGGGGGAAGAAAATATAACGAATAAAAAGTGTTAATTAATAACAACTAAAATGAAAAAATGGTTTGTAAGAAAGAAAGAAAGAAAGAAATATGACGGAGAGGTAATAAAAACATAATAGGAAGAAGAAGAAAAAGAAAGAAAGAGTGACTGAATATGATGAGCAGATAATAAAAAAGGAAAAGAAAGCATGATGGATGAATGAATGAAAGGCACACTGTTGTATAAGAGTAAGTATCGTTGCCGACTGTGGTTTGAAACTAGATCGCCAGGAAGTAACACGAGCGATTACATTATTAATTAGATCACGTGATCATAAAGGAAGTGAATAAATAGGAAGTAGCGTGATGACTATACGATCACTGTTCATTCTTCTTGTCTATTCACTATTGCTATATGTTTGCTCTTTCTACTCTACTACCATATGGATTACAATTCTCTTCTGATCATTATGCTATTTGGCAGTTACTACTTGAACAAGTATTACTAGTGCAAATATAATTAAAAGGCATTACTACAAAACCAGCGTCTACAAAATCTCGAATACAACGAGCATTTTTGGAAGTGATAACGAGCTTTCGCTTCACATAGCTAAAGTGACAAGTGAAGCCGTCCAACATCACAAAACAAACAGAAAGAAAGATTATGATGGAGAGATAATAAAAAATAGAAAAACACAAGAAAGAAAAAGATATTAATAAATGAATGAAAAGCAGACAGACAGATAGACTGAAAAAAAGAAAACCGTGTTTAAAAAGATGAAAATAAAAATAAGATGTGATACAAAAAAAAAAAAAAAATTAAAACGGATTGATAAAGAAAAGAACGTAAGTAAAAATGTAAGGAAAGTTGAGAATAAATATGATGGAGACATAATAAAAAATGAAAAAAAATAGAAAGAAAGAAAGAAAGAAAGAAAGAAAGAAAGAAAGAAAGAAAGAAAAAAAGAAAGAAAGAAAGAAAGAAAGAAAGAAAGAAAGAAAGAAAGAAAGAAAGAAAGAAAAAAAGAAAGAAAGAAAGAAAGAAAGAAAGAAAGAAAGAAAGAAAGAAAGAAAGAAAGAAAGGAAGAATGTATGTATGAAATGAAAGGATAAAAATGGTACAAAGAAGACGAATATAAGTGATATAGATGTGATAAGAAAAACAAAAATTAAAAAAGAAAGACATATAAATAATTATGGACACATCATGAAAAGAAAGAAAAAGAATAAAAGAAAGAGAAAGGAAGGAAATTTGTTAAGAGAATGAAAGAAGAATACATAAATGAATAAATAAAATTTGATGGCGGGGTAGTAAAAACAAAACAGAAGAGGAAGAAAGAAAAAGAAAGAGATGATAATACGTACAAGAAAATTGACAATAAAAAAAAAAACAAAAAGAAAAATGGATGAAAACTTTAAATGGTTGAAAATTTTAAAATATTAAACAGAAAAACTTAGAATAAAAAAAAATTCAAAAATGTGTATTGTAAAAAAACTTTAAATATCAAAGTTAACTATGATTAATAAAAATAAGAATCGCCCAGTTTGCTAAAAATTTTCAAAAATTTAATCATCAATCTCTTCACAGCCGATGGAATTATCTGAATTCTAAATCATATCGAAAACGAATTTAGCAAACTCGCTCCAAAAAATTATAAAACGATGCATTGTAAAGTTGGGTCAGTTATTCACTGGGAATCGTGCAGATGATGTTGGTTTCGTCGTGTAAAGAAATCGTCAAAGAATAAATCAGAGCTTCGTCTAGAAAAGGAGAAAGAGGGAAATATTCCAAGACTCTCTACTGACTGACCAAAACTCCATTGATAGAACGGCATACAAAATTGTAAACGCTGGTAAACAAAAGAGGAAACTCACCCATATATATATATATATATATATATATATATATATATATATATATATATATATATATATATATATATATATATATATATATATATATATATTAATTCCCAGATTTCGATTTCATTTTTACCTTGAAAAAGTCGGAAGACGAAACGAGTCGGCAAAATCTAAAATTTTTTTCCAATTGACATTTTATACCATATATATATATATATATATATATATATATATATATATATATATATATATATATATATACACTCGACTCTCCCGTCGAATTCGACGTATGAGGGTCAAGCAGATCAGTTCCTACGAACCGACAGCCCGACACCAGCACATGAGACTTGATAATAGTGGTGAAGGTTTTGAGCAAAACCATCCACACTTTTTGATGGGCCGACCTAACTAGACCCAATCTAACAAAACTTATTTATATGTGGTGAAAAATTAACACTAAGTTAGGTTAGAGTAGGCCAAGTTGTAACACATTTATCGGCGAAAATGTCGGGAAATTAATACAAAAGTGGTGAAAAGGGGTTTAAAATTTCTTCCTTTTTATTTATTTTAATAGCCTTTTATTTACCTTAATATCCTTGAGGCCAGATTAAAAACTAATCCATTTTAATGTTTAAAAGTGTATTCCTGGGATGGCGTTTCTTTGTAAATGGATAATAATTATTCCTCCCCGCCTCAAATGGTAGATAATAGCATTTCAATGAATATATAAAAGATTTAGACATAATTATTTCAATTGTAACTCAGTGTCGGATATAACGTGACGTATATTCCCATATACAGGGTTTTGATGTAAAAAGATTCACAATTTTGGTTGGCGATGACAAAAATTTCGCAGGACGTTTTTTCTAGCTTTCGCTGCAATAATAATAATAATAATAATAATAATAATAATAATAATAATAATAATAATAATAATAATATTATTGTTATTATTATAATTATTATTATTATTATTATCATTATTATTATTATACTATATATATTATTATACTACGCTGAGAAACACAATGATGGCCTTTGAGGTTTATTACGGAAAACAATGGACTCCCGCCTAAGAATATAGAAAAAAATGCTTTATTGCAACGTATATATGTATTCGGCTGTTAAGTTAGGACAAATTCTGACATTGATCTCTTTTGTTTATTTCAGTTTTAACGGTGGTATTGTCACGGTGTTATTTATGGTAGAACGGTACGACGGTGTTATGGCGTTCTCGCGCTATGGCTTCATGCTGCTGTCGTTCGGTACACAAGAAACACCCGTATGAGACAAATTAGCATCACGATCTTTATATAACTGAGAGGGACAGTTATATTTTTTTTTATTTCATTCTTATTTGAGACAGAAATTTTAAGAATGGAACAACATGGGCAAAAAAAAGAAAAGAAAATATGGTGAATGAGGAAGAAATCGTAGGAAAAAACGAACGAGATCTACAGAAATTCAGCCAAGTTATGAAGAAGTTTTTAAAAATGCAACGTCCAGATGGAGATGGAAACAATTGCGATGTTTCTCCGCTTGTTCTTGCCACTACACAGATACAGCGCCAAGGTCAGTGGAGCAATCTTCATCTTCATCAGGGCTGCCAACACTAACAACACCATTAACTCCATTGTCACTACCACTTAAGGCAAAGAAAACCGTTTTATTAAATGTTTCCGATCAGCCTTAATCTTTGTTTCGTTGACAATTTGATGTACATGCACAATATGATGAAACTAAATATGCAGTATTAATCAAGAAAGATGTAGGCTTCTTAAATTTTGATGTAAATTGCGATAAACCCTAAATCTACGCGTGAAATAGTGAAGATATGTGCCAAAACATTTCAGAACAAAGGCCGCCATTTCAAAGTTGCAAAAGATCAGGAAGTTATTGCAAGTTTCGAAGAAGCGATGAGAAGCGAAGCGAATATAAAGTATGTGGGGGTCAACCGCAGCTTCACGGATTAGGGTCTCCGATTCCGCGTAATTGGTTGTTGTATTCTATTAAAAATGATGCAGTTTTGTTTTTGTTGTCTGTTGTCTTCAGTGGCCCAATCAACCAAAGTACAGTATTCGAAAAATCTTGTGTATTTCGAAAATGGAAAAAAAAGCATCAAAAGAATACGAGAGCATGAACAGGGAATTTCTCACCGTACGTCACTTCTTGCATGAAAAGACATTGAGAAACGCATATCAGAAAGCTCTACAATTGACAGAGTAATACTGAAGGTATATGGAGGAGCAGAGGAAATTGCTGGAAGGATATGCTCATGTGTTTTGTGGATTGTATTAAGTCTTTAGCGACTCAACATCTGTTATTTCATGGACAGCGAGAAGTCATTGCATCAATAATCTCGGTAATTCTCTTACATTTGTTAAGCTACTTAGAAAAGTACGACCCTCTGTTGCAACATCACTTGGATTATGTCAACTCGCATCCACATTCTGCAACATTTTTCTCTGTCAAAATACAGAATGAGTTCATTGAGTTACTTGGCAACGAAGCACGTTGGTATATCCTATACAATCAAAAGAAGCAGATACTATGGGATTATGTTCATCACAAGTTCTGACGTTTTTATGAAATTCTCAGGTTTGTCAATGTTGGCAACGAATCTAAAACTGCCTGTAGTCAAGGAAGTGTTCATTGATTTTATTAAAATTCAGGAAAAAGGCGCAGGGAGCATTACAGAACAAATTACCTCAAAACTGGAACGAGATATTCTTGTTTTGAACGATTGTCGTGAATAGACGTATAGTAATAATGCAACAATGTCTGGGAAGATGTTCGGTGTCCAGAAACACATATCACGGAGAAACCTGAAAGAAATCTTTGTAAATTGTGACTCCCATTCTTTGAACCACGTAGGAGTGCATGCAGCATCAGAACACGTTTTTTTCTGAATTATTTTTTTTGATTTCTTGATTCATTATAATTTTTCCCCCAGCTCAGCAATGCTGAAGGAGACAGTAGGGGGCGGGTATATTAGGTTGGTGCAAAAATAATGACGTAATAATGTCGTTTTTTGACGTATTTTTTAACGTCAAAAAACGACATTATTACGTCATTATTTTTGCACCAACCTAATAAAACGGTCCCCCCGATACAAGATTGAGTGCTAGGTGCGATGCTGTTCACGTTGTAAAAACTAAGTTGGATTACAGATAAATTGTTGCAGGATATGGCAAGTGACGTTTTAGTATCAGTTGATACTAGAAGCAACGCCAGCTGCTTGCTGCACATGCAAACTTTCATCTTTCTAACTATGCTGCCGTTCTGGGACGACGTCCTGACTTCCATCGACCGAGTACAGAAGAGACTTCAGTGCCCAAGAATGAACTTCAGTGAAGTTTGAGCTGACATTCAAAGTCTGCAACAATATGTTATGAGTGAACGGGATTCTCTCTGTAAAAAATTCAATTGCAAAAGCCGGAGAAATATAAAAAAAATCGCGTATTGGCGTTGGACAACAGAGAAGGGTTTGTCGTAAAATAAAAGAATGGTTGGAGAAATGAAGAATAGCTATATTCTAAGTCCGACAACTATTTAATATATTTTGGTTTTATAGATACAAATATTTAAGTAAATGCTCCGTTTATAATAAACAGTACTAACTACATTTACCGGCATAAATGTCCGAGCAATTTCATAGAAAATATATGTAATCCGACAGGAATCTAACCTGTACTCTACAAAGAACAGTCATATAGTTAAGCTGCCCGGCCCGTTTGGGATCAAAGTGTAGTATCTGTGCTTTGTGATCATCCAGGCTGGCTTCTGTCGAACTCTCTAATGCAGAGAGGAACTCGGACGAAGCTTTGCCGAAGGGCAAGGTTACGTTCGGGGAGGTAGACAGGACCTGAACCCGTCTAGGCGGGTTCAAAGGTCATATTTTTGGCCGAGCCTACGGGCTCGCGGGCTACCCACATTAAACCGGCCTTGTGCCACATTTAATCCTCGTGGGTGGATTAATAAATACCAAGAACAGTCATATAGTCTGACGTAATATACATGAGAAGCGTCTGGTCATCAAACAACGAATTTTCGATGATTTTCTTGAATGGTCATATCTGCTCAAAGTATATATTATGAAGGCTGATAATTATTTAATATATTTTCTGTTTATACGTTATTTTTTTTTTATAGATAAAACATTTAAGTAAATGCTCGGCTTTTAATAAACAGTATTAACTGTTAATTATTATATATATTGGTATCAAGATTTCATCCAAACACATTTTGTATCAAATTAAATCGAAGACTGTTCAATATTTTATTGCATTTTTCTATTTTTCAATAAGGTGTAAACTGGGATCAAATTGTTAAACAAACTGCCAGATATTATTTTTTCTTCTGTTTTTGTCTAATTTCCTTCGACCCACTCAGTTATTATCAAGAACTGCTTGTTGTCAGTGTGGTAGACAATATACTGTTCGATGCATGGTATCTTTTATGTGTTTTTTGTACGTGAGATGTGATTCAAATTAGTTGAAAGTTCATGTGGTAACAGTTAAATGGCAGCTAAATTGTAGTCTTGCAAAATAACTTTTAACATTCGTCGCATATGTGTGTCATTAAATTTCTCCATGTAGAAAAAATTACACACTGACATTCATCAAATATCTATCTACTATCTATATTTCTCTTGTTGTCTGTCTGTGTGTCTGTCGCGGGTGTTTTTACATCGCCCAGGCCGCATTTCTCACCCGATTTCGATGCAGTTTTCACCACAAGTTTGCAAATGGCTGTCGTAAGGACATGACAGAGGCCGATTTTTGAGTTCCGACTCAGGTTCTGAAAAATCGATAATCGAAAAAATCGATAATTGAAAAATTATTACAGAAGGAATGATCACATTTCAACCAAATTTGACACCCTCTTAGAGTCTATCATTAGAAATGTTATCCAGAAGTTTCATGGCCACTCACCCCTAAACAGCGCTGAAAATCGATATAACCCCAAAACCGATACGCTCAGATTGCGCCTGAACCGCATGTCGGTTTTTAGCGAAAACCGACCGGATTTATGAGGATGCCATTGGGAGTCACCATGTGAAGTTTCAACTCTGAGCGCCCCCCAAACAGAGTGCAAATCGACAATCAGACAACCCTTAAAAATGTTTTTTTCCGGTTGGGTATTTCCTAAATGCAGATTAATTTAAGGTGACGCTATGCGCGGGAAGAAACAGGTCAGTGTGTGCAGTGGGGTGAAAGAAAACATTTGACCTCAAATTCTGGAATGGGTGCAGGTCCATTGAAATTCGGCTTTTTTATCCCTGCTACCAGTTCTGACTTTGAGCCACAAATGACATATTCGACTTTGTCAGCACTATTGCTTTAATCGTAGTAACATCAGCACGGCAAACGGCACTCCTTTAAAGGCAAGGAAGGGCAAAAATATTTTAAGTGATAGCGATTGCTCTATGAGTCGTACGATTTTTTAATCAAGCACGGGCAACGCCGGGTCATGCTGCTAGTTAGTAGATACTACTAGAATACTATACCGTGTACATTTAGGGGAATGGTTCAAAATTCTAGAAGCCATTATTATGCAAAACAAACAAGTCACATTAAATATCTTTCACTACAGGAGTCACTCTGTTGTAGTTTCTGCGTAAAGTGTAGATAGGGATATGGAATGACTTTAATAAGGAAACATTATAATAAGGAACAGTAGCATGACTAGTTTAAAGAAAACAAAATTCCTAGTCACTTGTTTCAGCAACTCTGAGATGGCATTGCGTAAAAAATTGGTTTGATAAAAAGAGAAACAGTCACTTATATTTGCAGCTCAGGAGACTAGCACCAGGATGAATGCAGTTAAGATCAGGATAGATAGATTACAAGAAAATGCAGGATTTTTTTTTTAAGTACAGTTCACCCTACACAAGAGCCACTCGAGCTAGAGGTTTACGTTAAGGGGTAGTTTATATGGACAGGAGAAGATAACGGTTGAATCTAGACTTGAACAGGTTAAGATTGTAATGATCGGGAAAACATCCTCTAAAGAGTCTGTTCCATAGGGAAGTGGTTCGCGGGAAGAAACTGTTTGAATGAAACATACTTCCCGCCGATGAAATACGGAGTTAGATGTGAGAGGTTTGCTAAAATATCAGTATTATAGCGGGTCCTAGATGTGAAGGTCAGACCTGGTGTAACCAAAAGATTCACTTCCTCCGAGCCCCCTTTCCATGGTAGAAGCGATAGAGTAGCAAGAGGCGTGCAGAAAAGCTTTGAAGCCAGTTAACCACGTCGTCAGTCTATTTCCCAAGCGAAACATGATTGGATTAAGAGAATCTTTTAGAAAGTATGACGTAAATTAGGCTTCATTGTTAAAGAGAAATGATATGATGGTGTAGTAAAAGAAAATGACAGTCATAAGATGCTATTCTATTTCTCGGTCCACACACATCATGTTATTAAAGAACGATGATCCGATCTTAGTGTTATAGATAAGGAGAGTATCAAGCGTCAAATTATTGATTTTGCTGTTCCATAAGATATAAGAGTGGACTGAAAAGATTGAAAAATACCACGATCTGAGTAGGATGTTGAAGACCCTTCGGAAGACGACTGCTGGAGTAATTCCATAAGTAATGGGTAAGATTGGAACACCGGGTAGAAATTTGAAAGAGCCCATAGAGAAGATTCGAACTGAGACAAACATTGTAGACCACCAGAAAACTATTATCCTTTACACTGTAAGCAATCTCCCAAAAATGACATCCTGCCTCAAGAATAGAATTTCCACTGTGTACGTCAATACTCTACAAGCGAGCAACCAATCTGCCACTGGGTGGCACGCTACTAGTGTTTGCCGCTGGTGGCCCTAAAACACTACAATCCTAATCTCTTCAAATCAAGAGTCAGTCGTTGTATATTCCACCAGAACCTTGTATATCCTTTCTACTTCCTCTTATTGTGTTTAGTAACCCTCTACCAAGAGAGTGACTCTTGAAACTTGTATTAGACGAACCTTTGTAGAATAAACAAAAAAAAAAAATGAGAAACTTTCTCGTATCAGTATAAAACTCTAATGCTCATATCTTTGAATCTTGTTGAGGTGATTAAATCTGTTATTCCGTTAATGAATGTCGCTGCTTATAACTTAAAACATGAAAACAGGACAATTTTTGGAGATTTGTTCAATATAGGATATACTCACAGGACACGTTTAATTAAGTAACCCCCACCCCTTGTATGTTTTTTAGGCCTCGTACTGAGTGGATTTTAGTTAGAAATAGGCTCTTGGAATCTTTAGATTGTATTCACTTGATCTTCAGCGAATTTTACCAGTGACAAAGAAGTGGTAAAAAGATCTTGGTAAAATCTTGATGTTTGGTAATTTGGTCATATTTTGGAATGTAGTATCGGCCGTGAATTTTTCACCGCCCCCTCAAGCTACTGGCGCGAAAACATATAGGAAAAACGATTATGCAAAGGAAAAAGAAAATGTTATAATGTTGATTTAACCCTTCGATTCCTGCTTGTCTTTGAATTGTTTTTTTTTTTTTTTTTTTTGACAGAGGTTATTTTATCTAAAAGAAACATCCACACGCGTGTAATTCTGAAAAATCCTATCTTTGTCGACTCGAATCGATAACATATTTACAGAAATTGGCTGAAAATAGAAACTTATTTTCCATCGGTAAATTTAAAAAATTAAAATAACAACACGTTCTTTAATTTTGGAAAATCGTTACAATTCCAACATTTGTCAGAATTTCTTTTTTTATTTTTATTTTGTCTTTTGTGATTACCAAAATTTTCGGCCGATCCATTTTCTAAATTCGTTCAAATGAACACACGATAAGAAAAGCGGATACGGGTCTTTTTTTTTTTTTTTTTTTTTTTTCAACAAATAAGAATTACACAGTGAATATGAATATTTTAAGGGGAGTGCTTTTCTGACAATCATAATACTGAATTATCTAGTCACAATAAAATACACACCTACAAATAAATAATGACGATAAGGATTTTCATTTCACCATTGCGGTTAGTACAAGGTAACCAAAAAACTTATTGCCGTTTCTAATTTATTAGAAAAGGGGTATACAGCAAATTTGATATAATGTTAGTCCTCAAAGTCGGCATCCAAAAACTTTTGCCAAAGTGCCTCCAGTCCTGACGGCAAAAATCAGGCGCCTTGGACAAAAAGTAGACTGTGAGTGCCTGTCGCAACTTGCCTCATTTGCGATGGATTTTCCACGAAGGGGCTTGTCCTATGAATGGAAGCGGTGGTAATCTGTTGGAGCAAGGTTCGGGGAGTAGGGTGGATGACATAGTGTCTCCCAACCAAGTCATAGTATGATATCCCTGGCCATACGCGCCACATGAGCCCTGTCATGGAGGAATAATACACTCTCGAGATTAAGCAATGCTAGCACATTCTGCTTCAGTGCCTGTTGTACACGTTCCGACTGCTGCGACTATAGGGCCTCAGTGCCCCGTTAGTAGAGGCTCATAGTGCAAAACTTGTCGACTAGACGACCAGATACGAAGCATGATCTTGCGTGGATGTCCAGGTGATCTTGCGGCATTAGGCAAATGCTCCTGTAGTGACAACCAATGGGTGGCACTGTTGTGAGTGTTATGCAGGATCCACTTTTCGTCACTGGTGTTCACCCGATCAAATATCGGTATGTTACGGTGGCGAGAAAGCAACGGGAGGCATGATAACACTAGTTGTTTGTTGGCTTCTGATAGGGTGTGGGGTACTAACTTTCTCATCTTGTACGCCTTCCATATGCATTGCAGGTGAAATCTGACTGTTTTATCAGAAACCTGCAAGCTCTCCACAGGTGTGGCTGTTGTCCTCCTCTATGGCCGTCATCAGGGTCTCATCATCCAGAACTTCAGGGTTCGTCACAAAGAAAAAAAAGCATTTTCGACACCACCACGTTTCCACGCTGCTGCTCGAGCTATGACTGATATATGTGCGCAAAGCACCTGCATTGAGGCAAGAGTAATGCCCCCCCCCACCATAACTCCCACTCATACCACTTCCCTGGCACGTGACACACTCATTTACTTTCAGTGATCACTTTTTCTCACATAACGTAATTAACAGTAAGAACATTTTGGTTACTTTCTATTACGCTGCGTAAGCATAATCGGCGTGTTGGACTCAAACTTCAGTGTAGTCTGTCGTGAAAGGCATGAATGTGCCTTTTTAAAGATTTAAATGGCAAGACAGACTGGAGCGAGAAGAAATTAGCTTAAGAAACGTGTGTTAAATGCAACAGGAAACTTTTACTATATATTTCCCAAGAGATGCATGGCAAACTGCGGACAATAAAAAGGAAGCCGTGGAGAATTATTATCGTCTACCTCCTGAACGAATATGACCAAATTGTTCAATTTATTCTGAACTTCATTCTCACTACAGAATCAACATAAAACCATAATTCTTCAATTGGATTTGCCGTTATCACTCTTACATACCTCCATGAACTTTTTGCCATTTCATACGCTCAGACAACACCACACAGTAACCCTTGAGCTTCAGTGTCTCTTGAGCCTTGTATTTTGTTAATATTAGTATTAAAAACATCTCAGATGTACAGAAATTTGCAAGACTTGTAGACTGGATAATATTTTTTTTAAAAATGATGTGTCCGGTCCCTTTGGAGCGATACAATCAGGAATCGCCACAAATTTCTGTCGTAAATTTCGATGTTATCACCCCACTATGGGCTTTTCTACGATTCACTACATTCTAAAACGTCTAAAAGTGAAGTACGTTACTCGCTGTTTTCTTCTGTTTCTATTAATTTCCTGTGAGTGTTAGAATCACCTGGCCTCTCTCCTCGTTTTCTCACCCAGAAATTTCAATTGATTCTTTTTGATCACAAGTGTAAGTTTCCTTTTAGTTGCTCTTTTCCTTAAAACTTCCTCGTTCTTTCAAGTTTCTGACTATAATTATTTCAATATCCGTCGATAGAATAACTTCTATATCGCTTCAAGTCTCTTCATTATTTGTGAGGGAAGTGTTCAGAACGCACTGTCATATAGGATATTACATATAACACAGCAATTCAGCATTCATTTTACCCATCATCAGAAACCTGTTTTATTCAGGAATTAAACTATAATTAATATAATTCATTATTTATCAATCGTTATCCATCTTGTGATGGATGCCAGAAATGGAGGTCGAACATGTCCATTGTAAGACGTCACTGAACAACCAGTTGTAACTTGGACGGGGATGTCTCTTTAAACCATTCTTCGTCTTCTTTTTCTTCTTCTTCTTCTTCTTCTTCTTCTTCTTCTTCTTCTTCTTCTTCTACTACTACTACTACTACTACTATTACTATTTCTTCTTCTTCTCCTCCTCCGCCTCGTCTTCTTCCTCCCCTTCCTCCTTTTCCTCTGCCTCCTCCTCATCTTCTTCTTCTTCTTCTTCTCCGGTGTCCATATAAACAAACGTCTCGAGGCAGCTGAGTTCGCAGTTCCAGACAGTTCGAGTTTGGATTTAGTTCGAGAGTGTTGCCTCGCAGAAGCTGACCGTAAGTTTTCCACGTCCTTTTCGAATTAGTCTTCCTACCAAAAGCAAGTTTGTTTTGTTTTGTTTTGTTTTACTGACGAACGACTTAAGACACCATAACTCACTTAAGAAACGCAAAAAGTGTCACGGATCCATAGGAGCGGGCTGGGAGAGAAACACACTCCTGTATTCAACTGATAGATATTTCTCGACATATTTGAACCTCTTGAGTTGTTTTATTATTTTCTTTTACTTACGCTTGTGCAGTATCACATTACCCCGGATTCAACTTGCACTACGGTCTGACATCTGGTTGATTTCGTCTACATAAGATCAAAATCACAACGTGTGTAGGTTAGACTTGAGATCAAAGTAGTTACTTCGGTAACCAGACGTTGGAAGTGAGCTGGGAACGACAAGTTGGTTTCGAACCGGGAACGACCAGATCGACCGAGACACAGGCTGGTGGCAGCGACAACAAGTCAACCCCAAACGGTGGTGGAAGAAAACGGCCTTGTGCCACATTCGATCCTCGTGGGTGGATTGATAAATATAGTGACCATGATCTCTCCACAACTTTCTACGCTTTTTTAAGTGTTAAGCAATATTTGTCCTCTTGCAATCCAACCTCATACTTGTTCCGCCATCTATTTGCACAAACTCATTAAGGAGGATATTTGATGTTTCTCTCTGCCTTTCTTTGTTTAAACACTTTAAGGCCTTTTTCCTCATTATATATCCCAGAGTAAAATAAACTTCCCGTTTTCCTTAGACCTTCCTTATTTCTCACATGGTATTATCAACTACATCTCCCTCTCTCCCTTTCTTTCTCTC
Source organism: Acanthosepion lycidas (assembly GCA_963932145.1). NCBI lineage: Eukaryota > Metazoa > Mollusca > Cephalopoda > Sepiida > Sepiidae > Acanthosepion > Acanthosepion lycidas. Next base: position 76,751,373 of record OZ010583.1, on the reverse strand, counting down.
TCTCTCTCCCTTTCTCTCTCTCTCTCTCTTGCCTCAAGTTCCTTTTCATCTATAAAGAAATTGTCCAGCATTCATTGTTATATAGGTGAATTGAGCAGTGGACGATTTCCGAACGAATTTAAAATAACCTTTGATGCATAAATAAAATATATTGAAGAGAATGCATGACACTGTGATTATTTACGCTATATACATGCAGAATATTATCCTCACCTTTGTTGTTGTTATCACCATTACACCCACTCCTTGTTCTCCCGTTCATTTACATAGGCTCGTTTACTTAATTATTCCCGTTGTTCCTCTTTCCTTCAACATGTTCTGTGATTGGCAATTTCTCCAATATGATTCCCAGAAATTTAAACGGTTTCGTTCTTTCTGATTCTATGTACAAGTTTCCTTTTTGTTTCCATTAAAATTCCTCGTTACTCAACGTTGCATACTTAACATTCTTCTGTAGAACCGCATCTCCGTTGCTCCAAGTCTCTTCTTCATCTGTATTTATTGTCATGGAGGAAGACCGATATTACATAACAGTTCTTTATTGCAAAAGAATTTCTTAATACTTTCCTGAGATTTTGGATGTCATAATTAAAATAATAATAATAATAATAATTTTATATCAAATCCCTCAGTAAGTATAGATCTGAAAATTCTTTCAGAATTTTTGAAACGGGGAATTGTGAGCTTTATATGTTTTGCTGGTCTTGCTCGCTATATTCAAATCGTTTTAAATATTGCAAACTCCGTCTATCTAAAAGTATATTTTTGATACTAATTGACCTTTTTGCTATTTCAAGCAAAACCCTACATTCAATACCCGTTGGAGGAAGACGACTGATACCGTGATTCCTATGGTCAAGGGTCATTTCATAAACAGATGGAAGCTTGAATTGAAAATATGGATTAAAACCAACCAACCCGATTAAATAAAAAAGAACAAACTCGTAGTCCTTTGTAAATTGTACAGATGTCGTTCTTTATTTGATTTCATCAATCCATTTTGAAAAAAAAATTGTCTGATGACATTAAATAAAGAATGAAACATGTCAAATGTATAAGGTTTTCTCCATTTGTTAATTTAATCATATAAAATTTCCTAAAATGAACTGTGCGTTAAAAATGCATATGAAAACAATTAAAAAAAAAGAATAGTACTATAAAAATATAAATGAAAGCTGCTAAGACCAACTAGATTTTTAAAATACGTATAAAAGCCCTTAAAAGGAACAGTACTTTAAAAATACATATGAAAGATACTCAAAAAAAATAAAATAAAAATACACATGAAATTTCCTAAAATAAGCCCCTACTTGAATAATGCATGTGCAAGCTCCCACAAAAGAACCGTAATTTGAAAATATACCAGAAAGATTTTCAAAGGTAACTTCCTAAAGGAACCATTTTTAGGGTATATTTCATATCAGTTTCTTTCATTTTTGTATTGTTGTTCTTTTGTTTTCTTCGTATGAACAAATATATGTAAGTTTTCAGAATTTCTAATAAATTGGTTCTCTTAAAATTATTTTCCATGATTTTCATTGTTTCTAAACGATTTGTATATATGCATTTCAAATTATAGCAGACAATTTCAGAATTGTTTTTTATGTAAAATCCCACTCACTCACTTATTTTCTTTTCTTTAAATAATGTTCTCTTTATTTGTAAGAAGGTTTTGATTCGTCCATTTTGTCGAAAGTCTTTTGAAATGGACAGAAAGCACTTAAGACAAAAAACGTTCTAATGTTAAGGATTATTCTTTGATTAGTTGGCAGACGAAAAAGCAAATCCAAGACAAGCTCGGAAGAGAAGATTTTCGTCGAAGTGGGGAAAGATAAGCACTTTTTTCTTTGCGTTTTGTTTTGTATCGTTTTTCTCAAGCGAGTAATTATATAAATAGCATTAAAAATGTTATTTCCCAGAATAGACTGGCTGATGTCAATGAAGTAAATTAAGTGCTATTGTTTTAAAAACTAATTATTATCTTTATTAATATAGTCAGCATCGTAAGCCAAAACAAAGAAGAAATACGGATAAGAAGATTGTGTTGCGTCAAACTTTCAAGCGGATACCGTCAAACCTCAAAAATGAACACATTTCTTTATTTTTTTATAATCAAGACCAGTGGCTCTCAAATTGAATATTAAATTAAACAAATTCTTTTCATTGAATAAATATTATTCCTACCAAAACACAAGGATAATAATAAACATTTGTGACGCAGAAATGTGATACAAACGCACACACGCGCAAGTGTATGCGCATATATACAGATTGCGTTTTATATAAAGAGATTAATATACAAAGGTTAACTCTACAGTCGCATTTTATTCTCTATTCTAAGGTTCCATTTAAGGTAGGTACCTCCACGAGATCGCTAAAAAAAGAGCATAGCATGATGCCAAACTTGAGGAAAACAAAATTTTATCGTCTAAATGTTTATGTTATTATTAAGAGGAAATATCAAAGTATTTTGGGGGTATTTTTTACATTTTTAATCGTTCCTAGCACGTCCGAAAATTTCGTTAAAAATCTTGTGTTTTTTTTTTTTTTTGAGTCAGTAATAATTGGCAGATGGCAACCATTTTTATTCCATTTTATAAAAAAACTGGAAATCTCAAATTGAAATTCTTTTAAATATCAATTATCATTTTTTCAAAACTTATTTTAAGAAAATCAGAAATTATAATGTTTATTTAAAATATTTTGTACCAAGCTAAACTTAGCTTCTGCGCCGAAAAGATTTAATTTGAAAATAAAACAAAGCAGGTCATAAACTTTCGCGTCACTTGACAGGGGATGAATGGCATATTGACGGATTCCGTGAGGATAATTTTTTCTACGGAAGGAGAAAAATAAAATTATTTATATTTAAATGAACAAATTATTTACCTCGTTATTTTTAAGGAAAACTTTCAGCGCTCTAACTTTTTTTTCTACTTAGCTTTCACCTTTGCATTTACGATGCTTTATGGAAAATATATTATAAAGAAATTAAAATAAGACTGTTAAGAGTGAGATTAAATTTCATATTTCCTAAGAAAGGTATCTAATTAATTTATAGGTACCTTTCTTATGAAATTTTATCAGAAGTGAACATAAAATACTATAATTTTATGTACATTTATTACATTTTACTGTGTTATTTGTATTACCATTCATTTTATTATTAATTTTGATATTTCATTTATGGAAAAATGTCATAACTGAGATTAATATAAAAATAAGATCATATAAATTCCATAAGATGATACTGATACTTATAGGTACCCTTCTCAGTTGAAATTGAAAAATCAAATTAATTTCTCCACACGTGTTTCGCAAAAGTTAACAGCGGAGAACAATGCTTAACTCAAATAATGCAACTTAATTGTATTCTGGTTGGTCTTCCGTATTTTATAATTACAGCCGGATTATAAACACAAAATTGCATTTCTCAATTACTGCGGATCTTCTGAGTAGTCAAAATGTTACAATTTACAAAGCACTAAAAAAAGATCTATCTCATAAGGACACTTAGGAAACCCGATGAGGCTTTAAACTAATTTTATAATATTTTAACAACTTAAATGCAAAAATCTATTATAATTAAAAAAAATAATAAATAATTGTATTAAAAGTTCATTTTTCATCGAATTTTTTTTTGCTTTCAGAAAATGTGGTCCATATTCATAAAAACAACTAAAAGCAAATAAAAGCATTTGAAATTAAATAATATCTTTGTTTTATTGAGTTTTGCATGTTACAATTCAGAGCTGATTTTCAGCTAGGGGGTGGGGTCCAATTAAAAACGAAAAAAAAAACATGATTTGCATTCAAATGTGCTTTTACGTATTGTAATTACTAAACCTGGTGCGATCGAATTTCTAGAGTTTTCATAAAATAAGTTATGGGGGAGGTAATAAATATAAAAAAAAACTGCCATGATTTTAATAAAAAAAAACATTTATAATAATTTCGATCATTTGTGAATAGTTTCTGAAAGTTTCATTAACATCCGACAATTATTTTTATTTATGCAAGATTTTCCAAATTAATGTCTGTTATGCAAAAAAAAAAAGTGCTAAAAATTGTATGTTATTTCACAAAATGGTACAAAGAGAAACAACGTTTTTAATCAAAATTTGGAATGTTCTAAAAAGAAGGAAATTTTTTTTTAAATAATTAACATAAACTTTGATCTTTTCTCTTAATAATAACATAAGCATTTAGACGATAACATTTTGTTTTCGTCAAGTTTGGCGTCTTTTTCATCATGTTATGTTCTTTTTTCAGCGATCTCATGGAGTAACAGGCAATTCAAAGTTGCCTCCCTTGACTACAATTTCCTGTTCATGAGTTAATTACATACAGAATGATTTTTTTTTTTTAAATTAAACAATAAGACAAAGAAGAAAAATAAAACAAACTGTATTAGGAACCTGATCTCTTTATTTAGTCGATTTATGCGTTAATATCTTATTGGTAAAAGTCAGATTGTCTCACACACACACGCGCGCACGCGCGTGTGTGTTTTTGTATATGTATATAAATATATATATATATATATATAATTTTTACATATATTATTTATATATTATATATGTGCGGTACTTATATATATATATATATATATATATATATATATATATATATATATATATATATTGCGCATGTTTTAGCAGCATGTTTACATTAAGACAGCTGTCATTAAGTAATTTAGACAAGTTTTTTCTATTTATTCTTAAGAGGATCCTCTTATATCTACAGACAAGTTTCTCAGTATACTTAGAAAGAAAATTACCATGCTGATGTATATCCATTTTATTCCGAGTACTTTCTACATTAACACAATGTCATCTTCAGGGTCTTGTTTTTGCTGAGACAAAATTGTTGTCTTCATCGGTAATCAAATACATTCTAATTATAAACAGGACGAAAATATCCTAAAAAAAACTAATAAATACTAATATATCCAGCACAGAAACTACTAAAAAATAAAATTAATTACATACTATACTAAATCCAATATATCCAATTTAATCATTCGTAATGACCCTTCCCCACTAATTAACGTGTTGCAGAAAACCAACATTATATATAAATTTAAATGTCCCTTGGGAGATTCTATCCCCAACAGAAAAAAATAATATATATGTTGATCACATGACAACTATGTTATCTAACATCTCTCAACATTTACAACAACATGCCTGTCTACATTCGCAATTTAGAAAAAATCTTGTCGAAAATACATCTATAATTTTTCATAAAAATAATAAACATGAATTAAAACTTCTTGTGGCTATTTATATTAAATATTGAAACCAACCCTTAATAAATGAATTCTGAATACTGGACAAATATTTTAAAATGTTTACAGTAGATAGTTTAAAATATCTAGGTTATAACTAATAGTTTTAAATAGTTTTTTTTTTTTTTAATATAGATATCTCAGTAAAATACTTACCTACCTTGACGTTGATGCACGTATATGCTTGCATCATGAAATTTAAAAATTGTACAGTACATAAATTTAGCAATTTTCACTTCACAAGTAAAAAAATTAATTTTCCGATGAACACAGCAATTTGTCTTAGCAAAAACAAGACCATGAAGATGACATTGTGCTAATGTCGAAAGTATTCGGAAATATAATGGATATACATCAACATAATTTTCTTTCTTCCTTTAATATGGATACTAAGAGACTCGTCCGTAATTATGAGACGATCCTATTAAGAATACGTTGACAAAACTTGTCTAAATTATTTAAATTCAATCACACGCACACACACGCACACACACGCACACACACGCGCACACACACACACACACACACATACACATATATATATATATATATATATATATATATATATATATATATATATATATATATATATATATATATATGTATATATAGGTCGAGTTTTAACCAGACTCTTGGACAGACCTAGATAGCTAGGGTATGATATGAAAACACACACAAAATATTTCACGTTAAAATTTCGATTCCATTTGAGGAAATGCAACTAAAATTAAATTAATATCCCGAAGATTGTTGCGTTGTTAACTGAAATAAATAACCAGGCTGGATTATTCCATCCTTAGAAATAAAGTTTAAAAAAATGAATATAAATTATTTTTAAACTGACCTTTAATATTTCTTTAAAATATTGAAAAAGATAAACAAATAAAATAGTACATATATAATTAATTATGTTATAAGAAATAACACGTTTTATAGATTTTACTTTAAAAACAAATTAATTAAATGTATTTAAAAACGCAATATCGATAGAGTCAAATCGCAGGTTATTTTACGATAAATTATTTTAAAATATTTTTTAGTTTATTTTTCTTTCTGAAAGATTTTTTTCACAATGAATTCGATAAACCATTCCTAAATCATAAACATGTCCGAATTTTTTTAAGCGATAGTTTTATTTCGGAGAAAAACTAAAGGACAAAAACATCAATTTCACTATTTATTTTTGATGAACCGGATTTAAATATCGTGGGTGATTATTTGCCTTTGCACCGTTCTTTCAGTGTACGATTTGTTTTTATTTACATAGGAAGCTTTTAAGAAATATAAAGTAAAAAAACTTTTAATTGCAATTTTTTTAAAGTAAAATATAAATTGATAATGTACTTTAATTTATTGTCATTTCCAAGAGTAATATTTTTTCAAACGTTTTATTAGAATGTCTGAAAAAAAAACGCAAGATAGGGGAAAATTTTCCGGAAAATGTTTCTAATCTTGGAGCATTTCTTGTTAAGGCTTTCCTCATGGATTTATAGCCTTTTAAACCCAGGTTTTGATTTTATAAACATTATAACTGGTAAGTTAAATTAGATCGAGAAGAGACTAAAATAAATCGTGAAACGTGAAAGACGCTCTGAAGTTATTAAAAAGCTTAGGAGGAGTCGATGGCAAGATTAATAAAGAAACTTTGTTGTATAGAGAAGTTATAGAAGAAAATAGTTACATTAAACTAAAAAAAAAAAGAACACCATTTAACATTTACTCGAGAGACAGGAACTGAGACTGGAAAATATATAAAATAATTCCAACTACAGATGCCACTGGTATTATTCTAATAGAAGAAGCTTTTAGTGTTTTGGAAGAATTTGATAGGATAGACAGTCTATAGCCTATTTTTCTGGACAACACAAATACAAATATGGAATGTAAGGTAGCCCTTGTAACTGCTCTGGAGAAGGAGCTCCGTCGAAAATTACATACAATTGGCTGTTCATTGCATCAGAATGAGTTACCATTCAGAGCTATTTTTAAAAATGTTGGTTGTACTAGAAATCTGACTTCTTTTACAGGCACACTTGGCAAATTGTATGAAAGGGTCAATCATGATTTGCCACATGTAGAATTTATGAAAATCAGTTCCCCTCTGGATAATAATGCACCTATAGTATAAATGGAGGTTCTAAAATAAAGACCAAAGTTTCCATTTGGAATATACCCTAAGGATTTACAAATGTAAAGTTAACTCCACATTTGCTGCTTGGAAATTAAACCATTAAATAATTTAAGATGGTTAACCTTAGAAACCAGGTTAATGTTTATATGGACCAGAGGTATATACCATTCAGAAATCCATGATAAACTTCAGCAACTTATTAAATCCATTATTGAAGTGTATAAATTTATCTAGTTTGCGATTAAGGAGATTACAAAATTCCATAATCTGTATATATTCAATATCCGGAAACATTCTGAAGAAATTCAAATATTGCATTCAAGAATATGTAATATAATGCATTTTACATTATTCGGACTATTGGCATCATCTTTGTTGCCATATATATCACAACTTTTCGGCCGTCGTACGCTCCGGTCTTCTTCAGGTGGTTGGAATGTCGAACTGAACCCTTTATTTCGCTCGCTGGGGTAGACTGTTCTAGTTCTACGAGCCATGTCTAATGGATGTCAGTTATCAGTTATCTCCTGTTAATTCCGCTCTCCAAGTTCTCTCCACTGCCTTTACCAGGTATTGAACTCACAACTCTTTGGGTCCTGTCAATGGATCTAACCAACGCCTTTATCCACTGTGCCTTAAGGACACATGGTATCACAGCGAGCGAAATAAAGGGTTCAGTTCGACATTCCAACCACCTGAGGAAGACCGGAGCGTACAACGGCGGAAACGTTGTGATAAATATGGCAACAAAGATGAGGACAATAATCCGAATAATGTAAATAGTGTACATAATGCCTCATCTCATAAATATAGACAGATAATAAGGTATTTTCTCTGTTACCTGAGAATGTGTTGTATTCGATGTTGAAGTCAGATGAATTGGAAGTGAGAATAGTGCCTCTTGGAAAAATTCTGTCCATTAGATAGGTAAATATACGGAAATAGACTAGGGCACCTCGAGGCAGTGTCATGGTTAGCACGCTTGTCTTGCTAGAACAATTACAACTGAGTAGTGAGTTCGATCCTCACTAGGTGCCCCCTACTTTCGGCCTTGTGCCGCATCTAAGCTACGCTTGAAAAATCACTATACAGAAATCGACTAATTCATATGGATTTAAAGGCTAAAAAGTTTTTAAGTTCTATTCACTAAAAAAAAATGGGAAAGTATAGACATGGATTGTTTAATAGAAATTGAATTCTTTATCCTTTCGGAAGTGAGAAGCCACCCCCAAAAAAGGTTGAATAAAATACCTTCCATCAATCTTGAAGCCTTGGTCAGAATCTATCCCAATCAATCTATCCCAAAATGAAATTTGTGAACTAGTGAAAAGCTTTCAGAAAATGAAATTCAGTCATCACTTATAAATAACACAAAATTAGAGTTTGCCTGACTTTCCTTCAAATTATCACAATATTGAAAGAGCAGTGAAATTAATATCTGAAGCTTCTCTCATGCTGTTTACAGTTTTGATGACAAACAGACACACATTCTTACAGAAACCTAATGTTCTCAGCTATGACCTTCCTTTGTCTCTAAAGGCTCTTACACTGAAAACATTGATGATATGATTATATAAATATTTGGATTGAATTAGTTTTCATTTAATATGAAATTTATTTATTAAAATAGCAATTTTGATTTACTGTTGAAGTAATAAAATTTTTCTATTAAATATTGCTAAAATGAATGGCTTTTTAAACGTATTTTCAATGCCGATTTTTGATTACATTTCCTCAAAAGTTAGGAATCTGAAATTTCGTGTGAGTTTTTATCTCATTAAGTTCCAACAATCTAGACTTGTCTAAACTTGATTTGGGAAAAAAGTGTAAAATCGACCTACCTTAATATATATATATATATATATATATATATATATATATATATATATATATATATTAATAAAGACAAAAGGAAAACGTATCTTAGCTAACACGTTTTCATCCTCTCCAGTACTTTAAGACAAATTTATATACAAGCGCAAATATGTTATTTGTTTTCTCAAAATTTTTGAGTTAGGAACATTCATCAATATTGATTAGGTTAACTGAAACGTCAGGCAAACTATAGAAGACACAAAGTAGTAAGATAATATGTCTAATAAACAAAAATTTCTAAGTAATGTTTCAGAATATTTTGTTTTAGAAATTATATCCCATTTAGTATTTAAATTAATTTAGTTTTGAATTAATTTATATGTTATCTATTTTGAATAACATTAAATTAGGAGTTTTACCATTTTCTTTTAATTTGTTGACATTTTTGCAGTCATGGCTTGGGAAAGTAGTAATTCATTCAGGAATATATATATATATATATATATATATATATATATATATATATATAGCTCTGTTAGTTAATATTGAGCACTGTTTTTTCTTACACTATAGAGTATTTATATGTATTTGTATACGATCGCTCGCTCGTACATCCACCTGTATTTACTTCATTTGCTTATATATATATATATATATATATATATATATATATATATATATAAAGAAAGAATGAAGGGAACAGAAAGAAATAATAAATAGACGAATATGTATCTATGTCTTTATAAACGTAGTGTGTTTGATAAAAAAGGGATTTAGTAAATAATATAGCATTTAGTCATTAATGTTTATCTTAGGCTTGATTGATTTAGTGATTTTTATTGGCATCTTATAAACTAATCTTTATGAAATATTTAAAGCCGAAACATATTCTTTGAATTGGAAGAATAATTGCTTTATTGCGAGCACATATTGCTTTAACAATTCTTTGAGGATAACATTGGTTTTTTTTTTCAGATCAAATCCAACTATTTAATTCATATACGGGTGAAGAGTTGGATTAATAACTTTAAAAAGGGTATTTGCGGACAAACATATAGCGAAGCCGACAGGAATTGAGACTCAGTTTGAGTTTATGTGTGCATTCATAGTTTGTTAATTTGTTTATTATTGACTTATTTTTTTTATTAATTAGATTTTTTGTTTATTTTAATTTTTTCTATGGTTGGTTATCTGTCTAAAGTACGTCACATTATCTGCATTGTGTATGGTGCATATACTTCTATTTCTCATAAAGGTATTTTACAAGATGATTTCTTTCGTTTTCGATTAATATAGTAAAAATTTGTTTTCGTGTCTGCATTTTAAATAAGTTCGGATAGTTTATTTATTAATTTGTGTCTATGTAGGAAGGCGATTATAGCTATTTCTCCTTCAAACAGAGTTTTTAGGTTTTAGATTTATTGTTGTACGCTGAAGTTATTATTCATATTTTGCTGCATTTTTTTTAATTCTCCATATATATTTAGAAAGGGCTGTGCTGTTCGGGTACTTAGTATTCATAAAGTATGTTTTGTCTGCATAGTTTCTCTCCAGGTTCCTTCCGTTACTCCTATGTATAAGTGCTTCGCTGTTTGCTGATTTTATAGTAACTTGGGATATTTAAAAAAAAAACTTAATAAAAAAAATATATAGTGTATAAATTCAGTTTATTAATATGTAATTGTGTGCAGTATGAAGATAGAGCGTTTAGTTATAGACAGTGTGGAAACTGACAGTCAATATACAGCATATATATATATATATATATATATATATATATATATATATATATATATATATATGCATGCGTGTGTGTATTGTAGTAAAATGGCTTTAAATGTTAACTGCTGAATCAGACGAATAATTAATTTAATAAGAAACGCTCTATCGTTGTCTTTCTTCTATGTCCTTTCTTTGGGGCGTGATAGTGGGTAACTACCTATCAGGACTGAGTCTTGTTAGAGTGAAGAAAGGTCAGGAAAGGAATTTGGGGTCACTTGACAACAAACAGAATGACCGCCTAAGACATAGCAGAAAAGTAATTTGTTGCTGCTTGACAAAAAATAGAATGACATCCTAAGAAAGTGAGTATGAATCGGTCATGAATCGAGATTTTGTATTGTAACTTTAGTTTCCCAATGACAATAATTTGCCAGAAAAATAGACTCTCATCACGCGATCGTAAGGTATGACAAATACACCTACAAACCTATTCCATTACTTGTGTAAAGAATAAGGAAATTTCATCCCGGAGAACTTAGGTCTATTTGACTATCTAATGGGTAAAAATAAAGAATATTGTACCCAAACAGATACAAAGAAATCATTTTACCTTCATCTTGGATGCAATCCAAGTAACCAAGGGGAAACGGAACACAAACATTATTCCGGAATTTTATATTTCATATTGCGGAAGAAAAAAAAACAACAACCAACTTCTGTGAACATTCTACAGCAACCTTGTCTGCCTGTCATTACGGACATTCGAACTTGAAATTCGTGAAACACAAACGTTTGAACTGACATCGATTATCAGTTAAGTGTTCTTTTATTAATTGTACGTCTGTCATTCCATACTTTTCCCATATTTTGTTATATAAAATTTATTTACAAATGTCAATCTTGAGTTGGTTGGCACCTGTTCGTGAGTTCCGATCTGAGCGAAACCACATTTATACTTTTTTAAATTTCGAGTTCATACCTTTATACATTGCGAATTTGTAACAATACACATACACACACACACACACACACACACACACACACACACACACATATATATATATATATATATATATATATATATATGAAAAGTGTGTGTATATAAATATAAATAAATATATATATATATAATTATTTATATATTATATGCGCGGTACTTATTAGAAAGCGCTCAACATCAGAGATAGAGCTAACATATTTGGTTGGATTGATGTGAGTTTGTGATCCTGGGTTTCACGCTTTTCCGATCGTCAGACAAACTCATCGCAAAAGCGTGAAACCTAGGGTCACAAACTCACATCAATCCAACCGAATATATATATATATATATATATATATATATATATATATATATATATATATATATGGTGGAGGGGATATATGACACAATGGAAAAAAGTTTCGTGTGATGCGTTTTGTCCTTAAAAAATTGATCTGATTAAATTTATGTTGGTGTAATGTCACATCTGCCTTGATCGCAATGTCATCGGCATTAAATTTCCAGCCTGACTTTTATAATATTTCACCATTACTATCAGATTTTCTGTTATCACAGTGTTGGATATATAATAACAAAACTGAAGAATACAAAAAGAAAAAAAGATCTAAATGAAATCGTCTTGATTATATATTAATTTATCTTTAAAATTAAAAAATGACAGCATCCCTCGTCCGCGCGCATGTCTATAGAATCAACATAACAAAGTTAGTTTGATGAAGTCCTAAAGGATGCAGACCCCCCCATATATATATATATATATATATATATATATATATATATATATATATATATATATGGGGAGGTCTCCGAGTGTATGCGTGCATGTAAAATTTCAGATGTTTAATTTTTTTATTTTTTCAAAGTTTTCGTTCAATAAGAACATCATTCTCACAACTGAGAAAAGTAAGGAAAGATGGTTACATTTTCATATATTCTATCTTAGATATTTTGTTCGAATATTTAATATCGGTCATGTCACCAGATAGATAGATAGATAGATAGATAGATAGATATGAAAGTGACTGATATAGATAGATAGATAGATAGATAGATAGATAGATAGATAGATAGATAGATAGATAGATAGATAGATGGACAGATAGATAGACAGACAGGCAGACAGATAGATAGATAACTTATTTTAAGAATTTGAAAATAAAATTTTTATGTGAAATTTTGCGTGAATTATATGCGCTCACTTTTAGAGCGCGTTTGGGAGAAACACAATTTTATGCTTTTCTGAAAATGATGCTGGCGCAATAAGAAGCTCATCGATTTTACAGGGTTTCTAGATAACTGAGAATCAATCGCGCAAATATTAATTATGTGATTAGCGTTTTCATGGATACTTGACCATTATTTACGTAATTTCCTTTATATAACTCTCGGGGCTTAAACCATTGATCGCGACAATTATTTACTTATTTATTATTTATTTACTTATATTCGTCCTTATTTTGTCCCTACATTTTTATTATTGTTATTAGATCTATTACCATCAATATACTATTGACCAATCAGCATCTGGCAAGATTGAAAATGAGTGTAACAGCCTATGGTTACATCCCAGCGCCAATTCAGTTACACTTCAACCCTTATGATACGCAGAATAAACTAGAGTTAACATTACCATTAATAGGTCAATTTATAAAAGAAGCTCATTCATACTTTACTCACATAGGCAATTCGAACTCTGATAATTTCATGGTCATTTAAATCAGGACTCAATTACTATAGTATATCTACATTTTTTAATATGGCGTCACCCTTCGAAATGTAGGCGATAACGCTCTACACATATTCCGTTTATGTAAATTCAATTGACGTGCATTTCTCATAATGGTATTTTACAAGGTAATTATTTTGAGCTTTCGATTAATATAGTAAAAATTTGTTTTCGTGTCTGAATGTTGAGATCAGTTCTGATTGTTTATTTAGTAATTTGTGTTTGTCTGGGAAGGCGATTATAGCTATTTTCTCGCCCAGACAGAGTTTACAGTTTTAGATTTATTGTTGTAGGCTGATACCGTTTTCCTTATTTTTCATGATATTTTTGTAAGTATTCAAATTAATATAGACAGTATTAAAAATGTACCGTAAAATTGATCATATAAGTAAGCGACAGTATTTCTTTATATCTATATCTATCTATCTATCTATCTATCTATCTATCTATCTATCTATCTATCTATATATATATATATATATATATATATATATATATAAATATAAATGAACATTGAAGTCGACACTCAGAGGCGATACGCTGTTTCATGCTAATTGCAATCTTCAGGACACCGGTGACCTGATGATTGCGTCTAGCATGAAACAGCCTGTTGCCTCTGAGTGTTGACTTCAATGTTCACTTTTATATTTACATAAGCTCTATATCTGATATGGAGCATTTTATCCCATTAATATAGCAAACTTTAAAACTATATTTCCTCATTCATATATATATATATATATATATATATATATATATATATATATATATATATATATATATATATATATGTAATTAGATAATTATAATATTTGGTAATCCGTATGGAAATTCCAAAAAGGGTATAATTCCAGAGAGCTCAAAGTCAAAAACATCGAAAATAATAATTTATCTTCTGATTGAGGTTTTAAGATTGGTAAAAGAGTCAGTCTGACGAGTTGGGATCGAATCTTCGATTCTAATGAAATAAATATCACTATGGATTTTTAAGTGTTCGTTTTCATTATAATAATAGTAATAATAATAATAACAATATATACATATATATATGTATATATCTATCTATCTATCTATCTATCTATCTATCTATCTATATATATATATATATATATATATATATATATATATATATATATATATAGAGAGAGAGAGAGAGAGAGAGAGAGATGTTCAAACCCAACGAATCAAAAAATATATTGTTTTATCTAATAACTCTATCAAAACTACAATCGTAAAAAATTATCTAAACTCAATTTTTAAATTTATCACAACTACATCTAAAACAATAAAAGACAATCAATACAAAACAAAACAATAAGCCCAAATTTGATGACGGAATTTACTCTATCGCCTGCTAGGATTGCCAGAAAGAATATATTAGAGAAATCTCAAGAAGTTTAAATAAAAGATTATATGAACACAAAAGAGTCATTTTAAAAACACGACACACAAAAAACGCATTAGTTGTTCAGCGTCACGAAACTGACCACAATTTTGACATAAAATATTCTCCTCTAATAAAAAGTGGAAATAATTCAATCAGAAGGAAATGTCGACAAAGTGTTTTTAATCGCTAGTTCAGCCACAGTAAATTTACATCCAGGTTCTTATAACGTTTCATCATTCTTGGCAGATCTTCCGTTATCACAATGTGGGATATTTAATAACAAAGATGGTGGAAAGAAAAAGAAAAACTATAGTTGAATTTGGGTAGATTGCAAAATAAAAAATTATGTCAAATATGTTGAAACTACCAGTGTCTTTTGTTCGTGCGCATGTGTAGTCACTACAACGTAAACAAACCAATCATAAATCCGTCAGAATGCTTTCAATTTTCATACATTTTTCTTTCAAAACTGTTATTGATATATAAAAATTATATAAACATTTATATATCGTTATTCCATATATATATATATATATATATATATATATATATATATATATATATATATATATATATATATATATATATTGTTGTATGAGTTTGTGACCCTGGGTTTCTCGCTTTTGCAATCATTGCCTGATGATAGCAAAGCATGAAACCCAGGGTCACAAACTCCTACCCATACAACAGAATATGTTAGCTCTGTCACTGGTATTAAGCGCTTCCCAATGCACATACAAAAGCCTATATATATATATATATATATATATATATATATATATATATATATATATATATATATATATACAAGTATATGATTGGTGTATACGGAATAATAGTTATTATAACCTTACTTCGTTGTCAAGTTTTTGGAATTCTCGTATACTTGTATTTTGATTGGTCATTTCATCTCATGTAACAGCGTTTCCCCTTACGAGGGGTGCTTAATTAATTTGAACCTTTTAAAACCTTTATTCTACAATCTACATTCAACATCATCACTTGATAAGACACCAAAGGTGTTGAAACAAAATGGCTATTTTTGTAGTGATTTTATAACATATTTATAATTTTGAAATAATATATATATATATATATATATATATATATATATATATATATATATATATATATATATATATTCCTCAATATAGCCTCTTTTAGGTCTCTTCAGAAGTAAACGATCATGCCCCTTCCCCTTCAATATATCGTAAACCTATGAATTGATGATCTTTATTACTTTTAGTTACATAAAGTTTGATCAAAATTTAGCAAAGGTTTACCATTTACATTTGACATCCATATCTGGTCAGGACAACTGGAACAACACAGTCATGCTATTCATTTTATTATAAGTACCTGCAGCATAAGGAAGGTCAAACTATTAAAATTCCTTTACCTTTTATTTCGATCATTATTATTCTACCATTCCATTTACATTTGAGACTGGAGATCTGTCCTAATAGCTTTAACTCGCTCGTATGACGAATTGGATAAGTTAAATATAGCTGGAATTTTTTGCCATCTTTTACTTGTTAGCTAAACTAGCACCGTTCCCCAAGTCTAAAAATAATTATCAAATCACAAATGCAGATTTTTCGAAGAATCTGGTATTTGATGTTCTTCATTTTAATGTTTGGAAAGGTATGATAGTAACTTTTTAAAAAATTAATGGATATTAATATTGAATTAAAAATAAATAGAATCACCTGCGTTACACACGGTCCGATCAGTATATTTGTCATCATTTCGTTTTTGTTTTGGCGTCTCAATATACAGTCTGCTGACAACATCTCCTCAGCGATCCAGAAGGTTTCGCAGATTGTATGTTGTGGCTTAAATTCTCATTGGATGTTTCTATTCACATGACCTTAAGTCAATGCCAAGCTCTTCTAATTATTATATTATTGCAATTTTTCCTTTTTTTTTTCATAAGAAAATCAATTCAGAATGACTGAATACCCAGTAAAGGGTAAATATATCTGATTCACCACTGTTTTACTCTTTAAAGAAACACAGTTGAAATGAAGTTTTAGAAATAGAATTAATAGAATTAAATATTTACTTAATATGCGCAAGTATTAGAGCATTTTTTTGTTTTGTTTAAAAATTAAAGTTTTCTAATCCGAGTTAATTTTTTAGTTAAAAAAATAACCCTAATATTTAACATTTTCCGATACATTATTGTGTGATTATTTATAAATAAATTTCTTCTTTTCATGTGCCATGTGCTTTTAGGACGTAGGAGATCATGGCCCTCCACTTCCCTCTATCTCTTGTGTTTCTCAACAGGTTTTGTGTTTCTGCCAACTCCCTCAGACTACGCTCCACGAACCACTTGCCGACACCCGCCAGGTATGTCATGAACCGCTTCCTCCTGTCTTTTTTCCTTTTATTCTTCCCGTGAGTATCAGATTCTCCAGACCCTTCTTTCTCATTACGTGTCCCAGAAATTTCATTTGTCTCTTCCTTATGTTAAGAATAAGCTTCCTCCTTGTTTGCATCCTCCTCTAAGACATCATTGTTTACTCCATCAAATTTAGGAACAGAGATAAGGAAATTGAATAATAGAATTGGATGCCTTAGTTATTAGAAAACCATAGCATTAACCTAAAATCGCTGCTAAATTTCTTAAATAGACTCATTAGATCAATATTTTCCTATAGATGCCCTGCTTGAGCCCAAACTCGTTCAAAAATATCTAAACTGTCAGCTGCAAAGAGTCTCTTTCTCAAATCAATGATTGAATCGATGTCGAGCGAATGAAGCACGTATGTCTTAGGGAGGAGTAAATTACCTATAATCCCGGGGACTACTGGTGATACTGAATCGCCAACAAAGATCTGGACCAAATAACAGAGACCACATCATACGATAAAATTGGAGAGGACATGTCACTCGCAAAGTAAATAATGGCATCATCAAGATGTTGACATTCCAAACGACGTTAAAGAAAAGTTTAGGATGAAAGAACACATCAGTACTGGAAAGAGTGATAACAGCTACTGGACTGGACAAAACCTATATTCCTAACAAAATCTTTTTAATAGAAAGATTTTATAAACTTCAACCGGTCAATGAATGTTGCACTATAACAAAAAGTTCAATTTTACAAACGACATTAACACATTATTGTTACTTTTATTACAACATTTTGAGGCTTACGGACCGGATCCCGTAAGAAGATCTCAGTCAAGTTACATCGAGTGCGGTCATTACCTAGATGTGTGACCGCTTAGAAATATTTGGTGCTGTAAACTTGGATGTGCGGGTGGTGTAATAGATAATGGTTCTGAATTGTTAATCGGAGCACCGAGTTCTAATTCCTGTTGATTTCGTTATATACACTTCCGTGCAAATATCCTTGGGAAAGTTATGAATACTCCTCTTCTCCCTCAAGCTATGGGTTAAATAGTAAGGCATGTATCACTAAACTCATTAACTAAAGATATTCTTACAATCGAAAAATATTTACGACTTTGAATAACTTTCAAACGGTTGATAAGCCGTAGAAAACGATTCAATCAATCAACAACATTCTGGGACGAGTAACATTTGTTTTACTCTGGCAATCAAAGACTCATACCAATAGCGACACTTTAAAAAGTAAATGAGTAAAAATATTAAAATAATAAGAACGAAAATACGTCATATAAATATGAAATGACCATCTTTTTTTTTTAATCATATTAAAGAGAAAATGGCTTAAATTATCAGGGAGTGTATGACAGAATACCAATAGATAAGCCTTTCGACGCTTCTGTGACCCAAATGATTAAAGTGACGTCCAAGAAAGAGGCATGTGATGTAGCGTCAAATCTAATAATCAGTTTTACTTTCCCTCGATACTGTTCAGAAATTAAAAAGTATCCAAGCGAAGTTCAAAAAGAATTTTTCTTTTCTTTTATCTGACTTGCTTCTTACTAGAAAAATGATTCTTATGAAATATTTATTAGCTTCCTTCGAAATCGTTAAAGATGTTTTGTTTTTATTGTTTTAGAAAATTCTTCTCTTTCTTCTCTGCAAAATATGTCACGTGATGGATATATCACGTGACTGATATATCTTGAAATGGAAATTCAGTTAAGCACGAAAAAGTTTGATGTCGATTAACCTCGTAGACTTATTCCCGCCATTTCTCGATTTTCGAAATGCACGCTATAAGTGTTCAAGTGGCATGAGAAAATCTAATTTGCCCTGCAGCTTCTCTGTGCGTTCGTCATACAAAAGACCAACAAGAAAAGACAAGATCCGATTGAAGCAGAAAACAAAAAGAAATTATTAAAATCGAATTATCAAGCAAAACAATTTCGACACTTTCTATTTCGCAGTCTTATTGTATTTATCTATTTCAATCCGTTTGTTTATCTATCTATCTATCTATCTATCTATCTATCTATCTATCTCAGTCACTTTCATATCTATCTATCTATCTATCTATCTATCTATCTATCTCAGTCACTTTCATATCTATCTATCTATCTATCTATCTATCTATCTATCTATCTCAGTCACTTTCATGTCTGTCTGTCTGTCTATCTATCTATCTATCTATCTATCTATCTATCTCAGTCACTTTCATATCTATCTATCTATCTATCTATCTATCTATCTATCTATCTCAGTCACTTTCATGTCTGTCTGTCTGTCTATCTGTCTATCTATCTTAGTCACTTTCATATCTATCTATCTATCTATCTATCTATCTATCTATCTATCTATCTCAGTCACTTTCATGTCTGTCTGTCTGTCTATCTATCTATCTATCTCAGTCACTTTCATATCTATCTATCTATCTATCTATCTATCTATCTATCTATCTCAGTCACTTTCATATCTATCTATCTATCTATCTATCTATCTATCTATCTCAGTCACTTTCATGTCTTTCTATCTATCTATCTATCTATCTATCTCAGTCACTTTCATGTCTTTCTATCTATCTATCTATCTTAGTCACTTTCATATCTATCTATCTATCTATCTATCTATCTATCTATCTCAGTCACTTTCATGTCTGTCTGTCTGTCTGTCTATCTATCTATCTATCTCAGTCACTTTCATATCTATCTATCTATCTATCTATCTATCTATCTATCTATCTATCTCAGTCACTTTCATATCTATCTATCTATCTATCTATCTATCTATCTATCTATCTATCTATCTATCTATCTATCTCAGTCCGTTTATTTATCTATGTATGAAGTATTTTTCTGCTTGTCCATTTTCCTTCATCCTATTAAAGAAAATCTCAAACAAAATTCATAACATAATGGACAATGGAAATAATAAAAATATAAGTCGCTTTTGCTTTTATTACATTAACATACAACCAAATTATAAATAACATAAAACTATTATCAAAAGGTTTATACATAGGTACCCATCTCTACTTGATTAGCGTAGTTTATATAAATTCATAACAACTACTATATTGTCATTATCTTGTGGTCTCTATGATGCAACAAACATTAACCTCGATTTTGAACATAAAAATGCCACTCTATCCCGTAGATTACTTTGTTATACCTCAGACCAAAATGCCATTCATGCTCCTGGTGAATATAGATTGCTAAGCCCTGAAACTTCTACTCGTTTACACCAAATACTCGATAACAATACACGCCTATTGTACAATATTGCTGTAAAAGTTCCACATTCTGAAGACTCTTACCACAGAATAGAAAAAAAAAATTTAAATAAAAAAGACTAAATAGGATATTATTTCAGTTTGGGGATCGGGATTTTATACGTATTTAACAACTAAGAGATACGTTCATCGCAGGGAAGAATTGGTTTGTTGGTCCCTTCAACTGTGACGTCATCTTAATGTCTGAATTTCATCATCATCATTATCATCGTCATTATCAATGATTTAATCGTCAAAGGACCTAAGGACAGAAGAAACAGACAACCTCTTCCAGGATGGTCTGTTGGCGGCGGCTCTTATGAGAACCGGTATTGACATGTCCGTCCACTATTTGATATTGTCTGACTAGCTGACTAGCGTTGCCGTCCCCGTCTGCGTCCGCCTTCAGCAGTAGTTTCCATGATCGTCTTGCAAAGTTTGTTATGTCGTGTAACCTGACCAAACAATACCATTTTCCGACACATAATAGTGACGAAGAGAAACCTGTCGTCCCACCAGACTTTCGACTTTCATACATAGTCGTTGGTTTAGTGCTTCCAGTAGAAGATGCGGAGGAGTTTTCTCAGGTGCTTTTTGGTAAATTACCAAAAACCCCTGATGAGACCGTTAGGTTGAAACCCGGGTCGTGTTAGCGGTGATTTTTTTAATCGTATATATATATATATATATATATATATATATGCTGTAGAACTTTTTAATAGAAAACTCTAAAAAATAGCTATTCCTGCACAAGCAACATATATAATATTATTGACTAACATAAAAATAAAATATTAAAATCATTTTATGACAGCAACATGCCAGACAGCAAACTCTCTTACAATTGTAGAACTAAAGCCAACTACTCAGTCGGAGGTATTTGTAATTCAGAAAATGTTGTATACCAAGTTACCATCTTTCCAGAAGAAATTATTAATGATAAAAAAGTATACATAGGTGTCTCTGCTGGGAATTGCAAACATAGATTCTACAATCACAGGCATTCCTTCTCTGATGTTATTTTTAATACAAAAAACTGTTCTCTCTAAACATTTTGGGAAACTTAAAGATAGAGACTTCACTCCACAGATTAAATGTGATATCTTCTGTCAATAACCAACTCCCAACAACTTCTGGAATAGATGAAATTTATGGCTAAAAAATCCTAATAATTAAATGCAAAAATGAATAATTGTTCAGAATATCTTGCAGCGTCTCACTAACCTTTACATCCAGAATGTTTTCTTATATTTATTTGAATATTATCTGTTACTTCCTTACATCTGACCCGTGTCCATTCAAAACATCCCAGAGCATCTTACTAACTTTACACACTTTAGTGTAGAGAATATTTGCCACACATATTTAAATATTATCTGTTACTTCAATACATGTGACACGTATCTCAGCAATGAAATAGCCAAATACAACATACAATTAATCTGCGTCTCTTTGCTTTTAATCATTTTTTATCATTTCTATTTTGATCTCTGACGAAGCTTTAATAAAGTGAAACATGTTAGATTAAGATCTGCTTCCTACTTGTTCGTATTCCTTTCATATATATGTGTGTGTGTGTGTATGGGTATTTTTATCTTTTATTTGTTTATAATATTATATTTTTCTTAGTATATGTATTTTATATTTTTATTATTATCATTAATATTATGATGTGATGATTATATAATAATGATGCTGTTTAAATAGACGCCATATTAACCCCTTCCTCTATAAGTTTTATTTGACACATTGTTGTAACTCTGTTTTAAATTTAACTTTCCTATCTCTTTACTTTTCCTTACCCTTTATATTAAAACTATTTTTCGGTTCTCTCCCTTCATAACGTTACCGTCGCCCCCTCAAAAAAAAGAAGAACTTTTTTTAGGTCAATTTATTTTCTATTTTTTTATTTTTTATCTTTATATATCTGTCTGTGAAATGTTGATTCCATTTCATAAATTGCCGTCGGTCTGATGAGAGGAATATGATTATATTCATCTCATCACTTTATCACTGACTATGGATTTTTATGGTTTTCTCCTAATTATTCTTGCATATATATATATATATATATATATATATATATATATATATATATATATATGTATATATATATATATATATATATATATATATATATATATATATATGTGTGTGTGTGTGTGTGTGTGTGCGTCTGTGTGTGTGTGTGTGCACGCACGGGCATTTGTGTGTGTGTTCAAACTTATATATATACGGATGTGTATGTGTGCCCGTGTCCTTCAGTGAATGTATTTGCATGCACTCATTTACTGAAAGTAAAATTGAAAAATGAGCACTAAATATATTCGAAACTTTGTTTTCATTATCACATTTCGGCAATAGTGTTCTCAGTAGATTAGATGAAGGGTTCACTTTTAAATTGCCTGACGATTATCTGTAGAAGTCTGGGGCGGGAACAACGACCAAAACATAGTGAAAGTAACAACAAAGATGAGGATATATAGTCCGACTGTGAATAATACTTGAATTATATGTTAGAAAATCTGACTACACTCGATTGTTACCCTTCAAGAACGAAAATCAAGGAGGAAATTTAGGCAAAGTCTTGATGGAAAAATGCAATATTATTGTCAGAGGCGATGAAATATTGCTCAAGAATAAGAAGCGGTATTCGAGAAATCCTCGTAAGATTTTAAAATATTGGAAGTGTTTTAGGCATGACCGGCATCGAAAAGCCGGGCTGTATAGAGCAGTATTGGAAATTCAGAGTAGAATTATGGTGACTGAAGAGAATGTTTAACGTCATGTGATGGGTGACCTGTCCAATCGGATCTCGGTAGGCATCACTCAGCCTGCGTAAACTTCGAACTCAGAAGGATCTATAATAACTTGAAAGGAAAACTGAAGGCCAGCTTTAGTTGGTCTAAGTCACATGAACGCTGAGATGTTGGAGCTTAGTGTAATCGATGCTTTGACTATGGGGGTTAGGAGAGAAAAGTTTGTCCAATTTAAGAATCAAGTTGTTCGACATACTGAAGTCAGTGTTCAAGACAAAGTAAAAGCCAGAATTTTGATTATTGATTTTCAAGCCGAGAACGCCGAACTCCAGTTCAGTAGTTCTCAAAATTCCAGCTTAATTCCCGCCATGTGAAATCCAAAGTTGCATCAATTCCTCCCCAATTTAGAATTATCATCAATTACATTTTAATATTCGTACTTTTATGGTATTAAATAATCCGACGATTTAATCTTATTAATAATCAGCGATTAAAAAAGAATTCCTCCCTTGGTTAAAATTCTTCCTTTTAGATTTTAATTTCCAACTATGGGAGCCAAATGATTCCTGTTTGAGAATCACTTATTATACAAACCTGTCGCGAACTAAAGTAATATACACGTTCTTGAATCTCAGGCATAACATCATATGTCCATCTTATTGACATATGTGCAAAACAAACATTATTATGAAGTATGATTTATTCCGTACATTATTTACATTAGTCGGACTATTGTCCTCATCTTTGTCGCCATATTTGTTTTGTCACAACGTTTCGGCCGTTGTACGCTCCGGCCTTCTTCAGGTGGTTGGAATTTCGAACTGAACCCTTTATTTCGATCACTGGGGTAGCCTGTTCTAGTTCCACGTGACATGTTTGATGGATGTCAGTTATCAGTTATCTCCTGCTAATTTTCCCTCTGAAAGTTCTCCACTGCCTTAACTTTGGGTCTGTCACTGGATCTAACCAACGCCTTTATCCACTGTGCCATGTGCCCCTGAGGACATCTCGGTATGAATTTCTGGGTATTATAATCCTAATGTTTTCAGCAACCGTTTTTACCAGTGCTCATATTGCAATTTTAATTTTTTAACTGCTAAGCCCTCATCCTGTCAATATATGTGTGATCCCATTCCGAAGTGTGTTGTTTGTGTACAGATAGTCAACATCTCCATCAGATTATCTATTGGAATACTGGTCCGTCCTTTTAGGGAAGAATCAGAGGTCAATCTGTCTCTGACTACGGAGAGTGCCTCCTCCGTGGGTACCTTGGTGAACAAACTCACCACGTCCAAGCTCACCATCTGGTTGGATAGGATGGGAGCATCTTTGATTATTTCCACGAAGTTTGCGTTCCGTTTTCATACTTGGACATCATTGCCAGAGTCGAGGAGGTGGCCTTGAACATGTCTCAGGCTCAGGCTCAGGCGGATGAACTGAGATGGAAAGTAAGACAGGCCTTGGAGAGAGCCAAGCTGCCCAGGTCTAACATAACAAAACTGGAGAGACTGGCGATTGGATCCCTACAGAGGAACGAAAACATCATCATACTACCGGCTGACAAAGGTAATGCGACTGTAGTGATGGAAAAATCAGAGTATACAAGAAAACTGGAAGACCTCATTAGTAATAGTAGCTACAGCAAAGTGAAAAAGGATCCTACTATGAAAACGGAAAGCAAACTGTCACAGATCCTAATCAAGAACAAGAATCACTTCACACCTAAGACGTATAGGCAGTTATCGCAGCGTTACACCAAGCTAACTCACATATACGGTCTCCCTAAGATTCACAAAGACGGTATTCCGCTCAGGCCGATTGTTAGCTGCCAAGGCTCTGTGTGCCACCATCTGAGTCGCTTCCTTGTACATATAATTGACCCCTTGATCGGAATCTCCTCCGACTACGAAGTGGGAGGAGTTTCGGACATATGAAGGAGACTTCTACTGGACCATGTGAACTCAATAAGACCTTCGATACAGTTCACAATGGAGAAAGAGAGTAACAACACACTCCCATTCCTGGATGTACTAATATATCGAACAGAGCATGGGTTCAAGACATTCGTATACCGTAAACCAACATTCACCGGACAGTACCTCAATTTCAACTACCACCATCCATACAGCGTAAAGAAAGGGATCGTCCGTTGCTTACAACACCGAGCAAAAGTCATAAGTGGCGACCCAGTGACGTTAGATAAAGAATTGGTCAGTATAAGTAGTACCCTACAACGTAACAACTACCCTGGGTACATGGCAGCAGCCCCCAAAAACTGGGATAGGTGGGTACAAGAGGAGGAGGAGGACAACAACACTCAGAAAACAGTCTGCCTGCCTTATGTGAAGGGGTTATCAGAGAAAATACAAAGGATCTGCGGTCCATATAACATCAGGACAACCTTCAAAAGCTTGACAACACTTCGCAGATATCTCTCTCGAGTGAGACCCCCATAGAGGAGAACATGACTAAAGACTGTGTGTACGCTATCCCGTGCAGGCGCGGAAAGGAATATAAAGGAGAGACAGGCCGCCCCCTCAAGGTAAGGCTTCAAGAACACCAGAAAGATGTAACGCGAGGGGAAGTAGAAAAATCAGGCGTGGCTGACCACATATGGAGAGAGAAGGGAGATCACCGTCTCCTGTGGGATCATGTTGATATCATAGATAGGGAACACCATTGGAAAACTCGTAAACTTAAGGAATCAGCACATATGCTAGGCCACAAAATTCTCCTGAGCCGACCAAGCATAGAAATAAATACAATATGGGAACCAGTAATAAGGAGTGCCAGAGAAAAGCAATGATAACAAAGTTGCAATATGAGCTCTGGTAAAAACATGTAATGATAACAGCAAAATTGCAATATGAGCACTGGTAAAAACGGTTGCTGAAAACATTAGGATTATAATACCCAGAAATTCATACCTAGATGTCCTCAGGGGCACATGGCACAGTGGATAAAGGCGTTGGTTAGATCCAGTGACAGGACCCAAAGTTAAGGCAGTGGAGAACTTTCAGAGGGAAAATTAGCAGGAGATAACTGATAACTGACATCCATCAAACATGTCACGTGGAACTAGAACAGTCTACCCCAGTGATCGAAATAAAGGGTTCAGTTCGAAATTCCAACCACCTGAAGAAGGCCGGAGCGTACAACGGCCGAAACGTTGTGACAAAACAAATATGGCGACAAAGATGAGGACAATAGTTCGACTAATGTAAATACTGTACATAATACCTCATCTCAGAAATATAGACAGATTTATTTCGTATTTACTCAGTCCAGCGATAGGCGTTAATCTCGCATATCATATTCGATAACTATTAGGTTGATGCAAAAATAATGACGTTTTTTGACGTTTTTTAACGTCAAAAAACGTCATTATTTTTTTGACGTATTTTTTAATACGTCAAAAACGTCATTATTTTTGCACCAACCTAATACTTGCCTTCCCACGTAGACATAATGCGACACAAGGTCAGTTTAATGTGGTGAATCCTATCATGTATACTCGGGTCCAAAACAGCACAACCCTCACTCCGACTAGCAAGACTTGCGTATTATATTATGTACTTGGGCACTTATATAGTCTCTAGACCTTAGGTCATCGTTCGCATATGACTACGCTTCTGTCTACGTTTTTAATCCTCTTGCAAACAATACCTATGATTACGTAAAAACTAAAATGAAAAGGTAAAAATTTACATTTGTACATATGATGAAATTTTATACCGGGGGTGGGGGTTAGTAGGATCCCAGTGAATATGCGATATTGTAGTATGTTGTATTTTGAATTGTAAGGAATGGGTCCTTGTGGTGAATGTGTAAATTGTAATGAATGAATGGGTCGTGAATCTGATTAGCTAGTTTTAGGATAGTTAGTGTGAGAACAACCTCAGCTCACTTACCTTTTGACCTTTTGCTCACTTACCCTTTTGACCTTTTGCTCACTTACCCTTTTGACCTTTTGCTCACTTACCCTTTTGACCTTTTGCCGCAGTTGTATTGAATGATACAATAAATACACATACCTATACCTATCTGGGGAACTTCAACGTGAGGAAATGGTTAGCAAGCTTGTCTCGCTAGAACAATTATGACAGAGTAATGAGTTCGATCCTCACTGGGTGCCCCATACTTTCGGCCTTGTGCGACATCTAAGCTACCCTAAGAAAACCACCACAGCTTTGTCTACTTTTTTGACTTTCATACAAACCAAGCCTTAACTGCAATTATTGTGACTCACGTGTAATCCACACCTATGTCTATCTTCTTTTCACTTTCGCAAAAACCTATATCTGCCTTTTTAAGGCTCATGCCAAGCAAACATATATTCATTTTTTAATCGCGTGTAAACAAAACCTGTATCCATTTTTTTTTTTTTTAATTTTGGACACATTAAATCTACGTCTACGTATTATGTTAGTGCAAAATAATGTCGTTTTTCTTTTGAAGCTGAACGTCAAAAAACGACATTATTTTTGCACCAACCTAATATTTGATTCTCTTTCAAACGAAATCTAAGTCGACCTTTTTGACTTTCGTCCGAACCAAACTAATATGGACCTTCGTGAAATTCGTGCAAACCAAACGTAAATCTACGTTTTTGAGTCTGACAGCAGCCAGCATTAAATAACCAAAAAGTACTGATATGTCGTAAGTAAAACCAAACCTAGCCAAACTTTACACACCGTATCCTTAATGAATAACTTCATTTTCATTAAGCTAAACTAATCTTAGTATTTTGTCTGTTCAAATATTCTCAACACTTTTAAAGAAAAAAATAAAATAATGTCGTTTTTTGACATAAAAACATATGTGAGAAAACGACATTATTTTTGCACCAACCTAATATATATCTAAAAAATTGAAAACATTTGTCAAATGATAGAGACAAGTTTAAGAGTTAATTTTGCGTTCAAGCACCACAAATAGTGCCATTTGTTTTACTTTCTCCGCTTTAGAAGGGCATTAATTTGTCGATGATTCAGTAGAGTTGACACTCATCTTTCTCGGAAGACAATCATGGAACACAAAGCGCTACAGATACGGAGAAGAGTTGCTATGGAGATTGCTATCATGGTGTGGTCGGTAAAAGCCCAGAATTTAAGAACGAATATGAGCAGTATTTCCTCCTTCGCTTTTTCTTCACTCAAACAGGCTCAAAAGGCAGGAGTTCAGTAAATAATAATTTGGAAATTACATCAATGCTTTAGCTGCTGCTCTACGGGAAAATCTCCCTTTATTTGCATCTGGCCCTGATCAGCGACCAAACACATCTTCGTAACTTTCATCTCGAAGGTTGCAGAGTGCGATCGTTAGTGGGTGTCAATGGATCAAAAAGAAAAGGGAAAAATGAAATACCGGAAGTGATAGCGAGGAGGAGTGAGGTGTGAATTAAAGAAAGGACTACCAGGATACTTTTTTTTTTCATGAAGTATCATCGATTCAGCATCATCAGCTTTGATCTAAAGGAATTCTATAAAAAGTAATACCCAGACTATGGGTGGAAATTCAACCTGCCTGATGAATAACAAGAAAAAAGGAGGAAAGATGGTTATATATAAAAAAAATAATGACGGTTTTTGACGTTAAAAATACGTCAAAAACCGTCATTGTTTTTGCACCAACCTAACATATATATATATATATATATATATATATATATATATATATATATATATATATATATATAAACTTTTAAAATATATATTATACTTTACTTTCTATAATTATGTTACACGCATTTCTGGTTTTTGACGTTAAAAATACGTCAAAAACCGTCATTATTTTTGCACCAACCTAATATATATATATATATATATATATATATAAACTTTTAAAATATATATTATACTTTACTTTCTATAATTATGTTACACGGATTTCTGGTTTCGCGACCTTCTCCAAACAAGGAGTAAATATTTCCGCATATTATGAAAACGGAATTTTTTCGTGGTAGTGATTCAAATGTCTTTCTTGGACTAGTGATAAGAATTTATATTATTATTCACCATGATCAGCTTTGATATGTGTGTGTGTTTGTGCGCACGCGCGTGTGTGCTTTCCTTTTTTTTTAAATAACACACAGAATCCCGACTAAGTTTTTAAGAAATTTGACAAATGCCTTTGATTATGTGCTTCGCCATTCAGGGCTTCATCTTTCTGTTTTGGAGCCTTGAATGGCGAAATGCGTCATCAAATCTATTTTCAATAAAACGTTTTCCATTTGTTAAATTTCTTAAGGTCTTTATCGGGATTCTGAATCCCAAATCAAAAACATATATTGTCTACACGAAAAACACATAGATAGACAAACAAACATATAAATCTTTTACTGCGGATTCACTTAAGAAAAGCCCATATGAATTTCTTGTTTTCAAGTCATCATGAAACGAAGATGAAGATTTGCATTTAATTCGATACAAAAAAAGCAAGGAAAATATATTAAAAAATTTCGACTTTAATTAAGAAAATATATAGAATAAATATTAACGGCTTTTTTTAAAGTCATCCATTTTGATTCTTTAAGCATGATAAACAGCAGCTTAGGGAAAAGGTACTACGGTTCTTTAATATATATATATATATATATATATATATATATATATATATATATATATATATATATAATTATTTATTTAAAAATATGATTCCATATGGAATATGATTCCATATGGAATCCAAATATGATTCCAAATGGAATCATATTTTTAAATAAATAATTATATTTATGCTCTACTTTCGTATCGAGCACTATTTTTTTTTAAATAATTACAAAAATACTAAGGAACTTTGGATTATTTACCAAACCAGTTTCTTTCCTATTTTCTACAATATTTTCACACATATATATATATATATATATATATATATATATATATATATATGCACACGTTGTGTGTGTGTGTACGTGTGACATAAGACGTTGTCTTTCTCTCTGAATTATTCTGCTGTTCACTGTGTATCTATCTATCTATCTATCTATCTATCTATCTATCTATCTATCTATATCTATATATATATATATATATATATATATGTGTGTGTGTGTGTGTTTCTCTCTCTCTCTCTCGATATATATATATATATATAGAGAGAGAGAGACAGCGAGAGAGAGACAGAGAGAGAGACAGAGAGAGAGAAAGAGAAGTGGAGAACGAGATAATATATATATATATATATATATATATATATATATATATATATATATATTATAATAATATTTTTTGTTTAAAAATATGATTCCTTCGCTACATAAGAGTTCTCATGTTTCAAAAACGGGAGTCGAAATCATCCAAATAATTAATAAAATTAAGTTGGATATATATATATATATATGTGTGTGTGTGTGTTTGTGTGTGTGTGTGTGTGTTCGTAAAAATCAGATCTTGTATATCTGTAAAAGAACAATATGAAAAAAGACAGAAGAAAAACTTATGCCTTTCGTCTTCGAAGGGACTTTATCATGGCAAATGTAAGGATTTTATTTTGTAACGGGTATTTAGAGGTATTTTTATGTATGTATACATATGATATTCAGAATCTATAGCACATAAATCAATCCCAATTCAAAATAATTTAAATACTAATTTACACACACACACATATATATATATATATATATATATATATATATATATATATATATGCATACATAAAATACACCACCTACTCACTTTCGTTTATTAGGCATTAAACTGTATAATCTCACGTCCATGAACTTGTCTGTAATTTCCGATACACTGATGAATATTTATGAGTACCCCTATACCAAAAAATTTAAAAACCAATAACATTTTTACTCTTGCATATCATTCGTCATCAGGCCAATGCGATCGATCCTTTCTTTGGCTGTATAGTATGTGCTACGCCATGGCTACATACAGTTTTGAATTCAGAGTTACTTTCTCCTAGACCGGTTGCCACCAAAGGTTATAGAATCCAGTCTTTCATGCTATTTTTTTTACCCATAGCTGGGGAGAAGAAGAGGATTTATACCTTCCTCAAGGGTATTAATACGTAAGGGAAATTAATGGATTTGACTGGAATTTGAACTCATCTCTTTCAATTCCGCAATCCACTGTACCTCTTATATATAAGCACTTGTTACTTAATAAAATCTTTACATTTTAGTTAATAAAGCCCCTCAGAGGACGAAAGGCGAAAATGTACGAATCCACTCTTTTCCCTCAGCTATGGGTTAATTAGTGAGATTTGTATCACTTAAACCATTATTATCTCAATACAAAATTGCCGGCAAAATATTTAGATTCCGGCATTAAATGACTCATAGAGGTGTTGATATGCCACTAAACAAAAACAACCAAACAACTAATTCATTATATTCAATCTAATTATCCGTAATGCCTCCTCCCGATAAATTAGCGTGTTGCCCCCCACCCCCCCAAAAAATTAACATTATATGTAACAGAAAAATAATATATAAGTTGGTCACACCACAATTATGTTGTCTGGAAGGTTGGGTTTTAAGGATATTAAGAAACTGAAAGGATTCTATTAAGAATAAGCTGAGAAAACTTGTCTAAATTATTAAACTAGACATGTTTATAAATATATGTATATATATATATATATATATATATATATATATATTTATATTTCAATAAAGGTGCAATCAATTTACAAATTCATGAATTATTCATACATAAAACATATACAAAGCTTAATGATTAAATGGCGAGAAATCCATCTTCGCGAACAATTCAATAATATACAAAAACCCCGAATCTGTTTATGAATGAAAAGATCCTGTTTTATAAATTTCCGTTGCATTAGATCTTTCTATTTTACAAGCTTTCGTCTGTTCCTACAGACATCCTCAGGTATGAAATAGATTGTGTTCTTGTTTATACTCTCAGTAATAAGTGGACAAATGAAAACAAGGTTGTAATCCGAAAAATGCTATGAGAAATGTGTGTTATAGTTTTGGAACGTGCAGTCGCAACGCTTAGTTTGAATTTAAATTTTAAGGTTAAAGTTCTGCGTTCACGTACAAATATAGCGATAAGAGAATTCTTTTTTAATGACAAATTTTCCGTCAAAGTGGCATGAACTATATTGTTCAATAATTACAGTAATGTCGCACTTATTATCCGAAAGTTGCACTTGGACCAGTTATTTTAATTTCAATAAAGGTGCAATCAATTTACAAATTCATGACTTATTCATACATAAAACAAATACAAAGGTTAATGATTAAATGGCGAGAAATCCATCTTCTTTATAATATTTATAAAACAGGATCTTTTCATTCATAAACAGATTCGGGTTTTTTGTATATTATTGAATTGTTCGCGAAGATGGATTTCTCGCCACATTCCAAAATTAAAACACACATTTCTCATAGCATTTTTCGGATTACAACCTTGTTTTCCTTTGTCCACTTATTACTGAAAGTATAAACAAGAACACAATATTTCATACCTGACGATGTCTGTAGGAACAGACGAAAGCTTGTAAAATAAAAAGATCTAATGCGACGGAAATTTATAAAACAGGATCTTTTCATTCATAAACATATTCGGGGTTTTTGTATATTATTGAATTGTTCGCGAAGATGGATTTCTCGCCATTTAATCATTAAGCTTTGTATTTGTTTTATGTATGAATAATTCATGAATATATATATATATATATATATATATATATATATATATATATATATATATATATATATATATATATTACAAAATGGACAAAGTCCGACATTTTTATTTATTAAAGACATTTTTATGTTCAACGTTCTTTTTATAGATACAAGTATTTAAGTAAATGCTCTGTTTATAATAAACAGTATTAAATAACATTTACCAAGAACGTTAAACATAAAAATGTCTTTAATAAATAAAAATGTCGGACTTTGTCCATTTCGTAATATATGACGTCATTTGTTTACATTCGATACACATTGAGCAGTTATGAATGTACGTGATTCATGGAAATATGAAGTTTATAAACAGTAAATTCGAGCTTGCCTACCGAACGATCCTTGGTGGCCGAGCGGTCAAGGCGCGTCAGCGTAAATGACGGTTCCGTATAGGATGCAGGTTCGAATCCTTGCTAAGTACGAATATTTTCTATGAAAATTTCTGGGACATTCAGGCTGGTAAATGTTATTTAATACTGTTTATTATAAACAGAGCATTTACTTAAATACTTGTATCTATAAAAAGAACGTTAAACATAAAAATGTCTTTAATAAATATATATATGTTTATTTATTTAAAAATATGATTGCAACACGCTACATAAGAGTTCTCAAGTTTCAAAACAAGAGCCGAAAATTTCAATATAATTATTTGAATTAAAGTAAGCTCTGTTCCATCTTCAAGCGAATTTTTTTTTTTTTTTTTAATAACTTATTACTGAAATTTACGTGTTTATTCATTATTTAAATCAAAATTTTCATGGTAACGGTCAGCGCGATTGTTCATATAGAAAGGGGGCAGGGTGTTAATAATTTGTATCAGTATAGAGTTACGTACATAGGTGTCAAGTCAGGGTAAGGTTGGGGTGTCTAAATTTAAAACGAAAGATGATTTCGTCTAGTCTGGTTTACGTGTCTATGGAGATTTATTTTTTTATTTTATTTTATTTTTTCTGAAATGGTTTTGTGTATATAAAAAAAACTGCCGTAACATTTGTTTTTTGACGACTTCATAAAGGGTTATCTTTTTTTGTAGGGTATTTAAGCTATTTATTAGGACGGTGGATTTAAAAAAAAATTATGCTAATTATTCAATGCAAAAATTTGATAATGTCGGGAAACCGTTAACTCATGTCTATTGTTTAATAAATTTTTTTTATTTAGAAACTTAATAATGTGTAGTTTCTCATGTAGGCATAAAGGGCATGGGTCATCCCAAGTTTTACAGGTTCTAGTTTTGTTTATAATATATATATATATATATATATATATATATATATATATATATATATATATATATATAAAGATGTGCATCATTAAATAATTTAGACAAATTTTTTCTGCTTATTCTTAATAGGATTCTCTCAGTTTCTTAGTATCCTTATAAAAGGAAGAAAGAAAATTACCATTTTATTATCCATTTTATTCCTGATTATATTAAATAACTCTCGGTCATAATAGTTTCCTATATATATATATATATATATATATATATATATATATATATATATATATATATATGCACACACACACAAACACACACAAACACACACCAGATTTGGAAAAACGTACAATACTGGAGTTTTTATTTTAATTCACCTTAGTCACAAACGTGGACGCAGAAACACAGCCATCTACTAATGTAAAACCTACCGATATTTGTATCAAAGTGCGCTCGTAAACACACCCGACATCATAATGATAATCAGGTTGTTATTGAAAACTCACCTATACTAATTGTGGAATGGCTTGCTGTTTAGTTGCGGTCAAATGAGTTACACCTGTGAATCAATCAGAAAGCAAGTGACAATTCTGAAAAGAATGCCATTGTCTCAGAAAAGTATTAAAAAAAAAACATAGAGAGACGACCAGGCAAAGCAAAGCAGATGGACGATGAAAAATTTCGTCCGTTCTCTCATGTCCTACTTTATCTGGACATTAAATACACAGAGAGTCGAAAGGATTACTACTACCAAAGTGAGTGCATACATTTACAAGGACCCTCTCATTCTTATGCATTTTTTAAAAGAATTTCACCTCAAGAAAGGCGGGCTGCTACTAGCACGCCAGGAGTTACAGAGAGTGGGAGCGAGAGTAAAGATGCGGGATAGGGGAAAGAATGAAGAGAAGGGCAGGGAATAGATCGAGGCATCTGAAGATGTTGATTGACATTACATTTGAATAGTTGGAGACTATAGTTATCAGGGAAACAAGTAATAGGAAGGGAATTCCATAGACGGAAGGTGAGAGACATGAAGTTATTGGAGTAAAAGACATGGCTATATTTAACCGTTTCGACAGTGAAAGGGTGGGACCGTGATTCCAGCCTAGTAGCACGCTTAAATTCATGCAGTCTGGGAACTAGTGAAAGTAGCTCGTCGGAGTAGTTACCGTGAAAGTATTTGTAGAAAAGACAGAGGGAGATGACGGCACGTCCGTGAGAGAGTGACTGTAGACGAGTTGCCAGATCAGGGCCAACCACATTGCATATCCGTCTCTGGATTTTGTCTAGGACTTTAAGGCGAACAGCGGGGGCACCAGAATATATATGGCAGCAGTATTCCATGCAAGGGCGAATGGTTGATTTATAGATATGCTAAAAGACTTAGACGTTCAACTTTGCACAAAAATATTTCGGCAATAAACATAAAATTATATAACAAGTTCGAAGAAAACATAAATCTCATACTTACTTCAATAAAAAAATAAAACTTAAGTTATTACAAGTTTAAACGCAACGAATTCTTTGCATTTCTTAAGCCGATTATATCAATGAACTCCTGTAAATAGAAACTGAATCTAAAACTCGTCGCTCTTAATGAAACAAGAGATTGTGAAAATGGGACTCCAGTTCTGACCCTCAGTTTCCTCATAGGTAGTCATGCGTTATAAAATGCCGTGATAGATACTTAATTTTAATAACCTACAAATGCAAAAGAAAGCCTCTGCCTTTCTACTTGCATGTCCTTACATACGTCAATATGTCTATCGCCTAATTACGATAAAATAAAATAAAAATCTTATTCGGTATTCGCTCAGATTCAATGTTTTATAATAACGAATTCCACCAATGGTACAGCAGAATAATAACTTTTGCCACCATGGAGATAAAGATGAAATTTAATGTCTTAGATTAATTCAGAAGAAATACAAAAGTAGACATGATTGGGCCGGAATAGTGATCAATTGGGAATTCTATCAATGGTTATATATGCAGGCAAATTAGGACATCCTGGGCATGAAAAAAAGTAAAATTTTTGGTGGAGGAGTTTTCAAATTAAAGCAGGCCATTTGCCCCTAACCAAACCAGGAATCCAATTCATAGGAAACGACGAAGAACATATCACACTTCCTGAATATTCTTCATGGAAAACTGCAAAGAACATGGTAAACAGAAAATGTAAATAAGGTTTTTTCAGGAGTCGAAGGCTTTTTTTTTTTGGTTTCCCTTCTTTCTGCTTTATAGCAATTATTATTTTTTTTTATTTAACGATTCTTTTCAGTACTCTACACTGTATATTTATCTCCT
The DNA here is from genome assembly GCA_963932145.1 of Acanthosepion lycidas. Classification (NCBI taxonomy): domain Eukaryota; kingdom Metazoa; phylum Mollusca; class Cephalopoda; order Sepiida; family Sepiidae; genus Acanthosepion; species Acanthosepion lycidas. The sequence continues at coordinate 76,714,709 of OZ010583.1, read as the reverse complement.
CTTCTATTCAGAGCTTCTTTTCTATCCGCCCTCTTTCTCATCCTCTACCCCTCTTTCTTTTTTTCATTTCCTCTGTTCCACTCTCCTCTACGCAGTATTTCTCTAATATGACGCTCTCTCCATGCCTTTTCCATGCCAGTTTTGCTCTTTCTTTATTCCCTCTCTCTCTCGCCTCCATTTTTTCGCCTCTCACCTTCTCTACCGAGACTTTCTTTCTTTCTTTCTCTCCCATTCTTTCTTCTTTTTTACCTAGCCTCTTTCTTCTCTACAATTGCCTTTTCTCTCCAACTTTCCTTTGCTAGCCAGCCGTTCTCCTTCTGTATCACGCACCCCCTCTCTATTCCTCTACTCCACCTTTCTTTTTCTCTCTCTCTCTCTCTCTATTTCTCTCCCATTTTCTACCATTCCCTTATCATATCTTTTCCTTCTTTTTATCGCTTTCTCTCTACCTCCCTCCCTCTTGCCTCGCTCTCTCTCTCCTTCTCTACGCAGTCTTACTTTTCTTTTTCTTCCCCTCTTTTTAATTCACGAACCCACTTCTCTCTCTTTCCTTCTCTCCCTCGTCTTTCTATCTCTTCCTCCTCTATTCAGCTTCCTCTCTACCTATAACTCGACTTGTTATTATTCGTTAATTCACTCATCCTTGTTTATAACAAGGCCGTTTCGTCTTCAATGATTGATCTGTCTGGATATGAAAGTCACTCAAATTGTACTTTATTTTTAAAGTTAATCTTGCGTTTCTGTTCAAAGCATTTGTTTATATGATTGAACCCAAGTTGTTTATACAGTTCACAGAGAAACACTGTCACTAACCTGTCTCGTCTGATGCTATGAATCTATTCGGCCATTTGGTTTCGTTACTTTATAACTTCTAATCTTTTTTGTGTGTTGCGTTTTAAGTTTTGTTTACAGTTGATTTTATGATTTTTAATATCGCTTTTCACATGCTCTCTGCACGTCCCTGTCAGGTTTGATTACCGCTTTTTTTTTTTCATTAATTTTCCGTGATGTCATATTTTCCATAACCATTTTTTTGTTGCTTCTGAGTTGAGTTGAATCTTCTTCGTTAGACAGTCATCTGTTGCCTTTTTGTCTGTTACTTTTCAGATATACTCTGCGCACGCATGTATCGATCGTTTTTACATTATACTTTATTTGATTTCTTCTTTGAGAATGAATTTTTCAATTAGTTTTATGCGCTGAGCTTTTCTGTATTATCTTTTTTTTCGTTGTCATTATAGATTCATTCTTTTTTTCTGTCTTCCTTTCTTTTCGTTTATCCTGATTGTCTTTTTTTCTATTCGATTATTCTTTCGTTTTTCTCTCTTTCTTTCAGCTTATCTTTATTTTTCTAGTCAATTTTCTTTTTCTTTCTTTCTTTCTATTCGCTTATCTTTTCTTTTCTCCCTTTGTTTCTTTTCATTTTATCCCTATTTTCCTTTCTTTGATTCTTTTTCCCTTTCTGTCTCCTATCGCTATTTTCTATTGTCTATTCCTTTCCTGTTCTTTCTATCTTTCTTTTCGCTTGTCCCTACTTTTCTGTTCTTTCTTTCTTTCTTTTTTTTCTTTCTTTCTTTCTGTTCGCTTACTCTTTCTTTCTTCTTTCTTTCATTTCAATTCAGCCCTATTTTATTTTTGTCATCTTTCTTTCTTTATTTTTTCTATTCGCTTATTTTTATTTTAATTTTTCTTTTCTTTTCCCATTCCTTCTTTCTTTCTTTTTTACTTATTCTTTTTTTCTATTTCTTATTCTTTTTTCTATTCTATTTTCTTTTCTTTCTTTTTTTCCTTCTTTCTATTCACTTATTCGTTCTTTCTTTCTTATCATCCGTTTATTCGTCCTTTTTTCTTTCTGTCTTTCTTTTCGCTTATTTCTATTTTATATTTACTATTCTATGTCCCTTTCTTTTTTTTTTCTTTGTTTCTTTTTATTCACTTATCCTTTCTTTCATTTTTCTTTCTACTCGCTTATTTTTTCTTCTTTTTTTTTTCTCTTTCTATTCCCTTATCTTTTTCCTTCTTTGTCATGTGTAATATGGTTCCCGTTTATAACAGATATCAACACCGGATTCTTTTTTTCTCCTCACAAACTCTATCAAAAAGATCTCTGCAATGAGTAGTTGTACATCATCGTGACTGTGTAAATTCAATGATTTTCGTATTTCTTTTCCTCGGGTTAGAAAGGTGCCAGAAAACTTCATAAGGTTCATTTTTTTCTCAAAATTTTGTTAATTAATTGACTTTTCTGATTAATTTTTTTTCAAGGATTAAATTTTGGATTAGTATATTTTCATTTATCATTTCCTTTTTTCTCATTTTAAAAAACAATTCTTTGGTAATAATAAGTGTGACATTAAACATTTCCTTATAAGGGAACATTCGTCATTCATTGGCTGAACAATTAACATTTCTGTCTATTGAAAATTATAAAATCTTTCACTCTTAAAAGTTATTTTTTTAGGAAAATAGGTTTCTCAATCCACTTACAATAGCACCTACCGTAGTGACATACATTGGAAGTTACAGAGGGCTGACGAATGGTATTAAGAAGGAGGGGCGAGGAGGGAGAGGAAAAGAGGATTGCGATCTTTTTGATACGCATCTCTTTCAGAAAATGATTAGATAATGAGCCTATGGAGGAATTTATAGATCTTTGTCAAAACCGTGTATATTTGATTAAGATGTATGATTAAATATCCGTTAGCATCTCAGACAATTCTTGAGGAAACTAAGATAATTTTGATCTTCTTTCAAGAGGGTATCAACTTTCAACTAATTAGCGGCAATGAACAACGTTTTACCTTACTGTCTTGTCACTGGAGATGAGTAATGCATGCTGTATTACATCAAGCAGACAACGCGAAAACATTTGTAAAGCTACGACACAAAGATCTCGATTTATTTTGGAAAGATATTAGAATAATCCAGAACATTTACTGGGGAAAAACATCAGCATACAGATAGAAAATAAATTGAATAACTACACAAATACATATATATATATATATATATATATATATATATATATATATATATATATATATATATATATATATATATATATATAAGTATGTATATAGATATATATATATATAAATAAGTATGTATGTGTATATATATATATATATATATATATAATTTATAGAAAATAAATTGAATAACTACACAAATACATATATATATATATATAAGTATGTATATATATATATATATAATTTTTTTTTAGATTGAAAATTTTACTTACTGTAAATTAATATTTTGAATTCAAAAAAGATATTAATTTGAAATAAGTAAATTTCTTAATTAAAAAAATACTAACACTGTATTTTATTCTAAATATTAAGCACTTTTAAAAATTCTCTTTTTAAAAATTTAATCCTTATATGTGTGTGTGTGTGTGCGTGCGCGTGTGTGTCTGTGTGTGTTTATGTGTGTAAATATGTATGTATGTATAATATACATTTATACTTAGAATCAGAAAGAAACCGTGAAAATTATTTAGTTCAACCAAGAATGATCTCATTTCTCCCTTTGAGTTGTGCATCTCTCTGTGTGTATGTGCGTGTGTGTGTGTCCGTGCGTGTGTGTGTGAAAAATTCATCTTGTGCCAACGCGTTTCATTTCTAAAGGAACCTTATTAAGTCAAGTGTAGATATTTTATTTAGAAACCGGAGACCTAGTCCTAAATCTGAAGGATGGAATAAACCTCTACTCCTGTTCAAAAGACCTGGGAAGAGTGTGAACCTATCTACTACTATTAAAAATAAATAAATAAATAGTTAATAAACTTTCATAGTTTAGGCGAATTAAAATCTATTTTGTTCTTGACAGGAAACAAGGGCTAGACGGATATAGAAGGAGGAGGAGGAGATGGGTTCATAGCTTTCCCATGGATATTTGCGCGTTAAGTGACTGTAACGAAACCAACTGGAATTCGAACTTTGAAATGTCTCACTCTGAACAGCAATCAATAACAACACTTGCACATCCAAGTAACCCTGTAATAATAATTGTAATAATAATAATAATAATAATAATAATAATAATAATAATAATTTTTGTTTTGTCAGTGGAAAGTGTCATGATGCCATTTCTAACCTAAGCGGGACCCGGAAAGTAATGTGTAAACGCAATTTCAAAGGAAATAAAATAATAATAATAATAATAATAATAATAATATATATATATATATATATATATATATATATAGTCAGCTACAGACCAACTATCTCGATGTATCACAGCCCAACCGATTTGACATCAGTCAAAAACTCTCAAGTTTAGGCCATCAGCGCATTCTACAGAGAAAGGGATTTTTAACGCATTATATACGATATATAAGCATTAACGACTACCAGAAGGCTCAGTCGATAGCGAAGAGCATTTAGCATTAATCAGCAGTAGCCGACAAATTCCCTCTCACTCTCTCTCTCTCTCCATATATATATATATATATATATATATAGGCAGGCATATAGATAAGATTAATACAAATATAAAATTTGTCGCTGATTGATGCTATATTCAGCAACTCTACTCCTGAGTTTCGTAGAGGAGACTTTATGTAAATATCCGGTCCACTCGTCAGGAGATATCAGTAAATGTCTATCAATTTTCTCGTTTTCGTTACTTTTCTATTAAGTTAAAAATACTTTTTCAGTTTTCTGATTGGTATTAGTTCAATTTTTCTTCTTTGCGTGTGTGTCTGTATGTGTGTGCTCGTATGTTTGCGCGTGTATACGGTGCGCGTATATTGCGCGTGTATACGTGTATACTGTAAGTGTGTGCATGTGCACTTGAACTGATTAAACTCGGTTGCTTTGGTCTGTTTGGTTTAGTTTTTCTTTTTTAACTCTTTCAATTTTCGAATAAAATTTTGATCGAACTTGCGAAGAAACTGTCCAAATTCCATATTTGGTCTCTCTCTTTTTTTTCTTTTTTTAAATACAAAATTAAAACAGAAAAGAACATGAATTTTGGACAGTTTATCCGTAATTCTGATCCTGATATAGCACATATTAATTGAACAATGTAAAATCCACCCCCCCCCCAAAAAAAAATGAAACAGATAAAAATTCTCGGTTGAATATAACGAAACGAAAACTTAAAAATCTGGATGTATACTTAAATATACCTTACATATATGTCTTATACCCTATCTATCTATCTATCTATCTATATATATATATATATATTGCGAGTGAGAGAGAGAGGTGGGTGGCTTGCTTGGATATGTCTAAATACATATAATTAAGGTTATATATAAGAAAAACAATGAAACAATCATAAGATCTTCCCTCTAATCGTTGTTCAATCAGGTTTTATTTCCTTTTCCCGCTTATTATGTCTCTTCAAAATGGCGCATCTCTTCTGTTAACGATCCTAAATACGACACCAACAATGGCGTTCTTAAAATGCCGCCAGCTTTTCAAATGATGCATTCTCAGCGTAAAGTTGATAATGTAAATCAACACACCCTGTCAGTAATGACGAGCACGCAAATAACCTTGACCTAAACCACAAATTAGGATCGTGTTCAAGAAACTGTTGTAAAATTAGAAGCTCTGGTTGCCCTGTAGTAGTTTGCAAGTGATTATATTGTTATAGAGCTTATTTTTGCTTTCATCTTCATGGACGCTATCGTTTGCGTTGTTCCACTTTTTGAAAAAGATAAAAGAATTTATTTTCGATAATGTCCACCAGATCCTGAAAAAATAGAGTGAGGATCATGTCAATGGCTAAGATTCTTGTTTTTGTAATCAGCAAAAAAAAATTGAATATGTTTTTCAATCCTTAATGATAAAAGTTTTTTTCTTCTCAAATCAAATACTCGTTGGATTTTTTCATTTTTTCTAACACAGTATATTATTATTATTATTATTATTATTATTATTATTATTATTATTATTATTATTATTATTATTACCAGGTTACGTGGATGTGCAAGTGGTGTTATTGATTGCTGTTCGGAGTGAGACATTCGAATGTTCGAATTCCAGTTGGTTTCGTTACAGTCACTTACGCGCAAATATCCTTGGGAAAGCTGTGAACCCGTCTCCTCCTCCTAGCTATGGGTTCAACGGTGGGGCTTGTGTCTGGAAAACTCATTAATGTTCTCAAACAAAATTGTTAATGCCAAAATATTCACACGCAAAAAAAAACCCTCAAAAATAAAATAAAAACAATTGGTCTTATCCAAAATAAGTTTCGTCTTTAACTAACAGCCATAAAATCAAAATCCAGATTAATCAACATTGCCAGGCTGCTTTTTCATTGTATTATGAATATATACTAAATTTAGTTTAGTAAGGCATAACGCTAAATAATAGGCAATATTATTGAGAATAGGACGAGTGTGTTGCCCTAACCTTTTCAGTAGGGGAGAACATGCTTGTCTTAAAATCAGTATTGTTCAATTTGGCATTGAAATCGAGAGTAAAATACTTGTCCGTAAAAATCTTCTATAAAAGGATTTTTGATTCAGATTTTCTGGAAGACTTAAGAAATTCTCTGTTCCAAATAGCAGAAAATTAAAAATCCGTTTATTACATGAGCATCGAGTTAAAATTTTCTTTGTAACAACAATTAATGTGTAGAATAACTTAAGGAGAGTAATCTTCTGTCAATTTATTTTATCTCCTTTTATACACCAAGTATCGTAGTCGATCATGGTTCTTCATAACTTTTTTTTTTTTTGTTATTCTAATTAATATTTACCCCATTACACTATCTCCCCCCACTTGATTCATGGTCTGACATCCAGTCACGCAAGCTTGTTAATTCCGTTACTCACTGTTTTGTTTTTTTTTTGTTTGTTTGTTTTTGTTTTTTGTTTTTGTTTTTGTTTTCTATGCCTTCCTTCCTCATTGTGTTATAGAAATTACACTTGTTTCTTTCTGGTTGAAAATACTAACTTTCTTATTGTCCTTATTTTCCTTAAACTTTCTCCTGTTCTGTCTTTTCGATCACATATTTGTTGCCTCAAGTTTTCTTCGTCTATGAATAAATTGTTCATCATCCACTGCTATATAGGATATTAAATATTACATTTTCGGTATTATATTTTCCGTCAGACGACAGGAATTATAATACCAAATTCCGATGGTGCATTGGAGCAACGAAAGATGCCTCTGAAAGCTAAAACAAAGTATTAAGAAACAGGAACATTTTATTAGAAAATTTCTTCCCATGTGAAGAGGAGACTTGAGGCAAGAGATATATTTTTAAGTCTTTTTACATGTGTGCAATATGGAGGTTTTAAAGAAAATGCCAAAAACGGGCGTATTTAATTAGGATGAGAAAGAATTTACATTTCTTACACACATAATGAGAAAAGAAGTCTTGTAAAATCTGACAGTCACAAAACATATCAAAGTCAAAGGTAAAATGAACAGGGGGTAGTGGGACATCTAACTGATTAGCTTGGGTAAATGAGATGCGGAATGGTGGGATTTATGGCAGTAATACAACTCTTGTTAATAGCTACAAGAGAGAGGAATTTGTGGAGCGCCAGTACCGCTGACGCCCTGAAGGATCACGTTATACAGAACAATAAGAATTAAAATTTACAATAGAAATGCAATGCGCAGTAGTATATAAACATACAGGGTGGTCCGAAAGTCTTGCCATTCCTTACCAAAAAAACTAATGAGAACAATAGAAGAACAAGTGATACACTAATACAGTTTATTGACTTTCATTGACCCTGTCACACGTCGATAAGGTCTGTATGAACACCATCGTTTTCGTGTCAGCCATTTGAAATAGAAAATTATATTATGTAGGGGTGTTATGACCGTCGGGCCTCTCTGTAGATTAATATTCATTTTATGGAAAAAACATGCTGCAAAATATTTTTCTGAATCCTTTCTGCTTTCTATTCTCGGCTAACATTCTCGACTGGCATGAAGTGGAAAGATTGTATTGAATCAATTGATAGGTTCGCTGCTAGGAAAGTTGATTCACTGTGTATTGTTAGACACTTTTTCTCGTCCGATTCTGTTTTAAATATTGACTACCATTCGTCCATGCCTTGACTATTGGTGCTACATATGGCCTGGTGATAAAATCCAAAGAATCTGCAATGTTATTGGTCCTAAATTGGCATCTCGACTTCATTCACTTTCCCACCACCGTAATGTAGCTTACCTTTTACTTTTCCATCAATACTTTCATTATAATTGTCCTGATTAACTTTCCTGGTACCTAGAATTCATGAATTTAAGCACTGTTCTAGATTGACAGGAAGGTCTCATTATGTTACAGTTGAAATGGCTAGATGCAACCGTAAGTTCTATGCTAACATTTTCTTCCATCGCACTCCTCGCTTGTGGAACTCTCTTCCGGCTTGTTGTTTCCCGGTCAACTTGATCTTCAAAAATTTAAATGCAATGTCAATCGTTATCTACTGTCTTTTTAATTCCTGTTCTTTTATTGTTCTTGTTCTTTAATAATATTATTCCTTTTTTATATTCTTTCACACTGAGTAAACCCCTGCGTTTTGGTGGCTTTATTGTCTTGCTTGCGGTGAAAATATTTTTTTAAAAAGTGTATTTTAAAGTATAATGCATCATGATATTACAAGCAGGATTTACTAAACAAGTATGAACAAAATTTAATTCAACTTAGTCTCTCTTTTTTTTTTTTTTTAGGCATTTCACCCAAAGCAAGGCGGGAAGCCACTAGGACGCAAAGGGTTACAGAAAATATAGAGCGAGATCAGATAGGAGTGATAGAAGAGAGTATGAGGAGAAGGGTAGGGGATAGATCAAGGCAACTGGAGATGTCGATTGGCATTACACTTGAATAGCTGGAGATTATAGCTCTCAGGGAAACTGGAATAGGGAAGGGAGTTCCACAGGCGAGAGGTGCAATACATGAAGCTATTAGAGTAGAAGAGACGGCTACATTTAGGAGTTTCGACAGTGAAGGGGTGAGAGCGGGATGCAAGCCTCGTAGGGCGCTTGAATTCATGGAGTCTGGGAACCAGCGAATGCAACTCCTCGGAGCAATTACCATGAAAGTATTTGTAGAACAGACAGAGAGAGGCGACGACGCGTCTGTGAGAAAGTGACTGTAGACGAGATGCCAGAGCAGGGCCAATTATATTGCATATCTGCCTCTGGAGCCTATCAAGAACCCCTAGGCAAACAGAAGTGGCAGCAGACCATATATGGCAGCAATACTCCATGCAAGGGCGAATTGTTGATTTGTAGATCTGGAGGATCGATTTCGGGGAGAAAAATTTCCTGGCGCGGCACAGTGAGCCAACTTTCCTTGCGGTGGACGAGGTAATTGACTCAATGTATTTGTTCCATCTCAGGTCAGCAGTCAACGTGAGACCGAGCAGCCGCAGAGAGTTGCTCTCGAGAAGTTGAGCGTCAGACATTCTAATGGAGGGCAAGGAAGGATCTCTGTGGTGATTAATAGAAAGCAGTTTTGTTTTTGAAGCGTTAAAGTTTACCAGCCAATTCCTGCCCTAGTTCACAACCGATTGGTGGTCCTTTTCGAGACGCACGTCCAGGTTAGTTTTGCCAGTGACAATAGATTTGTTTTTGAGGCAGGAATAAATTGTGGTGTCATCCGCGTAGATGCCAACTTGGGAATTTATGGCATCAGGGAGGCCGTTTATGTATATAAGGAATAGAGTGGGTCCTAGGATGGAGCCTTGAAGAACACCTGCGTTCGTGGGATAGGAACTGGAGGAGAATCCGTTGAGAACGACCTTCAATTCACGGTTTGACAAGAGTGATTGTATTAGGTCACACAATAGACCCGTAATGCCATAACCCTGGAGCTTACGAAGAAGGCCAGCATGTCAAACCCTATCAAATACTTTGGCGATGCCACGGCACGAGTTTCCCCGTTATTTTGAAGAGCTCGGTAGACAGTTTCAGTGATGGCCGTAAGCACATCAGCTGTAGATCGGGCAAAGCGGAAGCCATATTGCTTGTCTGAGAGCAGATAATGGGATGTGAGGTGGTTAACCACCTCGGTATTGATTAGGGCTTCGAAGACTTTGCCGAAGAGGGGTAGGAGACTGATAGGACGGTAATTAGAAGGGTCAGAGGGGTCGCCAGAGTTCTTGAAGATAGGAAGAATCGAAGAGGACTTCCAGCAGTCCGGAAAACAAGATTCCTTGAGGCAGTAGTTATATAGTTTAGAGAGGGCGGGAGCTAGTTCAGGGGCGCATTTCTACAAGACAATGACTGGTATCCCATCTCCACCACTAGTCTTGTTGGAGTCTAAATTGGAGATAACGCCCAATATCAGAGACGAGGTTATATGTAGCCCACTCAATAGAGCCTCAGTTCTAAGAGGGAAGTCGGGTATGAGTACACCGGAAGAGTCGAGCGTCGAGTTGAATGAAAATTTCCGAGCAAAGCATTCAGCCTTGTCGGCAGAGGAGGTCAGGACTTCGAACTGGTTGAATAAAGGAGGTATAGAGGGTTTGAAATTGTTCAATACGCTCTTGCAGAGACGCCAGTAATCTTTGGAGCCAAATTTGCGAGATGCAATACGCTCCTTCATCTGAGCCGCAAATAGTGACTTAGCATCGTTGAGGACACGCTTACACTCGTTACGTGCGGAGGCAAAGAGACGTCTATTGCAGACAGACATGTCGCTACGGAATAGGTGAAAGTAGTGGTTCCTATGGGCGATGGCGGCTGAGCAAGCAGCGGAGAACCAGGGGGAGGAGCGCGACTTGACCCTATATTTCCTTGATGGGATGAAAGCGTCGATTCCAGTTTTAACCCAGGATGAGACCTCAGAAGCACATTCTTGAACGGGGAGCGTAAAGACTCCATCCCAGGAGACATCGCGGAGGAAATCACGGAACGCGTCCCAGTCAGCTCGTTGATAGTAGAACGAAGTTCTAGTGGTAGGAGGTTCTTTATAGGGGGTGGAGTTGAAGGAGATGTTAACTACCGCATGATCAGAGTTACCAAGAGGCAAAGTTGCGAGGCGCTGCAAGACTCTGGGATGGAGGTAAAACACAGATCGGGAAGAGAGGCTTTACCTTCCCGGTTGAAGGCAAAACGAGTGGGGAAGTTAACTATCTGCGTGAGGGATTGAGAGACTGAACAATTGAGCGTTTGAATGCCTGCGTGGTCACTAGTAGCATTCTTAAGCCGCAAGGTATGATGGGCGTTAAAGTCGCCAAACACAAATATGTGAGCAAACGGGTGTAGGGAGAGAACCGTGTCTATGCTGTCAGAAATGCTATCGAGTATCGCACAGTCTTGAGAGGATGGAGAGCGGTAATGGAAGAAGAGATAGCTTACCGCATTGAGGAGAGATAGTCGGAGACACATGTACGACTGGTCTGGCGATTCGAGAGAGAATTCTCTGGCCAGAGGGAGATGTTCCTTGACGTAGACACCAAAGTCATGCATGTGGATTACAGAGTCTTTTCTGAGGAGAGGAAGGTAGCCTTAGTTCGAGAGATCAAAGGAGGGATAGACATAAAGGTTGGTCTCACAGAGACTAAAATTGCGAATTTCACCAACAAGAAACACTTCAATTACTGTTTTATTTTAACAGAACACTCCCTGGTGTTAGTGAGGAATCAGATTTGACAAGAATTGCAACTATATTTGAAATCGGCGAAACCTGTCAGCAGGAAGGAGAAATATGATATTGTTGTGGAGTTATTTCACAGTGGAGGCTTGTATTTGTACTAAGTCGGTCCTAAAATAGTTTCGACGTACAAAACGTTAGGAACTTGATATAATAGGTATAACGCAGAGTAATCTAGTTGTGGTCGCTGGTATTTTCGTATTCGACTAACTATCGACCGACATCGACTCACTGACTGACTCACTGACCGACCATATCCAGTCACCCCCCCAACGAGGGCGTCATGTGGCACAAGGCCTTTTTAACGTGGAATCTCCGAGCCCGTGGGATCTCCGAGCCCGTGGGCTCGGCCAAAAATATGCCCATTGAACCTGTATAAACGGGTTCAGGGTCGGTTTACCTCCTCGAAAGAGAATCCGCCCTTCGGCGTAGCCTCCTTCGGGTTCCTCCCCGCCCGAAGGCAGGGAGTTCAACCGATAAGCCAGTCGACTGACTGAACGACGATATTCAGTCACCCCCTCCCACGAGGGCGTCATGTGGCACAAGGCCTTTATAACGTGGGATCTCCGAGCCCCTGTGCTCGGCCAAAAATATGCCCATTGAACCAGTATAAACGGGTTCAGGGTCGGTTTACCTCCCCGAAAGAGAATCCGCCCTTCGGCGTAGCCTCCTTCGGGTTCCTCCCGCCCGAAGGCAGAGAGTTCAACCGAACAGCCATCCGACTGACTGACTCGACGATATTTATTACCGTATTTACAGTAAATGTGGCACAAGGCCAAGAGAGGGGTTGGGAAAAAGGACAGTCATCATTTGTCTTAATTTAAACTTAGCTAGCCACAACCGCTGACCCAAACATACGAAACAATAATCCTACCACCAAAAAACCACATACCTAATTACCTTTCTTACAACCACCAAAATACCTCATTGTCTCAATGAGAATCCTAATTAACCCCATATGTACAAATAATGTCTGGGGGGGGATAAAATATAACAAGTAAAAACGACCCCAATGAATATATACAATATGACTTAAAATTATTTACATGAAACTAAACCAAATCCTATTAGTAATACCCCGCCCCCCCACAAACCCTAAATGTGACAGTAAAATCAATTAACTGGACGAAATCGACACGGGACTTTATAAATATAGAAAAACAATCATCCCTCCCAACCATACACACAGGCACGCACCGATTCAGACACAACAAATACGAAAATACACACCCTCGAAACGAAAGGCGTCCCGCATTCACCAGAGAACTGAAAATACTGACCACCTAACAAGAAATGAGATGGGGAGTTAAACTAAACAAAAAGAAAAGGGGACAGAAAAAAAAACCGACTCTCTCGTTACTCTTACTACTCCGACTTATTATAGGTGGAAGAGTCTATTAACTATAGAATAGGTGTGTTTCACTATAACAGATATTAATAGAGGTTTTGTTTCATAACTACGTCTCCCGACAATAGGGTAGAAAAATGAGACAGTAATCATGCTTTCGAAATGATTAACTTTTACATATAGGCGATGTAGGCGTCCTGTCAGGATTTATCATCAGGAGGAGGGGCACAATTTTAACAGGATATGATGACAGACAAAAAGATCTACGAGGAACTAAAGGAATGCTAGAAGAAAAGAATAACTAGCAATTTTAAGAAGAAAGAATGCGTGGTTATTAGCAAGAGGGAAAACACGAGATGCGAGCTCCAAATTTCAGACCTCAAAATCTTAGAAATCTTTTAACAGATGATGGAAAATGTTGTCCAAGAAATTTCAACTGTCTCTTTGTGATGTTAAGTATAAGTTGCATTTTTGTTTGCATTGTCTCTAAAACTTCGTCATTGCTCATATGCTCAGTACATGGTATTCTCAACATCCTTCTGTAGAACGAAATTTATGTTGCCTCAAGTTAAAACTGAGAATTGTCATCACTGTAACATGAGTCGACGTAATACTTTAATATTATCAATCCACAAATTAGGAAGCACAAAATATAGGAATCACTTTTTTATATTAAATCTACTTGGATTTAATCTCCGTAAAATAAGGAAGGCTTTATGCTTATGTTGTGACCAAGTAAATGGTTAAAGAAATAAGAAAACAAGTGTTGCAGATATATCATATATTAAACAGTAAGTACAACAGGAGTATTACAAGACTAGTGAGTGTGTGTCGGTTGACCCAGCGTTCAATCTATTCAACTGTTCCTCGAGGCCTTCTCTCCTACTAGGCGGAAGAGTCCAACATAGACTCTTTAGAGGGAGGACACCGCAACAGCTTACTTATCGCTACCAATAAACTGTACCTTTCTTCTATGTGCCGTGTCCCTTCATGAAGTTGGCGATCATGTCTCTCCACAATTTCCTTTTCTTTTTAGCTCTTAATAAAACTGTTTTTGTTATCTCTCCTAAACCTTGTCCTGCCATCCATTTCCACAAAATCACTTGGTAGGTTATGCGTTGTTTTCTTTTGTTACTCTCGCATTCAGTCCTCCCTGTGAGTATCAATTTTCCAAGCCCACTTTACTCAGTATGTGGCCTAGAAATTTCAACTTCCAGATGTTAAGTATGAATGTTTATTTTGCTTCCATTCTCTTAAAACTTCGTCGTTTCTCAAGTGTTCGGTAAATGATATTCTCAACATCCTTGTGTAGAACCACATTTCCGTTGCTTCAAATCACTTTTTCATCTGTGAAGCGATTGTCCAGCATTCGCTGCCATATAGGAGGACTAATGAAATGTTTCTGCTTCTTGATACTTTGCTTAGCTTTTGGATGGCATACTTTACTTATTTTAAATTTATCATCATCTTTACAAAATGAAATTCTTATTACCACAGGAATCAAATGATGATGACAGGCCAAGATTTATAATTTATTTTTCTAAATTACTTTTAAGTTTCATTATCCAATCTCTATGTTGTGCTTTAAACATTAAAATGGAAATGATAATGACAAATTAAAGAGTTTATATTCATAATAATCACGTTTTACTATAGAAATAATTTCGAAACGTGGAAGAAAGGAATGTTCTGTAACCAGGAATAAATGCTTGTGTAATTTAGAGAATATATATATATATATATATATATACATATATATATATATATATCCGCAGTGATGAGCTGTGATAGAGCAAAACAGTCTGTCTGTGGATGACATTATATATATATATATATATATATATATATATATATATATATATATATATATATATATATATATGTATATATATATATATATATATATATATATATATATATATATATATATGTATGTATATATATATTACAGAAACATTTGTTATCGGAATGCATTGAAATTATGAAGAAACGAATTTGCAGCAAGTCAGAATGAATGAGAGTATTACAAGAAGAATATTAATGCATAATATATCAAAAGATTACTATAGAAATACAATGAAATGAGAAAGAAAGCCATTCTTTACTGAGAATTAATACAAGCGTTACTAATAGAATTGGGCGACACGCACACACACACACACACACACACACACATATATATATATATATATATATATATATATATATATATAAAATAGATAGGTTGGTTGATAAAACAATGCCAAATAAAAGGGTACCAATATGATCAATACGAAAAATATTTATTAGATATTAATTATTAGCCACAAGACAAACATGAAGCACGGAAATTAAGCTTTTAAGTCCGGAATTTTCGGACACGCCTGTGTCCTTCGTCAGCGGTGCGAGAAATAAACAGAGATACGGGGAAGACTCACCAACGGTCGTCACTGTAGCTAAAAAGATTTTTCGGATTTTCACTGATGATATTTAGCAACTTGTATCCATTTTCCATTGCTAATTTGTTACAACTTGTTGTCCAATCGTTGCTGAATTTTGTATCCTTTATTTTCATATATAACATATAAACATTAATTGTTTATTTATTATTGTTTATTCATTTTAGGTTTGATAATGATTAGTGAAAGAATTACAATTAGCGCCAATTTATGCTACCCGTGGAAAAAAAGGGACTAAGTATAAGCACAGCGTCAAAATAAATTATTGGTGTGGAACGCCCGGGAAATGTCAACAAACGTGTAGCACAAAACTGTTTCATTCGTTTAAAAGACAGAGACACCGGCGTCGAAGGCAAAACAATGTCAGGGAGATCTCCTGTTGTGGAAGATGAAGGCTTTCCTTAAATGGGTGAATAACAGACAAGCATACGTACACTATCGGCTGAACGGTGTTCTTCTCAAAGCACAACCAATCAACACCTTCATAAGCTCGGCCTTGTGAACAGACGTTGTCGAGAAGTTCCTCGTGAACTGACCAATGACCAGGTTCAACAACGTGTGAACACTTGTAAACAACTGCTACCAATGGCCGTTTTTGGCATCGAATTGTAACTGGGGATGAAACTAGGATGTATTTTCGTAATCCTAATAAGAGAAATCAGTGGCTTCGTTCCGGCTACAAAACCTGTTTTTAATCAAGGAGTTTTGAACAGAAGGTCACATTTTACGTTTGGTGGAATTAAAAGTATGTGTTGCACTTTGAGCTTTATTCCAGATGGCCATGCTGTAAACGCTGACCTTTATGCTCAACAGGGAGTATATGATGATTCAAAAGCCCGCTGCCCGAAATTGGTCAATCGAAGGTGTGCACTCCTACAATATGACAATTTCTCAGCACACACTGTAACAGGGGCGCAAATTTAAAGAACTTTAGGAACTTCATGTGCAGCCTCAACCTGCCTACAGTCCAGACTGTGCATTATCAGATTACCACTACGGTTATTCAAGAATGGGGAGGTGGTTGTAAACGGGTGCAGAGAGTTTTATGCCTATAAACCAGCTAAATAGTATAAGCGTTGGAATTAGGCTGCTGGGACAGCGATAAAACAAACAATAGAATATGGTGGGATATATTTTGATGAATAAGCAGTTTTTGCATATAATTTGTTTGAACTATTAATTAAAACTGGAATACGATAAAAAAAAAACGTTTGATTCGACTTACTATATAAACTTTTACTACACACACACACACACACACACACACACACATATATATATATATATATATATATATATATATATATATATATATATATATATATATATATATTATGTATATATATATATATTATAAAAGTTTATATACTAGGTTTAATCACACGTTTATATATATATGAACTTTAACTATTGATATATATTTCCAACGAGGAAGGAAGTAATTTTTATTGGTCAAGGATTAATGCAAATATTACCGTGAGAACAATCTATTACCTTATTGAAGTTAAATATTTTTTCTACAGAAATACATTTAAAATGAAGAGGAAAGGAATTTTGTAATGATTAGGAATTAATGGCAGTATAGGACTACTATATGCATAACAGTTAACCATTTCCTATAGAAATGCATTGCAAAAATGACATTATGGGTGTTATAGAATTAAGAAAAGTGATGGTGACACAGTAGAATTATTATACGTAGGATTTGTAAGCATTTATTCTAGAAGTGTATTACAAATGATTTTAATATAGAAATGTACAGAAAAGTATTTTCATATCAATCTGTATTGCAAATTGGAAGGTATTTTCAATGGTTAGGATTTAAGACAATTATTAACAAAATTGGTCTATTAATATTTTAGTACTAAAACATTACGTTAGGAATGAATTTTCTTCGAAACTTACCATTTGATTTGACCGACTAATGGAAATATTTGTAAATGAATTCTTGCCAGGAGATTTTATTATATTTATCTAAGTTATGAAGTAATTACAAAATGACTTTTTCTTTTTGAAAGTTAATGAGCTTCGTTTTCGCAGTAAGAATAAAGCTACTCGTTTGATGTTGTTTGATTAAAAAAGAAATCTTCCTGGTTTAATTACTGAAACCGATGAAGGATGCGTATAACCCCACATCCCCAATTATCTATAGAGGTATTTTTATTGATCTTTACAACTTGTATCTGTTTGTTTGCATTAGAGGAATAGATTCATTACAGTGTCGGCAGATGGCGCCAGGTGTCAATACATTTTATCTCAATTTGGCACTTGTAAAAGATCAATTATCAGTTGTATCACTAAACCATTGAAAGAATAACATATTCATAGTTTGTTTCTTTCTTGCGTTTTCATAAGTTTTATATACCGCCCTTCTCTTATTCCTTTTTCTGCATTTTTATTTCACTTACGTACAAAGTGGAAAAACGATAAAATAAAAGATATGGAACCCGAGAATTGAGGATAAGATGAAATTATTGGAACTGATCAGAATAAGGTATTTTATTTAGAAGAGGAGGTTAATGGTGCACTATAAATGCATTGACAATAGCGATATTATTTAATCAGGAATCCTTTTATTGTTTGATTTTGAGCAAATGCGATACATAATAATCGTTATTATCAGAGGGGAGTGTTCAAAAAAAAAAATAGAACATTAAAATAAATTCTGTATTACATAAAAATATAATTTATATATTAAAGAAAATATATGTTACAGAAAAATATAAGTTATGATTTAGGAAAAAATAGGATTTACATGTTACAGAAAAACATAATTTATATGTTGCAGAAAAATAGGATTTATATGTTGCAGAAAAAAAGAAAAAAAGAATTTCCGAAGATGCATCAGGATTGCGAAGGAGGCCTTCCAAAAGCTAAGAAAAGTATTAAGAAACAGAAATTTTTTGTCAGAAACAAGGAGAAGAATACTGAACTATTATGTAATATCAATCACCCTATATGGCAGTGAATGCTGGAAAATCTCCTCACAGATGAAGATGGACTTGAAACAATGGAAACTTGGTTCTACAGAAAAGAATATACAATGTGAGCAAGGACGAAAATTTAGAGAAAATGGGAAGAAAAATGACATGTTTACATCAGAAAGAGATAGCTGAAATTTCTAGGGACCTTAATGAGGAAAGAACAGCTTGGGAAATTTGGTACTCACAGGACAGAATGAAAGGAAGATTGACCGGGAAAACAACGCATAACTTACCTAGCGAGCTTGACTGGCAGAAGAGGGTTTAAGATAGAGAATAAAAGATAATATATATTAAGAGGCTACAAATGACAGAAAATTGTGAAGAGCTATGATGTCTAACGTCCTGATAGAATACGAACATAGAAGAAAGAGAAAATATAATTTATATATTTCCGAAAAAATTAATTCATATGTTACAGAAAAGCAGAATTTAAAGGGTACAGTAAAATATAATTTATATGTTGCAGAAAATATAATTTATATGTTGCAGAAAATATAATTTATATGTTGCAGAAAATATAATTTATGCTAATGAATACTGCTCGTCAAAATATTTTCCATGGAAATAGCGTGAAAGCAGAATAGGCTTGGAACGTTTTGTCTGTGAGAATGCATGTGTAGAGTGGAAAATAATTAATCGCCTAAAGGGCCGACGGACTTACGGCATTTAGCCTCGAAGGCGCATTACGGGCGTCCGGCGACGGCGAACGAAGGCCGGCCAGCAGCTTCGACGGACCTTCTAAGGCGCATTACGGGCATCCGGCGACCGCGAACGAAGGCCGGCCAGCAGCTTCGACGGACCTTCTAAGGCGCATTACGGGCGTCCGGCGACGGCGAACGAAGGCCGGCCAGCAGCTTCGACGGACCTTCTAAGGCGCATTACGGGGATCCGGCGACCGCGAACGAAGGCCGCGTAAAAGCATTTGAACTCTGTCAAGGATGAAAAAAAGGAGTGACAGATCCAGCCCTGATATGACAGCAATACTCAATTTTTTTTATGTATCTTCTATTCATCGCAAAATCTTTATTAGAATTTTTAAATGCCATCTTTTCAAGACGAAGGCTATCCTTTCTATCCATAGATATTTTGCTTCTTTAAAAGCTTTCAAGACATAGACGGTCATAGCTCTCTACAGTTTCCTGTTGTTTATTACATGTGGTCTGCTATTTCTTCATGAGAAAGATAGTATAAAGATTTGCCTTCTCCACAGTTTGAGATTCAAAGATTTAGCATTTATTCGCAGTTAGTGTTGGGAGATGGAATATCTAAAATAACCATAAGTTTATATTTCATATATTCAGATATTTTTCCATTTTGTTATTCAATCACCCAGTAATAGTCAGATTTATAATTTTCATTATATATATATATATATATATATATATGAATCGAGAGATAGTACACATGTACTTCTTACAATATGTAGGATTAATAGACCGGTTAATGAAATGACAACAAAATGAGAATAACATTGGCAATAAGATTGATGGTATTTATTATATATAAGGTTTTTGACTAAATTGGAGCTCGAAGAGAAAGACTTTAAAGTCGGAATTTTCTGACATGCATGTGTCCTTTTTCAATGAGACAAGGAATAAACAAAGAAGTTGAACTTATTCTTCCCAGTAATGTTTGTTGTTGTTGGTTAGAGGGCTTCCTGTGGAAACTACATTCTCTGATTAA
>OZ010583.1:76664676-76687176 GCA_963932145.1 Acanthosepion lycidas | reverse complement strand
GTTGTCCATTGAAGACCATTTTCATAGCATTCCTTTACTCCACCAATCCCCGGAGCCGCCATGTCACGCACGCGCAGTTGACTCATTCGTATCCCCTTCATATTCCATTGACAAGGAAGAAGTTTCACTCAGACATCTTTCAAAGGACTTCAACTTTGTGGTATTGATTCCTGGCAGGATTCTTACCCGATGGAAGTGGATGCAAACAGTCTCCAAGCAGATCAATTTGGTGGTATTAATAGGGCCAACCTGGTGGCTATTCGCCAACTCTTTCCTATTGAAGAAACACGAACTGACCTACTGCATATGCATCTGATACTCCCTAAGTTGAATGCGAATGTGATTTGAGCCAGTCAATTCGATCCAGATGTTACAGTTCACAATCACTTGTTAGTCACTCAGCTCACCACGATAAGCGATAATGCTTTCGATAAGTTATTCGAGAAACATATGTGACACCGTAGGTTGACGGGTGTCAATGGTCCCTAAGATTTCAGGAATATTATGATTAGTCCTTTGGCAACATCTATCATGCAACGTTCAAAGAATATTTCACGTCATCTGAGAGCAGCTTAGCCCGTGTTCACTTTCACTCTCCAAATGTTAGAGGAGAACAGATATAACTGTCGTGAAGGCAATGGTGCCTTGTACAGTTACCTGCATATATTGTTATCGCATGCTATATATATATATATATATATATATATATATATATATATATATATATAAATTAGGATAGGGAACAAATATGAAATGTTTATAAATCTAACATGTTTCGCTTCATCAGAGCATTAAATATGTAGAAAAAAGAAATAAAGAGAAACATTTTGTCGGATTACATTTCATATATATATATATATATATAAAATTAATTATTTTGAATATAAAATTTGTCACTTAGCTGATTGATGTTATATTCAGCACCTCGATTCCAAAGTTTAATATACAAACTTTTTGGTAATGTTTCAGTTCACTCGTCAGAATGTTTCAGCAATTGATTGTGGAGCTGTACAAAAGGCGTTGCGGTCAGAAATAATTATTTTCTTTTCAATTACTTACTTTTCATATTAGTACAGACTGAACACTCTTCAATGTTTCATTCTCTACTGCCATGAAATGGGACGATTATATTGAATCAGTTACTATGTCTGTTGCTAGAAAAGTTGTTTCATTGTGTTCTTGATCTCCTTTAAAACTACCATTTGTCTATGCGTTGGATATTGCTGTCACATCTGATTTGGGGGTTGTGTAATATATTTAGATATTCTTGACAAAATCCAAAGATCTGCAAAAAATATTTTTAATCATTTCACCCAAGCAAGCAGTAATGCCACTAGAACGCGGTTAGAGAGCGCGAAAATTAAAGTGAAAGTGAAAGTGAAAGAGAAGACTGAGAATAGGGAAGAATAAGGAAAGAACAAAAGATGAGCGCGATTCGTTAAGATGGCGATTGAAGTCGCATTCAAGCTTTTTTGAAGATTGCAGTTATCAGGGAACCAAGTAAATGGAAGGTTTTTCCATAGGTGGGAATTACGTGAAAAGAAGCTGTTAGAGTAGAAATGTGTTATTGGTCCTAATCTGGAATCACGGTTTCAATCACATTCTCACCGCCTTAACATCGCTTCCTTTTGCCTTTACGATAAATACTTATAATTTAGAAAGCAGGAATTATTAGAAGTATCCATAAATTCTATTGTAATATTTTCTTCCCTCGGGCTTCGCGCTTGTGGAAGACTGTTCCAGATTATATATTTCCTGTCACTAAGGATATTAAAGAATTTAACTACAATGTCATCATCTTTTATTTCCTTTGTTACTGTTCTTTTATAGTCCTCTCCCCCTCAATAACGTTTTCTCAGTTTATTCCCCTCTCAGTACGTCTGATTTTATCGGATGAAATGATAAAACAAACAACTTTCTTTTCCGCTACCTAATATCCAATTATACTCGCTTTTTTGCTCTATATTCTCTTTCTTTTCACTTTCTTCGTCCCTTTGTTTTCTGTATTCCCTATTCTGGAAATATCTTTTTAATCACCTTCTTCGTTTACTCTTCTGTAGTTTGAACTTAACATGGCTTGGGCTTAAAATGTCAGAGTGGTACACGTCAGTGTCTCACATCAGTTTTACAGGTGGTAGAAAGAAATCAAAATACACAGTTTGACTTTGATAATGAAAATATATACAAAAGCGACCGGCCAGACAAAGGAGGGTCACAGAATCAGAAGCAAAATAGAGCTATTAAAATATTCTTGTTATTCCGTTCAGGCAGAAGTGCCAGACAAAATGGTTATCATATTTGGCAGCAGAAGAAACACCTTCTTACTGTTGACCCGTTATTTTCCTAGCCCATATATTGCGAATACAGTAAGGAGTCATAGACAAAATTGAATTTCTTCCGATTTTATCTCTCGATATTCTTGCGAGGAAGCATCTCGCCTGTTACATTGATACTTCTTCATCTTTTTCTTCTTCTTCCTTTTCTTTTTCAGTGCTGCTTTTCAATGCTTCTTCTTCAATGGCCCTTCTTCAATACTTCATAAATGCCTATTCAATGCTTCATCGTTTTCTTCTTCTTCATCATAATCATCATCAACTTCTTCTTCTTCTTCTTCTTCTTCTTCTACTTCTTCTTCTTCTTCCTTTTCTTTTTCAGTGCTGCTTTTCAATGCTTCTTCTTCAATGGTTATTCTTCAATACTTCATAAATGCCTATTCAATGCTTCATCGTTTTCTTCTTCTTCATCATAATCATCATCAACTTCTTCTTTTTCTTCTTCTTTTTCTTCTTCTTCTTCTTCTTCTTTTTCTTTTTCAGTGTTGCTTTTCAATGCTTCTTCTTCAATGGTCCTTCTTCAATACTTCATAAATGCCTATTCAATGCTTCATCGTTTTCTTCTTCTTCATCATAATCATCATCAACTTCTTCTTTCTCTTCTTCTTCCTTTTCTTTTTCAGTGCTGCTTTTCAATGCTTCTTCTTCAATGGTCCTTCTTCAATAATTCATAAATGCCTATTCAATGCTTCATCGTTTTCTTCTTCTTCATCATAATCATCATCAACTTCTTCTTTTTCTTCTTCTTCTTCTTCTTCTTCTTCTTCTTCTTCTTCTTCTTCTACTTCTTCTTCCTTTTCTTTTTCAGTGCTGCTTTTCAATGCTTCTTCTTCAATGGTTATTCTTCAATACTTCATAAATGCCTATTCAATGCTTCATCGTTTTCTTCGTCAACATCATCATCATCATCATCAACTTCTTCTTCTTCTTCTTCTTCTTCTTCTTTTTCTTTTTCGGTGCTGCTTTTCAATGCTTCTTCTTCAATGGTTATTCTTCAATACTTCATAAATGCCTATTCAATGCTTCATCGTTTTCTTCTTCTTCATCATAATCATCATCAACTTCTTTTTCTTCTTCTTTTTCTTCTTCTTCTTCTTCTTCTTTTTCTTTTTCAGTGCTGCTTTTCAATGCTTCTTCTTCAATGGTTATTCTTCAATACTTCATAAATGCCTATTCAATGCTTCATCGTTTTCTTCTTCTTCATCATAATCATCATCAACTTCTTTTTCTTCTTCTTTTTCTTCTTTCTCTTCTTCTTCTTCTTCTTTTTCAGTGCTACTTTTCAATGCTTCTTCTTCAATGGTCCTTCTTCAATACTTCATAAATGCCTATTCAATGCTTCATCGTTTTCTTCTTCTTCATCATAATCATCATCAACTTCTTCTTTCTCTTCTTCTTCTTCTTCTTCTTTTTCAGTGCTACTTTTCAATGCTTCTTCTTCAATGGTCCTTCTTCAATACTTCATAAATGCCTATTCAATGCTTCATCGTTTTTTTCATCATCATCATCATCATCATGTTAAACTTCTTCTTCTTCTTTTTCTTCTTCTTCTTCTTCGTCATGTTTTTTCGTTTCCAATTCATCTTCTTATTCAATACTTTTTCAGTGCTTCTTCTTTTTCGATTTCTTCTTTCTTTCTCTTCTTCCTCGAAGTTCTTTTTATTCTTTTGTGCTTCTTCTTCAATGCTTTGTCTTCTTCAATGATTATTCAATTCTTCTTCTTCTTGCTTTTTCTTCTTCAATTCTTCTTCTCGAATCCTAATTTTTCAATGCTTCTTTTTCATCAAGGTATCCCCTTCAATGCTGCTTTTTCTTTTTCATCTTCTTCTTCTCCAATGTTTATCTTCTTCAATGTTTATTCAATGGTTCTTCTTGCTTCTTCTCTCTTCAATATTTCTTCTTCAATACTTTTTCTTTTTCTTCTTCAATGTTTCCTCTTCAATGCTTCTTCTTTTTCAATGCTTCTTCAGTGATTCTTCTTCTTCAATGCTTCTTCTTCTACTTCCATGTTTTTTCTTCACTAATGCTTCTTCTTCAATGCTTATCCAGTCCTTCTTCTTCAGTGTGTTTTTTCAATCTTCTTCTTCTTCTTCTTCTTCTTCTTCTTCTTCTTTCATGTTTTGCTTTTTCTACTTTTTTTATTTTTTCTTTCTCTCCTTCTTTCTTAAATGCATCAGCCACATCTCCCTTTCTCTTACTTTCACCCTTCTTTCCAATCATGAAGTATTTAGTTGTTGATGTTATTTAGTCACGATAGATTCTAGAGCCAATCACTTGCTTTAAACAGATCATAAATATGGCGGTATGCATAGCGATTATTTTGGACCAGGAGAAAAATGGAGAGACTAAAACAAGAAACAAGTGACACTGGTATAATAAGCAGGCGTTTTTTTTTCCGCCTTGCACCTTCCAACCTGAAACCATCACACTTTCTTTCAGTTGATCGCAAGAGCACTATGAGAACCGAACGTAATTGGACTCTGCGAACTTCCGATTGGGTAAACTGACAATTACTCGTCAATTATGGCGGTGAAATGTAGAAGTGGAAAAGGATTAAGTAAGAGGAAGAAGGAAGAGTTGAGGAGCAAGAAAGAGGAACATTATAAAGGTGGAGGAAAAAAAGAATCATGGAGTGGCGTGATGATGTAAAAGTAACGATATGGGTATATTTGAGGGGTACGGTTACAGGTAGAGCT
Organism: Acanthosepion lycidas; assembly: GCA_963932145.1. Classification (NCBI taxonomy): domain Eukaryota; kingdom Metazoa; phylum Mollusca; class Cephalopoda; order Sepiida; family Sepiidae; genus Acanthosepion; species Acanthosepion lycidas. Next base: position 76,682,147 of record OZ010583.1, on the reverse strand, counting down.
TTTTCTCTTTCTTGCTCTAATTCAAGGACAGGAAAGTAAGAAGGGAAAAACATATCGTGAGGAGGAGGAGGGGTGATATCAGGTTGGTGCAAAAATAATGTCGGTTTTTGACGTTAAAAAATACGTCAAAAACCGACATTATTTTTGCACCAACCTGATAGTAATGAAAATAACGTTTGGTTGAATTTTAAAAAGATAAGAACAGAAGGAAAATAAAGAAATCAAAAACTTTATAGGAATAAACAGAGATATGGAAAAGAGAGATAGAAAGTTCACGAAAAATACAAAATCTCTTTGAATTTCTGGGATGGGGAGTTATCAGTATTTACACGATTTACATACATACTTTGTTGTTGTTAATCACAGCGTTTCGGTCGTTGTGCTCTCTGGGCTTCATCAGGTGTATGCAAAAAAAAAAAACCCCCAGTGGATTAAAGTTGTTCGGGAATTTGTTAACATAGTAATTGTGAGTTCAAACTAGATTTAGTGGTTCCGTCAGGTCTAATCTCCACAGCGAGGACCCGCTATGCCACTTACATATTAGCAGACTGCCCACATTCCCTCCGTCTTCCATCACCGTAAAGTAAGTTCCAGTCAAACAGCTTCCTCTCGAGAATCACTGCCCTGTGGAACAGATTTCCAAGAGGATCTTTCCCCGATCACTGTAATCTTAACCTGTTCAAGTCTTCGGCTAACTGTTATCTTCTCCTCCTATCCGTATAAACTACCCCGTTAACGTAACCCTCTACATCGAATGGTCTCCAGGCGTTATATTGGGAGACCTGACTGTAAAAATATCTCTGGGTTGGGTAGTGTGTCCATGGACTCAGCTTCCTCTCGAGAAACTCTGCCCTCGAGAACAGATTCCCAAAATGTTGTCTTCATCACTACAATCTTAACCTGTTCAAGTCTACGGTTAACCATTGTCTCATCCTATCCGTATAAACTACCCCGTTAACATAAGTCTCTATATCGAATGGCCTCCAGCCCTTGTACAGAGTGAACCTGACTTTTAAAAAAATCCCTGGTTCGGGCAGTGTTTAATGGACTCAGTAGAAATGGAGCGAGCAATAATTAAGTAGTACTAAAATTGAGAACAAGACGAGATATTCTTAGACATGGGCAGTGAAATGAGAACGGCCTATACCTGTAGATTGAATAAAGGGTTCAATTCAGAATTCCCTGCAGTTTACCGGAATCGATATACATCTGATGAAAGCCGTCTAGCACAAGGGCTAAAACGTTTTGATAACAACAACAAAACTGAGGAAAATAATCAGAATGTAAATAGTGTCAATATCAAAATTTCTTTTTAAAAGAATGTATCAATCTAAGGCTCTGTTTTCATTAATACTGCGTCCCAAATTATACTGCTTCCATTTATCGAAAACTTCGTCCAACATTACAATAATTTTATTACGACTTCCCTTTTGTTTGGAACTCAGCATTTCAATCGTTATGTTCTTCAGTCTTGTGAAGGGTTTGTAATTCTGTATAGAAATATTGCATAACCAGCAACGATTTTTTTTTCAGTTTAACAATAGAGATAAATCATTTTTTTTTACATTTTCAACATAAATTATATTGAAGAACAATTGCCTTCTTTGTAGGTCTTTACAGACAAATCACTTTGAAACACCGGTTCCCGTACAATCACCGAAGTTTAGCAACATCGAGCCTGGACAATGCTTCTTTGGGTGACCGATTGGGAAGACCAGGTGGTGTAATATTGGAGTGGGGTAATGGATAAAGTCTCGGAATTTACATTACGTCTGGCTTTAAAAATACATCTTCCTCAATGGTACGTATACCTAAACGATTAAATATTTATTTACTCCAAAGACTAAGTAATAAAAATAATTTATATATACACATTTCTTAAACTTGTATTGCAGAAGAGCATTCCTCTTAGAACGCAAAACACACATGGCGGTAGCATAAATAATAAAACATGAAAGATTTTTACCGGCAGCATTCAAGAAGAAAATTTAAATTGCAGATATTAAAAAAAAGATCACTGTATTCCTTACCATTCACTTTTGGTTGTTCACTCTTGGTTTCTTGGTTTATTTCACTGATCCAGAACATTCCAAAGAAGGTCGATATTCAAATAATTCTCTATCTCTTGAATGCTATTCGCTGATACTATCTGATCTATAAGAATATAAAGTATTTACAGATTATAGTTCCCAATCGCAAAACATGACCTCAACAACTAAACGTTAGAAAGTGACTTATAGAAGCTGCTTTTTGCAAAGAAAGTAGTGCTCAGAAAAATAGCAGTAAAAATTTCCCCAAGTCTTGCAGGATATAGAATTCACAGAAAAATAACAGAATTGTCCAAATCGTGTAACATCATGGGATAATGGCCACTCCACAAAATGTTTAATGTCTAAAAAAAAAAAAAAGAAAAAAAAAGCACTAAACTAACTGAGTTTCTTTTTTCGATGTTTTCAAATAAGACGTGTAGCCATCCTGACATATTACTGGACTCTACTTTGGACAATAAGAATTTATTTAGCTCTAAGTCGAAATCATGACCCCTCTTGCTCTTGTTGTGACCCCCTGATCCAGTTTTCCTCTCTACTGTTCCCTCTTTTTTAAACTTATTCACCGTTCCCTTGATGGTTCTTGAATGGACTTTGGAGATGGAAGTCTGTGTATGTTCATACCATTATTGAAGGTCTTAGTGATTTTTCCTCTCACTATTTCTCACTTAGAAAGGCATGGTGGGGCTAACACAAAACGATTTTAACCCGTTCTCTTTCTCGCTGAATAACTCAAAAGGTTTTTCAGTGATTCTTACAACAAATACTTTCTAGATGGTGAAAGCTCTTATCTGAATGCCTGGAAAAAAATTGCTGTTACATCCGGTATATATATATATATATATATATATATATATATATATATATATATATATATATATAATTATATATATATATATATATATATATATATATATGCATAAGCACTATTTTAGAAAAAAAAACAACTGTAACTGTCAGCATTAAAAATAGAACTTTTAAAACAGGAATAGCTGATCGACAAAGGCTGGTGGAAGCGAGAGATTTTCTCGCTGATGCTGTTGTCGGCCGCCTATCTGTTAATGTTTTGCCAGCGAGGTCACTGACGAAATCTCCGGGAACTGGGGAAAAATATCGACAGAGAAATATTTTGAAGGCAGTTGAGGAACAAGTTTCTTTGTGTTTGGAATCGATCGACAGAGTACGTGCCATCACCTGGCGAAGCCCGAATATATATGCAGATAAATGAAAGGTAGAAATAGAAACAGAAGTGAAAGCGACCGGTTAAGAGGAGAAAAGAGATATAGTTTGGTGCGTGCATGCAGCTGCATGCAAATATAGAGGACACACCCTCTCCAATTATATATGTACTTATATAGAAGGATGGATCAGTTAATTCTTAGATGCATTCTGCTCTGAATTTTTCTTCGATCTATGTGATTAAACAATTTCACCAGTGAATGATAATCATTCACATCATCACAGCATATATCTTCAGTCTAATGACTGGTTGTGGTCGTACCTGACCCAATCTCTCTTCATGTTTTCACTGTGTGCCATTATCTTGTTTAGAAAGCGGGGAGGTATTCATTTATACTTAGCGAGTTTTCGGCAAGGAAACCTGACGGAGCCCTTCCTCCACAGGTCAAAGAATATTGTGCAGAAATAAAAGGTGTTTTAATAACTTGGACAGATTTTAAATGTGAATTTATTTTAAACATCTAATGATTTTTTTTTTAATTTAGACGTCAAAACAAATCTTGAGTCAATTTTTTAGGTAGTTTCAACTTGTTTTATTAAAATTATTAGATTTGTTATAAAAAGAAAAACTTATTATGCAAATCCAAAAAAACACTTCAATGACAAGGTAATAAAATCTTCAACACCTGATCAACACTTATATAACAAATGTATAAGTCTTACAAGCATTTACGTCTTAATATAGAGACACTTATTATCATTAATAGCTGGCAATTTATCATTCACTGATTTTATTAAATTATTTACTTCAGCACGCTTAATTTCTGACATGGTTGCTTCAGTTACTTCCCCTTTACTGTCATATTGGGTGCCACCATCATATAATTTCATCTTCACAACTGATCATAGATTTTCGAACCGATACAAATCGGAACTTGATGGTAGCAATTCTATTATCTTTGTCGAAAAAAATCTTTTACGTTCAAAACATTCACGTGTGACCTTAGATACATGCGAAGGAGCGTTGTCGTGCATAAATACATACTTCACTTTGAATCTGCGAGCCTGGGACTTGTACCATTGAAATAAATTATTGTACATGAAATTTCAATATTAGAACGTTTCAGTTTAATTCCTACATTGTCTTTGAATTGTTCAATAATGCTTTGGTCGACAATTCAGGCCCATATCATGACACTGCCACCTCTTTGCTGCCTCCATTTAGCCACAGGCGTATCTGCGTCGGATAAAATTCATCCTTTGGTCCATCTACCAATTCTATCGAGGCTTACCAAATATTCAACCGTTTCCTTGGTCCAATTTTGACGTTTTAAAATATTTGCTTTTCTGAGAGGATATTGCATCGGATATTCCTTGACTGATACCAATTTGCGAAGTATTCTACGCCTTTTATCCTTCTTAAGTCCGTCAATGCCGACCTGTGCAAAGATCTGATCACTGGTGAAAAATAGTTGTTTTAGCTATAACTTGCTTTAGTTTACGTTCTCCTTGAGGTGACAAGTTATTAAAGATCTTTTCTTTACTCCTAGTTCTCAACTTAATAATATTTTCAACAGCCCTCTGAAAAGTTCCTTTGATATCTCTAATGTAGACATTCCCTCACTCACTACCTTTGTTATTTCTTGTTTTTCAGCATTCGTTAAATCCTTTCCATTACTCATGTTTCAATATGCATTACGGAAAAAAGACTAGTTATTATTAGATTTCAGTGAAGATTTGTTTAAAATATTAGTTTAATCAGAATAATAAATTCAGATTGAAGGTTTTATAATAAATTCAATAACTTAAAGAAAACATATTGACGCTGTATAAAAATTGAACTGAAGCTTTTTTTCAAGTCTAAATTAATCCATTAAAATTTGGCAAAGATTTCCCCAATACGAATTCGAGTTATAGAGGTTTGTTTTGATGTCCATAATGACTTCAGACGAACTACATATACAGTGTAACCCGGATATAAGAGAGTTGTCGGGACCGGATAAGAAGTCTCTTATATCCGGGTTTCTCTTATATCAGGGTTTGGTCTAATTTATATACATTAACACAGGCTCTAATTTGGTACCAGAGAAAATATATCTTATATCCGGGTTTCTCTTATATCCGGGTTAAACTGTATGTGTTTGTGTGTGTAAGTGTGAGTGCGTGTGTGTGCATGCATTTTTAAATAAATAATGAATTTATTTGTATCCCGATATTTTTTATAATTTCAAACGTTATTATAGTGGACAGTCCTATTTTGAAGGACGCAGGTTCAATGCCTGCCGAAGGACAGTTTTTCTTTACTTAGATTTCATGAATGCGTAAGGCCGTAGACGTTATACACACTGTTCAATATAGAGAAATGGGGTGGCTATTTCAAGTAAAAAGTGTCTGTTATAACAATGTTTGAAATATGAAACATATTTTCATTATATTGCTTGCTCCTTGCTCTTTATAATTTTTTAAATTAAATCTTTTTTCCCCAGCGGAAAAATATGTAACATATAAGCTTTGAGCTTGCGCCATTTTTTTTTTTTTGCTTTGTTTTTCGCAATACGTCCCTACATACACTCCATGTTTTGAATGTCCACCCCAATAATATATTGAGCTTTGAATCTGCGTATAATTCAGCGTTTCTCTCATGAGATCCAGTATTTAAAAAAAACAAAAAACAACTCTAATGGCTCATGTGCCTGACGTCTTGGAAAACCTTGAAACTTTAAGTTGCTCTACTCACGTAGGTGTATATGTGTATTTATAAATATATACTTCATAGCTCCGTTTGACTACATTGGGCACAGTTTTGTTTGTACCATAAATTAAACTGAATGAATATTTATTTGCTTATCTATTTATTTACTTATTTATTTGCAAATACCTCGTTATTTAGTTTATATACCCACCTATATGTATACATTTCTCCTTTATGCTGATCACTATCTTTGGTGTACACTAAACTATATACTTTACCATTATACGTCAGTGGGAAATGCAACTTTTCATTCTGGACTACTCCACCAAAAACATTGACGTCGCTGAAAGGATCCAATATGAACTCAGCTTATTACAAAAAATAGTCAATGTCGGGAGTAGAATGAAATGGAAACTATTTTTCGCCAAAAAAGGAACACCACAACGAATATGAATCTTTCGATTCCTTTGGGTTTAAGTCTCAGAAAACCCCACCTTGCGATGACCTTCTCCTGGAATTTCAAAAAGACTTATTCTCTTTCCTAATATAATTAAATACACCATCAAATACAATAGTTTACAGAGGAATATAAAAAAATTCATTGCCAAAATACGTAAAACCAACAAAATCATTATCAAGTCTGATAAAACTGGCAAGCATTATTAATACCATGTCGATAACTACCACAAACCTATCTATAAAATGTTAACAAAATATATTAAAAAATCCCCAGCTGAATCGGAAAATGGTATTAACAATGAGACGCGAATTACAACCAATAAACTAAAGATTGGCGACAGAGTAGATAAACTATACAAGCAACCGACCTTTATTACCACAAAGATAATTTCCCCAATAATTTTCAGTTCCGATTGCTTGACACTTCCAAGAATAATATAGGCAAAATCAACAAGACTATACTAGAACGAGCCTAAAAATACGTTAAGAATGCCACAGGGATCAACCAATGAAATAATACAAAGGATACAATCAATTTTTCTCTAAAAGAAAAAAGAAAAACGAATGCACTTTTATGCTATTCAACATCTCAAATCTTTACCCGTCATCACCTGTTAATGGCAGCTATAAACCTGGCCAAGAATCAGTGCACCATCACCGACCAGGATATCAACATCATTAAACAATCCCAGAAAACCATCCCATACCACGATGGTTCTATGGAGACCAAAAATAAAACAAACCAAACTTTTCTATAGCGATAGGATTGTTCGATTCTGCAGAAACTTGTGAATTGGTTGGCATTTTGCACTTTGAAGACTTTTACTTTCGAAAATATGAGTTATTTTCACCCCAACACTATGTTAACTTAACCTCTTTTCTAAAGTAACTCATATTTTGATACAACAGTTGTCACTGAAAATGAATACCCTACCACCCCTTGTTAAAATGATTGAATTTCCCCATATCCTTAGAAACTAATATTTTGAATGTATGTGCTTATATAACTCAGTAAATTTTAAAATAAGTTATTCCAAAATTCGCTTGAAAAGGAAACCGGACTAGGGAATTTAAGTTAATTCTATAATTGATTTTGAAGTTTTTAGTTTCTTATTTTGAAACAAAGTAATTTCTGTGTAGCGATGGAACCATATTTTTAAATTAGTAAATTTATAATATATATATATATATATATATATATATATATATATATATATATATATATATATATATATATGCGCACAAACAAACTGTATTAAGTTCCACCTGCAAAGTCTGTGTATTCAACTTCTTAATATGTTTTCAATTTCCGAATGAGTCTCGTACATCAGAATTGAAGTTTTGAACAACTTTTACAAAGTTCATGTTTTCTTCGCTATACTCTAGTACTTTTGACTATCGCTGTCATTGTTAAAAATCGGTGTTATCTGTATGTCAGGTTACATTTATTTGACTGAAATTAGAGTTGGAATTACTACAAACGATGTTATTTGTTATGGTTAGATGAAAAGTCATGTATCGAATATCTATACGTCCTCTTTTTTTTATTCACACTTCAATATAGCATCTTGCATGGATGTTTATTTAATGTTGGTTTTTCTTTTGAGTCTGTCTTTTCAATGAGTCATATATAATATTTTGTTTTATCTATTAAAAGTTGTCTTATGTTAATTTGTATTTTGTATGTTTATCGACAGGTGCAATGGGGTTACAGATCCTTAAGTATGGTGCTTTCATCAACCTAATTCTAGGCTTTGAAACATTATCAGATTATCAAGTGTTTGGAATTTTAAAGGACAGTTATCCTGAAGCCGTTTCCAGAGAGTTGATGCTATTGCTGCAGACGTGAAACGTTTTTCCAGTCGTCTGATGAAGTTATTTGTGCTTTAGGACACCGATGAGAGAATTACATCAATCATGTGTTAGAAGATAGCATAATAGGGATGTTAACAGTTGCACATTCTTTTAATTGTAAAATAATCATTGTGTTGAATTAGCAAATGTTTTTAGCCACCTTTTCAGATTTCCAACAGAGATTTTAGCAACGGGTCAATATTTTACATGTACGAATCAAAGCGAAACATTTATGACTTAAAAATTCGGCTCAAATATAAAGGAGAGTTTTACTAATCCTCAACCATATGCGGACATCTTTCTATTATAGACTTATATTCTAGCTAAAACGCAGATGAATAAAAAAGAAAATAATGTCCAATCCACTTGAGTGTTACGAGCATGAAAGACAGCGTGGGAAATTAAAAAAAAAACACTGAACATTAAAGAAGGGGAGGTAACCAGAATTTCAACGAATGTACGTGGAAGTTCGTAGACAAAAAAAAACAATGACCGCATATCGATGCAGGTTAAAAAGAAACAACACACTTTGATCTTTTAGCTGTAAGTTGATATTCCATGAATGAATGATGAGTTGGAAAGTAGGTGTCATTTCCAAACAACACCAAACAAAAATCCAATGCAGAATTTATATGAAACGCGTGATCATTCCGTAGTAAGATATTTCTGAGAGTAGTAGTAATGTACATATATAGATTCAGGCCTAAAATGGAGTACTGTTATTATATTTCGGCGGAGCTACTCAGGTCTCTCTCTCCAGTCTTGATAGAGTCCAAAAGCTTATTTTCCATTCTTCAACCTATCCTCACAGGCGGGATCTGGCAAGCCTCTCACTGCTCCATCACGACTTCCATGAGAGTTTTCGGGTGAATTATATTCCTTGGTTCTGACAGTTCTAACATTCACGGCTTGTACCCGCCATACCACTGACACTGTAGCAAACCACCCACATTCCTTTCATATCCCATTGATGAGAACTAAGTTACACTCGAAATGCTTCTTCATGAGAAACCAGTCCTCTGTGGTACCAACTTCCAAGGGGATGTTTCCCCAATCACAACAATCTTCCCCTATTCAAGTCCAGGGTTAACCGTTATCTTTCTCTCCTATATGCATAAACTGCTTCTTAATAATGTAGCCCTTTACCTCGTGTGGCCCCCGGGCCTTTTACAGAGTGCACCTTATTGTGTCTATATATATATATATATATTTATTCACACTTCAATATAGCATCTCGTATGGATGTTTATTTAATGTTGTTTTTTTCTTTTGAGTCTGTCTTTTCAATGAGTCATATATAATATTTTGTTTTATCTATTAAAAGTTGTCTTATGTTAATTTGTATTTTGTATGTTTATCGACAGGTGCAATGGGGTTACAGATCCTTAAGTATGGTGCTTTCATCAACCTAAGTCTAGGCTTTGAAACATTATCAGATTATCAAGTGTTTGGAATTTTAAAGGACAGTTATCCTGAAGCCGTTTCCACAGAGTTGATGCTATTTCTGCAGACGTGAAACGTTTTTCCGGTAGTCTGATGAAGTTATTTGTGCTTTAGGACACCGATGAGAGAATTACATCAATCATGTGTTGGAAGATAGCATAATAGGGATGTTAACAGTCGCACATTCTTTTAATTGTAAAATAATCTGTCAGGGGATAAAATCTGTCAGATTAATAAATAAAAAATCCATTTCTTCTTTAAAAACTATAAACAATACATCCAAAGACTTTGAACTACAATATATATATATATATATATATATATATATATATATATATATATATATATATATATATATATTGCATGTAAGTATACTACTTATGTAAGTATATTATTTGTGTATAGTTACAACAGTAGGTTATTAATATTTAAATTTTACAACGTTCATTTTTCAAACAATTCCTGACAAATGCTGGTATAACTTAGAGGAAAAATATATACATTTATTACAACCACCACTCATTGTACAATATTTCATAATTATATTCATTCACTTTATTTTCACTGATGCCCATATTTGATTAGATGCATCCTTTATTTATTGAACAGTGTATTTTCATCTACCGACCTGGATACTCGAGGAATCTTATTAAAGGAAATTTATGTTCTCCAGCAGAATTCGAATATGCGTTCACAATTGCAGAGGAAATCGTCGTTAGATACGACGTTTTTCGGAACGACTCGGCCACAGTGGTCTTCACAGATCAAGCAAAGCCGAATAGGCGCAAATATTTCACAGATTCTTTAAGTCATATCGGTTCGCATAGTTTTCTTTAATAACATTTCACGCATATTCAGGCCGGTAGACGAAATTAAATAAATAAGCAGAGAGTCTACTCCAGTCTGTGTATCCACTAAAATAACGCTTAGGGGATAAAATCTGTCAGATTAATAAATAAAAAATCCATTTCTTCTTTAAAAACTATAAACAATACATCCAAAGACTTTGAACTACGTCTGGGTGAGAAAATAGCTATAATTACCTGCCCAGAGCAACACAAATTACTAAATAAAGGTTCAGAAATTATCTTATAATGCAGACACGAAAACAAATACTCAGTTATGTGCCATGCGTGATACGCACTTAGGCGATCATGTATCTGTCGATACATGACTGACGAGGCAGATTTTTTCCCCACTGTAGGATGTCATTTCTTTCTTGCCATCGAAGGCTATAGAAGCCGGTCTGTGCTGCTATTTATCCATAACTAGAGGGAGAAGGAGAGGATTCATACCTTTTTCAAGGTTATTAGTTCGTAAATGAATGTATTGGTTTCGACTGGAATTCGAACTTGGCTCTCCGATTCCTCAATCCCAGCCGGTTATTCATTACTCCACCGTGCCTCCTAAGTTACTTAAAAGTCGATAGCTAAAAACGAATACCTTGTAAAAAAACATTATATAAAATACAAATATATGTACTATATACAACGCTTATAATGTAATATACTTCATATGAAGCCAATACTTGAAACTAAACAAATATGATAACCAATCCCCGAAAAATTAAAGTAGCAAAACATCTAAATATATAAATGATTAAATTAAGTAAACAATAGACAAATTAGCAAACTATGAATGCACACATAAACACGTGTAAATCTAAACCTAAAAATAATAATAAACATCACATAATTAAGTAATTAATAATAAATAATGAATAAAAACAACAACTATAAAAGAATTACTGTTGCTCAATAGCTTCTAGAATGATTTAAAACATAACCATTACTACCTACTCAATAACCGTTCGGATAATATGATTTACCTTCGTACCCATAATGCACCATTAATCAACATATATAATTAGTCGAGCCAAAGTATAACACGCAGAGCCTAAAATGGCGATATGTAACCGTATGCTATATTGTGACACTTTCTTCTTTAGTACTTCTCGGACGAAGACTTCCTGTTTGCCTGTCACGTACGATCTCCAAAAATTTAAATACAATCTAAACGCCATCTTCTGTCTTTTTGAAGTTGGTTAGTTTATAGTCCTTTCTCCTCGCTAACTTTTTCTCATTTCCTTTCACTCTCAGTAATTCCTGGCCTTAGTATCTTTGTCGCCTTGCTTGGGGTGAAATGATTAGCAAAAACAAAAAACAAATAGAAAAACAAGTATACTGATACACCTAAATAAAAATTTTATTATAATTTTAATTTAATTCTATATTCTCCTAAATAATATTATAATAAATTATAAATAATATTATAATAAATTATCATAGTATTATCATCAATTAAATAAATGAATAATATCATAAATTATGATTTATATTATAATTATTCACTATATTCTCTAGATATACGGGAATTATTTTTTTACCAGAAATTTTTTTTCGACATATAGCGACTATTTGCATTTATTTTAAAATTTTGCTATGCACAAATCCCATTCATTTGTCCGCATATTTGTTTTCTTAACAAATATTTATTCTTAAATTTTATTAACCATCAAATTAAAAAAATCAATTAACCACTGCGTTTAGATGTATCTAGATTGATATGGTAACGATTTAGCACATTTATACTGAAAATCAGAAAGAGACGGTTCAAAGTTTCGGACAAATAACATGGAAAGAGGCCTTGGAGAAATTAACACTCACAGGACCTACTGAAGACAAAAGGAGCAGGGGAAACATCGAGTTACTTACCTAGTAAGATTGGATAAATGGTTAACAGAAGAGTGATTGGGATGGATAGTCAAGGAACAAGCATTACTTAGAATTGCAGGAGATAGGAAGATGTAGAGAGCCATGATCTGCGGTGCCTTGGATGTGCATGACACATAAAATAAGAATATACTTTAGTATTTTAAGTGATCAGACATACCTAGATTACAAAATAAGAAATGTATCATATATATATATATATATATATATATATAATTATTTATTTAAAAATATGATTCCATCGCTACATAAGAGTTCTCATGTTTCAAAACAAGAGCCGAAAACTTCAATATAATTATTTGAATAATCTCCATAATTATGGCTGTGTGTTATGAATTATTTGAATTAAATTGAATTAAAGTACCAAGCGCTGTTCCATCTTTTGATATATATATATATATATATATATATATATATATATATATATATATATATATATATATATATATATATACCATATTTAAATTGATTGATTTATTTATTTAACGGCTTATCAACTCCTTATAGGTCATTTTATGCCGATATTTAATTTTCTTGGGACCTTTAAAGTAATAAAAAAATGTTATTTTGCTTTCAAAATTGAATGTATGGTAGATGATACTCAGCTTTTGTGCATATAGATGTTTGTGTGGACATAATTACTAGAGGTGGTGATATATGTGATGTATGTTGTAGTTTTATTTTGAAATACAGTTTGATTTCCTTAAGAAAGTGTAGGATATTATATGGATTAATGTCATGAAAGAGTTCTTTCCTGTTAGTTGTTAGATTGACTTTGTTTAGCTGCATATCAACCCCTCTGCGTTATTTAATGACAAAATCTAAATATTTTTAACGCAATTGTATGCCTTCAACTAGAGATAAAATGCATAGGTTGGTGCAAAATTAATGTCGTTTTTTGACGTATTTTTTTAACGTCAAAAACGACATTATTTTTGCACCAACCTAATATTTTTGGCCATTTTACAATTAATAGGTATTGTTAATAAATTTTGCATACAAAAATGCATTGCTAGTATTTTTACTATAAAAACTTATTTTTATATTTTCATAGTTTTTTTTTTTTGTTGTTGTTGTTGTTGTTTTTGTTTGGGATTCACTATTTTCCCATAGGTTGAACCCTAACAGGTGCTACCATCCCGAGTCATGGTAGATCTGGAAATAACAGAAATTAAGAGATGGTTTCCTGCTCCTCAAAACCTACAATCTCCCAATCAAATGGGCCTTACTGTCGAATGTAGTTTATCGTCATGCCCAGGACTATATCGCATATTAATACACTATATATCCTTCTTGGACATTAACGTAGACATTACATACATACAGTTGTAGAAATTACGAATATCATCTTGTGATACACAATCCCACGCTTTTCACAGTTGTTAAGGGTTGTAGGTGAGCTTACTGAATCTGTCAAGTGTTCTATGTTATTCTATGATGTTTAACGGGGAACATGTCTGGCCATCATGTCGGCCGGCTAATTTGTCGAATATCCTGCGAAGTGAGTGGTATGGGCATTATGTGGGCAGGCATTATTCTACTGTAAGACCACATTGCTTTCCTTTTGAAGAACTAGTTCAACAATATATTAGTTATTCCTTCTGTAAACATCAAAGATTAAATATTTGTAGCTTATAGAACCCCACACTATGACGCCAGATATTGAGCCTATCTACCGTGGGCGAATGCCCTCACTAGCAATAAAGAGCATCATTAGCAGGGAGAAAGAACAGGCTCTAATCAGTGGACACTACAAGGCCATTGAAGAAGAGTTCCACCTCAATAGCGTACTCATTACAGTACGGGAGTTGGTCTAATTGCTGCTCGCTGAATATCATTGGGATGTGATTTAAATTGGTAAATATTCATAAATATGTAATTGTTCATTTGATTGATCGATTCCTCAAACAGGAATCGATCTTTTCATGAATCATTTTCCTTATTATCAGCAAAAAATCGATTTAAATATATTTTTCCTTATAATAATATTTGGGCTTAATAGAAATTAAAATCAGGCTAGATTTTTTTCCCAAGAATGAATTTACATTCACAACTTCCAAAGATAAATAATTGTATATTCCCTCACAATTAGGTTAGAATCGAAACCCCAGATAACAGATCAAAGTGCCAAAACGATAAATCTCCGTTGTGTATGGAACGCCAATGTGGAAACAATAAAAGTATTTTTCTTCATGCAACATTGATATCAGCATGAAACAAAAATTTTGCCCCAGCTGAATAGAAAAAAAAACATCAAAGAATTAACGCGCAATTTAGATTATATGGATTTGTAATCCCTTTAGATTATTATAATTAATCTTGTTATGCATAATTATATAGATTTATGTGGATATAAACAGATCTATATTGGCACTGATTTATTACAACACATTATATACATATATGTGTGTGTGTATGTGTAGTAGTAGTAGTAGTAGTAGTAGTAGTCCGATGAATGAAATTCAAGAGATAAAAACAACAACAATAATAATAATAATAATAATGACGATGATGATGATAATAATAATAGTATTCAATCATGAAACAAGGCTGCAAATACAAACGAGTTTTACATTTAGTAGATTCTGCAGAAACCAAAACAGAATCCTAGAACCATCTGTTGCAACAAAAATTATGAAAAAGAAAGCCAAGGTTAAAGTTCTTGAAGAGATGAAACAACGCTGGCAAGAGAAACCTCGAAGTGACCGATATCCAGAACGAGGCTAACAAAGCCGATGTTGATAAAGTTAACACTCATCTATGGCTATGAACATCTGAATTAACGGTTGAAATAAAATACTTTATTCTTGCAGCGCAAGACAAGAATATTTTGTTGTCTTTTTTTTTTTACTAGGAACGTTCAGGCAAATATCATACATCACTGAAGGTATTATATATCTCCTGCCAAAAAACGGATGAACAGTTGATCCGAAAAATTATAGGCTAATAACATGTCTGTCCGCCGGTATAAATTGATCACGTCTGTCCTGAAGAATTGTACCTACTCTTTTCTCGAAGAAAACAATATTCTTCCCCTGGAACAGAAGAGATGCAGGAGAGGTTCATATGATTGCAAGATCAACTATTGATAAACAAAATGGTCCTTGAAAACTCCAGGAAAAGAGGTAGATATCTCAGCACAGCAAAGATAGAATTACCTTTGAGAGTGTGTCACACACCTGGATCCTAATGACTTTGGGAATGTACGAAGTCTCCTCGTTGATAATAAATTTCATTAAATACAGCATAGGAATGCGGAAAACCACATTATACCTAAATCACACCAAAGACACTGCCACTTCCATCCGCTTGTGAATATATAGAGAAATCTTTCAAGGAGACTCCCTGTCATTCCTGTTTTGTCTATCCGTAATCGTCCTTACGCATAAACTAAACAATAATAGCTATGGATACAAAGTAAACAAGAAATTGTTCAATCAACTACTCTACATGGATGATCTCAAACTTTTTTGTCAAAGACGACAGTGAATTGAGAAGTCTCCTCAATACTGTAAAATGTTTCAGTGACGACATAAGTATGGATTTTCGGATTAGATAAATATGCAAAAGTAACATTCAAGAAAGGGAGAATTTCAGAAACACACTCAATAGATTTAGATTTTGTCACAAAGATTAGGGAACTGGGACAAGAAGAAGCCTATAGGTATCTAGGAATTAGCGGAGATAGAATACAATTTACACAAATGATGATGAAAGTATGAAAAGAATATTGCAGGCGTGTGCGTCTGTTATTGAATACCGAGCTGAATTCAAAAACCAGGATATCAGCCATAAACACCTTTTCTGCCCTCGTTGGGCAATACAGTTTCAACATCCTTAACTGGACCATAACTGACATTAAGCGAATGGACGCTAAAACGAGAAAACTTCTCACTTGCCACCGCATACATCATCCAAAGGCTGATGTTGATTGTCTGCATGTGCCCAAATCCGAAGAGGATTAGTTTAACTATAACTGTTTTACAAAACTACAACAATCGGCCTTCAAAGATACCTGGGACCTACAGAAGACTGGATGATGATCTGTGTCAAGGAACATGAAAGAAGTAAGAAGCTTTATTCAGTAATAATTCAGTACTATGCGTGATATACGCTTAGGCGATCATGTATATTTCGATAAATGACTGACGAGGCAGATTTTTCCCGCAGTAGTTTGCCATTTCTTTGTGTGGTAGACCAGTTGCCATTCAAGGCTAAAAAACCCTGTCTGTCCTGCTATTTACCTATAGCTGTGGGAAGATGATTCATGCCTTTCATAAGGGTAGTACGTGAGTGAATGTAATGGATTCGACTGGAATTCGAACTCCGCTCTTCGATTCCTCAATTCCAGCCGCTATCCATTGCTCCTTAGTCAGTAATGAAGGAAACCAAATGCAAATAAAACAATACATATCCTGAAGCTGTAAACACTTAAAAAAGGGAAGCAAAGGCAATCGATCAGATACAGAAACGATGACAGGATAAACGTTTTCACGGTCAGTATTCTGCTCGTACCAAACAAGCTGATGTAGACAAACCTCGTACCCATCAGGGTGCAGGGTTAAAAGATGAAACCAAAAGGTTTTATTCTTGCTGGACAAGACCAATTGTTACTAACTAGGAATTACGAAGCACACATAGTGAATTCTGTTATAAATATCCAGAAACAATTGACCATCTGAATATATAATCCGGTATGACAGAGTGGGCCAATATCTGCGCTGGAAAATCAGCAACTTTTACGGAAAGGCAACTGTAATAAATTGGTATGAACACCACCCAGCCCCGGTTACAAAGATAGGTTCTGTAACAATTTTATGGGACTACACACAGACTGAACAATCAAAGCTAATAGCCCAGACATCGTGATCAGAGACTGCAAAAACAAAAAGGTCATCTACATCTACAGGAAAATTTGCGACCTGGCTCTTACAACATTTCACCATTCCTGGCAGATCTTCTAATATCAAAGTGTGGAATAACTACTTATAAAAGTGACGGAAAGAAAAAGAAAAAAAGACTCTAAATGAATTCAGCTAGATAAAAAAAAAATTCTAAAATTCC
>OZ010583.1:76639676-76662176 GCA_963932145.1 Acanthosepion lycidas | reverse complement strand
TTCTAATACTATCGTAACTTTGATGAGCTGATTTTGTTGTAAAAAGGTTAGAAGACACCTTCTTGCGATACCTATGTCAAGTGCAGAAGTATGTACATAAAAGGCATAAAAAGCATTTGAGAGGTCACACGTTGAAGCTGTTGTTCCTTGTACTGTATGGTGGATAATGTATAGTGGGTTTCCATCTGGCCTTAAAAGTCATCGAAGACGTAAACACAATTAAGTTATCAAAGGGGAAACATGCTGTATGATGGAGATGAGAAAAAGACACTGAAAATAAAGGTGATAGCAATTCAGGAGAGCAGTAGGGACTATCGTCATCTGAAAAGATGTCATAACATCTATCTATCTATCTATCCTTTAGAAATTGAAATTTTTATCTTCTCGAATGGATGATTAGAATTAATGTTTGTCCGGAATTAGATAATGTACGCCGACATTAATTCATTTGTTAGCGAGATTTCAGTTTACAGCGTCAACATGACAACAGTTTTATGCTGCAATTATTATAGTAAAAGATGAAAATAATAAAACTGAAGAACCGAACCGGTCCCCCATGATTATCTGAGAGATCGAGGTGAATATCCATTCATTTTGTTTATAACCTCGTGTTCTCTCTCTCTCTACCCATATATATATATATATATATATATATATATATATATATATATATATATATATATATATATATTTGAAAATTTCTCAGAGTTAACCTGTAGAAAAGACAATAATTTATAAATATAAATGACAATAGGAAAACTGTAATAGTTGCCGACGTTTTGTCCAATGAGAAAGTCCACATTGGACGAAACGCGCCGGCAACTATTACAGTTTTCCTATTGTCATTGTTATATATATATATATATATATATATATATATATATATATATATATATATATATATATATATATATATATATATATAGCCGAACTTTCCCTGACGAACCGTTTAGGTGAAACCTAGGTAGGTTTCTCTGGCTCACTAGGTGTATCTATATGTATCTATATATATATATATATATATATATATATATATATATATATATATATATATATATATTATAAGTTTAATGCTCTGTAAATTTACATTGAGCACTATTTTGTAAAAATAAAAATATCTATAAGAACACAGGATTATATATCTTACTGTTCTTTCTTTTTATTAATATACATATATATATATATATATATATATATATATATATATATATATATATATATATATCAGTTTATCACAAAAAGCGAGACTGAGATAGAGAGAGATTCCTGTTGTTTAAATCAATCTACCTACCTACCTATCTTATAACCGTCGTAAAATATTTTTGATTTGTGAGTGAAAAAAGTCATTCATTCCTTACAGTCCGTTACGCATTGCTTTCAACTTTTTTTTGTAGGAATGTATGTATGTATGTATCTTTCTATCTCTCTATTTATCTCTTTAAATGTGGCTGACTGTGGATAGATGTGATATTACTTTTTGTTATCGTTGTATTAACAAAGTAACTTGTCTATCACTAAAATATTTGTCCGGTTCTGTTTTTATTTGTAAAATTTCTAACTTTGTAGAAAACACGAGTTGTCGAACAGAATTCATGTTTTATTGTCTCCTACTCTATACATCTGTTTGTGTTTACGTGACCGTTCCTCTTATCTATATATATATATATGAGTAGGCATACTTTTATATAAATGAAAATAAATAAATAAACTCTTCTTGTCTTCTTCGTATTTCAAAACTGCGTGTTTACGATTTCTTGAGAATACGTTGCAAAGAAAGATATTTTTCCTTTATGATGTCGAAGTCAATTGGATAAACATATACTGTGATGAGTAATAATGCTAATAAAAGCTTGCTTTTTTGCGAATGTATATGTTTTAGGTGTTAGTATGTGTAAGTGGCCATGTAAGTCTGATGTATCTATCATAACATATCTGATGTTTTATAAGACTGTTTATCTTATGTATATCTATGAATATTTAATTATATATATTTTTTATACTGCCTCGTTCCCAACAACAGTTACACATGACGTCATGTTAGACCATTTCAAAAATCCTTTGTCAGAATTAATACTACGATGCAGACAAAGATGTAAAGACTACCACACGGCACCACCTCATTTCTTGATAATGACTTGAAAGTCGAAAGATCTTGAATAAAAATTTTAATCAAACTTTGAAAATAATACTCAAAGTTTTATCAGGGAATTGGAAAAAGTATACTAAAACAATAAACAGTCGTTTTTATTTAATAAAACTTGTTTGTTTGAATTCATATTGATGAATATATATATATATATATATATATATTTATGTGTGTGTGTGTGTGCGTGTGTGTGTGTGCATGTGTGCGCGTATAAAACATACGTTTTCAAACTTTGAGTTCCTCACACCAAAAGTAGGAAAAAGAATCCATATAAACATATCAAATCGTTTTTTTAATTATTAAGTTTGAAGAAAGATTACGGTAGATGGCGCCATGTTGCCATTTAGACGTCTTTACATTTGTCATTCCTGCGCATTTGTGGACAATCTGTCTTCAACGTTTAACGTGTGTAGTAGTGAGTTAACTGAGAAATGACGCATTTAACAATGGCAGGGCATTCATACCGTGAGCAGGCACATATATATTTTACATACGACCGCGCGAATGGTAATGAGCGCTGAATCAGTGCGTGAGCGCGGACACCGTTTAAGGGAAAGTAACTAAGTAAGGTTGTGGAGAATCTAAATTATTCAACGAAACATGTCTCAATGAAAACATATATTAGGTTGGTGCAAAAACAATAACGTAATAATGTCGTTTTTTGACGTTACAAATACGTCAAAAAACGACATTAGTACGTCATTTTTGCACCAACCTAATATATATATATATATATATATATATATATATATATATATATATATATATATATATATATATATATATATATATATATATATATATATATATATATGGGACAACGATAGAAGATAAAATTTTATATCACAAGAACAATATATGTCTATATTTCTGAGATGAGGTATTATGAACACTATTTACATTATTCGGAATAATGTCCTCATCTTTATTGCTATATTTATCACAACGTTTTGGCCGTTGTGCGCTCTCGCCTTCTTCAGGTGGTTGGAATATAGAACAGAAACCTTCATTTCGCTCGTTGCGGTAGATTGTTCTAGTTCCACGTGCCATATCTAATGGATGTCAGTTATCAGTTATCTCCTGTTAATTCACCCCTCCAAGTTCTCCACTGCCTTAACCAGGTACTGAACTCACAACACTTTGGGTCCTGTCACTGGATCTAACCAAAGCCTTTATCCACTGTGCTATGTGTCCTTGTGAGAAGGTGCTATGAAGTTTACTGTCCTGAGGGTTAGCATCAGTCATGCTGATGGAAGGCGAAATGTCCTCTAATACGATTAAAAAAGAGAAGTTTAATATATATATATATATATATATATATATATATATATATATATATATATATATTGGGCAGCAATCTTTTCTTTTAAGCATCTTCCGTTAGAAATGACGAACAGCGTTCTTATATTTTCACCTTTGGCAAGAGCAAAGGGGTGCAAAAATTATCCATATTGTCCATTGTCATAAGCCCTTTCGGACACTTCTTTAGCCATTTTCAAGTGGGTGGGTGTTTACGTGCTGTTTATTTCTCTTCATGTTTTGACTGTTTAACCCACCGTCTACCAAGAAAACTGACTTTCATTATATACCACCTGGGACAAATGAATCCATTTCTATTCTGGAAACTATTCAAACGTTTTGCATTTTTTGATGACATTACGTATTGATAATTATAGATGGACAAAGAAATAACAATTCTAATCAACATTTATTCGCTCAAACAGAAAAATTACAATTTAATTAATCTATTTAATTTGAAATTGAATTCAAATTACATTTTTTTTAATTGCAATCCATCGCTGCATTTTGCACAGAATACATTCAAATCGCTTTGCCAAACCAGTTTTTGACAGTTTGCGTTTTCCTATTGATTTTAGGGCAACACAAGATGCATCTTTTTTTCTTTCTCTCATTGGATGGTTTCTGGGCAGTATTTGCTCTCTAGAATTTGGAGTTGTACCAATACCTGTGAGACACGAATTCTTTCACCATTTATTGATTATTTGGATTATCTCCAGGAGATTTAGCATCGTGAACAATATAAATAAAAGAGGCGACTCACAAGATCTTCTTGCGAAACATGAAGGTCCAGGCTTTCATGAAAAATATTGTAGGATGATGTCATTCCTTGTGCTATTTCAGTTGGTTTAAAAGACCAAATTTCAGACTTATTCTTCTAATAATACATTTCATTCATCATTGAAGGATTTGACGAATTATTTCTTTGAGTTTTGTTGTCATCATTCATATCATCATCCGATTCGGAATAAGTAAAGCTGATATTATTATTTTCATTATCATCTTCAGAAAAAGGAAAGGCACCTATTTAGAATGGATGATACTTTTTATTTAATTAAAAATTTCAGACATGGACCCACTTGGTAATAGGACAACGGAAAGTCAACCACGGCAATGTTATTCTTTTTTAAATTAATATTCATAATGGCGATGATAGAAAATGGAGAAAAATATCTCATAAAAATAATTCGGATAGATTAATTACAAGGGTTTAAAAATTAATTTTGAAAAAGAAATTATGGATCCATTGAACCCATTGGTAGACTAGGAGTTAAGATGTATTTTCTGTGTTGTTTTGAATACTAGAAGGAGTGTTTATTCCGTGCCTTCGCGTGACGAACGTTGCTGTAATTCTAAAAAAAATCTTTCAACACATTGTTAAATGAGGTGAGGTTGATATGGGGCCCCACTTATAGCGAGATATTTCCGGTAATGTGATTTATATAGAATATTAGTGTTTTCGACCAGAATGTTTCTATTGTGGATAGATACATGTTTTTTTTTTATAGCACTTTGATCTGATAAGTGACAGGTGTGGCGTATACTCAAGGAAGTGGTAATATATCGATATAGGTAATTGAGTTATGACAAAAAACACAGTCTTGTGCCGTGAGTGTGCGTGTGTATGAGTTAGTAGGATGAATAATAGCACCCGAATAAAAATGGAGGAATGATGTAAGTACGTCGATGTCATATTCTTCAAAACAACCTCTAAAACAAGAAAAGTAGTTAGCGCCAAAATAAATAGTAACAGCAGCAGTAGAAAGGCAAGAATATAAAAAATAGATTTTACAAAGAGCTCAATGATGAACATCTGGGAAACGTCTAGAAATCACAAAAATACTATATGAGCATCGGTGAGAGATATGGTAAATAACAACACTTTGATTGCACTGGGATTTCTCTGTAACACATCTGGCCACAATTTCGACTTAATAAATGTCAGTTTGATCAGGAAAAGAACATGTATTGTGAGTGCACTGATCACACAATTCCCGATGGTAAACCTGAGACCAGGCTCATACATACTATCGACGATCATCGCAAAAGCAATAGCAGAACAATGAGGTATACGAGCTAATGGAGAGAATAGCAGAGATTCACTCGGAATGGGCTAATCCAAAATCCAACACTGAATTAAGGCTTTAATAAAAAAAAAATAAAAAACAGTTTTGTTCTTTTATTCCGGCTGGAAGATGCCAAACTATGAAACAAATATTAACGGGTTTAATAGAAAAAATACACACTTTTTTACTAAAAACCTTTTTGATTTTGTCTCAATATATATGTGTATGTGTGTGTATCCAAATGTAAAAGAACGAAGAATAAAATTCAAATCATTTATTTAAAACAGGGCTTAATATAAAAGTAGAGCAATATATATTAGGTTGGTGCAAAAATAATGTCGTTTTCTCACATAGTAGCATATGTGAGAAAACGACATTATTTTTGCACCAACCTAATATATATATATATATATATATATATATATATATATATTTGGATTGGATAGGTTTTCACGCTATTTGCAATCGTCAGACAAAGAAAAGTTGGCTCTATCACTGATATTGAGTACTTTCCAATAAGTACTATAAATAATATATAATATATAAATAATATATATAAAAAATTGCATATATATATATATATATATATATATATATATATATATGTACACACATTATATATATATATATATATATATATATATATATATATATATATATATATATATATATATGCGTGTGCATGTGTGTGAGTCCACCAACATTGACATAATTTAAAATGTGAATATCTGATTAAGTACATGTCCCAGGCAAGCGAAATTATATAGGCTTCATGTTGAACAATAAAAAAATATCAAAATTTAAACAAGATCTTCAAAGGGATTCTTATTTTATAATATATTTCACACAGCTTCACAAATGTTCAATATGCATACCACTTGTGGCACAACACACGTCAAGTCGGTAGTCCAGCTCCTATCAAATACGCTGTAACATATCTTGCGTAACGTTCTCCAGCACCTCGGTGATTCTCTGCTTAAGTTCCTCTAGGCTCGGAGGAAGACGGGTATACAAACCTGCCGTTTCACATAAGACCATAGAAAAGAATCATATGTTGCCAGTTCAGGTGAACGGAGTGGCTACTTCATTAGCACATTGTTATTATCACTGGCATCTTCATGGTGGATCCTCATTATAATAAGCCAACTTTGTTCATTTTTACACATTATATTGGCGAGAATTGCTTCTGTTATTCCGCTACAAAATGATGTAAACTTTTTGGGGACACTATATATATATATATATATATATATATATATATATATATACAAGTATAGGATTGGTGTATACGGAACAAATTCCAATAACCAACAAATACTATTCTTAAAAGAGTGCTCAATACAGAGTAGAACAATATATATATATATATATATATATATATATATATATATATATATATGATAAAATATAGTTTTAAGGTATGCTATATTTATATGTCAAAGGGCTCAAAATCAGAGATAAAGCGTATGTAAATATAAAATTGGATATTGATGTTGATACCCAATGGCGATAGCCTGTTTCATGTGCATGCTCAATCGACAGACTGTACGTTCTGTGTTTTTGATCGACTATTTATATATTCAGCTAAGTGATGCATTATGTCTGGTCTGTTGTATTAGTCTAATGGTTATTTTGGTAATCGGTAACGGTTATGTTTCGAATTATTCTAGGTTCTACTGGGTGGAAATAATCGTGGATCCGGATGTAGTTTTTGAAGTGTCGTTTGTTAATTATTTTATTTATTAGTGATTATTTTATTGTTAGTCGTTATTATTACGGGTATGTATGTGTATGTATATATATATATATATATATATATATATATACAGAGAGACAGAGAGAGAGGGGGGTGAGCGAGAGAGGAAGGTTATTTATTTTCTCTGCTTATATCTGAAAATAAAAGTAGGTAGGTATTTGCCGGTGAGCTGACAGATCGAAGTGAAAGAAAGGGAGAATGTAAACATAGTAGGAAGGAAAGTTACGATTGATCAAGTTCGATTATTTCACCAATCGACATGTCGACTGTTGATTCGTATAAATGAAACTGAATTCCATCAATTTCCTAATGCTAAGATATTTCGATAGGTCAGCAAGATAAATATATCACCTGTTTAAGGCATAGACAGATACAAGCAAGAATATTGGCTGATAGAGCGGAAATAAACAAACTGATCTGCACATCATCATGGACAGACAGAAATGACAAAAAGTTGTAGCAGTTATTACAACCAGGGTCAATCCATGAACTTCCCCTTCGGTTTCGACGTATGAGGATCCAACTGTATTAGGTTGGTGCAAAAATAATGTCGTTTTCTCACATATGTTACTTTAGGTTGGTGCAAAAATAATGACGTAATAATGTCGTTTTTTGACGTATTTTTTAACGTCAAAAAACGACATTATTACGTCATACCTAATATGTGAGAAAACGACATTATTTTTGCATCAATCTAATACAAATTTAAACTTATTTTGATTATAGCGGTGAAAATCTGTGTTGAATCGGCCATGTTTTTCAAGAAATTAAAATCACACAAGCGTAACAATTTAAATATCTGAAAAGTATTCTAAAAGAGGATGGAAAATCCGACATGGAATTTCGAATGCAAACATGTATTCCAAAAGCTAAACGAAGTACTAAGAAGCCTAAAAAATTCATTAGAATCAAAGAAAAGTGCATTGAAATGTTATATAATATCAGTCCTCCTATATGGCAATGGATGCCGTACAATATTTCCTCGCAGATGAAAAAACAGCAAAGGCACGGTGGAGTAATGGATAACCGATCGAGGAATGGGAGAGCCGATTTCGAATTCCAGTTGAATCCTTTACATTTACTTACGTAAATTAGGAAAGGTATGAATTCTCTTCTTCTCTTCCTAGCTATGGGTAAATAGCAGGACAGACCAGGTTCTATAGCCTTGAATGTCAACTAGTCTACCGCAGAAAGAAATGGTAGCCTACTGTGGAAAAAAGAAACTGCCTCGTCAATCATGTATCGAGAGTTACATGATCGCCTAAGTGTGTATCACGCATGGCAAGTAACTGACTGGTTCTACAGAAGAATCTATGCGAATATCGAATATGTGGGAAAGTAAATAATTTAAGAGAAAATTGAAACAATAAGGAGACGTATACCTAACATCAAAAAGAGATAGTTGAAATTTATAGCGTACATAATGAGGAAAGGGGACTTGGAAAATATGATGCTCACAAGAGAGATTGAAGGTAAGAAGGACAGAGGAAAACACGCATAACCACCCTAGCGAGTTTGTCGAAATGGATGATGGAACCATGTTTTATGAGATATAACAAAAAGGCAATAAATATTAAGAGCTCCAAAGGACATAGTGGTGAATCATGATAACCAATGTCCGGAAGGAACAAGGCATCTAGATGAAGAAGAAAACTTAAATACATTGAACCTCGTAAAAATTAGTAAAATAATAAAATTCATTATACCTTTCTCGAGGCACGACATTTTTCACACTCTAAAATGTCGATTGTCCATCATTTTAGAAGTGGCTTCCGCTCGATGTAGTGTAAAATCAAGACTTGAAATTTTACAGAGTTATCTTGACTAAGCTCTCCTGCGTACAAAAATAAACTTTATTTTTTTTACAAAAAAAGTTTTTTTTTCAAATAAAGGGCAAACGGAAAAAGACATTTTTAATTAAAGAACAAACTTTACCTACATTAATAAACGTGTATATCTGTTAACTATAGTTTAAAAAGCCTCACCAACCCACAATTATCCAAACGTGCTGAATAGGGCTAAACCCCTGAAGGCATGATCAATCAGGAGGGGGCCCCTCCAACAGTAGTGCGGAGGCCTCGGATTTGTATTTTGTATTTTTATATGGTATATTTGTTTATTTTTTTTTTATTTTAAAAACATAATTATTATCCCCACACAACGTTTGTCTACATGAGTTACCGATGTTCCTTCCACGCGAAAAACGTTTATAAATAAAGTTTTAAAGAAGCTAAAAATGTTTTAAAAGTTCCGAAACTTACAAAAATATTATGCAGATATCAATAATGTAAACAGTTTCAAACTTGATATTTCTTGGTTGGTTGGTTGTTTTGCCTAACGACATATGGGTTATTTAATGCTGAAATCTAAATATATTCCGCCCAAATTTATTTTTTCTTCTTCTTATTTTTTAGATACGAGTGTTACTAATTAACCCAACGGTGGATGACATTCATATCTTTCTCAAGGATATTTGCGCGTAAGTTAATATAACGAACCCAACTGGAATTGGAACTCAGCTCTCCGATTAACGATTTCAAGTCATTATTCTTTACACCACCCGTACATCCAAGCTCACAGCACCTTGACATTTGTAAATAACACCCACCTCCAATATCTTTGTAAAAAGTCAGGGGTAGATTTTAAAATGTGTAGATATTATGAAGAGTCCCCCTCTTCTAAGTTGATAAAAAAATTCAAATGTGACAAATGTCGTAACTTGAGGAAGAACTAATGAATTCTAATCTCCAAAAATTATTCCCCGATTTTTTTTCTTTGGCTTTACTGTAGCAATATGAGACAAATTTAAGACAAGTCGATGCGTAACATTTACTTTCGATCAACAGCTGAGTCAGCTTAGAGTGAGAGAATGTTACGGAAGGAAGATTAATTTTTTGTTTATTTTTATTTTTATTTTATTTTATTTCATTTATTTTTTTGACGATGATAAGACAAAGGAAACTGTTGCCTATATAATGACCATTCGCGTAAAGAAGGACAGAAGTAACGACGCGGGCCATGCAGAAGCACAGACGACGGCCGCTGAAGTGCGTACTCATTTACGCCTCAATCTGTCATCGCTCGCTTATAGTAGTAAGTACTGCCTAAGAATAAAATCTTGTTTGCTACTAGTAATTGTTTCTTGTTTTTGACCCGTGGGTAACGATCTAGCCGAAGGGTCATTTTTAAACGACAAGCATGTGATTGCCGGAAACTACAGCCTATCAACGAAAATGGTTGTCTGGTCTGAACTGCAACGCAATATTACGCCTGAAACAGTCTGTTGTGTAGTTCCTTTTGCAGAAGAAC
Source organism: Acanthosepion lycidas (assembly GCA_963932145.1). NCBI lineage: Eukaryota > Metazoa > Mollusca > Cephalopoda > Sepiida > Sepiidae > Acanthosepion > Acanthosepion lycidas. Next base: position 76,651,600 of record OZ010583.1, on the reverse strand, counting down.
TGATAGATAATAGAGAAATAGTGCAGTCACCAGTCAGTTTAATTCAGGCTTTAATTCCGAGCTTCTCTTCTCTTAGATCTGCTACCAATCTAGGCTAGAGAGAACAGTCTACTCTGGAACTTGACCTATAGTTATAGACAACTAGATTCAGGCCTTTTTTTATTAGATTAGCACGAAATGAACAAAACAGAATCAAGCTGAATTTGAAACCGGTTCGTAGATTCCACTTTAAAAAGCCCAAACCACGAATTGAAAATCAAATAAGTACAGAAGGCAAAATATCAGCGAAGTGTTTTAACAGAAGGCGGCAAAGGCAACACCCAAATCCGGAAATAGTATGAGATACCTTCTTAAAATGAAGCTCTTTTTTATCACTGTGTACAAGCCAGGGTACCACTTGCGGTAAAGGGTTACGTTAAGAGGCAGTTTATAAGTATAGTTTGTGTATTATAATCTGGTTGTGTATGTATTGCCTTTTGCAAGATTTCCTCCTCCCCTGCCCATATCACCACTTCAAATGTAACTAAGTTGTAACGAGGCTTTACATCCCTATTAGGTTAACCTTCATTCAAACTGAGATTTTGGCCTTTCATTTAAAACAAAACAAATAATAAGATATATGTATATTTTTCCTCAATTCCTTCTCTAAATAATTTTATATTTTAAAATTAATACAGATTAAATTTAAAATTGATAATATTTAATTTTCGATTTTATAGTAAAATTTAATACTAATTACAGTGATTTCTATTTTAGTCTAATCCTAACATTAAGGCATTAATTATTATAACCAAAGTTCGTTGTCAAGTTTTTTGAATTCTCATATACTTGTATTTTGATTGATCACTGTAGGTTATGTAGGAGCCCTTCCTCTATCGAGAGCTGTTTGGCCGATTTGAACCTTTTAAAACTCTTTATTCTACATTCAACATCACTTGATAAAACACCAGTAGTGTTGAAACAAAATGGCTATTTTTCAAGTGATTTTATAACATATTCATGCTATAATTTTCGAATATATTATATTTGCTCTACTCTGTATTGAGCACTCTTTTAAGAATAGTATTTTTTAGTTACCGAAATATACTTCATATACACCAGTTTTATACTTGTATATATATATATATATATATATATATATATATATATATACATATATATATAAATATATATATATATATATATATATATATATATAATTATTTATTTAAAAATATGATTTCAACGCTACATAAGAGTTCTCATGTTTCAAAACAAGAGCCGAAAACTTTGATATAATTATCTGAATTAAATTGAATTAAAGTACGAAGCTCTGTTCCATCTTCAAGCAAAATCTTTTTTTGCAATAACTTATTCCTGAAATTTACGCATTTTATAAGCATATTCATTATTGAAATTAAGATTACTATGGTAATGGCTAGAGCAATTGTTTAAAGAAAAGGGGCGTAAGGGTTAATAATTTGGATCAATATCTCAGTAACATTCACAGACGTCAAATCAGAATAAGGTTGGGGTGTCTAGATTTAAAGCGGAAGATGATATCGTCTAGTCTGGTAGATATATATACATATATACATACATACATACTGTACAGTGAAGTTGTATAATAAGCACTGCAACCAGAAATGAAAATTATATTTTTTAAAATCTTTTTTTCTTACCGCTATAGAAAAAGTCCTCCAGATTATGAATATTAAAAAAATAAAAACAGAATTTTTTTTTCAGAAAAGTTACTGGTTGGGGGTTCAGTTTACTATGTAATTTAAATCTAAATTGATCCCCCTACGAAAGCAAAAAATAATGATTTCATATGATTGCTGAAAATGTAAATGTTTTTTGTCATAATTCAATCTGAATAACTTAACTGAATGTAAAATATGAAGAAAGAATAGAATAGGATTTTATTTTTTGTTTTTATTTTTTATTTTTTGACATTTTAAGAAATCAAGTCATGTGGCAACATTTGTTTTGGCTTCCATAGGAAGATCAATTTACATGGAAAACTTACCCGCCTCATTAAAATTTATAATTTTGTAAGATTTGAGTTTATGACAATATGAAAAAAGAAATTCGGAAATTATGGTTATTCCTAGTTGCATTGTTTATTGTACAACCCCACCGCATATATATATATATATATATATATATATATATATATATATATATATATATATATATATATATATATATATATATATATATATGCATAAATATACCTATATAAACCGTTTACATACATGTATATATATATATATATATATATATATATGCATAAATATACATATATAAACCGCATATATATATATATATATATATATATATATATATATATATACTTATGTGTGTATACGTGTGTGGGGAAATAAATCTTAAGCAACGCACGTACACGTGCTTAAGATTAAGAGAGATTAAAAAGTTATTATACTTGCATGATCATATCCTTTTAAACTCGAATTATTTCTGTCTTACCTCTGAATTTCAGATAGAAATTTCGCAGTAGCAATTTCTACTCAGATGTAACTAATTCACTGTGGATATATATTTCTATAAGTAATTTTTACATGACAAACAAGGCAGTAGATATAGTCTGATGTATAGAAACAAAATTAAAATGAAAAGATCAATGTAAAATTAAGCAAAAATAGTTATTGATATATTATTTTGTTCTGTATGCAGTAAATCGAATTATCTTGCTTTTCTATTTATTAGATGCAAGCATAACAAAACATAATTGACCATTTAATTAACTTGAGTACTAATTATTGCGCACTCAAGAATGATCAAAATCCTAAACATACGCACCTACACAAAAATAAATACACACACACACACACACATATATATATATATATATATATATATATATATATATATATATATATATATATAGATAGATAGATAGATAGATAGATAGATTTAGTGATACAGATAGATACAAATATTGTTATAGATCTTATGCGTGTTTAAAAATTAAGATATAACTAAAATACATCTCTCTCTCTCTCTCTCTCTCTCTCTCTCTCTCTATATATATATATATATATATATATATATATATATATATCTTTTAAGCATATCTTCAATGTTTAACGTCTGTTGTACCTAATCTGAGTTACCTAAGACATGTTCCGTTTAACAATAGCAGGATATTCATATCGTGAGCAGACAGATATGATTTTTACATATGGCCGAGCGAATGGCAATGGGTGCGAAGCTGCACGGTTTTATTAAATTGCATTTCCAGACCTAAGGCAACCAATTCATCCAAAATTTACTGCTGTTTATCAATCGCGTTGCACAAACAGGATCCGTGAAAACCGAGATCTGCTTATACCCCTCAGCACGAAGAACACATTCTACGGGTTGTGGGAGACGAATGAGACATTAGCACATGTCAAGTGGCCTTAGTATGTCGTACATTTCATAGTACCTCATGGAGGGTACTTCAAGAGCAGCTTCTTTATCCGCATGATTTGCATTGTGTCCAGGGTATTTCGCTCTCTGATTACTCATCACGAGTAAACCTTTGCCGTTGTTTTATTGCACAAATTGCAGATCCGTTGCTTGTCCCTACAGTTTTCTTTATGTGAGGCAACATTTGGAAAGGACGGAATAACAAATTTACACAACCAACATTTATGGGTAGATCGGCATCCCCATTGTACAATACAGGCTAGACCCGACCATCAGTTTACGATTAATGTGTAAGCTGGAATTGTGGGTGACTGTCAGGTAGGTCCATATGTCCTCCCTCCATGTATACAGGAGCTGTCTATAGCGACTTTATTTTGAACACAATTTCAAACCTGCTAATACGAAGTCGAATGTGGTCCATGCATGATGGGACTCCAGCACATTTTAGTCACATTGTTCAAAAGGTAGGGAAAGACCAGTTCCATGGCCTGCACGTTCACCCGACCGCAACCCTTTGGATTTTTATCTGTGGGGCCACCTCAAACAATTGGTCTATGCAGCAGACAATAATAATGCAGAGACGCTTCATCATCGTGTCGTGGGGGATGGCTTCGAAATCATTCGACATCTTGTGTAATATTTGAAAAGGTCCGCCAGTCAATGATCTGACGGATTCATGTGTGTGTAGAAGTAAGCGGAGAACATTTTCAACATTTGTTATGAGTTGCTGTATTTATGTACAGCGATGGCGTTTTGGACACATATGTTTATTATATGCACATTTTACCTTGTTTTTGGTGTCAGTGTGCGTGTCCGTGTATGTTGGTTTTTGTGTTCTGTAAAAGGACATCATAAATATATGTATGTGTGTGTGTGTGTGTGAAAATTAAGAGGTAAGTGAAATATATCTGTAAAAGGACACTATATATATATATATATATATATATATATATATGTATATATATATGTATATATATATATATATGTATATATATATATATATATGTATATATATATGTATATATATATATATGTATATATATATATGTATATATATATATATATATATGTATATATATATGTATATATATATATATATATATATATATATGTATATATATATATATATGTATATATATATGTATATATATATATATATATATATATATATATATATATATATATACACACAAACGGTTTATACAGGTATATTTATGTACACACACACATGTATATATATATATATATATATATATATATATATATATATATATATATATATACACAAACGGTTTATACAGGTATATTTATGTACACACACACATGTATATATATATATATATATATATATATATATATATATATATATATATATATATATATATGTCAGATATAGCCAGATAAATAGATTGACTGGAAGAAGAAGAAGAAGAAGAAGAAGAAGAAGAAGAAGAAGAAGAAGAAGAAGAAGAAGACCTCCTCTATAATACAAAGAAAGGAAGCAGGAAAATTTTAGGAGAATAAACGATGGATCATTGGATCAATATAGGCATGATATAATCGATAAGAAAATCGATAGACAAAGATCACCGGACATGAGCTAAAATGTAATAAGAAAGAATCATTGCAGCAAGAGGGAGAAAAAGAGAGAGAGAGCGAGAGTGTGATATGGATAGGAAGAAAGAGATAGCAGGAGGGGAAAAGTGTGAGAGACTTATAAACAAATTGATTCAGAGTGTGAGTTAATGCCTCCTCCCAAATTTCCATGGATTCTTTTCACTGAAAGTTATCTCACGTACTCTTTATCTCACGTACTCTTTGTCTCACGTACTCTTTGCTGTACATACATACATACATAATTATATTGCCTGGGAAAGTGACGCCATTTGGTGCACAATACGACATTTTAGAGCACTGGTTCGATGTATCATGCTTTCCTATTTACGCAGATGTATTCGGCGTTTCTTGATTGCCTAGTGTCCTATTTACGTCAAGTTTGCACTTCATGTCTCTCATGCTCTTTCCCGCCACACCATTCGCAACTGTCATTCTTCTTCTTCTAGATCCTCTTTAGTCCATGCTTTTTTTCCTATTGGTGCATGCGTAGAACTACATTAGTTCTAGCTTCTGTTTTCCAGCGACTGTAGATGGATTTGTACTGCAGACATTTATCAAGCTTTACAAAGTCTGGCACAATGTCATACATTTAAAGCACCCAGAATGACCCGAACGAAGTACTCAAGCGTATTACTCAAGAGGCACCTAAAATTTATTTACTGAGCTTAATATAATTCTGCTTAAGTTTCCTCACCCATAAGACTTGAAGTAACAGAAACCTGATTTGCAGAACGATGCTGAGAATATCATAGACAGATGTAAGCAATGAAAAGTTTTAAGGAAAACGGAAACGAAAAGACTAGCTCTACTTAAATTCAGAAAGAGGCAGTAAAAATAATTGGGAAGCATAATAAGGAAAAAAGGCTTAGAGAATTTGACGCTCAAAGATAGAAGGAGGGAAATAGCGAAACTACAAGAACTCTAACAGATGGTAGTAAGGGAAAGCTAGAAAAAAGGACAAAACATCGAATGTCCGGTTGTCAGCAAAAGGAAGAGTCCAACATGCAAAATACTAATTGGAGATACCAAAATAAAGCAAGTAGAAAAATTTAACTAATAAGTGCTTTAACACGTGACAGAAAATGCAGCATCGAGAGGTGTATTGGGTTAGCGAAAGATGTTTTCTAAATGCTAAGCAAAATATTAAGAAACAGGAATATTTCGTTAGAAACGAAGAAGAGAGTACTGAATTATTATACAATACCAGTCATTGTATATGGCAGTAAATGTTCGACAATCTCCTCACAGATGAAGAAAAGACTGGAGGCTAAAGAAATGTGGTTCCACAGAGGAATTCTTAGAATACAACTGAATATGTGAATAAAGACGGAGTTTTAGAGAAAATGGAAACAAAAAGGACACACCTAATACCAGAGAGAAAGCTGAAATTTCTAGCACATATATGCGGAAAGAGTACTGGGAATCTTTGAGACATACACGACATATTGAAAGCAAGATGGACAGAGGAAAATAGCGCATAATCTACGTAACCTTCCCAGCTTGTGCAAATGGATGACAAACATAGTTTAGGTGACAAAGAAACAAACAAAATTCACTAAGTACTACAAACGACAGGAAATTTTGGAGAGCCATGATCGCCAACATTCTAAAGGGGCATTGCATAAAGAAAAAGAAGCTTCTTAATGTAACAAGAAGATGCGGAGAACCATGATCACCAACGTTCTAAAGGCGCATTGCATATAGAAAAAGAAGTTTCTTAATGTAACAAGAAGATGTGGAGAGCCATGATTGCCAACGTTCTAAAGGGGCATTGCATATAGAAAAAGAAGTTCTTTGATGTAACAAGAAGATGTGGAGAGCCATGATCGCCAACGTTCTTAAGGGACATGGCATATAGAAAAAGAAGTTTCTTAATGTAACAAGAAGATGTGGAGAGCCATGATCGCCAGCGTTCTGAAGGGGCATGGAATATAGAAAAAGCAGTTTCTTAATATAACAAGAAGATGTGGAGAGCCATGATCGCCAACGTTCTAAAGGGGCATTGCATATAGAAAAAGAAGTTCTTTGATGTAACAAGAAGATGTGGAGAGCCATGATCGCCAACGTTCTTAAGGGACATGGCATATAGAAAAAGAAGTTTCTTAATGTAACAAGAAGATGTGGAGAGCCATGATCGCCAGCGTTCTGAAGGGGCATGGAATATAGAAAAAGAAGTTTCTTAATATAATAAAAAGATGCGGAGAGCCATGATCACCAGCGTTCTGAAGGGGCATGGTATATAGAAAAAGAAGTTTCTTAATGTAACAAGACGTGGAGAGCCATTTGTCGAAAACGTTCTTAAGGGACATGGCATATAGAAAAAGAAGTTTCCTAATGTAACAAGAAGATGTGGAGAGCCATGATCGAAACGTTCTGATGGGGTATGGCACATAGGAAAGTATGATCTAGGCATTATTGAATGGTAGTGCGTGAACAAATAAAAATGGTAAAGTGTCAAGATTTACTTAATGTAAGAAGAAGATGTGAAGAGCTATGATCCCCTGAAACTGCAACAACTGTAGTTATTATGACGTGGCTTTGCGAACAAAGATTTGTGATAGGGTTCCATGTTTTTTTGCAGTCTCTTAAATGATTGGTGATGCTCTTATATGCTATTCAAAAAGCGTTTGACAGCTTCTGTTAAGTAGCAGTTTTGTGAAGTTGTCATTCTTCTTGCAAAGGAGATTGCTTGATAGATTATCTGACTCCATACTACCCCGTCGGCTGCTTCTGTTTCTCTCTAATAATTGTTAACATCCACAGGGATTATGGTCTTTATAAGGGAATCTTTGTTTGTCCTCAGCGGAGTGAGGTGCGAGTTCCTATTTTAATTTTCGGATGAACCTTAATTTTTAAATTTATGATGGAATAGGCTCCTTGCAAGTCCCCCGACTTTAAAATATCCATGGAATTTTTTTTTTATTGCCTTATGAAATATCTAAGCTTTACAACTTTAACAAATATTGCAGAGGCAATCATAAATATGAATTCAGGCTTTGGGTTATAAATGGCAATTATCTCTATTTCATTGAGATAGTCACAAGGATCACGTGGCGGTCGGTAAATGACGTCAGGAGGGAGATTGACAAGAACAGTTGTCATGTCGAATCCAGAGATGAAGTACGCCCTTAAGCCACAGCGGTAGGTTTTACAGGACAAACCACATGGCCTAGCCCAGTTCGTAGAGAAGCAGCCGTAACCCCAGTTTTCACTTCGGAAAATATAACAAGTTCCTCTTTCTTACAAACTGGTGAAGCGTATGTTATAATTTCTTTGCGTGGGACACTTGTATATATGTATATATCTAATTTTTATAACCCTCTTTTTGAACTAAATATTTGTGTTATTCTTTTTCCATTCAGGTATTCCTTTCTGTCCGGGAAATAATGCTATTGTTATCGCATGGATATTGAAATGCCCATAACGATAGAAACATATTAGGGAAAATAAGTATTTCTTTCCCACGTTCCCTGTTACACAAGTCATTATTTAAAAAAGAAGGTTCAAACAGAAAGATTTGAAATTTAGTTTTTCCATTTCATTGAAATTAGCAGACTTAATCAAATGAGAGTGTAATCGCCTCCCCTCTTTCTTTCTTACTTTCTCCATCCTTTCCCCAAAACCAAACAGCCCCTTTGATATATCTTTTCTTCCGTCAATGGCCCATTGTTTATCTGAGATAATGTCAGAGCGTAACGCGCGTACTATCAACTAAGGGATAATCAGGAATATAATATGATTGCTTCATTGTTGGTGCAGTGATAGCCTTGTTGTCTTTTAGAGTGTAGTTTCAACGCTTGCGGTTGTGGAAGTGTTTTGAACAACAGTTTTAGTTGCTCCAAGAAAATCAAAAGGAGTGTTGTCGACCAGAAAATGGATGACGTCAACCAGAAAATTGATGACTTCAACTTTCTTTCTTCCGTCAGAAGCATTGTAACCCGTATTTCTTGTTTAAACCGCTATCCGATATGAATCAATTTAAAATGATGACATTTATTCCCGATATCGAAAGTATAATTATAAACAATAATTTTAGAGAGTTATTTCACAGAAACATGTTGAAAAGATTCCAATTTTTACATCTGGATTCAAGAAAATACGAACTTTAAAAGAAAATAATTACAATATATGGATTAAAGCGTCAGTTTAATCTGACATGCGTTGTACAAGTAAAACGAAAACGTTAATATTTTCACATTTTTTTAAAATTCGCTTTTATTCAACGAAACAATTATTTTAAAAAATGCGATTTAAACTTGGATCATCTGAAATTCTCTACAGAATCTGCAGTGTTCAATTACCCAGACCACTGCCGAGCTTTGCATTAAAATGCTGCAGTTTATATATCGATGGGCGTTGATATTTCTCTGCAGGAAGGCATCATGCATATGTATACCGGATTTTGTGCTTATGTGTCTAGGTCAGGGTGTGGCTTGTCCGGTTTCCACTTGTATTTAATTCATGATTGTTATGAGGCAGAACAACACATAATGGCTCATGCTGACCAGCGGGGAAAGTTTAGGAATGACGCATGTTCTCCACTGTGACCATTCTTCCAGAACTAACATGTGCACTGGCTTGGTATTTTCGTCTAACAACACTTCTCGATGGCAATTGATCCAAGCAAAAATCTATCGCAAGCTATCCATATCTATCTATCTATCTATCTATCTATCTATCTATCTATCTATCTATCTATTTCTTCGATTTTACAAATATCTGTTCCTTTGTTCCTATCAATTTATCAATTTTATATTGTATCCATGTTTTTTCTGTGTCCATCTTACTACTTTTTCATTCTATCTATCTATCTATCTATCTATCTATCTATCTATCTATCTATCTATCTATCTATCTATCTATCTACATCTAATTCTATCAATCTATCTAAATCTGATCCTTATCTATCTATCTATCTATCTATCTATCTATCTAAATCTGATCATATTCTGTTTCTCATTTATGTCTGTTTCGTATCTTCTATCGATCGATGTATATCTATCTATCTATCTATCTATCTATCTATCTATCTATCTATCTCTGATTCTGTCACTCTATCTAAATCTGATCCTATCTATCTATCTATCTATCTAAATCTGATTATATTTATCTATGTCTGTTTCGTATCTCTCTATCGATCGATGTCAGTCTGTTCGCATCTATCTTGCTTCTGCCTCTTTATATATATTGTGTTTATATATATGCATATATATATATATATATATATATATATATATATATATATATATATATATATGTATATGTGTGTGTGTGTGTTTATGTGTGTACATGCAGCACACAAATCCAGGTCGCGCTTGGCGAATCATCCAGAAATATGCACGCGTGCAAGTGCATCAAAGTTTAACTATTTCGGTTGACGTTTTAAATCACCCGACAGAAATGGAAGCTTTTAAATCCGCGCTCTAAAGCTCATCCTACGTTGTAATTTCGGCTGCTATCAACTGATATACAGCTACACGTAGGTATCTTTTGTGATCTCAGTTCCTTCGAAGCAAGAAGTCAATAACAATTACCTTAAGCCTATCTATTGCTCAGGGATATGTTTCTCAACTAGCACCTTTCCATTGCATTATAGAGCTTTACAGACAAGACCAAACCCGATCATTAATCCAGTTATTTTTTTTATCACAATACTCCGTGTCAAAATAAACAAAATCAATTCAAAGTCGGAAATGTGCACATATATCCCTCACATGGTGAGCGCCTCTGTCAATAGCGTCGGCTTAAGCATTTCGGCCAAAGAAGCGTCAGTGATGGACTGGAAGACTGCAACATAAATATGTAGTCAGTCTGACACTTTTCCTCTCAGATATTTTCCGCCATAATTGTTTATAATTTAATTTAATAAGAATTACACTGAAAATCTTGTATCCCAACATGTCAAAAATCAATAATTTCACAGTTATTCGCTATCTATCTTTTTTTTAAGCATTTCACACCAAGGAAGGCAATAAAGCCATTAATTGGTATTATGTTTTCTATATATGCCGTGCCCCATCAGATCCTAGGCGAACATGGCTCTCCACAACTTCCTATCATTTGGAGGTTTTAATAAACTTTGTCTCTTTATTATTTCTCCTAAGTCCTGTTTCGCCATACATTTACTCGTTCACTATGTTATGTGTTGTTTTCCACCGTCCATTTTTCACTTTTTCTGTCCTGTGAGTATCAGATTATCCAAGCCCTCTTTCCTCATTAAATGCCCCGGAAACTTCAACTATCTCTTCCTGATTTAAAGTATTAGTTTCCTTTTTATTTCCATTTCCTTCAAAACCTCGACTCGGTGAAGGAAGTCGTTGCTCATGGGGGCAGTTCCGTGAGTATGCTAGGACGAGCTGCGCTATATTGTGTCTAGTAACTTAGTTTCCTCTTTGCCGTGGCCCGCTGACCCAATGGTGTGATGCTTGTGTTTGTGTTTGTGTGTGTGTGTGTGTGTGTGCGCGCGCGTTCATATATCTATCAAGACTCTATGCTTTCCGCTATATGAATTATTACAAAATTAGACTCCAGGTTCAAGCGGAATGGCTTTGACAAACGTGCTTGAATGGAATGAGATGTGACTTGTATTCATAAAAGTATTCTCACGCATAACCTCCACACGTATCAGCAGTTGTTGTGTCTTGTATAATCCCTTCCATCTTCAGGCTGGTTTTGAATTCAGAGTCATCTTTCTAGACTAGAGTCTATTCAGCGATTTATTATGAAGAAAGAAAATTAGTTAATACTTTTCATATATATATATATATATATATATATATATATATATATATATATATATATATATATATATATATATATATATATATATATATATATCAAGTATGTGGTGCAATTCAATTTACATTACATGAATCATTCATACAAAAAACAGA
>OZ010583.1:76549676-76634676 GCA_963932145.1 Acanthosepion lycidas | reverse complement strand
ATATATATATATATATATATATATATATATATATATATATATACAAGTGTAGGATTGGTGTATAAGGAATAAATTCCAATAACCAAAAATGCCTATCTGAAAAGAGTGCTCAATACAGAGTAGAGCAAATATAAATTCTAACGTAATCATTACAAAAATAGCCATTTTGTTTCAACACTTCTCAACTGATGGTGTTGAATTTAGAATTAGAGAGAGAGAGAGAGAGAGAGAGAGAGAGAGAGAGAAAGAGAGAGAAACGAGGAGGACATATATTAAGAAAAACAAACAAGTTATAGTAAGAACCATGGAAAGAAGAAAGCGGTCCATAGCATGTGTCGCCCCCACTGAAATAAATATTGGTAGAAAGATGCAAAAGTTACGTGAAAGGAATTGAGAAAAATATTAAAGGGTTATAGAAAATTGAGACGAAGGTACAAAAGAAAGAAAGAAAGAAAGAAAGAAAGAAAGAAAGTGGAAATATAAAATATAGATAAAGAGAGAATAATGAAGCAGAATGATGACAGACATTAAAAAAAGGAAAATAGAAAAGAAAAAGGATGAAAAAGAAAGAAAGAATGGAAACTATGACTAGAGAAGAGGAAATGAATAAAGAAAAGCCGAAAGAAAGAAAGAAAGAAAGAAAGAAAGAAAAGAATAAAGAAAGAGAAATTATAAAATGTAAATAGTGAGGAAATAATAAATAAGAATGATGAAGATATAAAAAGAAAGAAAGAGAAAATGTGGAATATACATAAAAGAGCGAGAGTGAAAGAATTGATGACAATATAGAATCGAAACGAAAGAAAGAAGGTAAGACAAACAGGAAAAAAGAAAAGAAAAACGTAAAATAAGGTGAATGCACACACACACACACACATATATTCTTATATATATATATATATATATATATATATATATATATATATATATATATATATGTACGAAAGAGATTAAGCTAAGAGAAAAATGGCGAACACTGAAATATGACAAGAAAGAAAGGGTGGTAGAAAAAGAAACACATAAAACAAAGATAATTTAGCCATTCATATATGCACCTCAGACTTTAAGAATAAAGAAAAATGAAAGCAGAAAATATCGAAGAACAACAGAAGAGAGAAATGATTAAAAGACAGGCCAGAGAAGAAAGAAAGAAAGAAAGAAAGAAAGAAAGAAGCAATAATATATCAAAAGGAGATGATAAAAAAGTAAAAGTAGAAGAAGAAGAAGAAAGAAAAAGAAGTGAAAACAATATAACGAAAAAGAAAAAAAAAACGAAAAAAAAGATAAAACAGAATGCGAGGGTAATTACAAAAAATCAACAGAATAAGAGAAAGAAAAGGAAAATAAGATACAGGAAGCTTTTCTTTCTCTTTCATTTGCCTTTTTCACTTTTTCTATTTTCTTCTCTTCCTTTTTTTTTTTTTTTTTTTTTTTTCTTTTTTGCACAAAGAGTTGAATAAGCATAAAACGGGGCAAAATAAATTAAAGCAACAGAAAGAGCAGAAAAATAAGAGCAGAAGTAAAAACAGAACAAATCAGAAAGAGGAATTGCTTAAAAGAAAATGAATAAAACAAAAGCTAAGAGGATAAAAGCAGAAACGGTCTCGAAAGCAGCCAATTTATTGGCAAGAAAATTTTGCAGTTTAAATCAGGAAATTGGCGCGCGCGAGTCGTAATTACAGCCACGGACAAGACATGCTCATCTGAGTTGACAGCAGAAAGGAAAAATAAAGGCTCTTTTCTTCCCTTTTTAAATTAAAGACGTGAGCTAATGACTATTTTTGTCCATATTCTACACATTAAAGAAAGCTCGTTAGTCTTAAGTAATATAGCCACAGATTGTAAAAGAGACAACTATCCGAAATTAAAGCGTTCGCCCCATTATGATGGGCACTTCTTCCTTCTTCTTCAAAAGTCAACTCCTCATCGCTGTCTTATTGGTGGTGGTGCTGCTATTATTATTATTATTATTATTATTATTATTATTATTATTATTATTATTATATTTTTCTTAGCATCCTCAATTTTTTTTTTTTTTTGTTCGTACAAAGCTTATTTGTCTTCATCTTCTCTGTGTCATCCTTTTTTCTTTTCTAATTCTTAGCTTTTTATATTTTTATTTATTTTTATCTTTTAAAACATTTTCTTTTCTTCTCTTGCTTCTTTTTAACATTTCATTGTTGGCCGCTTCTTCTTATGCTTTTCATCTTCATCTTCTTTGCTTCTTTTTCTCCTCCTTCTTAACCTTTACTTTTGTTTCTTAAGTACTTTTTTAATTTTTGGTTTCATCTTCTTTCTTTCTTTTTCTTTTTTCTTTCTTTCTTTTTTCTTTCTTTCTTTCTTAACTTTTTTTTCCATGTCTTTTCGGTTCTTTTTTTTTCTGTTCTGATTCTTCTTTTTGAATTCTTCCTTTTCTTCTTTCTATAATTCATTCTTTTTTGTCTTCTTAACTTTTTCTTTCATGTCTTTTTAAATTCTTCTTCTTCTTCTTCTTCTTCTTCTTCTTCGATCTCTCGTAGATGAATATAGATCTAACCTTTTTTCATTCACCTTCTCGCACTTTCAGCATTTGTAATGTCCTTTCTTACCCCAACGATGACTTATGTTTCAGTTCAGTTCAGTTCTTTGTTCTCCTGATGTTTTATTTTCTATAGAAAAATTTTCGTCCTTTTTATCCGTCTTCTTTAGGCGTTTTGTTTCGAATCGTACCCCCGACTCTTCTCTTTACTTCTGCATATTTCAAGTTTTGCTCTCAACCTACTCCTCTTCTCTTCCAACTTCCCATTCTTGTTCTCATTCTCGTGAGACGACGCCATTTTCTTCTTTCGTGTCACTTCTCTCAAGTCACGACTTCATTACATCACCTCTTTAATCCGGACACCCAATTACCTAAAAACAAAATGGCAGAAAATAAAACCCATTCATCGTTTTTATTTTTAATTTCTGTTTTGTTTCTTTTTTTTATTTATTGCTTGTTAATTCTTTTGTTTCTGCACAACTCCTTTTAGTTTGGGCTTATTTTATTCTTTTTGCCTGCTTTTAAAAGTTTTCGCTATGATTAAAAAAATGTTCCGTACTTTGCAGTTCATCTTATTTCCGCTCTGTTATAACTTTCTAGACTGCTTCATTGTATGTATTTGCCTTTTACTCTCTATGCATATACAATTTGATCTGTCGACTTATTTTTAGGTATAGGACACAAGATTCCGATTACTTTGTATAGAATGCGTAGATTGAAGAAAAAAATCAAAACAAGAACGCTATCACAGTAAGAATTCGCCAATTATCGACAGATAATCAGTCTACACCTAACAAATGGCCGTTTTCCAACCAATACTGAACATTTTTCCTTATTTCTCATTATGTTAATATCTAATTCTGCTTCTAGCACCAGCAATGTAATTCTATTAAATTTTCAAATGATTTTTATGAAATAATTTGCATACGTGACCATATTAGCATAAAGCGATATTTTTTAAAAGTTATTTCATCCCCAAGAAAGGCAATAAAGCCGCAAGGGGTTATTGAATAATACAGAATATGAATAAAACTTCTATTATGGAGAGAACACAGTAAAAGAACAAGAATTAAGAAGACAGAAGATAACTATTAACATTGCATTTAAATTTTTGAAGATCAAAGCTGACTGGGAAGCAAGAAGCCGGAAGAGATTTCCACAGGCGACAAAATGCGATAGAAGAAACTATTAGAATAGAGACTACGGTTGCATCTAGCTGCCATTTCAAATGATGAAAATTTCCTGCCAATCTAATGCTTCACTTAAATTCATAAAATTTAGGTGTCATAGAAGAAAGTTTATTCGAACAATTGCTATAAAAGTATTTATAGAAAAGATAGGTTACGGCTTTGAGAAAGTGACTGAAGCCGAAATGCCAGATAATAATAATAATAACATTTCAAATTCTTCTTGGGATTGTATCAAGAATGTCTAAATATATGGCAGACCAGATGCGGAAGCAATATTCAATGGACGAATGGTAGATTTATAAATATGTAAGATAGGTTCTGGCGAGAAAAATTGTCTTGCACGACACAGTGAACCAACTTTATTAGCTGTGGTCTTAGCAATTGATTCAATATACTATTTCCACTTCATGTCAGCTGAAAACTTTAGACCGATAAGACGCAATTAGTCATACTCCTGGAGGTTAGCATCAGACTTTATAGATAATAGATTTAAATAATCAACTAGTGAATAGATTCGGGCCAAAAGACACTTTTTCACTGAAACCAAATATTTTAATATTAATATTTCACGATCAGATGAGCAACTTCTTTGATAACATGATACGACGTAATTTTAAAGTAATTCGTCTTTTGTATGCTGTTTTTCTTCAGGACTTGGACGAGCCTAGCTCCCCACAACATTCTAGCGCTTAGTAATGTCTTATTTTTTTGTTGTCAGATAAGTAACTCGATGTTTGTCTCTGTCTGTTAATATGTCCTGAGAATGTGAAATTTTACAAGCTTTTTTTCCTTATTATATGTCCTAGAAATTTCAACTCCCTTATTCTAAGTATAAGTGTAATTTTTGTTTCCATTTTCTTAAAAACTTCCTCGTTGCTTACATGCTCTGCCCATTTTATTCTCAAAACCATTCTGAAGAATCACATTTCTGTTAGCTCTCTTTATCTATGAAGAAAATTTTTCAGTATTCACTGCCATATTGAAGAAATGTTATTATTACATTGTTGTTCAGTACTCTTTTCTTTGTTTCTAACGAAATCTTCCTGTTTCTTAGGATTTTGTTCAATTATGGAAAATGTCTTGTGGGCTTCCAGCACGCCTCTATCACATTTTCCCATCCCACAAGAATCTGCCACGTAAAGGTCCTGTCCATTGACCAGTCAAGGAGGATCCCTACTGATATCGTATAGACATCGCTAAATACTTTATTATTTTAAATACTAAAAGAGCCTGAAGCATTTATTATAATAACCAAAGTCTTTCCAACAATATGCCGTGTATAGTAAAATTACGAATTAAACAAAAATTGATCAAAAATGCATAAGCCTATTTATCACGGAGAAACCCCTGGCGACCTCTTGCAGAAGTCTAAGTTTCCGGGGAACACCGGTTGAGAAGCATTGCTTTAGATTAATGAGAAATAGTAAATATATATTTCTTATATTGTTTTGTTTCTGTTTCAGTTACGAAAATAAAGTTATCTTATATGGATTTTGAAATGTCCCAATGATGTGTATTCCTTAAAAAGGGTAACTGAACAATGTTTTACAGTGAGGTCGCTGAGCAGTAAAAGTACGTAAATTTTGTTTTCCCCTGAATTAAGGCAACACAGGTTCGATCTTTTAGTAGAATCACATTTTTTTTGTAAGACTTTCGAGTGTGCAGTCCGGTAGATACCAAATTGACTGGTTATAAAAAATAAAAATAGAACAGTGATGTCAACTCAAGCACGAAATATAGCATTGATAGTAATAAATAAAAAATGTCTGATTAAAAACAAAGCTCTTAGTTGCTTAAAAAATGACATTGTTTACTTTTTAGGTTATAAATAACTTTATCAGATATAAGTGTCAATGAAAGATGTGCATTTCTTTAAAAATGTGAATTTAAGCCCTACTTTTTTGTAAAGTCTTCTGTGAATATTTTGATGTTCATCCAATGCAAGGTCCAAGAGGCACTCGAGGTAGAGGGTTACTTAAAGCAGAAAACGGTTCACCTTAGATTTGAAGAGTTTAAGTTTATAGTGATCGGAGAAGTGTCTTCTCGGAAACCTGTAATCGTTCTTGGGAAGAAGTTGTCCGAATGGAACTTCCTTCTTACTAGTGGAATCCAAAGGAAATGAGTGAATTGTAGTTGGCACGGCGGGTCATGTCTGAACAGTTAAAACTAAATGATCAATCTCGTCAGAATATTTCCCATGTAAATAACGATAGAGTAACGAGCGGCTACCAACGTTATTCTCTGTGGGGAAAAGAATTGTAGGGTGGAAAATGATTAATCGTAGGCGCTTTTGAAACCTTCAAGGCCCGTGTTATGGTCCAGGATAGGACCAAGGAAGAACAACACGAACACATGAGTAGAAATAACGAAGGTATATTACACGAAATAATAATACAATATGTGGAAGGTGTTAGTATGACTGTCAGTCTGGTTTGGAGTGAACTACTATCGGCTAGACTCGATCCGGTATCTAGCCCCTCTTCCCCACGAAGGTTGCAAAAATGCCAGTAGAACCCGTATAAACGGGATCGGGTTGGTCAACCTCCCTGAACGAGACTCTGCCCTTCGGCGGAGCCTCGTCTGGGTTCCTCTCCGCTCAGAGGCAGAGAGTTCGACCGTCAAGCCGAGAAGATCGGCTTGATTCGTCCCTCTGTTATGAGAGGCGTAGTATACATAGTGTTAGGAAGAATTCATTCTGTAGTTATAGGTAAGGACCCATGACAGCTCGAAAGTTAGAATTGGGCAGCTCTACCTCAGATATGGCAGCAATGCTCCATTTTTGGTCTAGATTGGAATCAGATTGTTTCTGCACCGCTATAGGAAGCGATTACGCTTCCAACATATTTAATGATAGATCGTATATGTGAGTTTTATAGCGGCGTACAGCTTAGTTGTTAAAATGAACAGTTGATTTACCCCCATTAAGAAGATTATTGAAGGATGATAATGTGCGACGAAACACACTGCTAAATTTAAACAAAACAGTATAAGGAATTTATTTACGAATTACACGCTTGAAGTTGCGTCAGTAGCTCTTTTCAGGTAAAGAAACCGGAAATTTGAAAAGTCTAGTTTTAACAATTTGGTCATGTAACAGATTAAATGATTTGTTACAAAATAATTTTTAAAACAAAGGGTATGAGAGTTTGTTACCCAAGAAAGGAATATATGGCTGCATACTTCCAAAAGTAAACGAAGAATGATAGTTTGAATGATTAGCATTCTTGGATTCTTGTGAAAAAATTCTTTGATGTGCCACGTTCTTACATAGAAGCTGATAATATAATTGGCGAATAATTTAAAATTGACAAGAAATTCAACGCTGGTCGCTGATCGCAAAGAAAGGAAACGAAACCTTTCATCTGATTTCAGACACTTTTCTCTTATTAATTTAAATTTTCTCCTCCTTTTATATCAAAATGAATTTCACATAGGCTCGCTACTTTCTTTTCTCTTTTCTTGTCTCAAAGGCTAATTTCTCTGAAGCCATGGTTTTCATTACCCCAAAACAATTTCACATAGACCCCCGAATTTATTTCCTCCTTCTTTTCAGCTCACCCTTTCTCATAGGCTCCAAAATTTATTTCCCCTTCTTTTTCAGTTTGCCAGTCAACTTCTGTGAAGGCAAGGTTTTCATTCGCCCAAAGAAGATTTCACATAGGTTCGCGAATTCCTTTCCGTTTTTTTCGCCAGTCCTCCGTATTTGAAGGGAGTGTGTAAAGGGAGATGTTATTAATTCGCAATCACTACAGTTCCACTTGATATATGGAGTGAAATTTAATCTCAAACATTCAAAGTAAGGAGTGATATTGAGAGAAGAAACGTTCATCTTGATAAGGGAGAATTCACTATACGCTTGGTTATGATGGAACGTTACTAGCTTGGTTTTGGAAGTATTGGATTTTAGAAACCAGTCCCCCACCCCATTTAGCAGTGACAGATAGATCAGAGGAGAGATCAGCCGCCAGGCTCTAGAGCTTGAGAGGTTGGTCTGTAAACTGCGATATCGTCTGCATATATATTTATTGAAGGTTGTTGGGTAGATCGTTACTATAATGCAGAAAGGAGGTAGGACCGAGAAGAGAACCTTGAGGTACACGTGCATTGGTCTCAATTACTTCAGAAGAGTAGCCATTAACAGCGACCTTCAAGGATCTACTTGATAAAATCACTTGAGAATTGCAAGTTTTCCAGGGATACCATAGCTGGTGAATTTTTGCAGCAATTCTTTATGCCGCACCTGTGAAAGGCTTTTGCGATATCTAATCCATTCGCTTTCGTGTCGAACTTATTATTGAGCATCTCACCGAGTGTGTGTATAATAGCAGTTTTTACATCAGCAGTGAACCAAGAAGTGTGAAATCCATACTGTTTGTAGTTCAGGAGTTTATTTCTTTCTGAAATTTAATATATATATATATATATATATATATATATATATATATATATATATATATCAAATATGTGGTGCAGTCCAATTTATATTAGAATAAATCATTCATAAAAAAAAGTAAATTAGTTAATGATATAACATGGCGAAATGCCTTCGCTAACATTTTAAAGGTGCATTAACTGACCAATCACTCGATGAATGTCGTTATCCTTTTTTTTTTTTTAAATTATAAGCTGCATAAGGTCTTTCATAAATACGCAAGTACTTTCGACTGTACATTCAGTCTTCTTCAGGCATGGAAATTATTGTGTTTTTGGTAAAATTCAGGTAGACGAAAAAATATAATGCGAATCGAATTTTTTTTTTTTAATCTTATAACGGATACCAACTTTTGGAGCGTACAGTCGCAACGCTAAGGTTGAATTTTTTAAAAAATTTAAGAGAGTGCGTTTTTACTAATATGACAATTTGAGAATTTTTTGTAAGAGTTTATCAGTCAATGTGGCATGAACTAAATAGTTCAATAAATAAAGTAACGTCTCACTTGTTATCCCGAAAATTTGCACGTCAGATCAGTTCTTTTAAATCAAATATGTGGTGGAGTTCAATTTATATTACAATGAATCATTCATACAAAAAGTAAATTAGTAAAGTTAATGATTTAAAATGGTAAAATCCCTTTGCTAACAAAATTTTAAAGACGCATTGACCTACTAATCACTTGATGAATGTTATGACCATTGTTTTTTTTTTAAATTATAAACTGTATAAGGTCTTTCTTAAATACGTAATATTATAAATCGTTTAAAATTCTGCATTACTTCAATCAGTGAAAACTATATTTACGAATCAAAAATTGAAAAGCTCATTAAAAGTCGTTTACACCCAAAATTAATAAAAAATAATTTTTCTGCATATAAAATATTATGTAAAATGTCCCTGTTTGAAAGTATGGTCAACCATGCACGACATAATCAGAAAATGAGAGTGATGACGGCACTCAAAATTAGATTACGGAGAATATTTTCCAACATTTTTTAGATTACTGAATACTTAAAATTTTATATAAAAAAGCTCTCACACATCATTTTCTTAAATTATGTTTTAACAGATGAAGTTATCCGTAGAATAACAGTAACGATGATGACAGATTTTATCATCGCTTGTCAAATGATCTACGAGAGACAAGCGACGGTGATAAGCACGTAATCACCGCTACCGTTTGTTTCAAAAATCCATTTCTCTGTTATTTTAAACGATTTATTTAAAGTAATTTTTTGTTTCAAATGTGATTAATTATACTTTAAATCTTTTAATATTCCTCAAATAATGTTTCAGAAAATTATATTTTATTTTTGGAAGATTTTTAAAACTGAGAATTTACTTTTGTTTACAAATGTATAAAAATGTGTCAAAAATGTCTGATTTTGTGAGAGCAACAAAGAAGATGAGATTCCAATAAATATAATTTCTGTTTGAAATAAAGTATTTTGCTTACTGGAAATAGTAAATTTAATCAGCCTTCAGTTAAAATCTAAAAAGAAAGCTTCAAGAATCCTTTTTCATTTTTTAAAATTCATTTTGAAGCTTAGGTATCGAAAATTCATGTTAGGTCACATTATAATCGCTACTACTGCGATAAAACCCAGTACTACCTGCAGCATGGTCGGACAATAGACGACTAAACCAGTTACCCCATCAGGCTTTTCTGGTAATAAGTTAGGTAGACCCCAAGGAGCATTTTAAAATGAACTATCAAAAGAAGGAAAAATACTTTCTAGTAGGGTCAACAGCCATCTATCACAATTTGGTCGACTGATCTCTATCACCTTTTATGCGGCCAATGCGACAGTGATGTCAATGATCAGCGTAGATAGTTCTGGAGAAATCAATAGTAACGTGTCCGTGACCACGACGAACATTTTGAGGTCGAAATCTGTGTTTTAACCTTTCCCGAGACATATTAAACATAAATTACTTCTCTTGCTTTCAAGCAAGATATATAGAGATATCTGGTCAGATACTCAACTGCATAGCGATGCCTGACCTTATCCAATCATGGGATTGGCTGAATGATATGTTGATCTCTTTGGCTTATTAACTATTTGTGGTTTAATTAAAGCGGAATATTTTTCGATTGTAAGAAATATTTTTTTGTGAGTGAATATTGCATTAAGATTTTTAAAGAATGATAATGATTTTTCTATATACAAGCCCTACTCTTTAACCCATAACAGGGGAAGAAGATGGATTCATACCTTTTCCAAGGATTTTTGTGCGTAAGTGGAATTCGAACTCGGCGCTCCGATTTCTTATTCTTGAGCAGCTGTCTTTTACACGATCCGCACATGCACACGGTTATGAGAATATATATATATATATATATATATATATATATATATATATATATATATATATATATATATATATATATATAATTATTTATTTAAAATATGATTCTAACTCGCGAATTGGAATCATATTTTTAAATAAATATTTAAATAAATAATTATATTTATGCTCTACTTTCGTATCGAGCACTATTTTTTTAAAAATAATAACAAAAATACTAAGGAACTCTGGATTATTTACCAAACCAGTTTCTTTCCTATTTTCTACAATATTTTTTCACATATATATATATATATATATATATATATATATATATATATATATAAATTAAGATAGTCGTGGCTTGGTCGACACATACCGTTTACAGGGAGATAGCTAAGTATGCTGTGGGAAATTCCAGACTTGAGTATTTGCTAGATAAAGGAAAGCTATTCACGACAAGCGCTAATATTTAAAGACTATCAATTGTACACATTTTAAAATGTTTGTGGAGTTTTCGTAATTAATTTTATTATGGTTTGGTTTCAATTTTTTTTATACAAATAGTTTCGAGAATTTTCAGTTTGTGCTTATTCTTTTAACAACTACTCGAGCCCGGAATTTTTCCACAGCATACCTAGTTACCTCCCTTTAAACAGTATCTGTCACCCAAACCATGACACAGCGTTCCTGACACCACATATAAAAATGGTAATCTTCGGAAGACCACAACAATTTTTGTCCTTCACAACCATGAACACTAAATAATTACTCTATATTTAACAATACCCTGATGATGACATTATTCTATGTCCAAAGTACTCAGAATAAACACAATGTGAGCCAACGCGGTGTTTTCCTCTTGTCTTTTAACAATCGCATTAAAAAGCTTATTGGTGAATATGAAAGGATCCTATCGAAAACAAACCTGTCTTAATGAAGATATGCTGCCGAAATATACGCATATATATATATATATATATATATATATATATATATATATATATATATATATATATATGCGCGTGTGTGTTCATAAATAGATAGAACTATTTAAAATAGATATCAACTGAAGTAGGCAGACCATGAGAGTAAATGGAGCGCCCTGAACAGTGACAGACAATATAAGTCGACTTAAATAGAAAGAGAGAAAAGACGTGCTTCCATACAATTACCCAGTCCCTGTAGATCGCTCGCAGTAATTGTGGTTTGAGGTAAATTGGTCGGGGAAGATGGCAAATATTTCCAGGAATCCTCATCTTGCAACAGTGCCTTACTCACTCTCTTTCTTCGTCCGTTGATATCACCAAATCCTTCTGAGCGCAAGACGTTTACCATCTTAAAGCCAAACTCTCCAAATCCTCAAATTAGTTCTAAGCGCGTATTCCTGGCTCGTAATCGGCATTGCCGAAGATAACATCCCAGTTGGGCGCACTTGAAAAGTAAATATCATTATGATCTAATTATTAATGGCATTGTAACCCAGAGCCGTTGTGATTTGTTACCAGCGGTTCCTACGTGTGTGCCAAACACGAATACGTAAATACCAGTATTTTTTCTTTTTATATATGGCAGCCATATGTGACCTAGACTTTATGAATTTAAACGCAGTGCTACTGTGGGAAAAAAAAAACTGCCTCGCCAGTCATGTATCGAAAGATACATGATCGCCTAAGCGTGTATCACACACGGCACACAACTGGCTGACTGCTAGCATGGTGGCAGGTTCTCATCATTTTACAGCTGAAATGGCTTAAACGTGACAGCTACAACAGCGAATAACCTACCTAACAAGTTTGTGTAAATGGCTAGCAGAATGGGGATTGGGGGAGATAGTAAAAAGAAAATTTAATAAAACCTACAAAGAACAGGAAATTGTGAAGAGCCATGCTTGCTTACATCCTGAAGAGACAAGACACACGAAAGAACTTTTACTTCATTACAATAACTGCTTTTGTTCAAATACCAACCAACATCACACCAACATCAAGTACTGTTTTTGAAGCACAAACAAGTACCAGTATTATTGTACTTCTTTTGTATAACATACATGGCTCTCCACAACTTCTTATCTTTTGTTGCTCTAATAATACGGTATATGGGGTTTATAATTAATGGTGGTAATTTTGAAGTGAAGCTGTGGATCCTGCTTTACTAAAGCGAATTTGGATGCGGAACTATTCTAATCCACGGTCTAGATTCAACTCTCACACATGTCTTCAAGAAGTCGTATGGGCACTGCGATAGTCACACCCCGGTCAATGGCATCCACCTGCCGGATAAACTATGTGAGAATAGCCGGAAGGATTCCTATTGTGTTTAGAGCCAGATAACTTCCTTACTATCAAGAATGGACTGGCCCGTGCATGATACGTAGTCCGGTGTAATTTTCTAGAAAAGGAGGATAATACAATTACAGTGACTTGTCTATCTGAGCATTGATTACTATTATCACGAATGACTCGGTCGAGTTAAGTGTTGTGTCTTGCCAGACCGCACATCGCAACAGTTTCCTGACAGGATTTCTCTCCGACCCACCTGTGCCAAGTGGCCATCCACCTGTCGCCATCCTAGGTGTATGAGCTTTGGCTCATAGGTCAGCGGATTTACCAGTGGGCGGAGGAACTTCTGAGGAGAGGTACTGGTTAACCTCAACAACCCCGGTGCAAAAGGAACTGACAAGCCATTGTACTATTTTGCCTTGAACTTCACCATGAAGCACAATGGAAAGAGAGAAGAGTGGTAGCCACAGGGGCTCAAAATGCGCTATCTGAATAAAAACTGAGGAATAACTTTTGTCTCTTTATTATCAATGCTATAACAGCCAGCCATTCACACAAACGCAGTAAATAGATTTCTCCAGATTTTCGTGCCTGTGAGTGTTAAGCTCTCCAAATCCGCTTTTCACATTGAAATTTCAGCTGTCTCTTTCTGATTGTAATTATTCTTTACCTTTTCGTGCATATTCTTAAAATGACTTCCTTGTTCACATGTTTAAAAATGGATTTATTCTGCTATATCTGGCCGGAACTTCTCAATACCCACTTCGCAGCATTTTTAGAGGGAAGAAGCATCTACGCGGCCTTGTTGGTGATGGATTGCTTTCCACTCTACAACCACTTTCCCACAGACGAAACATTGCAAGCTAGTCGGTACGTATAATGGGACGAATCACCCCACCCCATTCAGTTGGTATTCCCTTGGTAAGATGGATGTTCCATTTGGCAGCTTCTTTCCCAAGAAATCTCTACATTGTAGAACAGACTCCCGAGATGATGCTTCCTCGATCGGAATTATTTTAACCTCTTCAAGTCTCGGGTCAACTGGTATCATTCCATACAACTTTATCATCTGTATTTCTTATCTCCTCATCCTTTACGTTCATACAACAACCTCATTCAGAAGTCCCCTCTCTTGAGTGACGCTTGGGCTTTGTATTGCAGAAACAATAGTAAAAATGTTTTTATCAATGAATTTTCTCAGTATTATTCAGTAATAGTATATTTATTTTTGTAGAAGAAGAAATTAATTTATCACGGTTACAATGTGAAAAAACCGAATCAGTATAGCCACGACTTGACTTCAAGATTATAGCGGAGTACTTTCTTATCCCCTCCACGATGACTTTATTGAGACACCACCTCTCGTTAGCTGACCGCTGGGTCATTCCTGACCCCCACCCCCGTGCTTTTATAGGTTTTATTTTTCATCCTACAGAATTGCTATCCCTCCTCTTCGTAACCTACGGGTTTTTGCGGTTAAACCGTAGATAATTTAAGGCAACAGAGATATGGTTCCACAGAAGTATTCTGAGAATACCATAGACGGAACAAGTAAACAACTAGGAAGTTTTATGGAAAAGGTACTTAGAATCAGAGACAGTTAAATTTTCTGGGACAAATAATGGTAAAAAGAAAACTTGGAGATTTTAACACTCACATGGCATATTAAAGTCTAGATGGTCAGAAGGAAACATTGAGTAACTTACTTAACGAGCTTATGTAAATGTATGACAGAATAGGCATTTGAAGTGTAATAAGTGGACAATATAGATTAAAGCCACGAAAGATAAGAAGTTGTGGAAAGGATACTGCACATAAAAAATATTTTCTTTCAGAATTGGTATACGCTTTAATAGATATAAAACGCGAGTTAATTCTGATAGATTTTTGTATCCTGAAGTGATAAAGTTTTGATGTTTATCATCAATAATGGAATCAAGAAAAGAGATTTATATTGACACAGACGGAAAATTCATGAGAGAGTCGATCGTATCAAAATAGAAATTTGCGTTCGGTTTCCTTCAAATATCTCCATTCCTAAAAGAATTACTTCTTTCCCAAGCCAATATAAATGGTTATAAAATGTTAAAAAATTAAAAGAAAACTGATTAATTCAAAACATATTTAAAATATATAATGTATAAATTGCCCCAAACAAAAATAATATAAATATTAATTAAATTATTAAAAGAAATTGACAACTATATTTACTTGCTTTTGTTTATTAGACATTAAATTACGTCACATGGAATCATCCATAATTTAAGTAGACTTTTCAGTTAGCCTTATGTATATATATATATATATATATATATATATATATATATATATATATATATTTATGTTATAATTTTTTTTTTAAATAAATAATTATATATATATATATATATATATATATATAAAGAAATATAGTCTTAAGGTGTGCTATATTTATGGAATAAAGTGCTCAATATCAGAGATAGAGCGTGTGTAAATATAAAAGTGAACATAGAAGTCAACACTTAGAGGCGACAGTCTGTTTCATGCTATATGCAATCGTCAAGCCACGTGGATTGACGATTGCATATAGCATGAAACAGACTGTCGCCTCTAAGTGTTGACTTCTATGT
Source organism: Acanthosepion lycidas (assembly GCA_963932145.1). Taxonomy (NCBI): domain Eukaryota; kingdom Metazoa; phylum Mollusca; class Cephalopoda; order Sepiida; family Sepiidae; genus Acanthosepion; species Acanthosepion lycidas. The sequence continues at coordinate 76,619,353 of OZ010583.1, read as the reverse complement.
TCACTTTTATATTTATATATATATATATATATATATATATATATATATATATATATATATATATATATATATATATATGAGCCTTCTTAAATATAACATTTTGGAAAATTTTTACATTTGTTTATTAATACTTCTTTCCCTGATGAAGTCCATCAGGAGAGGGAAAGTGTTGGCTAAAATAATGTTTCCCTTTTGTCTTTTTTCATAAAAAAGTAGGTATGGAATTATTGAAAATGTTTGTTTTATATATATTTTAAAACTTAATAAATATCTTTTGTTTGTAAGAATATACCCGACATATATGGAAGCTTTATCTTGGCGGGTTAAAACATTATTTTCTCGGGGAGCAATAATACAATTTCGGAAAGAAGTCTTATTTTTCGATAAAAAAAAAAAAAAAAAAATGTACAGCCAATTACAGAAGAAAATGCAAAGAAACATATTAAGGAAAAGTAACTACAATTATAAATTTTGACAAATGCATTCTTCCGGATATAACACATATTTTGACAGATTAATTTATAGCTCAGATTACTTGCTTTAATTTTCCAGGCGAGTGGAAGGTTATCTGGCTGTTAATATATCTTCATTGCAAAGCAGGCAATTATTTTTATTTAAATTTTAAATGTATTCAGATATTTTTATGAATTTATTATTAAAACGTGTTCATAGTTATATCGTAAATAATGCATCTTGCATTATATTAGGTTGGTGCAAAAATAATTTCGTTTTCTAACATATGTTACTATGTGAGAAAACGAAATTATTTTTGCACCAACCTAATAGTTAGTTTGCGTATTTTCATATAAAGTTATACTTGTAAATAAACAATCTAATAAGCTTGTGTAATATATTATTATTATTATTATTATTATTATTATTATTATTATTATTATTGTTGTTGTTGTTGTTAATGTTTTATTAAAATAATAATTATTATTGTTTTATTAAAATTATTATTATGAAAAGTTAATTTTGATTATTTTATTATTAATTTATTTCTTTTTTATTAGAATTATTACTAAATGTTAAGTTATAATTAATAAGGATAAAAATTATTCTTTTAAATAAACAAACCAATAAATAAATAGTGTCTTATATTTTTGCTGTCAAAATATCCAGTTTCATGTTTGGCTTTTATTAAAATTATAAAAATAACCTCTTTAAAACAATGAAAATTTACAAGAGCCTTTACAGTAATCGAAGTGTCATGCACAAAACTCTCCTTTTGACTCACCATTTCCTGCGGGTAACTTTGTTAAACTTTGACAAAAATTCAAAATTCAACATTACTAACCAGAATTTTTTGTAAAAAGTTTGAATATTGTCAAATAAATCTAAACCTAAAAGAATGAAGACAACAACATTTATAACTCGATTTGGCAGGTATATGTTGAATAGATTCTCAGAGGTACTTCTGGGGAGTACCCCGGATGAATTCGAGCAGATAACGTTTGAAAACTTTGGAGACATCAAGAACGTTATCTCCATGACCGATAACACATCTGTGGTTTAAAAGAAGATGATAGCGACCACGACCAAGCGCTCAGTGAGTTCCTTCAAGGTGTCAGGGTAATAAAACCTGCAATCTCAGTCCTAAAAAGCTAATGGTATGCACATCGACGGTACGATTCCTCGGTCATATTGTGTGAAGTGACGATGTAAAACGAGATGAAAAAAACTTTCCTAAGCAATCACTGAAATGCAACCTGGGGATGAGAAACAACTATCCAACTTTCTTGGACTATTTAAATGCCACAAGTTTTCGCTCCAATTTACTTTTCTGACTAAGACAATTCTCACTATGTCACCCCAGCAACAACCAGCGTTCGAAGGTTTGTTGTACTGAGCTAGGCCTGTCGTCATACAAGTTGATGCTTCGACTGATGGACTTGGGGTAATGCACATGCAGAATGACATTCCAGATGCTTTGGCCGGCAAAACAGTCTAAGGATCAGAAACACGATGTTCAACATCAACAGGGAGATGTTCTCAGTTGTTTTCAGTCTGGGGAGATTCCATTATGTTTGAGACAAAGTGACAATTCCGACTGACCACAGACAATTAGAGTCAGTTGCTCTTAATATTCTGTCACAAGCTCTATCAAACCAAGGATAGTAATAATGCTGCTAAATATTCAAGGCTATAATTTCAAAATGAAACGAAACCCAGGGCAAGCATTTCCAGTCGCCGACTTCTTATCCAGAATGTCCGTTATAAGCAGATTGAAGCATTGATCTCAACATCCACATAATTAATACACATTTTAATGCCTCGCCAACATGCATACAAGACAGCAAGATGGAGATTATGGAGCATCCTACCCTGAGAGAGCTAACACACACACACACACAGCTATCTGATCGCTCCAATTGTCCAAGATGTCTACTTCCATACTATTAGTTTGGTGCAAAAATAATGACGTAATAATGTCGTTTTTTGACTCATTTTTAACGTCAAAAAACGATATTATTACGTCATTATTTTTGCACCAACCCAATAGAATATCTGGGATGAAATTTGCATTTAAGATGGTGTTCTACTCAAATACCGCAAAATCATTATGCCCGCCCTACATTAAACAGACATTTTACTGCAACTAGATGTTATACAAGGAAGTTGAGAACATTTGTATACGATCAAGAACTGTCGTTTTCAGCGGAGAAATGAACAGAGACATTGAGGACATGTTTACAAAATGTTTCACTTGTTAAAAATACAAAACAAGTAATCACCTAGGAGCATTGCTCTAGCAATGAATTCATCTCTATTCATTCTCAGAACAGACCTCTTGGCAATATAAGGCAACTAGTACCTTTAAGTGACTGGACAGTATAGCCGCAGTCTGTTCATAAGGCGCCTTCCTTCTATCACGTCTTTCACAGTAATCAAGCAGATTTGGTGACCAAGGCCTACCCCAAGTGGTCTCCAGTGATAATTGTCCACAATACACAAGCGAGGAATTTTCCAGTTTTTACAGATAAGATCAACTTTAAGAATACTACATCATCACCGCATTGTTCTCGGCCTAATGGCTTTGCAGAGAGGGTGGTTTATGTATGAATGAAACTACTTTTGAAGACCCTATAGACGAGCATTGGCTGTCAATTGGCGATGATGTCATACAGAACCGCATCACTTGCAACCAACCTCAAGTACCCAATTCAATGCAAGACCCATTAGGGGGCCACTTGTCTCGAAGAATAGCAAACTAAAGACACGAAGCAATGGAAGAAAGTCAAAACAAAGATTGCGAAATATCTGCCGGTATCCACCTTTCCATCCAGAGCAACATGTCCATGTCCTGGATGAGAAAAACAAATTCTGGGAACTTGTTACATAGGATACTGTAGACGCAAGATCATACTTAGCAGACCTGCTGGTTGCAGCATCAATTGAAGGAATGGGAAATATCTATGGTCTGCGAGGTGTTAACTTGAAACCGCTCTATGGAAGCGGAGATGACCGATCAACTGCAGTCCTTGCCAACTCACTACGCACTATTGATGAGATGCATTCAAATTCTAGCAACCTTCAGCTTGCAGACGCCATCATATATTATAACCTTCATACTCTACAATATACTCCTTTTACAAAAGCCCTACTCGGTCCCGAAAACCTAAAACAATTTTAACGACGCGTAACCCCACCACAGAGTCTAGTATTGTGATACTGCAAATTACCTCCTCCTTGATTCATTTGAAGGCGGGAGATGTGTGTGTCGCAAGCATAAGCCCAACTAAATGCTCCCCCTATTTCTATAGTATTTCCGGCTAGTTAACTGCCCCTTCTCAAACTTACTTCCGACACCTTAGTTTTTTGCGGGCTTTTGGTGGGTTTTGGGTGATTTGGGGATGGGGTATGGCTTTATCTTGCTAATAAACGCATTGTCAACCCAGATCTGTGCTTCTGTCTTTAACGGATAGATACAACAGATTTATTTTTCAAAACTCATGTTACAAGGCCAATGATATCGACGCTGTAATCATTGGCTTTCCTTGAATTCTCTAATGATATCTTCTGGTGTAAAACCTTAAGACACTAACGTTGTATAATAGAAACATATGAATGATGGTAATTTTAGTTTCATCAACCCTAACAACACTAAGCTATAAATGTCCAGGGAAATAGAATATACATTAGTATACATCTATGCATCATAAAATCTGCCTCTAGACATATATAGCAACAAAGTTAGCGGTAAAGGAATCAAGAAAGCTATTCAAAAATAGCGCATTACTTGGCATTGAGGCTGAACTTTTAAAGATAGCGTACCCTCTTCTCGAATTTAAAAACCTGTTTCGCAATTTCCTGAAGGAAATGCATCACCCCAAAGTGGGCTGCATCACCCATTAATGCACTACGGAAACAAAAGGGTATACTTTAAGACACTCGCACATACAGACGTACCTCAATTAGATCCATTATGGTGAAAGTACTAATGTTTTAACTAGGCTATCACCGTTTTATGAACGTTAACCTCTCACAACCCAGTTCTGATTTTGTTCTAGCAAGGGGTATAATGAGATTACATACCGCTGCAATATAAACTTGCATATATGCTATGTCGGCCACATCAATAGAGACCTGCTCTTAGACATTAGAAACCATCTTCCAATCTCTTAATCCACACTGAATATTTACATTTCAACGAGGAAATATATCGGTTCACAAATTTGTACATAGCTAGTGCAGACCCAATATTGGAATATTTTAAACCTCATCAAGATACGAGAAGAGGGAAATAAGAGTCAAAATCAATTCGATCTCTCCCTCAACGATATTCCGTGCATATACAAGGACAGATGTGAAGAGATGGGCACCGATCATTTAAGCATTCCATACGCCAAACGCATCTAATATTAGGTTGGTGCAAAAATAATGTCGTTTTCTCATATAGTAACATATGGGAGAAAACGACATTATTTTTGCACCAAGCTAATAATAGAAAAAAATCATTTCTGCTTTTCATCTCGAAGAAATGTATAGATAATGAAGATGGGGTGGAGTTATGCCGATGACATAGGTATTCATAGTTGAGATAATGACCTTGGTATCGGTATCGGCTAACACTCTTCACGCTAGTGGTCCGCTGGCGGGCCGCCGATGGTGAACGCTAGTGGCATATCACCCAGTGGCAGATTTTTGGCTTGCGTGTATGGAAGTGTTCTCCAAGATAAACATTTCTAAAACAGAAACTATGAAAGCAGTAATGGTGCGTACACCGAATCTATCATATCAATAGTAAGTACTTCAGATATTTCAGTGTAGGAATCAGTTACAACAAATTTAGCATAAAAGCTAAGGAAACTGAACATACAGTAGGTTGCGCTGTGGGATCTAAAATAGTCTCGTCAGTAACTTTCATAAGGATGTAATGCAGGGCTTCAGAAACATCTAGACTGTGAACTATATAAAACTGCTTTGAATAAATGAACACTGTAAGTCCAAGCGAAGACTATGCTTTTTCGAACGCTATACAATCACAAACAAAGAACTAATCCAAATCACAGAAGCCACATAACTTGAAGACTTTCAACAAATGCAATAGCTAAAATGGATATAACCCTTAATATAGAAATGGATGTAACTCTAAGAGATAATGACATGATTAAAATTTTGACGATCTCCACAGCTTTATCGAAATGTTAGGAAAAACCACCATCGATATGTGTATTGAGAAACCTATCTGAAAATTTGTTTTAATAGAAATATTTTATAAATTTCAAGAGACGCAAACACGGTCTGCTCGTCAAGGAATGCTGAATGTTTCCTTCTACTGGTCGTATTTTCATTTCATCTTCTAACAAATAATAACTATATTTCTTTTTCAGAAGATCAGAAGAAAATCAACATATACTGATCATGTTGAAACATTTCTCTTGAGAAGTTTAACATGTCACCCCTCCCCCTCTGCGGGAAAATACCATATAGAAATACAGAAAAAAATAAAACCGTCTATGGTACCGCCCCCCCTTCTAATATCCATCAGATTTTGGTCTGCACTGTTATCTAACCATAGCTGAAGGAAGTAAATATGAATTCATAAACTTTCCTAAAATAAACCTGACCAGAATTCGATATCACGATTTTTATACCCGGTCGCACCATTATATTAACTGCACGTCCAATAAATCTATCTATCTATCTATCTATCTATCTATCTATCTATCTATCTATCTATCTATCTATCAATCAATCAATCTATCTATCTATCTATCTATCTATCTATCTATCCACCTATCAATCTATCTATCTATCTTTTGATTGAATGATTAATTTGTTTAACTGCACATCAAATCCTTATGGTTCATTTAATGTCGAAATTTAATTCTCTTAAGAGTTTTGAAGTAATAAAATAAGATATGTTATTCTGCTTTCACAACTGAATACATGGTAGATGATACTCTGCTTTTGTGCATGTACATGCTTGTGTGGACATAATTAGTAGAGGCAGTGATTTTTTTTTTTAAATTGTAGGATATTAAATGCATTAATGTCGTGAAAGCGATTTTTAATGTCAATTGTTTCGCTGATTGATTTTGTTTAAATAACCTCTACGTGTTATTTACTGCCGAAATCTAAATATTTTGAACAGTTTTATGGCTTCAACTACAGATAAAATATATTGTTGGTCATTTTGCTATAAAATGTATTGTTGGCAATTCTACTATAAATATTTATCGTTAGTAATTTTTTAATATAAAAATTTACTGCGGGTATTTTTACTATAAAAATGTATTGTTATACTTTCATAATGTTTGTGAGTTCATTATTTGCAATAGCTGGGGTCCTAACATTTGCTATCACCCGGGGTCAGGACATGGGAACAACAGCAATTACGAGGTGGTTCCACGCTCCTCAAAACCCCCAGTCTCCCGATCAGAGGCCTTGCTGCCAGATGTAATTTATCATCATGCTTAGGAATAATCTATCTATATATCATCCTCACTCACCCTCTCTCTCTCTCTCTCTCTCTCTCTATCTCTCTATCTATCTATCGATCTTATATATTGATTTTCTTATATCTAAATATATAGGATTATATGAAATGTTTACAAATGAATAGTTTATAGATAAATCTTATTAACTCTAACGATATTGCTTTTTTGGTCACTCAGATCGTGGAATATAATTAGTTGCTTGCGATTCCGAAAATATTACTTAGTATTTCAGATTTCCCGTGTTTCCAAGAATCGAGAAACTAAATGCGCCACTTAAGGATTTTCGAATCAATTTATTTCATATGTAAATAAGCAATTTTTTCCTAAGTTCGAACTGGCTTTCACTGCTGCCAATTCCGCCCACACACACATATGAACACAGTTTGACCTTTATGCCTTTTGCCAAATATCTTTAAAATTGAAAAGAGAATTTTGAAGAGATTTTACAGATCGATGATTCATTTTGATCAAAGAATTATTAAAGAATCTTTCCGATGTTCCTCCTTTCTGACTCTTGATATCTTGCCTTCGAAAAATACGACCGTTAAAATTAAAACGCATATAACTCTAATTTATCATGGTGTAGTTGTTAACGAGCAAAATAATGTCGCATGCAATTGCTATATTTGTGAGTTCGATTCTAAGTAACCTATACCCCCATATTGCGATTATCCACGCTATGATTAGAAAATACCTATTTTGGGTTTTTGAAAAAAGCAGATCATTATTAACAGTACAATTCAACTATTATTATTTAGTTGATTCTTTATATAGTTCAAGCTTACTCTTTTAATTTGTATTGATATATAATTATGCACCTTAACCGAGATGAGAGAGGAAGAATTACCCTTTAAATAAGCATGACACATCAAAGCACTTACGAGATCAGGTAAATAAATTAGACTAAGTCGAACGTGCAATAGAATATACTTATGAATCAAAAACTAGTCAATTCATTATATTCGTCGACATAAAACGTATTGAAATTTATCCTAAAACTGAATGTCCGTCGAAAATTCGCTAACTAAAAATGATTTCATAAACTTATATTCACTCCAAAGCAACAAACAATCCAGAATAATTATCGGTTTCCATTGAAGAGCACTTTAGTCTTCAGTACTTACATGATGAAGTGAAATACATTGAAACTCTTGCAATAATCTAATTACTTTATATATAATATTCGTTGATGATTCCTTATATTCATGGAACCTAGAAAATAAACATTATAAATAGTCTTGAAAAAATTTAACACGTAACAATATATCTGCCATCTCAATTGATATCAGAGAGAAAGGAAACTACAATAACTCCTACAAAATACAGTGAAGAAAGGATTAATTATCGAAGGCAAAATGACACAATATATGGATTTTAGAAAAAAAGAACAAGTCAACATGCTAATTACAAATTAGAGATATCAAAACCAAACAAGTGCAACAATTTAAATATGTGAGAAGTGTTTCAACAGAGAACGAAAAGTGCAACACTGAATTTCGAAGGTGCGTTGGGATAGCAAAAATTATTAGGTTGGTGCAAAAATAATAACGGATACATCAAAATATAGACATAAAAACACGCAAACACCCCTGTCTAGTAGAAGTGAATTAATCTGTAACCTTGGAAACGTGAATCATGATTTTAGCTGTGTCTTTAAAACCCAGTAATTTTAAAAGTTACTCCAAAATTCGCTTGAGGATGAAATGGAACTAATGTCTTTAATTTAATTACAAAATTAAATTCGGAACTTCCATTTTGGAAACATGGTTAGAACTGTGTAGAGGAAAAACCATATTTTAAATCAATTAATTTATAATATATATATATATATATATATATATATATATATATATATATATATATATATATATATATATATATATATATATATATATATATATTATTTTCTACTGGAGTTACAATGTCCCAAGTGACATTTCAGTTTATATACAATGTTGTTTTTCTGCAACACGATGGTTGGTGGGGAGGAGTCATTACGAATGATTAAATTCGATATATTGAATTTAGTATTAGATTTAGGTATAGCTGCGCTGTACTGAGTCTAGTTAGTTTCATCCTCATTACCGAGGCCAGCTGGCCCAGTGGAATGATGCTTGCATTGTATTGAAAGTGTCCGGGTTCGATTCTGTGATGTGTCCCAAAAAGGACGAAATGGCCCTGCAGAGCATTCTCTTGTGGGCTCTTGTTCTAGAGTCGGTGAATTATTATAAGATGTATATATTTGAATTTTATTTTTTAATACGACAATTTTTCTTATTACTTTAAATGTTATTTTTAGTGGCTGCATGTATTTGAATAGGCTATTTAAACAATATTTTATTTCATCTACCTGCCTGCATATTTGAGAAAACTTATCAATGAAACTCCACCATCCGACAGTATTCAAACAGTAAGTACAACAATTTAAATATCTGTGAAGTGTTTTAACAGAGGACAGAAAGGGCGATACCAAAATCCAATGGTGCATTTGGATAGTGAAACATGCCTTCCAAAAGCTAAGCAAAGTATTAAGGAACAGGAAATCGTCCCTAATGAAACTGTTACGTAATATCAGTCATCCTATATAGCAGTCAATTCTAGACAATCTCTTCACAGATGAAAAGACATGAGGAAGTGACAGATGAAATTTATCGGGAAAATAATGAGAAAAGAGAGCTAAGGAAATTTGACACTCCCAGGACATAGAGAAAGCAAGAGAGACATAATAAAACAGCTCTAAAGAGCTCTTAAAATACATCAGGGTTTAGGAGAGATAGCAAAAAGACAAGATTTGCAAAGTGCTGCAAAGAAATTGTGAAGAGTATGATCGCCAACGTCCTGATGGGACATAGTACAAAGAAGAAGAAGACGAAGATGATGATGATGATGATGATGATGATGATGATGATGATTTTTATTGGGTTACTAAAAATAATGCTCTTTTCCTTGTCCTTGACTAGGCAAATTTAAATAAGTATAATAGTTTTGACTAAATTATAACTTTAATGTTAAAAAAATAGAAGATATTAAGAACAACGAATACAGCTGAGATTGCATCGTCTAATTCAGTCAGTTAGTGATACAAGCTTAGGCTATCATGTATCTTTCGATACGTGACAGACGAGGCGGATTTTTTTCCCGCAGTAGGTTGCCATTTCTTTCTGCGGTAGACCAGTTCCCATCCAAGGTTATAGAACCTGGTCTGTCCTGCTATTTACACACAATTAGGGAGAAGAAGAGGATTCATACCTTTTCCAGGGGTATTAACACGAAAATGAATGTAATGGATTCGACTGAAATTCGAACATGCCAGGTACAATTATTTCATAACTTAAAAAAAAAGGATCTATTACTCGAGCCCGGGGGGGGGGGTTGCATTGAGCTACGCAAAAATATGAAATCTTTGAAAAATGCTACTGCAAATAATATTTCAAAAAAGATTACTAGCTTCCTGTTCGATTTTTTTTTCTTCGAGTCTCATTTTGCGACGGCTAAAATTGGCATATGCAGCAGAAAACGAGTTATCCAATTTTGTTGGCAAATTACGGCATTGAAATACGAATGAAAGCAAATATTTTCTTGGCATAATCGTTTGTAGAAAATAAAAATGAACTTATTCATGGCTTATTTAAATTATATGTAAATGGCGCTTTTAATTTAAATTTGAAATAATTTAATTATTCAAAATATTTTAATAGAAAAATTTTTCACTTAGCAAAATCTGAGCAAATGACAAATCATCAGATGTTTGGTGGGAAGTGATTCTCAGTTGGGCCGAAAACTTTTCAACACCTCTTCGGATGCAAATATTGTCACTAATTGAATTAGTTTGTTAACATAAGCATTTATATTTACCTAATTGTGTCGATAAGTACGTGAAAGAGAAAAAGGGAGGCGCTAGATAGCTAGATAGATAGATAGATACATATGAAAGAGACTGAAATAGATCAATTGATCGATCGATAGGTAGACAGGCAGATTGCAACGGACTGAGATAGATAGATAGATAGATAGATAGATAGATAGATAGATAGATGGATAGATGGATAGATAGATAGATAGATAGAAACAGACTGAGATAGATAGATAGATAGATAGATAGAAACAGACTGAGATAGATAGATAGATAGATAGATAGATAGATAGATAGATAGATAGATAGATAGATAGATAGAAACATACTGAGATAGATAGATAGATAGATAGATAGATAGATAGATAGATAGATAGATAGAATTGGTACTCTCAGTTCAGAAAAGAAGGTGTAAATGTGATAGATGTGTTATAATTCTTTTACATTATGCTGAATATCACCCCACAGTGTATAAACTTGATCCAAACGTAACATGTCTAAATAATGAGAATAAAAGAAAAAATGCGCGCCAACACGCTCACGCAAACACACTCATGCGCGCAAACATATACATACACACTCACACTCACGCTCGCATACACACTTACACACACACATGACTATTTCCTGTTAAGAAACTAAATTTAGCAATAGCGAAAAGAATTTAGCAAAACACGGGCTTATTACCCATGGCCGAGATTAATAATTGATTTGTCGATTGGGCTGAAATTTGCTTTGGTCTTTCATCATCGGAAGTCCATCAGACGATCAATACCTCGTTCGATTTTCTTCTCTCTCTTAAAGTAAAACACATTTATTCCTTTGAATGCAGAATATTGGATACATCGTCTAACGTGATGGTTAAAAAGTCGCGATTATCAATTCGATTTTCATTAGGAACATCACGAAAATGGCCTTGCACCAGACTAAGATTGGAATTTTTTTTTTTTTTTGTCGTCAGGCGATAAGATTCTATTTATTAGATTTCTTATCGTTCGTCGTTTAGTTTGTCGTTATTGAATAATTGGTTTCTGTAAATGAGTTTATTGTTTTTTTGTTTTTTTTTACATGATCTTATATTCTATTATTGTTTTTTCTAATGTCATTTTCATTTGCTTATCAATTCTATCGTTAGAGAAATTATTCTTAATAAAAAAAAGCACAGTTAGTTTTTAAACTTAAAACATTCGACAATATTAAAATAAGTACCAAAACCCATGAAAATGGTTAGAAGCAAAATTAATGAAATAAAAATCCTGAATAAAGAACGTGTAATGAAACAAGGCATGCACAGACATATATATATATATATATATATATATATATATATATATATATATATCTTTCCCAGTGGCATTTGAGCAAAAGTGAATGCATGAACAAGAAACTGATTCTCCTTGCTTTCTTCTTTATTGCCAGATATATTGATAAAATGTCTCATGAAACAAACAAGTGTCTAAAAATGCTACTGGGCAAATCCCTCATCCCACCCGAAGCTGTTAATGATATATATATATATATATATATATATATATATATATATATATATATATATATATATAAAGAATGTAATTTAAAGGGTATAGTAAGGGCTAGGTTATTCAGAATCAATTTGCGTTCAGGTTCTAGCTGATCTTCATAATGTGGGGTACTTAACAAGAAAATGATAAAAATATTAAAAAAATAAACTAAATGGAATTGGCTAGTGGATATATCGAAATACCTATTTTAAAACGTTAAAATTATAAGTTTAAAATTTTAACAGCCGTTCTCCTTGGTTTCTATATGTAGTTATATTAATGTAAACATCATTTAGTCTGATGAAGTTCAAAAGAAAAATTATATATAAATGATTTATATACCAGAACAATTAATGACGAAGGGAAATTTTGTGTGTGCGTGACACGAAACAAGTCACGCAGAAAAGATTTAGCGTTAAAAAATATTCATAAATTTTCTTAACATGGTTCTGCTATATAAAACTTTATATATCATTTTCTCTCATATTTTTTTTTCTTAATTCAAACCTTTATTTAGTGGATACTGTATTATTTAGTGGATACTGTATTTGAGTAGCCGTTCTTTTTTTTGTTAAACAGGGTTTATTTCGCGGGATACGAACCTGCATCACTCTTTACAGGATGAGCCACTGTCATATCTGGCGTGCTTTGACCGCACGGCTACAGAGAGTTTCACAGTCAAGCAAGATTCTATTTGCCTTAAAGCAAATTTACTCTGACTAATCCTAACTCGCCAACAAACCTTGATGCTTTTCATGGCAGGGTCTCTCTGCACTAATTCGTACACCCATATCCAAGAGTGCTTTTAACTGACAAAAACATTTATGTAGCACTATATTTATGTATATAAGTATCCGTAATTTTTGTATTTGCTATGAGCCAACACATCGTATAAAGAAAAAACTTAATTTTTAATTAGTTAGGAAATGTCGGCTACATACTGAGAAAACTATTTCTAAGTTTTCGAACATCGCTTGTAAATATCCCTTCCGGCTCCATGCTTTTCCATCAACTTTAATCTGTAAAAATTTAAATAAGATGTCAATCGCTATCTAATGTCCTCCTGATTAATCTTTCCTTTTTTCGCTCATTATTAATGTTTCTATTCCTAATTCTTCTAAAACCTGTAACCTCCTGTGTCTTAGTGGCTTTACTGCCTTGCATATGATGATATCAATTTAAAAAGTATATACACGTGATTTGCACATTACGTTAATTGTATACCTCTAACATCTCCGTCTACACGCTAAGATTTTAATTTTTAATTTAATCATTTTATTTTATTCATCTATTTATTTATATATGTACTTGTTCACTCTTATTTCTTTATTTTTTCGCTCAATAGGAGTAGATAGGTCAAACTATTGCCCGGTTCATACTCCTCTCAAAACTTGTTTTCTCTTTAGGATGAGGTTTCCTTTTTATGAAGTCTAAATAAAGGTAGTTGTCATGATCTTTTGGTGATATGACTGACTGATAGCTACAATTTTCCATACTAAGGTACCGTGTTGGTAGTTTTCTCCTTGCTACATCCTGGCTAGCAGCACTTAGGCAGTCCGCGATGAGCAACGTTCGCATAATATTGGTTATGGATAGGTGCCTCTGCAAGCATTTCCGGTGGATAACCCTATACTGTAGTCTACGCCAAATTCCACCCTGCTTATATTGCATTTGATGAACGGTAGCTACTATTATTCTTGAACTATTCCACTTTAAAATTATATCATGATCAAAATGATTTAAAAAAATAAAACTAAACCAGTTTTCAAAAAAAGCAAAAAAAAAGCCACCTCGGTTCCTGAAATTATCTTTCTCCAAAATTCGTAGTATTTGTACCAATTTCTGCAGTGCAAAACCGTTTCTGTTGGAACGTTCTCGAAACATCTTCACTCTCTAAACTAATCTAAACTCTTCAATCTCTATCACTGAATTATCTGTTCCTGAATCTCTTCCTCACTTTCAAAAGGATTCTAGTGTCCACATAATTATCTATGGTCGTGAACATCACTCGACGGCAAGAGAACTGTCTTTTGGGTCACCGGATTGTTATTACATATTTTTCCGACTTTCACTCTTAAACTCAGTTATCTTTTCTTCCTTTACCATTCGCCTTCCTCTCATGATGGTTGCTAGATCTTAGGTTGGTGCAAAAATAATGACGTAATAACCATCCAGTTTATTGCTTCCCTAAAAGCCGCAATATTCAAATATTCAAATCGTCATCTTTTGTCTTCCAGGATCTTGTTCTCTTATTGTCCTTTCTATTCACTAAAGTGTTCTCATTCACTTCAACTCCCAGTAATATATTGTTTCTTAGTGGCATTATCACCTTGCTTTAGGTGAAATGATTAACAAATAAAAAAATTTTATAATTTAATTTTGAATACTACTAAGTTAGAGGGCTCTGAAATTAATTAAATTCAAATTGACAACCGAGAAATAACAAGAGGCACTCGCTTCAGAAGGATCCGTCTGCTACCGGCGGCTTCAAGAGAACTTACTTTTGCCCAAATACTTCTGCCCAATAAACCCTAGTTGAAGTTTAATTGATTTCATTTTCTGTAGGTATGTAAGTTCACTCTGTTTTTCACTAAAATTCAAAATGTGGAATTAATAAATACTAAACACTTTATATACCTCGGTAGATATATTATTTATAAAAATAATTAGTATAGGAGATAAGGAAATTGAACAGAGACTAGGCTTTGCTAGAGCTAGTTCTATCCAACGCCGCAACAGGATACAAAAAAACACTAAACTAAAACCTCGAGCCATGTCCTTAAATAACCTCATTAGATCATTCATATGGATGTCATGTATGGCGCAAACTCTTTCAGATAAATCTAAGTTGTTAGTTGTATATATAACCGTTTTATCAAATTCATTAATTAATGAGTGAATGAGCACTGCAGATGATCATGCTGCTTCGAAGCTAGTCGAATGCTGCTACAGACCCCCCCACACACACAAAGAACTGGACCAGATAACAGAAAGCAAATGAATTGTTTACTCTCAACAGTAGCAACAACTAATATGAATATCATATGTAAATCGAAAAGAAAATAATTATATAATCAAGATGGTAATGTTTCACAATACTTCAAACAAAATATTAGGAACGAACCTTCACTCCGTCAATAGTGGAAAGAGCGATAACAGTTAGTAGATCTTAGAAAATTATTTTCCTGAAAAAATTTTTTAATAGAAATATTTTATAAATTACAAACGAATGTAAAACTGGTAACACGGTCAATGTGTTGTGGAGTTATTTCGCAGTGGAGGCTTGTATTTGTACTAAATCGGTCCTAAATAGGTTCGACGTCCAAAACGTTAGGAACTTGATATAATATGTATTACACAGAGTAAATCTTGTTGTGGTCGCTGACTACTTTCGTATTCGACTAACTGTCGACTAACTGTCGACTACTGTCGTCCGACATCGACTAGTATTTATTCACCCCCCAACGAGGGCATCATGTGGCACAAGGCCTATTTAACGTGGGATATCCGAGCCCGTGGGCTCGGCCAAAAATATGCCCTTTGAACCCGTATAAATGGGTTCAGGGTCGGTTTACCTCCCCATACGAGACTCCGTCCCTCGGCGTAGCCTCGTTCGAGTTCCTCTCCGCCGGAAGGCAGAGAGTTCAACCGTTCAGCCGGTCGTCCGACATCGACTAGTATTTAGTCACCCCTCACGAGGGTATCATGTGGCACAAGGTCGGTTTAACGTGGGATCTCCGAGCCCGAGGGATCTCCGAGCCCGTGGGATCTCCGAGCCCGTGGGATCTCCGAGCCCGTGGCTCGGCCAAAAATATACCCTTTGAACCCGTATAAACGGGTTCAGGGTCGGTTTACCTCCTCGAACGATACTCCGCCCTTCCGCGTAGCCTCGTTCGGGTTCCTCCACGCCCGAAGGCAGGGAGTTCAAGCGTTCAGCCGGTCGTCCGACATCGACTGACCCTCGTTTCTCTTACTATTTTTACTTATATTAGGTGGGAGAGTCTATTAACTATAGAATAGGTGTGTTTCACCATAACACAATGAATGCCAGACTTTTCCCCCCAAGGAAACTGCTAATATTATCATTACCATTAGAGATTAGGGGAATCGATACTATATATTGTTCACTACCCAATGGCCAAGGATTGAAGAAAAGCTTAACTCAAGTAGCACTGGCTGCTCGCTCACTGAATGCCAAATGTTTCTATATAAGCAGGCGTCTAATAATACCATTTTCATTAGAGATGAAGAGAACAACCCGATGGAAAGAGAATGAAAAAGAGAGTAACTCGAGTAGCACTGACTGCTCGGTCAATGAATGCCGAATGTTTCCTTATAAGGAATCTGTTTATATTACCATTGCTATATATATGCAATGCTATAACACTTCAAAAGAACATTTATTTCATTCAAAGTCTTTAGCGTATACCAACTCACATTAATGGTTTTGTATCTTTATTTTTTATATCATATATAAAATTATCGTTCTGATAATTTATACGTTGAATTCATTAATTTGTTTTCTGTTGAAATTCACAATTGAATTTTCTTAGGGTACTTTATGGTTAATCTAAACTAATCCTCCACATAATGTTATTTAGGGGGGGTTCCCTACACTGAAGTTGCATTTTCTGTTGCCGCAAATGATAACTGAAAGATACTGACATACTTAGTCTTTTTTCTCTGCTTGATTAGTGAATTTTAATTTGCATCTTTTTACGTAGAATTTAAAATTGTTTATTCAATTAAATAACAGATAATACGCGCTTAAATCTCATCTGACAGGCGGTTCGTGCTTTTCTACAACACACTTAATGGCAAATTGATTGACCTCCCACAGTTCCTCCCCATATCTTCCAGCCTGTCGTTTTCTGATTTGTTGATCAAGTTCTTTAACTCGCACAGGATATGAAATCTCCTCTTCATTTATAAATCATTTCATGATCTATTTATTAGGTTGGTGCAAAAATAATGTCGTTTTCTCACATATGTTACTATGTGAGAAAACGACATTATTTTTTGCACCAACCTAATAGCATTTAATACGCAGCAACAACAACCAAACAATAATAATAGGATGACTAGTAGTAGTATCAATTCTACTATAATAATAATAATAATAATAATAATAATAATAATAATAATAATAATAATAATAGTATTAGTTCTTAGAATCATCACCTCGTAAATCTACGACTGGAGAAATTACCGTGGTGAAAAATATAAAGTATTTCGTTATATTACAGAAATTGAATGACGCCTGCTGTTTAGCTTTCGTAGCCTAATTGCTAAGGAGGCACGATGGAGAAATGGCTAACTGCTTGGATTGAGGAATCGGAGAATTACAACCAAATCCATGACATTCATTTACGTGGTAGTACTCTTGAGAAAGGTATGAATCCTCTTCTACTCACCCCCTCCAGCTATGGGTAAATAGCAGGACAGATCGGGTTCTATAGCCTTGGATGGAAACTGGTCTACCGCAGAAAGAAATGGAAACTTACGACAGGAAAAAAATCATCAAGTCAGTCATGTATCGAAAGAAATATGATCGCCTAAACGTGGCACATAACTGACTGGGCTTAATTGCTCAGATTATGTCCCAGTCAGACTGGATAGAAAGGATAGGTGCTCAAATTTCATTTCTCTGCAGTTTAATTAATGAGAAAAGAATGTGTAAATATAAGAATAGAATAGATTTCTCAAGAAATGAAAACATATAATGTTTAATATATTTCATTTCTTGAGAAATCTTTCTTACATCAGCATAGCCCCACCCTTCATAGGAATCTGGCACCCTCCTTATACGAGAAGTCTGACCCTGTGTCGTGTTTTCTACGATCATTTTTGTAACGGTATCAATATCAATAAATAAATTCATTGAGAAGCAATTTATACGCAGCACTGCTTCTAAGTATGAAATCATTTATAGAATTTGTTTATTGCCTAAGATCGCAATAACAATGAGGGTTAGTTTAACTTTTCCCTATTTAGTATGCACTGTGTTTGTATGGTCATATGACCATTAACGGCCAACCAGCGAAGCCCAAAGAACTGCGCTGGGGGAGACGCCACAACAATAAACCGCTTTCCTGGTGCTTTTGTAAAGATTTATCATAAAGGTTATTTGTTTTAAATGTTATTTTAAATCATTAGTAAATGTCAATGCAGATGATACCACAGTGTATGCGGGCACCTCCAAAAATCAAGATGCCTGCCGACTAATCTCTCGTCTGCCCTAGTTTTAACAGCCCAATGTGCGAAAATTGGATTATATATTAAAAATATATATCTTCTGCCAAATCCAATTCCTTTTGCCAAACACAACTTAGTAGAAATAGTCAGTCACGATAATTGGCGCGAAATTACAAAAGACGACTACTGCGTAAAATTTTAAAAAGGAAAAATCACATTTATTTTACAATGCTGCAAAAAATGCACAAATACAAAGGTTGCACAAAAATTTCCTCTTCTGCGCCTATTACGCCATGATAATAATTTTCTATGTTACAAAAAGGGGATTACCATCAGATGTAAGGAAAAAAGTGTTACTTTTTTTTATTTAGAAAAAGACACGGATTCGAAGACAATGACTATAACACCTTATAAAAAGGGAAAAAAAATTATAGGAAGCAAAAAATTACAAAAGGCAGAAAATATAAAACGTGCCTCCTTCTTCATTGTGTTCCAGAAATTCTAAATACAAATATTTTTGTTCTCATTTACGCAAAAATTCCTCACTGGTCAGATATTACATCCATGTTATTACCAGCAACCTCCTGTAGAACCGCATTTCTGTTAACTCAAATACGTTTATCATCAGTAAATATATAGTCCAGCATTCCTTGCCTTACATAGCGGTTCGCTATTATTACTGTTTTCATTTCTTACAAGCGCACTTTACTAAACAGAAAAGCGTACAAGCAAAACGGCAATAAAAAAAACGATAGTTAAATTAAAAAGACTTAGAGCAGAAAACTCCAACGTGAAGATTTTCCATGAAGTCAATTTCTGCAAGAGTATATCGCTTTTGGTATGCCGTAATATAATTTCAATAAACGCCAGACGCATTACAAGTGTGTGGGGACATTTATTAGGTTGGTGCAAAAAATAATGTCGTTTTCTCACATAGTAACATATGTGAGAAAACGACATTATTTTTGCACCAACCTAATAAGTTAATATTCCACACTGCTATTTTCGTGTGTCGAGCCACAAGTTTCATCTCAAAATCAGAACAGGAGAAACATTTACAAGTAGGAAGTAAAAAAAAAAAAAAGTCAGTAGCCTGACGCGTATCTGTTAATTTTAATTTGATCTGAAATTGTCACGCTATAATTTTTGATCGATTTCATTATTATTCACAGCGAATCAAGTGTAGTAGCAAGGGATGAGATTATGTTGTATAAAATAAATGTTTTTCGTTATTGTGTTATAAACGTAATGATCTACGTGCACACCAGAAGACAAAAACACCCATACAGGTTGGATCAATGAGACCGGAATACGATCTGATAATTTCACTATATTATGTTTGATCAGTATGATTAATATTCTCCATTGAATTAAGTGAAGTGACAAGGTAGGGCGTCATGGTGAAAAAGAAATATTCTTTTTGTAATAGCTTTTTTCATCGTCTGGCTATAGACTTATTGAGGCACCTATGTATAACCAGCAAATGTTAAATATTCGTTCGACCCCAGTGATATTCAACTTGGCTCTTGGGGAATATTCTAGAAACGATATAAGTGTCTGTGGAATCTTCTTGTCTTATGCGTCGTATCCCTTCAGGACGTGGGTGACTTTAACTTTGCAAAACTGTCTGTTGTAGCTCTGAACAAATTTTGACTCTTAAGCGTCTATCTTCGTTCCTATGTCATCCATTCTCACAAACTCATTACGTAGGTCATCCCTCTGCTGTTCTGCCTTCAGTATATCACATGAGTGTTACATTCGCCAAGCCTTCTTTCCTCATTATACGTCCCAGACATGTCAAGTGTCTTTTTTTCTGATTTAAAAATAAGTATTGGTTTGGCTTGTTTTGTTTTACGGCATATCGACCTCAATCGGTTATTTAATCCCAACAATATTTTTATTGTTGGCAATATTTTTTTTTCAACAATCTATTTCTGGTAATAATTTTTTTCCTTCAAAAAATCTATTTCTAGTAACGTTTTTCCTTCAAATATGTATCACTGGTAATTTATTTTTCAAAAATGTTTTGCGGGTAATAATATTTACAAATTATTTCTGGTATTAAAACCTATTTTTACACTTTCATAGTGTTTTGACCACACTTTGGGATTAACTATTTGCCCGTACCTGGACCGTAACAGGTGCTACCGCCCCAGGTCAAGGTGGACCTAGAAAACACCAACAATTAAGAGATAGTTCCACGCTCCTAAAAACCTCCTACTCAGAGGTCTCGCTGTTGGGCGTAGTTTATCGTCTTACCCAGGACGCGGATGTAGTTTATCGTCATACCCAGGACGGTAAAAAAAAGTATTCTTTCTTTCCAGTTGTACTTAAAACTTCCTCGTTGCTTAAAGGAACTTCACAGCATGATTCTGTAGAACAACAAGCCTCGTCTCCTTTTTATCTGTGATGAAATTCTCAAGCTTCCATTATCGTAGAGAGTGATTAATATGACATCGTGTTACTATAGAACGGATACATGAGCAACAAAGTTTTCGAGAAAACGGAAACAAAAATTACCCTTATAATTAAAATCAGAAAGAAGGAATGGAAATTTCATAATGAGGAAAGAAGGCTTGAAAAATTTGATACTCCAAATAAAGATTGAAGTTAAGAAGGACAGAGAACAACAATGCATAACCTACCTAGGCGAACTTGTGTAAATGGATTGCAGGACAAGTTTTAGGAGACATAACAAAAGTTGAAAGTTTACTGAGATCTACAAAGGAGAGGAAATTGTGAAGAGCCATGATCACCAACGTCCTGAAAGGAAACGGTGTGTTGAAGTAGAAGATTAACCACGTTCGCTATCGGCATGTAGTCTGCTAGTTTCGGGCCGAGGTTACTGATTACTTGATAATCCATCATTTCTTGAAGTGAATTAATATTTGCAATAGGTTTGCATTATTTGAGATGAATTAATAGAAAATAGCCATTTTTTTTCATTTATTTTACTGCTGCTCCGTGATAATTAAAGTTATAACTTTCGTTAGATTCCTGTCATATTTTTATTTCATGAAAGTTTTTGGTGTCGTAAAAAAAATAAGCTGAAGTTGAATTATTTCTCGCTACAAGACAAAAAAATCAGGAAGAACTGAAAATGTTTTGATTCTCCTTATTTTTTTTATACTTCCGTTTATATACACAGGGTCCACCAAAATATGTATATATATTTCAGGAAAGGAAAAAAATGACTTTCGTTGTTTTATTGAATTGGGGATACATTTCTTATTGTATACAATATTTTCCTGATTTAACACCTGTAGACTTTTACATATAGGGAACACTAAAATTTGTTGCGTATCGCACAAAACCGACTATTACAAAAAAATTGAAAATCTATCTACAGAAATCCCACTGGACATTTTGGACAACGTTGCTCAAGCAGTAGTTCGACGTACCAATAAAGAAGCTAAAGGCCACCGTTTTGAGTATCTTTTGTGACTGTAGAAATCACAAGAGATGCTAAAAATGCTGACCTTTAGCTAAAGGGGACTTGATTTAATCTTGTGATGCCTGAATAAATTTGGTATTACAGTATATATACAAGCTATACAATCTCTGTATACATACATACATACATATATATATATATATATATATATGCTAAAATGCGAACTTTATGAAAGTTTATTTTAATGTCTAAAAGCACTGAATTAATGTTGTTCAGATACGGATATTTTATTTATGGAAAATACTTCGCGATTATTTTTTTTAATATTCAATTTCATGAATTAAATATAAAATATTTAATCACTTGGATAGCGACGATGATCAAAAGTTACTTTCAGAATTGAATTTTCTCAGAACAGGACTAAAATTTGACTGTCACTCTCTCTCTCTCTCTCTCTCTCTCTCTCTCTCTCTCTCACTCTCCGTTTCCCTCTCTCTCTATATATATATATTTTCTCCCCCCAATACTTTGTTAAACATTCTTTGTCCGTATGCTACTTGCTCCTCCAATCAATTGTTCAGAATTCTTAAATGGTATATTTTCTGCTTTCTTCTGTTTAGCATGCTTTCGATAAATCCTTCATGCAATGTCTCCTCATCATCTGTCGCCAAAGTTTTACTTTTACTACCTTTGTCGAATCTTTTTCACCAGTCTGTTAGAGTCAATCAGATCGGGACCAATGGGAGGGTTGCATCGGTAGCTGCTTAATATGTTATGACAGTTATTGTAATTTTAGACCTTGGTTAACCGCATGGCTGAGTTTTAGATGCCGTTTCTTGCTGTTCGCTATGATAGGATACAGAAGACAATGACGTGCTCTAAAATCCTAGTCATGGCACCAATAATACCTCCGGCTGCGCTGTTCCTAAGATTGATTTGTTTTCTACGGGTTCTCATACAGGTTATTTAAAGCCAGAAAATATTTTTATTTTGCAAGGATAATTTGGGGGGAGGGAGAGATAATAATTAGTGATAAAAGTTTTACAAATTAATCCATAGCTAGAGGAGAAGAGGTGGCTTCCTACCTTTTCCAAGGATATTTGCGCGTAATGAAATATAACAAACCCAACTGAAATTTCAATTTGAGATCCGATTAACAATACCGAGCCATTATCCATTAAATCACTCGCGCATCCAACCGTACAGCACCTGCCATTCCCAAACAGTTACCCATCTAATGACTACACTTGACGATGCTTAACTTCGGTGATCGTACATGAAGCGGTGTTTCAACAGGTTATGTCCTTTAGGCCGTGTACCTAAGACAAACATTCGGTTAGGCTTTAAATACTGCTAACTGGGTAATCGCTGTGGTTGCGCGCAGGGAAATTAGTGCGATCGAAAAATGGTCAAAAAAATTACGAACGACGGCGAAAAAAATCATTGCAGTTTATTCATGTGCTTCAACAAAGACTTGTTACTAGAGTTTTAGAAATGGGGAAAGCCAAGAAGGTCATATAAAGTTGCTTTTTCTTCCGGTTGTTTAGTGAAGCTAATTGCAAAAAAACGTTCTTCTTTTTTAGAGTTCGGACTCTTCCATCCTGCCAGTGTAATTACGACCAGCCCAAAATAGTTTGGTTAAGATTAGTTGGAAATCTGTAAGAATGTTACTCGCGGCCATTACTTTGAGTTTTCATGCCTAATTGAATGTCATTCCTCACTTATAAGCCGTTTAATAAGTATACGTTATCTACCCAAACAACCGTCTTCACATTACAACTCCACTTTTTTATTTTTGATTTCGTGCTAATCACCTAGAAAAGGCATAGGTCTACATGTCCCTTATCTCTGATGTCATGATTAAAGATTTCACATTGTTATTCAATGTGAATTGGCAAACCCACCTCATTTGCGTCAGTCACTTTGCTTAATAAATAAACGAAAGACAACGAGAGCGCAATGAAGTCAATCTTAAGGATGACGAGAGCGTCACTGTAATGTTTCTTTACGTATATGACCTTAATATATATATATATATATATATATATATATATGTGTGTGTGTGTGTGTGTGTGTGTGTGTGTGTATGGATAATAAAATTATTGGTAATCTGTATGGAATTTCCAAGAGATTATACATCGTTTCAGAGCTCTATGTCAAAAGACAGAGCAAAAATGATTATATAATGACAAACACACACGTAAAAAACCATAGGTGATATTTTATTGCATTGAAGTCGATAAAACACGTCTTCAAATCTTCAGACCTGTAAACGAAATGAAAATGAAAAAAAATTACTCGATGTGTAAAATTAAGAATAGTCGTTTCATATAGACAGAGTAGGGTAAAGGAAGATACTAAGTTATATATATATATATATATATATATATATATATATATATATATATATATATATATATATATATATATATATATATATGTGTGTGTGATTTCCTGTTTTTTGTTAGATAAAGAAATAGACAAACAGAGAACTTGTTTGCTTTCCTGTGCATGCAGGCAGATACAACCGATTTAGCCATGGAAAACTACATGTACCTCTACACGAATTTATCAATGGTCTACTACATGTAACTCAGTCTCTATTTAGATATGCGCAATTAACCCTGGGCTGTGGTATGTAGCTCTGTCGATATTCAGCAATGGGCAACTGGATGTAGCTCCGCCTGTACTTAGCCATGAATAACTGCATATAGATCTGCATATAGATCTGCATATAGATCTGCTTGTATTTAGACATAGGCAACTGCATGTAAATTGGTCTATATTTATGCATGGAAATATAGCTCTGTCTGTATTCATGTATGTAGTTTTATCTATATTTAGCTTTAAACAACTGCATGTAGCTCTTCTCATGAAAAACCTTACGTATTCTGGGATAGAAAAATGGATGTAGCTCTCTCTGTATTCAACAACAGTCAGCCATATATAGCTCAGCCTGTATTCGGCCATGTGTAAGGGCTTGTACGTCTGTCTGTATTCAGCCATGCCCATATTCAAACATAGCTGACTGCTTGTACCTCTGCTCTGATTTATCAATGATCAACTGCATGTAGCTATGCCCGTATTTAGAATGGGCAACTGCATATATCTCTATATAGAACAAAGAACCAGAGTAACTTAAAATACAGATGAAAGTTCATGAAAGTCCAGTTTGATCCATGGGATGATGCTTCTAGACAGCCAATATAATTCTCATATTGCAATAAATACACTTATACTGACATATATATCTGCATAATTATCTATAGATAAATTATTCCGCCATTTTACAAGCACAATGCTAAACATATTTATTGTTTATCCAATATATAGTCCAAGAGTCACTCAAGGTAGAGGCGTATTTAATGAAGTTGTTGTAAGGGCTTAAAGGGAGTGGTGATAGATAACGGTTGACCTTAGACTTGAAAAGATTAAGATCGTAACGATCTAGTGAGCATCCGCTCGGTAGCAATTCTGGGAATCAAGCTTTCTGAGTGGCACTTCCTCCTTACCAATGGAATACGAAGGGAATTAGAAGGAGTCAACCCTGTGTAGCTGGATCTCATCGCTGAAAGTCAAGACTGATGGAATTAAAGTAGCTCATCTGAACATTTATTAGGGTTAGCAACGATTCGTTTATGGAAAATGGATTTTGGTATGGAGAGGTGAGGAAGCGAGGTATCAAAACATCTGCACCTAAGAGGTATTAGGTTGGTGCAAAAATAATGTCGTTTTCTCAGATATGTTACTGAGAAAACAACATTATTTTTGCACCTAATATATGCTTTACATATTGGGTAAATATATATTATACCTACTTATATTAATTGTCATAAAGCACCGCTGTAACTTTCAATTTCCTCAACACTGGAAACTATGGCATGGTCACAAAATGGCAATATTGTCGCACCGATATTATCTGATAGGATAACCTTCCTCGGAGTTAATCTAAGGTTTTAATCCCTGATAACAACTAGCAATGTGAAATCGAAGAGCCGAGTTCGAATTCATGTCTGTTTTTCACATTCACTTATGCGCAACTACCCCTGGGAAATGTATGAATTCATCTCCTCCCCGCATCTATGGGTTGAATAGTAGGACTTCTATCTGGAAAAATCGTTGTTATTCTCCCCAAAAATTAATACCCTATTCATTCGCAAAATAGAATTACTTTTGCACTTCAAAATATGTTTTGGCTTTAAATAACTCACTAGGAAGATTATCCTCTAAGTCGTAAATAACAAATGCCTCAATCAATCTATCGGATCCATGACTATCGGAAGGATAACACAAGTGATATGAAAGTTATATTGTATTTACTATTATCATTGGAATATGTTATATTCGTGAGTATTATACAGTGTAACCCGGATATAACAGAATTGTCTCTTATATCCGGGCTTCTCTTATATCCGGGTTTGGTCTATTTTGTTTACATTAACACAGGATCTAATTTGGGACCAGAGAAAATTTCTCTTATATCCGGGTTTCTCCTATATTTCGGGTCTCTTATATCCGGGTTACACTGTATTTGGTATCATGCTACTGTCCTTGAGATTTCATGAACTTTAAAATATATATTTTTTTAGTTTCTCTTCTTACGATGCTTTCTTGTTTCTCTGTTTCATTTTCACTTTCTCTCTGCTTTCTTTCAACTCAACATTCCTTTATCTTTTGTTCATCACTAAAATTTCTATAAAAATTAATTGATTTCTTTTTTTTATTGTATCTTTTTTTGTATTGCACACGAGCTTTCTTGCGATAGACATCAACATACTTTTTCGCATTTGCTTTTTCTTCTAAGAAGCCAGCAACATTATCCCCATCAACAATTTGTAAAGAACGTACGCCACTTGCCATGAATGGTCAATGAACCATCCGGATATGACGCCATTTTTAAATGTTTTCCAGCCAGCCAAAGGCCAAAAGTCTAATAACGGTTCCGCACAATTTTTTCCTTCGTTTGATAGTTCAAGATGCATTAGCTAATAGAAAATTTACGCCATCTTGACAGTTTTCTTCAGGATCCTTTTATTTTTCACTTTCGTTTTCCTTTAATTATTTATATTAGAATTTGTTAAGTTTTTGAGAAACTACATTCTTCAACTTGGTTTATATTTGTTTCGTTCGTTCTTGACGCTAATTTTAAAAACACAATTGTTTCGTTTTTTTTTTTCCCCATTGCCTTTCACCCACTGAGACATTTCTGTAAATGTCTGTTAATATAACCACGACTCTTCTTAATCCATAATATTTTATCATATATATATATATATATATATATATATATATATATATATGTATGCATGTATGCATGTATGTATGTATGTGTATGTGTGAGTGAAGACAAAAAGAAAACTTATCTCAACCGACGCTTTTCGTCCTCTGACAAGCTCATCAGAGGACGAAACGCGTCGGTTATCAAGGCAAAAGCAAGGATTTTATTTTCTAACAAGTATTTATATACAAGATATAAATATATTATTGGTTTTTAAACTTTTTAAATTTAAGAAAGCTCATAAATATTCAGCAGGTTAGCCGAAAAGTTTAGGCAAACTATGGAAGACGCCAAGTGACACAAACTAATGTCTACTTAACAAAAATGAGTAAATGATGTCCATCAGTTATTTTTAATGCAAATTAGTAATTAAATAACTAATTTGAATTAAAAATAACTGATTGTTTTAGTTTGGGATTAATTTATGTATTATATATTTTAAATAACTGGAGGTTATGAATTAAACGGTTTTCTTTTAATTTTTAAAAATTTTTATAGTGATGTATGTTGGCTTTTGAAAGTAGTAATTCTTTCAGGAATGGAGATATTTAAAAAAAAATCCACAGCGCAGATTTATATTTTACTCAAGAATTTTCCGTCTAAGTTAGTTTTTCTTTTAATAAGTATGGCATTCTTTAGATGAATTTGTGGTTGAATTTATTTCTATTTTCTATCTATAACTAATGCATTCCATAAGTTGTTGTGTATAAGATTTTGTGTTCATAGATACGTGTTTTTTTAATTACTGCAAGTTTCGCAATGTATTGTGAGGAGTACTTCAAGGCAATTTATTTTTATTTATATCTGCTATGATATCTTTTTATTTATACCTGCTTCAGAATTATTAGATATATAAATGCATTGATAAAGAGTTACCAGTGATAAAAGTTATCATCACTTGTACCTCTCAATGCATGCATCTATCTATCTATCTATCTATCTAAGCTTCTTTATAATTATCCATCGGTCTAAATTTTTTCATATATGCCGATGATCATATCTATCCACACACATACGCACATGTATATCTGTGTGTGTGTCCATATCTTTTTGTTTTCATATCTGTCTACTTACCTATATACATATACATATATATATATATATGTGTGTGTGTGTGTGTGTGTGTGTGTGTGTGTGTGTGTGTGTGTGTGTGTGTGTGTGTGAAAATAGGAAAGAAACTGGTTTGGTAAATAATCCAAAGTTCCTTAGTATTTTTGTTATTATTTTTAAAAAATAGTGCTCGATACGAAAGTAGAGCATAAATATAATTATTTATTTAAAAATATGATTCCAACTCGCTACATAAGAGGTCTCGTGTTTCAAAAAGTGGACATTGAAGTCAACACCCTGAGGCAACAGTCTGTTTCATACTAAACGCAATTATCATGCCATGAGCGTTGTGTTTTTTGTCCTACTATTTATATATACTGGTCACTTAGAACTTCTGGGCAGTCTATTGCATTATTCTAATGGTCATTTTGGTGGGCGCTAACGGTTGTGTTTCGAATTATTCTAACGGCTATTGAGTGAGAATAATTATGCCACCGAGTACAATTTTTATCGTTTTGTTTGTCAACTTGCTTTAATTTATTATTGATTGGTTTATTGTTCGTTGTTATTATTATGCTTACGCGTGCTTACATGTACGTCCGTGTTTTGTTAATTTGTTTATTATTTAATTAGTTTATTTAATTGCTCATTGGTTTTACTGGTTTTACATTCTTTTACTTATTTTTTCACTTATTTTTATATTTATTTATTCTTGTTTATTCTTATTCGCTTTCAGTTTTCGATCTTTAAATAGCATAGTAAAAATTCGTTTTTGAGTCGGCATTTTGAGTTTTCTGATCGTTTATTTAGTAATTAGGGAAGGTGATTATAGTTATTTTCTCCTCTAGACAGAGTTTACAATTTTGGGATTTATTGTTGTGAGCTGATTTAGTTTTCCTGATTTCTCATGATGTTTTGGCTGTGATTTGATGTTAATTATTTTATCTCCGATATATATTTCGGAAGCATTGTGTTATTTGCGTATTTACTATTTGTAAAGGATGTTTTGTGTACGTAATTTCTTTGTTTTCAGGTTCGTTCAGTTACTCCTATGCATGTATTTTCTTCGTTATCTGTTGATGTTACAGTGGTTTTATATATTAGACTGTTCTGGAAACAATTGCTGTTTAAGGGATATTCATTCTTTGTTCTGTTGCTACAGGAGGTGTTTGATTTGTTCGGATGGTTTGTTGGTTGTTTTTCTGTTGTGCTATATCTATATTTTTTTTATTGTTTGTGTCATGTTCTCGGCGCCACTGTAGCTGGTTTTGTCGAATACCTTGTGGAGAGTGCTTGATACAGGAAAGTCTTTGTGTATGTTTTTCATTAATATTTTCCTACGTTTGTTTTTACGTTTTAGTTGTACGGTGGGTTCAACCATATGATGTTTCTTTTCCTGTTGGTTTTTTTGTGCTGTGTGGTGTTCATGTGAGTTTTCCTGGGAAATCATTATCTTTAGGGATGTTTCATAGTCTTTCTTGGCTTCGTTGATGATGATTTCACTGGGTTAATTGTCAGAAAACTCGTGGTATCTGCTCGGTTATTGTTAGCAGTTGGTTGGAAGTCTTGTGCATGTACAGTGGTTTGTCAAGGGTTTTTTCTCTATGGTTTAGATGTACCTTGAAGTAGACACAACCACATGACCCGAGCGAACGATATAAGCACGCCAGCTTAAAGGGCGATTTCTAATAGAAAGTAGGGCACATTTATGGTGCCGAAACATAATTGTAATTGTGTAGCGATTTTTAACATGCTTTAATATCCTAAAATTGCTATATATATATATATATATATATATATATATATATATATATATATATATATATATATGTATATATATCGTAGTGGATCTGAGTTCGGTAAATGCCAGGATTTTAGGCTGATAAAATTCAGGAGTTAAGCCAGTCGAAAGCCCGGATTTTGAATTCTGATTTTTTTAAATAGACAAATGTCAATATTCTTACTTTCTACTGTTGTGAATTTTATAAATATGGAAATATCTCTCTCCCTCCCGCTCTGTCCCTCCCTTTCTCTTACTCTCTCTCTCTCTCTCTTTCTGTTTATCGCCCCTTTTTTTAGATCTCTCGTCTAGTATATTTTCGACCATGACTATCCACAGATTCCTGATATTTGCTGCTCGCAGTTCAGAGCCGAATCATCCTCATCTGTTTTGTATTCCAAATGTAAGTGGATAGTTCCAGGCAGACATTTTTGCCTAAGGGCAGTCTTTTATACTCTCTCCAGAATACTATAAAATTTAACCTATTTTTGTCAAATGTCAATCGTCGTCTATCTTCCATATCAGAAACTGCACAAGTCACAGAAACTGGAACTCAGGTTCGCTCAGCATAGTTGCAGTATAAACCACAACAGCGGTCTATAGATGTTAGCTGCGTTGGCAGACAGATATACTTGCAAACGAATCGAGAAAGACATGATTTCAATTTAATATAAATTTAAAATCTTTCGGATTCAATAACTTTACCCTATAAATTTCAAATAATTCTTTTTGATACAAAGAACAAATTTAAATACAATGGCAGAATGACCGCTTACTTTTCATATCTTGTTTTATTTTATAAATAAAGAAACAGTTCAAAGTATTATGTGAATAAAAATTAAGAGACAGAAAAAAAGAGACTTTTTTTTAAGTAGCTAATAATACAACATGGTGGACAACACATAGGAAAGTTTGATGATTATTACAACTCTATAAAAAGAAAGCGAACTGCATAGCCAATACAAATAACGTCACTGTGGACATTTCCGGCAACGGAAATCACACGGCAGACACGTCATTAAGAGCAAGTCCATTAGAAATGACGTTCGAACCTTAGAAATTTGTAAAGATGAAACGGTGTTGTAATGACCTCAGTCGTTTGCTTACTCAAGTTTGGTGTGTTAGTTGAGTGAAGCTTTTATTAGCGTTGTTGAATACGTGGCTTTTTCACCAGTCTCTGATTTTCTTTCCACAACAAACAGAAACTTTTTAGTTGACTACGCAAAACTGCAAAGCGGAGATACATAACGAAGATAATAAGATAGATAGATAGAATATTTCAAGTATATAAACAAATATATCAATAGATAAACATTTCAACAAGTATTTCAATTGGTACATAGACATTTCAATAGATGAACATCTGAACAAATAAATAAATATTTCGGTAGATGAACACAGCATTTGATAGATATTGTATAGTTTCACCTATCTCCCGGTTCTCGTTCTACCCTGTCTTTTGATATAGAGGATTATCCCTTGTTTCTTGGTCAGGACAAAGATGACGAATACTCCTAAAATCTTTTCATTCTCATTCACTACCAGTAGAAGCCTTTATAGGGGAGAATTGATTTAAAACTCAATCAGTAGATGTGCATGTAAATAAATAGACTGATCAACATTTGACTAGATAGATAAACACACACACACACACATACACATATATATATATATATTCTGGGGAAATCAATTATAGTCATGGAAACTTGAGGTTGTCTATTTATTAGTTATTTAATTAATATTTGCTCTGGTTTTACAATGAACTCTCTGCATCACATCCTCTTTCATACGGATTACCAAACCTTTCATTATCTTACTATATATATATATATATATATATATATATATAAAGCTTACTATATATATATATATATATATATATATATATATATATATATATATATATATAAGCGGATCGTCTGGGTTTCCCCTGACGATCCGCTTAGGTGAAACCTGGGTAGGTTTCTCTGGCTCACTAGGTTTATCTTGGTCTGCTCTACGGTTTTATTGAGCTCTTTTGTTAGTTAGTTGTTTACTCGTATCGGGTTTTTTTCTTTTGGCTTTAAACCTGTATCATTTGTTTTGTTAAGGGTTATCTTTTTTGTAGGGTATTTAAACTATTTATTAGGACTATGGATTTTAAAAATTATTTTATTGTTTTTTTGTTTTTATGCTAATTATTCGATGCAAAAATTTGATGATGTCGGCAAAAAACCATTGACTCATGTCTATTGTTTAATAGATTTTTGTTATCTAGAAACTTAATAATAAAAATTAAAAAAATAAATAAAAATATAATAATAACAAATGTTACGGCAGCTTTTTTTATATACACAAAAAAAATAAATAAATCTCCATAGACACGTAAACCAGACTAGACGAAATCATCTTCCGTTTTAAATTTCAGACACCCCAACCTTACCCTGACTTGACATCTATGAATATAACTCTATACTGATACAAATTATTAACACCCTGCACCCCTTTTTATTTAAACAATCGCTCTAGCCGTTATCATGGAAATTTTGTATTTCAATAATGAATATGCTATTAAAAGACGTAAATTTCAGAAATAAGTTATTCCCCAAAAAATTTCGCTTGAAGATGGAACAGAGCTTACTTTAATTCAATTTAATTCAAATAATTATATTGAAGTTTTCGGCTCTTGTTTTGAAACATGAGAACTCTTATGTAGAGTGTTGGAATCATATTTTTAAATAAAAAAGAGAAATATATTTATGCTCTACTTTTGTATCGAGCACTATTTTTAAAAATAATAACTAAAATACTAAAGAACTTTGGATTATTTACCTAACGAGTTCTTTTTCTATATATTTTTCACACACACACACACACGCACATATATATATATATATATATATATATTATGTCGAGACATAATAGAATATCATCTTTGATGGTAAAGATATTTGTTTAAATGTCTGTATAACCATTCTGAAGGTGGCTCATGTGAGCCTAAATCTTAGATCAAGGAACAGCTTAATAAAAAATGTTGGCAACTTTTGTCTTTATTTTCACCCGCAAATAAAACAAATATACGAAGTTTAGAACGGCTCGTTATCAAACATAACGAACATTCATTTTCTGTTATATTTAACAATATTTGTTTGCATATATATATATATGTTTCATTAAATAATATAGACAACTGCTGTCTATTTATTTTATGTAAATTCTTTTCATAACTTCTGATAAGCTTAATAATTAAACGAAGAAAGAAAATCACAATATTGATCCATATTTTTTAATCCAATCTAAGCTTTCGGCTTACTTAATCCATTATCAAAGATGTCAATTACAACATATTAAGCAATATACAGACACGACAGTGATGATAGTCTGTTATTGTTTACATGGATGATTTCCTAGCAACGATAAGCACGTGCATATAAAACGATAGAAGCGAAAATCGCACCGCAGTTCATAACGTCACACATGACCACGCGAGAGTGAATTCGAGAAGTATTAAGTATGGGAAGCCGTTGGTATAAACCAATGGCTTCTATTAGCAAATACAGACATTTAAGGATATTTGTAGAGATTTCATAGTTCATTTTGTTTAGGTTAGGTTTCAACTGTTTGATGTATATAGCTAAACATTTTTTGATTTTGTTTAGGTTAGGTATTGAGCTAACCTATACAAAATCAACTATGAAATCTCTAGAAATATTCTATATGAAAAGAATTATATATGAAAAGAATTTACATAAAATAAATGGACGACACTTGTCTATATTATTTAATGAAACATGTATGAATGAAAAAATGATGCCTAAATATACACAATATATATATATATATATATATATATATATATATATATATATATATTGTAATGCTGTCTGTCTTGGAATCCCGATTTCAGTCACTTTGCGCCTTCTTAAAATATACTAGACTAGATATTGCAGCAATATTCAATGCACAGACAAATAACAGAATTATGAATGTGCAACATGGATACTGTCAAGAATAATAGTCTGGCACGGCAAATTGAGTCAACTTTCCTGTCAAATGACTCACTCCTCATCATATCAGCGAAGTGAACCAAGAAGGCGTAATGTGTTGATACACTAGAGGTTAGCATCAGCCATATGGATGGAAGTCAAAATGCTTCCTTACGGTAATTAAAGATATCACCTTCGATCTGAGAGCGTTAAAATTTACAAGCCATGTCTTGCGTTAGTTAACAACCGATTGGATGTTATTAATTCGAAATATATATTATCATTATATATTATTTAGACCTAATAACCGTTTAGAAAATAACAAAATTCAAGTTAAAATATAATTAAGACGTTTAACAAGAATCTATGCAGTAGACGATAATAAATATACTTTTTAATAAATAAGTCTGGCGTCTTTTTAAGTACGAGTATCCACTAAAAATAACGTTTAAAGTGATGGATTCTGTTGGATTGATAAATAAAAATCCATTACTTCTTTTAAAAAATTGTTGTGTTTACTTTTGGATACGAAACTGAGCAGATACGAAAAAGATTTTTTCGTTTAAAGGCATTATTAAATCATGGCTGACCAGTTAATTTCTTCGTAGATCAACTGGTTTAAAGCAGATCCAATACAAATACGGTTGGTTCTGGCCAGTGGGACACATATTCGAATGCGGCCGGAGATCGCATACAGTTCTTTAATTGGATTTCTCGATTATTCAGGCCAGTAGATAAAAATAAATAAATATACCGCTTGATAAATAAACAGATCGTTTATTACTCAAATATGAGTATCCACTAAAATAACGTTTAAAGCGATATATATATATATATATATATATATATATATATATATATATATATATATATTCAGGCCAGTAGATAAAAATAAATAAATATACCGTTTAATAAATAAACAGATCGTTTATTACTCAAATATGAGTATCCACTAAAATAACGTTTAAAGCGACAATATATATATATTCAGGCAAGTTGATAAAAAGAGGAGTGGCTGACCAAATTAGGATTGCCAGGAGGTTTCAAGGCATGACTTTTCCACCATGCAGTATTACCGCGGATATTATGGCCATTTATCGTCTATGATTACCAGCGTGGAAACGTTAAAGAGAGCAATTAGTAATCGGTTGAGAAGGTGGCTGGGTTTACGGAGATGCTTAAGTGGTGCGGTCCTCAATGGTAACAGCAACGCATTGCACCTTCCCTTTAGCAGACTTGTGGAAGAATTCAAAGTCACGAGTACGAGAGAACGTCTGCAGTATGCAGAATTTAGAGATGTAAACTGAGAAGCAGCTGGAATTCAGACAATATCTGGCAGGAAATGCAGCGCTGAAGGAAAGTTGCGAGTGCCGGAGGAGAGACTTAGGCATAAAGCTTCACTGGGTCAATAGCTAAAGGTAAAGCGGGGTTGGGTTTTTTTTCCCCAGTCTACAAACCAACATTGCGAAAGGCAAAGAAAGACGCTGACTCATCCAAGATGAAGCCTGTGTGGGCGTAGAAGCTCAATGCTTTAAAATGGTCGAAAATGGTCGGTCAAATTCAGTAGGGAACCGGGAGGAAATGGGAAAACGTTGAACAGAAAAGAATTACCTGGTCAGAGTTTTGGCGGTCAGATTTTAGAGAGATTCGATTTCTTATCAAATCTGTATATGATGTCCTACCGAGCTGAACTAACCTGCATATATGTGGGAAGAGCGAGACCCCTGATTGCTAACTATGTACAAGGAAAGAATCTTTACAATACATCCTTAGTAGTTGCCCAAAAGTTTTGGGTGATGGTCGGTACCATTGGCGTCACGACCAAGCCATTAAAGCAATTACAAAAATCAGATTAACTTTATCAAAGATTGAGTAAAGCTATTGACATAGATGCGTGAGAGAGAGAATAAGCATGTTATCTTCCGCAGGTGATTGGCAATTGAGAGTGGACTTACAGACCCAGCTGAAGTTCCCCAGACACATAGTCGTAACATCGTATAGACCAGATCTGATATTGCACTCCAACAACACGAAGCCGTGCCATGGGATGAATTTATTACACTGGCAAATAAGAGAAAGAGGTTAAAATATCAAGAACTTATCGAACAATGTCAGCGGAAGTCATGGAAAATATACTATGATTCAGTAGAAGTTGGTTGGAGGGGCTTTGCAGCATATTCGTTGTGCAGAACCCTAGCAAAAATAGGAATAATGGGGGCCGCTAGGGCGGGATCGCTGAAGGAAATTATCAATACAGTTTTAACTGCTTCCAGGTGGATTTGGCTTGAGAGATCGGATCCATGAAAGAAGTATTGAGGACGATAAGAGGAGGAGAAGAAGAAGAATAATTCGACAAACGGAGGGGAAGTGTTACAAGGTATAAAGAAATATTGAGGCAATGTAGTTAGTCAGGGCAGTTGAACTGTAATTGATAATGATTGAGAATTGTTGGTGGATGTGGGGAGGGCCATGGATAGAATATTTGTTTGCGTTTTTGCTTTTCGTTTACTGATTGTCATTTGTGTCCGCTTATTTGCGGTTTTGTTTCCAGTTTCCTAATTAATTAATTCTTATGAAGATAATTTCAGAGAGCAAAAGTAAAATAGTATCGTAGTAATCATAGTTTTGAAGTATCGACTATCGATACTAGTAGTAAATATGTTAGATTTATTTCGAGTAATATTTAACAGAGAGCAAATATGTGAATAGATTACTTAATTGAGTAGTTAGCTTTATTTTTATTTATTTATTTTTTACATTAGGGCATTGAAATATTTTAGTCACTAAATCAC
Organism: Acanthosepion lycidas; assembly: GCA_963932145.1. NCBI lineage: Eukaryota > Metazoa > Mollusca > Cephalopoda > Sepiida > Sepiidae > Acanthosepion > Acanthosepion lycidas. Next base: position 76,582,582 of record OZ010583.1, on the reverse strand, counting down.
GAAGCAGGGGAAGGAATTTGAAATAAATAGTACGTGTTAATTTTGCAATGGTTGGTTACGTAAAAAGTAATTTCATGTAAATGGGGGGGGATAGAATTTATATATGTTTGTCCGGGCATATCCGTGTGTCTACATTTCCTACATTTATATATTTAGGGGACACCTCGATGTGGTGTAATGGTTAGAACGCTTGTCTTTCTAGATCGGTTACGAATGAGTAGTGAGTTAGATTGTCACAGGGTACATCATAATTTCGGCAGTGCATCACTGAAGACCACCCTTGATGCATCTAAAGTGTATTATGCAACTATATATATATATATATATATATTTATTAAAGACATTTTTATGTTTAACGTTCTTTTTATAGATACAAGTATTTAAGTAAATGCTCTGTTTATAATAAATAGTATTAAATAACATTTACCGGCCTGAATGTCCGAGAAATTTTCATAGAAAATATTCATCCTTTGACAGGATTCAAACCTGCATCCTATACGGAACCGTCATTTAAGCTGACGTGCCTTAACCGACTCGGCCACAAAGGAGCGTTCGGTAGGCAAGGTCGAATTTACTGCTTATAAACTTCAATCTTCCATGAATCTCGTACATTCATAACTGCTCATGGCGTATCAAATGTAAACAAATTCATTTGTTTATATATATATATATATATATGTGTGTGTGTGGGTGGGTGTTTGTGTGTGTGTATGTGTGTGTGGGTGGGTGTTTGTGTGTGTGTGTGTGTGTTTGTGTGTGTGTGTATAAACGTATAAATGTGAATATAACCAAATAATTAGATATTAGCATCTGTATATAAGCGTGTTAACGAGCATACGCAGGTAAGCAAATCATTTTTTACTTAATTTAATATAAGGTGCAAACAAAACAGACTGAGCTAATAAGAATATATTAATAAATATACATATACCTGTGTTCGAAGTGCAACTTAAAGTTTCGTGGTTCTACCATGCACGAACTGTTCCGGTTGATATATATATATATATGTGCGTGTGTGTGTTTTCGCGTCCTAATGCTTCATCATAAAAGCGTAGCAAATTATGTCGTCAAGGTAACTAATTTCTAATGATTAAATGATCATCTTATACAGAAAGACAAATTCCTCTCATTGACTCTCGGCTTTTTGCTTTGTATAGAAATCATTCTAACCTTAGGCCAAAAAATATCAAACATTGCTGATACCCGGCGAAATGTCTGCTACCGTCCATAATCACTAATTATTCACTGAATCGTCCCCACCCCGTTACTCACTCTTACCTTATATGTCAATTGCTCATTCAGATGCAAAGAATCCTTTCAGTTTTTCGTTGCTGCCTGAATTAAATAGATCGACATTATTCAAGAATATTGAATAAGGAAATGTAAGCAATCAAACTACCACTTTTAAGCAAATATTACATACAGAATCCTTAAAGTAAGGGAAAGAAGTAAATGAAAACAGTATTTTTTTAGTGATAAACGTAGAGCTATATTAGATGAACTTTGTGGTTAAGCTCAAAATTGGATCCATAATAAAAATACAAATATATATATATATATATATATATAGAAAGAAGTCAACAAAATGAAGCTGGATAATATTTTAGGCGAATATATTATACAGTAATATTATAACTCCCTCAAAGTTGATTATGGTTTCAATATAAGTGTAAGGAATTGCTGTAAATTCTTGGAAAAAAATCACATCTAAGAATATTTAAGATGAATATAATATTCATGCAGGAAAATGTTTTTCGATTTTTTTTTTATGATTTCACCCCAAGCAAGGCGATAATGACATTAGGAGGCAAGGGTTTACCGGGAGTGAAAAAGAATGATAAGACTTTAGCGAAGAGAAAAAAAAAAACAATAAAAGAACAGGTTTCATAAAGACAGAAGACGTTGCATTTCTGTAAAACTAAAACTTTTCCTAAAATATTTTTCAAGGGACAACTGAATAATGGTATTGCCCTCAACCACAACTGATATTATTCCAATAGGAGATTGTTGTCTGTTATTAATAGAGGTGTACAGGGTGCGATCGATAAATTGTCGTCTAAATTATGCGTAAGTGAAAATAACATTGACATCTCATTTTAACACATATATTTACCAAAATTACTCAAAAATATCTTGGAATAATAAGGATAAAATTTATTCAATAAAATCGCTATTGGCTTCAACCACAACCTCCAGGCGACTTCGGAATCTCCTGCATCTCTCCTGGATGGTCTCCTTGTTTAAATTGGTGAATGCTATCATATTCCTTTCTATCAGTTCATCTTTGGTGTTACAAGGAATTTTGTTGGTCTCTCGCTTAATTGCGCCTCATACAATAATCAAAGGGAGTTAGGTGGCCAGATGTAAGGGGTGATGTGATCGCAGAAATTATCTGACAACCATGACTGTGTTCTCCTGCTTGTGTAACATGGTGCAGAGTCCTGTTTTCAGACAATGGGTCTTCCAGCAGCCAATCTTTTGACCCAGGGCAGCACTACCTCCTCAAGGCATTTGATATAGAACGCCGTGTTGAGTCTGACGCTCTGTGGTTAGATGAATGGAGACACAACGTCGCCATCACTAGTGATCACTCCAAACACTATTAGACTCTTTCCGAATCCGCTGCACTATCCTCCGATTGACGCGAATGCCAAGCAGAACAGAATGCATTTTCTAAATTTCTGACGTCATGGTGCTTTTTGGCTCATAGACATTGCCCAACTGACCCTACAATACTGTGCAGACAACAAAATCAAAAACAAACAACACGCATGCGCGAAATAAAAATTATAAAATAGCGACAATTTACCCATCGCACCTTCTATATACTTCCCTGTTTTTTATCAAGAAAGTTGAAATTAATATTAGATCAAGCCCCAAGGGAGCATCCTCCTAGGCAGTATCTCTCTTTTGGGGAGGGGGCTGGCATGATAACCAAAAGGGAAATGCCGATATTGCCGGTAAACCCAGTTTAGAATTTGACCTTGTGTCACATTCAATAGAGACATGGGAGCACTTAAAACCCCTTATTAAAAGAGGTGTATACGAGAATGGAAAGCAATACAGGAGCAAAAATGATTAATGTTGAATTTGATAAAATAAGAAAGTTAAAAAGAACAATGAATGATTGATTGATGATCACTATCAAAGCCGCTGCAAAAAATTGGTCATTGCATTTTAATGGTAAACGAATTGATAGCCAATAATATCAAGTGTTTGTTTTGAAGAATGAAAAAAGAGAAGTTTATTACCGCGTTTAGTGGTCTGGTCCTCAGGTCTTAGAACAACATTTTAACCACAGGGCTAAATCTGCTTTGGTCAATGCTGAATCTGGTCCAAACTCGTTGTTGGTCGCTGGCTGCTTCGATCCACATCAACTCTGCCACATTGTGTTCTTGATCTCAGAGCAGCGGAAGATCGGATGTTGTAGTAATCGCAACGGTGTTTCAAGTCGTGGTGGATGTTACATTAAGGAAGAAATATCTTCACAACGAAAACATTTAACGAAAGAATCATGGGGTCAATCTTCAGCTCTTGTTACAACAAATATTAACCCTTCTTGCATCAATCTCTATAGTGACAGTGTGCCTCGTCTAATAATCTGGGTTCAAAGTTCATCTGAAGCAGGGAATTTGGTGGCACCTGACGTGGATTCCAGATGCACTTGATGCGGGTTCTCAGCTCAAGTCTTCGAGCTCTCATAGTTATCTTCTTATATGAACTTCAGTCCAAAACTGGCGTGAGGCCGAAGGGTTCTTGGGATTTCAACTGGCTTCATTTCGAATCTCGGACCACCACTCATCAATTACAGGATGTTTTAATAACATCGACACTCACAACGGGCTCGCTCCTTGTTTTCATTTCCCAATACGTTTTCATCAATAAAAATATATTTGCCTAAATTGTCAAGGAAGAGATAAAATTGTTCTTCAAATCTGTTTTCGTCTGCATGCCAGACTCGCGATAGATAAAAAATAAACTTTAGGTGAGGATAAATCTAGACGATCCTATTTTCACCAAAGATAATATCTTCACGATCTCTCTTTCTCTCTCTCTCTCTCTCTCTCTCTCTCTCTCTCTCTTCCCACCCTCTTTCTCTCTCTATCTCTATTTATCTTCCGGCTAAAATTTCATTTTATTTTTAGGCTTAACCCTTTACGGCTCAGAATCAACATTTAACCACTTCATGGCCTCAGTGTCATAAGACATTAGATCGGCCAAATATAAAAGTGGGTACTGTTATTAAAGGCATGACAATTTTGCCTTGAGATCCGAGCTGAATTTTGAGATATGAGTGAATTTCAGTTAAGCATCCTCTAGTTGGCGCAGCAAGCGCTATGTGTCGGGAATATTTCCTTTCGTTGTACACGTATTCACCTCACTCTGGAAGGATCTCTGTTGTGTTGTGTTCTGCCTTTTTTTTTTTTTTTGTCGTTATTTTTCAAAATCCCTTTAGTGACACCATGGAGCCGAATAAAGTAAGTAACGAAAAGCCGAAAACTATGATTTCGCTTGAGGTGAAGCGGGAAATTACAAAAAAATAATTTGAGGAAGACGTACGAATAATTTATTTGGTGATACAGTATGAGCGTTCTACATCAACGATAAATAAAAAAAAATTATAAAATTTTAAAAATTAAAAAAAAAATAGTTACAGTAATGGATAAAATGTAAGCGTTTTAAAAATTCTTTTAATTAAATGATAAAATTAATCTTCAGTATCTTACGCTAGCCTAGCCGTGGCTAGGCTAGGCGAGCCATTGCTAGGCTAGCCATTGCTAGGGTAGCTGTTGTTGTCCCTCTCTCTCTATCTCCTCCACTAGTTGTTCTATGACCCATCTGATCTTCGTGAGTCAGTACAGTTTATTTCTTTAAAAATTGTTTTTCTCTTTTATTTTATTATTTGTAAACTACATTTCGTGTCTATTCAGACGATTTGCTTACAAGAAACACACAAATACAAAATCGGGGCGAGTTTTAAGAAAATAAGGATGATTTTTAGGGGCACAGAACGAATCGGAAATATTCCCATTAATTTCAATGGGGGAAATTGATTTGAGATACGAGTCTTTTGAGTTACGATTTCGGTTTTAGAACGAATTAAACTCATATCTCAAGACATTACTGTATATATATATATATATATATATATATATATATATATATATATATATATATATATATATATATATATATATGCGTGTGTGTGTGTGAGTAACAATTCAGATATAAATAAAATATATCTGTAAAAAAATATAAATAATAGCCAAAAGGAAACTTGTCTCCTGATAGACTTTATCAAAGCAAAAGAACGGGATTTATTTTAAAAATGTATTCATAAATAGATAAACATAGTTAGATTTATAAAGAACGTCCAACAATATTCTTAAGGTGAGGGAGGGTTAGCGATGTAATTTATTATCGAAAAAACGGAAGTAAGTAAATGTTCTTGTTGTTGCTGATTTTTTTCTCATTTAGTTATACATATATTTATTTCTATTTTATTTTTTGTTAATATAATTATTATTTATCTTAATTTGATAAATTATTTTGGTATTTATTATTTTAAATAATGGAAGGTTTTAATTTAACTTTATTTTTTCTTAATTTTTAAAAAAAATTATAGTCATGCTAAGTAAACCTTAAAAACTAATGAGAAATAAAAATAAAAACTAAATCTAAATTAGTTAAAATCGAATTTCTAAAACATTTAAATTAAATTTCAGATGCTTAGCATGAAGCCTGTTTTGTCTTACTAACTTAGATTAGTTTCTTGAAAATAAGATTCTTTTTTCTGTTTGCAACGCTTTATCGTCAATGTATAAAGTTTTACAAATATGCTTTATATATTTACTATTCCATCGTATTTTCGTCCAACTTTACTCACAATGTCGACACTGAAAACACACACACACACACACAATTTAAACTTCATTGTTATTCTGCTGTAGCCTTGTAAATGTGATTGCCTGCACATATTTGTATGTATGAGCGTTGCATCGTCATTCGTGATTATTTGAGCATATGACGAAGAGTTTTCGGAAAATGCCATTGCTTCATTCTCACTTGCAACATGGCGGCAGAGTTCTTTTCCAACTGGAAATTCTGACAGATTAATATTAAGTCAGGTATAAAATGACCGAAAGAAAACGAACTTGAATAGACGACAGGAAAATCTGTAAGACATGTAGAAAGGGAAAGAGGATTTTGATCAAAGGGTAAAAGTAAGAATCAAAATCTGTCAACGAATGGAAGGAGAGAAAAAAAAGATAAAATCAAATGTAAAAAGAAGGAATTAAATAAAATATTAACTGAATCAAGCACAACAAAAGAATGTGTAAGAGAGAAAGAACGAAAGAAAGAACAAAAGACAGACATGAGAAAAAAGAAAGAAAAAAGGGACGAAGGGAGGAAGAAGAGAAACAAAAAGAAAAAACCTTAAAGAAAAAGGAAGAACAACAGAATGGACGGATGAGTAGAGAAAACGAATGAAAGGAAACAATTTTAAAGAATAAAAAAGTGAATAAGAAGGAAGAATGGAGAGAAGAAAAATTAAAGAATTTTGGAACAAAAGGTGGAAGGAAGGGAGGAAGAAAAGAAGGAGGAAAAGAGAAAGAAAGAACATTAATTACAGAAAGCAAAGAAAGAAAAGCGGATAAACGAAAGAAAGAAAGAAAGAAAGAAAGAAAGAAAGAAAACAAGCGGATGTTCGAGAAAAGAAATCATGAATAAAAGGAAATAGAAAATAGAGAAGAACAGACGGCTTGAAGAAAGAAAGAAAGAAAGAAAGAAAGAAAGAAAGAAAGAAAGAAGCGAAATAAAATAAAGAAAAGACACAAAATTATATTTTTTTAAAAATAAAAATGAAATATGCAAACAAAATAAAAAAAGAATGCAAATAAAAATTACCACATGACAGAAAGTTGTCAGTCGGTAATTTTCAGCTTTAACCCCGAGTGAAACCTAAAGAGACACTCCTAAATCATTGGGTCATCAAAGTTAGTGTCTGTTAATAGATTTCTGTTTTCTCTCTCTATCTATCTATCTCTCTCTCTCTCTCTCTCTCTATATATATATATATATATATATATATATATATATATATATATATATATATATATATATATATATCGAATATTGGCATTATTGGTTTTACAATGATCGCTGGTATTAAGTATTGTTCTGGCATTCATTTTATTGTCGAGATTTGTGATTTTAGCTCACTGTCAATAAATTTTCTTCCTTTTCTATCCTGATCAGACTAGAATAAGTCGAAATTATGGTCACATTCATTACGGTGAACCACGAGTGCGTTTAAAGTTTTCTTATATATATATATATATATATATATATATATATATATATATATATATATATATATATATATATATATATATATATGCATAATAAACAAATATTTTCTAGTTTATCGTTGTCAGATCTGATGATAAAGTCTCAACGCATTTTTTTTACTTTAATTCCAACCTGAAGAAGCCAAGACCATCAGACGTCGACAAAACGCGTCGATCGTAAGCTTTTCCACTCATTATATATACATACATATATAAAGTCTCACGGGATATCGAAATGTGGTGATGGTCGGGGCATGTATACTGAAAACCAGAGACAGTTGAAATTTTGGGGACATATTTTAGACTCACAGGATATACTGAAAGCAAGAGGTCTAAGTAAAGCAGTGCTTGATTTCGTTTATTTTGTTTTGTGGCATATCAACACCTCAGTGGGTTATTTAATGTAGACAGGATTTTTAGGATAGGCTCGTATGAATAGGATATGTATTCACTAGTGGTAAAAAAATTTTTCTAAAATGTTTTACTGGTATTTTTACTATAATAATTTTTATACTTTCATAGTGTTTTGGCACCAGTTTAAGTATTAGTTATTTGCCCATAGCTAAGACCCCTAACTGATGATATCACTCTGGGTCAGTGTGGACCTTTGAGCAACAGCAATTAAGAGGTTGTTCCACGCTCCCCAAAACCTACCGATCAGAGGCTTTGCAGCCAGATATAGTTTAGCATTATACTGGAAGTTAGTCGTGGAGAGCTACGATTTCTACAAGAACATGGTACATAAAAATTATTAGGATTTTATCACCTCAAGTTTTCTCAACTGAGACAAAAACTAAAGGCGTATCAGAATAGGGAATGATGTCTACTAAAGCCAAACATGCATTAAGAAACATGAAATATTTTAGCATATTTATCCTCTCTCTCCTATATGGCAATTAATTTTGTGGACTATTCTCACAGATGTAGACGTGGGGCAACAGAGATTCGGTTCCAATGAGGCTGAGAATAGGGTAGATGTAACATGTAAGAAATGAGGAGGTTTTAATAAAAATAGGAAGAAAAAGTTACTCAAATTTTTTTATTATATTTTATATTGTCCTCTTCTTTGTTGCTGTTACCATGACGATTCGACTAATGTTCCAACCGGGCTTCATCAGGATCCGGTAAATATCATGGAATTTTAAACTGAAATGGGTAGTTTTTTTTTTTGTTTTTTTTTTTTTTTCTCGTTCTTCTGGTCTGTTTAGTATTATTAGGTTGGTGCAAAAATAATATCGTTTTTTGAAGTATTTTTTTAACGTCAAAAAACGATATTATTTTTGCACCAACCTAATACTTTGTTATTGACCGTCCCGTTTCCCCTGAGTCCAAGGAAACACGGCGCCGTGCAAACATTGAACTCTTACTCTATCACGAACTTCACTAACACGTTAAACTACGCTTTTGTCCCGTGGAATAATTTTAAGTGAAGAACTTGGAACCTTTATAACTAACCTACCTTCTGATGATTCACGTTTAACTGCAATCCACGAGACTTCGCTATTCATTTTTTTTTCTGGTCTTGGAGAATGTGCTTCCTACAGGACTTGTTGAATGCAAGAGGGACAAATGCAACCAGCGAATAGACTACCTTAAAATCTTGTCTAATTGAATGGCATAATATTGGGAAGAAAGAATATTAAAACATTTTAAATGCTAAAAAGGATAGGAAACTGTGGAGAGACATGATCGCCAAATCTTTTGGCATTTAAGAAGAGAAAACAGTTAATTAGTAACGAGTGTCAACTCCCCATTGGCCATTTCCAGGACTCTTTCTTTTCTGTTTCTTATATCAGTCGTATATTTTAGTTTGTTTCTCTTTTGTCGTCAGTTATTGGGGCGCCAAACCCAAATTTATTTTAGTCCCCGATATCAAGAGAAGAAAGAGACAGACGAAATGGAAAAGAGGAGAATGTCCTATTTCTTGTATTTACTGATGCGACGATCATTTATTCTGAAAGTCGAGCCCAGGTTATTGGCTACAGCATCTAGTGACCTGTTAAATGTACTTCTTTAATGAATGGCGGGAAAAATCAGATTTCATGTCGGACAAATGGCGCATTCTTTTCATCAGCGTACAACGTTGTTTTTATTGCGTCCATTGAAGAATAGAAGAATGGATTCTCGGCACCGAGAAAGTTTCTTGATCAATAAAGGGTCTGATTTAAGACTCTCGGTCATGTTTCATGTTACATTGTGCAAAACGTGATACATTATGATGGTTAATATCTACCTATATATCTATGTCTATCTAGATAGATAGCTATATGCTTAATCTACATATAAAGGGTGTATTTTGGTACCATTTTTAATTTATACAAGTTTAGTTAAAGACCAACGAATGTTCTTTGTTAAAGATTTTTTGCTTATTTCAGTTACTTTTCCCGATTTCCTTTTAATGATTAAATATAACGAGTCCAATGTTTGAGTATTTTGAGCCTGTCTAAAATATTATCAGTGAGTTATTTTATTGTCTTTTGATAAATCGCAAATACATAACTAAATGAAATGTAAAAATAATAATTAATATAAAAGCGATACAACAGCAACTGACATGTAAAGAGGCGATATCTAAAAAAAATTGACGAAGTGTGAAAACGCAATATTTGAAAAACGTTGAAACCGACATTACGCAAAAGCTTTTTGAATATAATTTTTAAAATTCGAAAGTACTCAGACATTATGTAATTTATAGTTGAACCATAACATGAATATAATAAAAATTGCCAAAATATCGATTCTTCAGAAGGATCTTTCGTCGGTTTATAATACATATATACATATATATATATATATATATATATATATATATATATATATATATATATATATATATATATATATATATGCGGATCTACGGTACAAAAGCGTAGTTTAATGTGTCAGTGAATGTGGTGATATAGTAATTGTGAGTTACACACACACGCGTATATATATATATATATATATATATATATATATATATATATAGAGAGAGAGAGAGAGAGATAGATAGATAGATAGATAGATAGATAGATAGATATGAAAGTGACTGAGATAGATAGATAGATAGATAGATAGATAGATAGATAGATAGATAGATAGATAGATATGATAGTGACTGAGATAGATAGATAGATAGATAGATAGATAGATAGATAGATAGATAGATAGATAGATAGATAGATAGGGAGAGAGAGTGAGAGATAATATTGGGTGTGCTTAGGTGGTTATTTCTGATTTATACAAGTTTTATTTGACCAGCAAGTCAGTTTGATCCACTGAAACTTACTGTATTATGGCCTTGCTGTCTGACATGGATGAGAATATTTTTATTTCATCCACCGTATACGCTGCCTCTGCTTTGTAAAAGTAAAGCGTTAGTGAGCCTCAAATTTATTCTAAAATAACATTTATGATTATTAGTTTCGAACATAAATAAGTTGTTAAAAGTTTTCAGTCTGTATACCGCACACGTAAAGCTTACACCACTGACAATACTCTCTATAACCATCGAATCACATCCACCAGATCGCAAAGCTTTAAATTTAAATCTGAGCATCTCTACATTTTTAACGTTTTCGATGTAAAATTATAGCCGACATTCTTTGTATTTTTCCTCTATATTAACTCATTGCAAAACATCGTGTCGATTACAAAATTAAAAACGAAATTTTACATACTTACTAAAAAAAAAAATTATAAGTCAAGTAAATTGTCTCCATTGTTTTTTTAACAACTGTCTTCCATCTTCCTAAAAGCTTGTTGATGACATTTTCGTAGAAGTTTCGTGTTTTATGTTGGAAGAAAGTTGTAAGATAGTTTTCGACTGACTGTACTGAGCCAAAACTTTGTCATTTAATTTTTTTCTGTAGAGACAGAAACAAATGAAAATCCAGGAGAATTTCAACTCATTATGTTTCTGCAAGGTCTTTTTTTGCAACACGTGGTCTCGTATGCCGTGGTGTAAAGTGAGACCTTCTCGATTTGCCGACATCGGCCGTTTTTCTTGAACGCAAATCTCTTCAAATTGCGAAAGGCAGTTGAGATATCGATTGTCAAACTCTTAGCAATCTCCTCCAGACAAATGTTCGGTTTATTGATACGATGACAAGCAGTGCGTCTTCATCAACGTCGAAAGGTCCCCCAAAACATGGTTGATTGCTTAGGTTAAAATCATCCTGACGAAATCTGCCAAACCACTTTTTGACCGACCGAAGTGCTTAAGAACGATCCCAATAAACCTTCTGAATGATTTTGTCACAGTTCCGATGCTTACTCCTTTCTGAAATTCATTTGGAGAAAGATTCCAACAGAAATTCTTTCTCTAAAGATCTTCCTCCTGAAAATGGAAAGCATTACGCTTTTTTGATCATTCGATTATTCACTATGAGTTTGACATACAGATTTGTTTATATATTTGTCTATGTGTGCTTTGTGAATATTATTTGCCCTAGAAATTGCAACTGTATCTTTATTTTAGCCTATCAAGGCAGAGGTTAGTGAGTTCGTACGTACTTCTCTTACAAACCCAAACTATTTTGTTTTTTTACTGGCAATAGCATTTGGGCAACCTGAAAAAAAATTGCGCCTGACATGAAAGTGTGCACAAAACAATGTTATATCATTGAATCCCGCTATGCGGAAATACATTGCACTTGTTATATACATCGACACACTTTTTAACATTTATGGAGACTAAACAGTGGAATCGATCAAAGTTAGGAATAACGTATTTCAATAAAAATAAAAAAAAGAAGAGAGGATCGTTAGTGGTGCAAGCTTTAAGTGTGCGGCATACAGACTGAAAACTCGCTCTATCCAACGGTATTTTTTATGTTGTAGTTTCCATTAGTTATTTTCGGAGCTTTCCTCATAGATAGATAGATAGATAGATAGATAGATAGATAGATAGATAGATAGATATTAGGTAAAGTCACAAGTAATTTATATGTCGGGGAACCAATTTTAATGTCTAATTTATCATCCTATCAATCATAAATGTCATTTGAGAATAAATTTGGAGTCCACCAACACCTTAGGTTTACAAGATAGGGGCAGCGTATACACTGGATTAAATAAAAAATATTGTTTTTCTCCATGTCAGACAGCAAGGGCGCATACAGCAAGAATAACACTGAAAAATGTCTGGAACTCGCTTGATCTATTGTGCCCACCTTCCATATTGGCTTGATTTTGCACCAATCGATTATTACCTTATTTTCCGATCGCTGGAAAAATGCATTGATAAGGAACATTTTCTCCAATGAAAACAAAATTCAAGAATTCGTCGAATTTCACACCAAAACGTACTAAATTTTACTCGAAGAGAATCTAAGAGCTGAGTGATAAATGGCACAAAGTCATTGCCAAAAAAAGTGAATATATAATTGAATAAAAGAATTACGTTAGTAAAAAACAGCAATTATCTATGTCTCCATAGATAGAGAGATAGGAAGGGGGATAGACGGATAGGAAGATACACATATACACACACACACACGTGTCTGTGTCATTCTACAATCAACATCATCACTTGATAAGACACCAGAGGTGTTGAAACAAAATGGCTATTTTTGTAGTGATTTTATAACATATTTATGTTATGATAGATAGATAGATAGATAGATAGATAGATAGATAGATAGATAGATAGATAGATAGATTCAAACTTGTTTAGGAGAATCAGTGCCAAGCAAAAAAAAAAAAAAAATGAAAACAAAACAAAAAAAAACAAATAAAACAGAGTAGATAGCGTGTATACTGAAAACATTTAATGTTGGCATCTCTAGAATTTATCAATGTACTATCAATGTCCAGAATTAATTCTGTTTTTCATAGATTCATGACATTATTTCTGCTTATTGTTTAAATTTTAAATTTCTCCAAGCTTCTTCATCTATGAGAAAGACTGTCACATGACCGTTTGTAATCCATTCTGGCTATTGGCTAGTTTCTGTGCTTGTTATAACCAGGCAGCATTTGGTTAATTAATTAATTATAGCACAGATATAACCTCCGTTTACAGCCTTGCTGTTCGGTACGGAAACTACTCCTGATAATGAGCAATGCGGACGTGTGTTCAGTCAGTACAAGGGTAAGAATTTTGTAGTAAGACAAATTAAAGGACTTAAGAATTTTAGTTTCAGCATTTTTGGGGAACAAAGATGTGATATTTAATTTAAAAGACACTCTCGGCTTAATTGTGATTCCTTCAGAATTAAGTTGTAAAATAATGATAGTTTCTGATTCGAGCTGGTGAGGACATGAAACCAAAGGTTTAGAATCTTATCATTTCCAAGTGATTTCCATTTACTATCTTTTTCAATACATGGGTGACCTCTTCCACATTGATATCTTCCAATTTTACGCTTTTTGTATGTTCAGCGTCTTGCTTTTGTCTGTTCATTCATTTATTATTTATCTTATTTTCAACTACCCTGGATTTATTCCAAAGCTCAATTTTTTCCTGCTGTTTTTTACTTATCTGTAGATTTGGGGCAGTTACATTTGTACTTGCAAATTATCTTTGAAAATTTTGTATCGCTTTTCGCAGCGTCGGATACGGACAGTTTTGGCATTCAGTTTTTGTTTTATTCTCACAATCTCTTTAGAAATTCAGGATTCGGAATTTATTTAATATTTTATCATTATCCTGCTCTTAGATTTTTTTATGTAATTATTGTTTATGTTGTATTAGATTTTTTTTAAAAAATCAGAAAACATTGATTTCTTTCTTTTTTAGGAAAACTTGCTTTTCTATTCTTCATTTTTACTACACACTTTTTGATGGAGCAGCAGCAGCAGCAGCATAGAATAATTCATTAAATTAAGTGAATGCGATACAGGATCAACTTGATGGATTCTTTTTTTGGTATTTGTATCGTTATTACAAATTAAATTATAAAAAAAAGAACTAATTATGTCCTTTCATAGCAATGTTTTTGATTTTGATCCATTCAGCAATTATTCCGTTTCTGATCCACTGTTCTGATATATATTCTTACTTCTTTCGTTTTCCGGTCATATACCGTTTAAACACCGGTTCTCGTAAGCAACATCGAGACTGGTCAGTACCTAGATGGGTGACTCCTGGGAATGTAAGCTTGGATGTGTGGCTGGTGTAATGGATAATGACTCAGATTTGTTAATTGGAGAGCCGGTTTCCAAATTCAGTTATGTTCGTTATATTCTCTTAATTGCAAATGAGCTATGAATCCAACTTTTCTCCCCCATCTATAGATTAATCATTAAAACTTGATTGATTATTATTTCAAAAAAAATTCTTCGAAACTTAAAATATTTTCTGGCTTTAAATAACCTGCAATGGGTTGATAAGCCGCAGAAAACGAATTAATAAATCAATCACTTTTAGTCCAATTGTTTGGCAATCCCGACACACTCACCTATGTTTTCATAAACACCAGGTTATATTAAGCTTTCCCCTCCCCCGAGTCTATGATACGAGCACCCCCCCCCATCCGCCACTCTATTACATCATAATTTTCATAAGGTAGTATACATATAAATACAAATTTTATTGTAACCTAATTATGCACAATAATGGATCATATGCAATATAGGTGAACAATTCAACTAGAAAAACTCAAAATAAATACTATGTATCTAAATACAAATTAGAGACACGATAAAATAGGTCATTCCATCTTAAATAAATCAACAATATTTTGCGACAATTTTTAACATGAAATCTTTCTTGTTAAAATTTGAATAATTTAAAACATCCAACATTACGGATAAAAATAATGACTTTTTGTGTTTTTTTTTGTTTTTTTTTTTCAAGACTTAGCATATGCAAAACAAATTCATGGATTTGGACGAAAATAACAATGATGTCAAAATGCGTTAAAATTTTCTATCCTTTAATAGTCAGTTGTGATTAGTTTAATTTATAATATATATAAATGTAGGTATTAAAAACAAATGCTGATAAGATAGCGCTCTGCCTGGGGCGCTCTCGATCAGGCTTGACCCGCCCGAGTAGGTTGTGGTTGTGTGTATTACGCACCAACCCTGGAGTATGATTTCTTTTTTGAATTATGTTTTTTATTTCATGATCTGGAAAATGTTCTACTTTGAGTGTTTGTTTAGCGG
Organism: Acanthosepion lycidas; assembly: GCA_963932145.1. NCBI lineage: Eukaryota > Metazoa > Mollusca > Cephalopoda > Sepiida > Sepiidae > Acanthosepion > Acanthosepion lycidas. The sequence continues at coordinate 76,567,136 of OZ010583.1, read as the reverse complement.
CATATCAATTCTTTATGGGTCATTTAATGCTGAAATTTAGTAATTTCTTTTAAAAACGTATTACTGGTAATTATTTTTTAAAATTTTACAAAAATGTATTACTGGGTTTTATTTTTTTTTTTTTTTACTGTTAAAATGTATTGCTGGTATTTTTAATATAAACATGTCTATACTTTCATAGAGTTTTAACCCCAATCTGGGGATTCACTATTTGCCCATAGCCGGGCCCTTAACAGGTGCTACTACCCCGGGTCAGCGTGGTCCTGGGAACAATAGTAATTACGAGATGGTTCCACGCTCCGCAAAACATCCCGATCAGAGGCCTTGCTACCTGATGTAGTTTATCGTCCTATCCAGAACGGTTTTATTTTAACTCATTTGCTTTGATTGTTGAGCTGTGTATTATATTCCCGATGTTTTTCTCAAATGTGATTGTATTTTCTCTTTTATTTGATCAATGCCAGTAGGCAATTTACATTTGATAATATTTTAGCATAAGTTAGCCAGTTTATTGTTTATTTTTTTATCTTACGTTTGTATTATTTTTTTCTCCAAATTCCACACGGTTGCTCTGTATTTGAAAATTCTAATAGCTTATAGATGAGAGTAATAATTGGCCGCACGAATGTATCTTTCCTGGGCCATTATTGTCTTCTCAATTGAATGGAACCTGTGGGTATTGGACATGGAGGGCTATCAGTAGCTTGCATCCTATTGATACCTCTAGTCCCATATTTTTGGGGAAAGTTTGAACCAGTAGTAGTCTTCTCGATCTCCGACTGATTCGTTTCCGGGGAACGCAGCCCTTGTTCACGTGGGCGATGACCGAACCGGTATAAGTTATGATTAGTTGCCAATTCAGAATAAAAGTTTTTTTTTTAAATAAAGTACCTCAAAACCGGTATCTTGTGCACATCTAAAAAAAAGTCTTATATATCGTTAATTGAAGCAGGTTCTCATATATAGGCTGCCAATGCGTTATAAATACCTTATAAAGGTTCTAAATTAGATTTTCCTGTCTACTTTGCCTACATTTTAGCTTTGTTTTTCGAGACGAGAGTCCCATCTATTATTATTAATATTATTATTTAACACTGTTTCAAAATATTTCGACAGGATGTCTAATTCTTTAAGTATAAAAATATATTTCAAACTTATTATTCTTTATACAACGTCGCTTGTCTTGAGAAAAAGAGTTTTACCGGTTATCAAAACGACAAACTTAGTGAAAAGCAGATATTCTGAAGGGAATACAATTGAAACAAAATGGTGATTAGGCTAATCTTGAAATTTTCCATCAGTTGTTCAAATAGTAACAGCAATTAATCAAAGGATTAATTGTAAATGGGAAAAGTTTTCACATGACGCGGTTCTTTTCTTTAGAACTTCATTGGAATGTGTTCTGATGGTGCGTCTATACATTTTGTAAAAACCAGGGCGCAAATTTTGCTGTGGATGTTCTTCATCGTAGTGATCTCAACGCATTAATAAACGAGATACAATTCTGCCATGAGGAAAATGCTACTCTGATCAAAGGAGAAAGATAATTAGAACGAAAATGTTTACAGACTGCATAACATTTGCGGCCTGTCAGTTCCAGATAGATCTTCCATTATCACATGGAATCGGATAGATTACATATATATAAGCGATAGAAATTATTAGGAGGATTTGAGATAATCATAATTAATTCATCGAGTCTAGAAGAAACCTCGTCTTTTACTTGGGAGTGCGCATCCACTACCGAGTATTGAAGACGGACCGTTACGTTGCGATGCAAGCGTTGTACCAACTGCATCAACGGACTTCAGTGACGGAGAAGCAACGAATTAGACTCGATACAGCGCCGCTCTTCACAAATTCCGTCATGTAACTTGTCCTAGTTTCCCTTACCCATGCCACAACTTCTATGCCCAAGCCGCTCCATCCATTACCTGATATATATATATATATATATATATATATATGTGTGTGTGTGTGTGTGTAAATTTAGAATGTCCAGCATCCCCAATCGTGTGCATGTGTAGTTGCATCAGCACAAACAAACCTAATACGATAAAGTCCTAAAGGATGCAATGCATCAGACGAAAACCTTTTACACTTTGTCAGACATTAATCCCCAATATTGTTCCTGATATATAAAATTTTTATATTGTTATTTCATATATATATATATATATATATATATATATATATATATATATATATACACACACAACTGCATTAATATTAATAACACAAGAATAGTATACGCTTAAACACAAAATTGCAAATTGCAATCACGTCGCGACAATTTAAAAAAGCGATCAATAGAATTATACGCTACTACTATTGCAGGAAAACTGAATTTAGAAGTTAAGTAAATTTGTCAGGTTCGCAGTGGCACAACTTTATCGAAACTGCGCTTATTTTTATTATTTTATTTTGTCTTTCTCCATCACTGATATTTTCAAAACTGTTAATAGTGTTTATATCCCGTAATATGAAATGACGTTGTATTCAAATCAACTTATTGTCTAAAACTATTTGGTACGGAAAGAATGTTAGTCGATATAGACTTTGAAATGTCTCTAACAGAAAATTGCTTTGCTGTGACGGTGTCTAATAGTACAGAATACTTAGCTAAAAAAATTATTTTCCTGACTGAAGAATTATTACATTATGATTATAGTCGTCAAGTACATTTTAATTCTTACAATCAAGTAGACATTAATTCTAATGTTTTGCAAAGCCGTTATGCTTACTTAAATATGCTTACTTAAATATGTTTACTTATTAGTACTAATACATACATATATATATATATATATATATATATATATATATATATATATATATATATATATATACGAGATGTACAGAACAAGGTCTTTTCCGTAAATCGGATGGATTTTGTAAAATATGTCTGTCAAACTGAGAACTTATTTCAATTCATAAAATCTTTCTATTAAAACGATATTTCAGGAAATTAGGCTTCTCAAGTCCATTAGCTGTTTCCTTTCTTTCCAGTATCGATGGGAGTTTTCTTCCTTGTTTTCTCTTTCAGGTAGCGAGGGACGTTAGCATTTTGAATGTCCTTATTTTCACTTCGGGTTCAATGTGATATCCATTTGAGTTTTTGTCGTTGATTAATAAGCTGGATTTATATGAATAGAATATATATCAAAGTAGTGAAATTTATATGAATAAAATGTAAATCTAAATTTTGGAGATTCTTTCATTAACGTAATGCTAAAATCAAAATATTAGGTTGGTGCAAAAATAATTTCTTTTTCTCACATAGTAACATATGTTAGAAAACGAAATTATTTTTGCACCAACCTAATATTTAACAAAAAAAGGATTTTCTGCCGCAATGTTCTTGAAAATTAACTTTTGTCAAGATGTTTATATATGTTATTGTGTCAAGAGCTAGTTAACCTCCTTACTATTATGAATGGACTGATCCATTCATAATAAATGGTCCCGGGTAATTGTCTGAATAGGGAAATGCAAGATAATACTATTGTAGTGACTTGTACAGCTGAGTATTGAATATTACTAACACTGCTGCCTCTGTTGGGTCAAGTGAAGTGTCTAGCCAGACCACACAACAAGAGTTGGCGGTGAGAATGATTCAATATTTATTATTAAAGTGGTGGAGAAAGTTTCGTTTTTTCAAAATGTGAATTCAGGACGGGAAACAATGAACATTCAAACATTTGAGATTTTACATTTGAAGCACATTTTCAAGTCAAACAATTAAAATTGTTGGACTTGAAAGCAATAATGTTGGAAACAACAGCAAGAACAACGACAACAACAATAAGAACAGCAACAACAATTCCTGGAAACATTGTTGAAACAACAAGAACAACAGCAAAAAATACTAGAATTTTTATGAAGAGTTAAAGTAAATAAAATACGTGTACTTTTTTCTCAAAGGACTCAGTAGTAAATGCAATTGACGAATTTAAACATAACCCTGATGCTACAGATGCTATGAGGAAATCTTCAAAAAAAGAGGAAGGAAATACTATTACAGTGATTTGTCTAGTTGAGTATTGAATACAGTGTAACCCGGATATAAGAGACCCTGATATAAGAGAAACCCGAATATAAGAGATATTTTATCTGGTCCCAAATTAGAGCCATACTTACCTAAACAAAATAACACAAACCCGGATATAAGAGAAACCCGGATATAAGAGAAACCCGGATATAAGATACTTCTTCTCCGGTCCCGACAACTCTCTTATATCCGAGTTACACTGTACTACTGTCACGACTGACTCTGTCGAATTAAGTTTTGTGTCATGCCATCACAATACATATTTAATAGATAGTTTTTTTTTTTTATTCAAAGTTGCAAATATTTTTCCATTTTCCAATAAAATATATAATTTCTTTGTGCTTATCTTTCGCAATTTAAAAGAAACATAATTTCCACGGATAAGGAAAATCCATATTAAATGGCGGAACTATTAGAATGAAATTACAGTGTACAAATTAGAAAGACTGAAATCTGTAGTATCTAACCTTAAACCAAGAGCATATCTGAAACTCTGTTAAAAGAAATACGCAAAGTATAGCAGAAATAAAAATCAATCCCAAACCAATAGTTCCGAGGAAAAAATGCAAAATGCTGTCCACGTTTTTCATCTTTTTTTTTTCCTGGTCTTTCTCCTTTTTAATTTAACCTGCTCCAAAATTAACGACTTGATATTTATGAATAATTTATGACTGCGACTCTATTTCTGAATTCTCATTGGCTGCACATATTTGAATGTGAGAAAATAAACGTGTAAGATTCTCTGGAATTTGCACCATTCCATGAAAAATAGTATAAAGAAAAACATCAAAATATGTGTAACTAGAAAAGATTAAAACTTCAAGTGCCGGAATTAAAGAGAAATAAAGAAATATATGATGGAGATGTGGAAACACGTGATTTCAAATGCCATTTGCTCACACTTCTGAAGAAAAGAGAAAACGTAAAGGGAACACCGCATTGGATTTTCAAAGGAGACGCCATACCTGATGACATAATATAGATCATCAGAAAGTATGCAATTCAAAGTTGAATTTTATTTAACTTAGTTCATACTCATAGAATCTCACGACAGTTTCTTTCTCGGAGGGCTAACCTCTGTTCACTGACGTGTGAGACTCTCATCAAAAAGTAATTACGCCTTTGACTTTGCTTAGATACTCAATGAATATTGTGGAGTGCAAAGATTTTTGACACCATATTTTTTCTCATGAATATATATAGGGGCAATGGTAACGTTAATTGTTTCCTTATATGGAAACCTTCAGCCTTAATTGACCGAGCAGTCACGGCTACTGTCGATTTAAATTTATAAAATTTTTCTCTTAAAACAATTTTTCAGAAGAATAAGTTTCTCCAGTCCACTGTTATCGTTCTTTCTAGTATTGATAGAGTGTTCTTTTCATGCCATTTCTTTGAGGTAACATCTTAATTAATGTCTTTATTTTCACTTCGAGTTCCATGTGATATCCATTTTAGTAGATGCATTCGTTGAAAGTCTTCAAGTGATGTGGTTTCTCTTCTTGATACAGTTCTTTCGAACAATTCTGAAAATAGGGTTTAACTTACCTTAAATTCAATTCGGGAAATCTGAGAGAATCTATAAATAAATTTCAGCAAAAACAAGAAAATTGTAAACAAAAGATTGCGGCATAAAAATAACGGCTTTTCTTATACAAAAATCGCACAGTTTTTATTCTTTCTTTCATCTTGAGAAGCGCCAATTTAGCGGGAATAGTATTAATGATTTATTATTAATAAATTATTATTTATTATTTCGGAGGATTGGCGCGATTGCGTCTCGATTAAGGGACGAGCCTCCCGAAACGGAGTGGCTCTTGCAGCGTGTCTCACTGGCGATGGTTCGAGGTAATGCTTTCTCCATCATTGCGGCTGGCAAAGGTTAGAAAAAATTGTTTATTGTTACGCTGTTCTGGAATTGTCATCAATGGTCAACTGAACTTGTTTTGTTTCAATAAATTTTCCTTGATTTTTCTTAATAACAAATTAGCTAAATTGTACAAACTTTTCGCTAATTTTGATTTATTATTTAAACACACACGCACGCATGCGCGCGCAGACATGTTTATTTATTTCGTTATTGATCAGGTAAAACCGATTAAGTTCGAAACGCGTATTCTAGTTTCAATGAAACGTTTTTCCGTTTGTCATATTCTTCAAACATTGACTGGGTTCTATATCCTATTTTAGACACTTTGATTATAATTCTGTAGCGCCAGGCCAGGAATTTCGATGAAGGGTGATCCTCCCTAAAGAATACAGGTTTCATTCGCTCGGAGACACGGTTAACAATCGATCTGAGAAAGCGGTTGTATCCTGCCGACTGTTTACATATTTCTGAACATGTTTGGCACCATGCATGACGAAAATTGTGTTAACCTCTTGTTTCGCTATCGATATCTCCATGGCAGATGTTCGGGCGAACTTCAATCCTTGGTTCCCACAGTCCAAATCTCCACATCTATGTACCGCCAGGTCACATATAGAGTCGACTCTTCCTCATTTCTTTCATATTTCATTGGTGAGGTAAAATTTCTACTCAGACCAAGAATGGAGCATTATAACAACTTCATTTAATATTCCACTACCTTGGGTGGCTCTTGGGACTTGAATTAGGTGAACAATATAAAAAACTAACCTCATTCTCTATCCGCATTCAAGCTGTTTGTTACCAGTAAAGATTATAGAATATGGTCATCATTCATCAGTTTGGATATGGTCGTAGGGTTACTGCGCAGCTAAGTATCTGACCAGTTCCCCCCGCATATCAGGGTAGAAGGCCGGAGAGATATTCATTCATTCAAGGAGGCATGGCGGGGCTTATGCTTCTCCAGGTCAAACCACAGCCGAAGGCTCGCTTTGGTCACTGACATGCGGCTGTTGATTCCCTCGATGGAACTTTCCAACATGACAGTCAACTTCAGCTTACGAAACCCTCCATCCAGCGATGCTGAATCAGCATCACGCTGGCTGCAGACATAATCTGTAGACATAATCTGTAGAACCGTCTCACCTACGGTACTGGATGCCCTTAGAGAAAAGTATTTAATCCTACAGGGTGTTTAGAAACATCTCTCCTGGTCGGAGTGGAGGGTGATTTAACCACCTATAACACAACTAAGTGGTAATGGTACCAGTACCACAATGATCTATCATAATTAGATACTATATCTTTTAGTATAAGTAACACCCTGATTGGTTAGAATCGTCTTCTATCCCTCATCTAATGGTTACACTTGTCCTCTCGAACAGTCTGTCTCCAGTTGCTCCTAGTTGAACTATCTCTGAATTTCGAGTTGCGCTTGCAGTCATCCTTCAAGCACAGTGAAATCGTTGTTTTCTTGTGACCAACTCACCGTACATATCATTGTTTGGTATGAGACCATCCTATATTAGATGAACATCTCGATTAACCGTAGTCCCCCCGATAAGCAGGAGAAGAGAAAATCCCGTTTGCTCCATCTCAACGGCTTTACTAATTTCTGTGTTGTGGTGTAATGGATATAGCTCGAAATGACAACTCGCAGAGCCGAGTTCGAATTAAGGTCAAGTTCGTTACTTATACGCAAATACACTTCCCAGTTATGAGTTGAATAGCAGAACAGAGTGGGTCCCATAGCCTTGGATGGCAGTCAGTCTACTGCAGAAATAAATGTCAACTTACTGCGGGAAAATCTTTTGCCTCGTCAGTTGTGAATCGAAAGTGAACCGATCGCCCAAGCGTGTATCATGTATGATACTTAACTGATGTGACACATGCGAAGCGTCGTAAGCAAGGATGAAGGGGGCATTCTAAGCAGGTCTGTCTGGCGTAAGTGGTCCAAGATTCACTGCCATACAGCTCGGTACTGATGATGCATGACTGGGAGATATTGCTTGCTGTTCCAGTTAAGCTGAGTGTTTCTCCACAATCTCTTACTCAATCTGACCAACAGATTGTTTGTTTGGGTTTTATGGCATATCAACCACTGTGGGTTATTTAGTGCCAAATCCAGTTTATATGAATTTTAAATACCTATTTTGTATGGAATAAAAAACGTATAGCTGGCAACATTATTGTTTCAAAAACGTACAGCTGGCAACATTATGGTTTCAAAAATGCATAGCTGGCAACATTGTTTCAAAAACGTATAGCTGGCAACATTATTTTAATAAAAAACGTATAGCTGACATTATTTTTTACAAAAAAACGTATAGCTGGCAACATTATTGTTTCAAAAAAAGTACAGCTGGCAACATCACTGTTTCAAAAACGTATAGCTGGCAAGCATTGTTTCAAAATCGCATAGCTGGCAACATTATTGTTTCAAAATCGCATAGCTGGCAACATTATTTTCCCAAAAACACCATCTGAGGCCTTGCTGTTGGATGTAGTTTATCGCAATACCCAGGACGCGAATGTAGTTTATCGTCATACCCAGGACGTCTGACCAACAAAATAGCAACTGTAGTGATGTGTCTTTCGCTTATTTTATCACGTGAAGCATTGTTCGGGTTTTCAAAACCGAGATAGCTCAAGTGAGCAGTGATTTCCAGTACCTCGTGGCCGTAGTAAATTTCCTCTAACAGCATGACACATAGAATAATTAAATTAACAACACTATTCTGGGATTGATTGATTTTTTTAATGGCTTATCGACCCTTTGTTCGCCATTTTGAAACATATTTTGTAGTGAGAAAAATCATTTTTTCGTAAATGAATATTGCATTAACAATTTCCATTTTGAAAATGACAATGATTTTATTATACAAGTCCTACTATTTAACCCATAGTTTGGGGAAGAGTTTGATTTATACCTTTCCCAAATTTCTTTACACGTAAGTGAATGTATTGAATCCGACTTGAATTCGAGAACAGCTGACCGATTCATGTATTATCACCGATGTTAAGCAACGTCGAGGCTGCTTAGTACCTAGATGAGTAACCACTGGAAATTACAAAATGTTGTAAATTTAGATGTGCGGATGGCGTAATAGTTAAGCGCTCGGAATTGTTAATCGGTGAGTCCAGTTCCAATTCCCGTTGGGTTCGTTATATTCACTTACGCGCAAATACTCATGGGAAAGGCATGAATCCACTTCTTCTCTCTCCCTCAGTTAAGGATCCATTAGTAAGACTTCTATCACTAAACTAGTGGCATCTGGTTATCCTATTATAGTAGCTTAATGTTAACCCAAAAATATCTCCAAAAATATTCTTACAAACTAAAAATATGGTTTGGTGGAACAGAGAGCAGGAGAGTAGAAAAATGAGAAAAATTACTTAGGTCTGCAAAGGATTAGGAAATTATGAAGAGCCATGATCACCACATCCTCAACTGACACAGTAGAAAGAAGAAGATCCATTCATTGCAAGTGGTTCTAGTGGTGCGGCATTTGATTAAACTTTGCTTCGCTTGGGTTAACATTAAGCTACTATAATAGGATAACCAGATGCTACTAATATTACGGAAAAGGATACTTCAATGTGGTATAATGGTTAGTAAGCTAGTCTGGCTAAATCAGTTACTACTGAATATTGAGTTCAATCCTTCCTCGATGCCTCATACGTTCGGTCTTGTGCCCCATCTAAGTTATATTATTGATATTTATCGTATTCTCTGTATACTCATATATATATGCTAAAACACGGTTTTTCTTGAAAAATGCCCTCACAGAATTACATTGCCTTTTATCACTGAAAGTTCCTGTTGTAGAGAGGTGTTTGCCAATCCCCACGAAACACAGTCAAGAGATATCATCAATCACGAATGCCTGACATATAATATAAGGCTACACTTATCATTCACCTATATAATAAATACGAATATCAGTGGGTTACTGTGTCACAATTTTTCAGCTTTACTCCTGGAGGGGCCATAACCCAACATACACCATACTGGAATCAGTCCTACTCCAAGAGAAAATTAAAAACATTCCGGGTCGGATCCCGACCCGCAATCTTGAAATTTTCGATTCCCAAGTTTTCACTGCCATTGTTTTTAAGTCATTTTTTGAGACGAATTTTTTTATACGATAACAATTTTTATAACTTGGAAATAAATTTGGAAATAATCGAAATAAATTGCGAAATCTAGCGCAAGCTACCCAGCAAATAAACATAATTGTTTGTACAGAAAGTAAGGACCTACGTACATCAAACTGTATTTTTAAAATTAAGTGTCTGTAAAAGAATTATACGTTCAGCTTTTAAAAGATAAGCTTAAATATTAATGCAATACTTAAATGCAGCGATCAATTTTGAATTCTTTAGTTTATTGTTGCTTAGCGCATCTACTCTTCGCTACCTTTTGTGATGAAGGCCCAATCAAGAGCCTTCCGGAGTAGCTAGTTTAAATGCTGCCCAATAGGGTGGCTTTTAATCTAGTATGTAATAAATACCATATACATAAGTATCAACGTCCTGGGTATGACGATAAACTACATCCGCGTCCTGGGTATGACGATAAACTACATCCAACAGCAAGGCCTCAGATAATGTTTTTGAACAATAATGTTACCAGCTATACGTTTTTATTCCATACAAAATAGGCATTTAAAATTCATATAAACTGGATTTGGCATTAAATAACCCACAGTGGTTGATATGCCATAAAACCCAAACTAACAAATAATGTTGCCAGCTATACGTTTTTTTTGGAAAGAAATAATGTTGCCAGCTATACGTTTAATTGTACTGTATATATATATATATATATATATATATATATATATATATATATATAAACACACTTAATTTGGCATTAAATGACCTACAGTGGTTGATATGCCATAAAACCCAACCAACCAACCAACCATAAGTATCATACCACATATATTTTTCGATTTTGTGGATAACAAGTAGCTTCCTAGAGGTACTACAAGTCTTTCATTCGTCGAGGCATAACTTACAGTATCCTTGGCTACGTAATAAAGGGTGGCAGATACATTTCATATGTACATCAAGAATAAAAAACCTTAATAGTGCACTTTGTGTACTGTTGAAACAAACCAGTCACCTCAATAGGCCTATCGCTAACCCCAAATGCACTATCAAGTCAAAGCACCTACTATCCGCCATGTTTTGATGATTCTTCTTGATTTATACCATTTGTAATTTGCTTATTAGTCTACAAGACTATAATATTAAAGTAACAGTCAGGATTGAACTCACTTTACGTCTATGATCTGTGGGAAAGCTTGATATTTATTTCTATAACTATCTGTCCAACTAATAGCTGGTCACACGTATTCAAGGATACCCGCTACCAATGCGGCTATTGCAGACGCTCACTCAGGCACATATGTGTTTGCTCAATATTGTTTATACTGTAACTATGCTGAGCAGACCTTGGTTACAGTTTCTGGGAGAGAGTGTGTTATCTAGCATGATCAACAACTTGAACAGTGCCAGCACGAAGACTTGCGGCTTTGTGCTAGCACAGCTATCGACGGACCTCAAGAATTCCGTCTATCCAATTTCACTCACAAGGCTTGTGTCAAACCGTTGTATAGTTTTCAGACACTTTCCAAAGGTGCCGCACGCAGGAATCGACCTCGGTCCATTTCAATAACATCAGGATGGCTGTCAAATCGACCATGGTGAGATTCGAACCCGAGTCTCATAGTCAGGAAGCAAACCACTTGGCCAGGCCATCTGTCTATCTACATACATATCTACATACATACCTGTGCACATCACGAGTTGGTTGTATACGCAAATACACTCAACCTTGGATGTCATCACAGGTGCAGTGAGCGACGATTGATATGAGAACGTAATCACAAAACTGGTCACAATTTTGCCACAGATGGTGTCACATAACGAATTCGATTGGAATTCGTATTCGGCTCGCTTATTTCTCCTTACGACCCGCAAACCATTCCACTACCCACATGTAGTCTGATTCAAAACAAAATAAGAGAGTATCCAATCAGATTATCTTCTCAAGTAAAAATGTTTTCTTTCGTGTTAATTGACCAAAATAGTGCAGCATATATCGGTACATTTGTCTTTAATTCCTCTTGTTCGACAAGTCTTGATTTAATCGACTGTCAACAGATTTATATTTTTTATGGTTTATCAACCCTTTCTGAGTTATTTCAAGCCGAAACCTATTTTGAATTGTATGTATAATTCCTTTTTGCGAATGAATATTGCAGCACCAAAGATTTTTTTCAAGATACAAGTCCAACTATTTAATCCACAGCTGGAGGAGAAGAGATGGATTCATACGGATCCTAAGGGTATTTGAGCGAAAATGAATGTAAAGAACTCAACTGGAATTAGAACTCGACTCTCTGATTTCTCATTCCAAACCGCTATACATTATACCGCCCACACGCCCTGACCACTGAAAAGAAACCTCATTTACATATCTATGACAAACGTTGCAGGTAACAACAGTCAACTGCCTAGTGTCGTATCGTACCACATATATTTTTTTATATGTGGTATGATACCAATAGTTTACTATAGACACTATAAGTCTTTTATTCATCGAGGTATAACTTACGGTATCTTTATCCTTAGCTACTTAATAAAGGATGACAGATAAATTTCATATGCACACCAACAATGACAGCCTTGATAGTGCACTTTGTGTGCTATTGAAACAAACCAGTCAGTTCAATAGACGACGAAAACTATGACATGGTGCATAAGAATAGCGAAAGATACGATCACGAAACTAAGCAATTTATTAAGAGAGTAGAAAGTTTCATTTGAAACAAAAAGTACTGAATGTAACACGTAAACTCATATAGAAATGAATGCTTGATAATCTCCTCACAGATTAAGAAAATATCATGGACAAAGAATTTGATCAATGGGGAATAATGAAAGGAAATGAGAAATTGCAGAAAACTTACTGTCAGAAAGAGCCTGATTTTTTAAAATCACAGGACACACACGACCTGGGTATGACGATAAACTACATCCGCGTCCTGGGTATGGCGATAAACTACATCCAACAGCAAGGCCTCAGATAATGTTTTCGGAAAAATAATGTTGCCAGCTATACGTTTTTGAAACAATAATGTTGCCAGCTATGCGTTTTTGAAACAATAATGTTGCCAGCTATACGTTTTTGAAACAATAATGTTGCCAGCTATGCGTTTTTGAAACAATAATGTTGCCAGCTATGCGTTTTTGAAACAATAATGTTGCCAGCTATACGTTTTTGAAACAATAATGTTGCCAGCTATGCGTTTTTGAAACAATAATGTTGCCAGCTATGCGTTTTTGAAACAATAATGTTGCCAGCTAGACGTTTTTGAAACAATAATTTTGCCAGCTATACGTTTTTGAAACAATAATGTTGCCAGCTATACGTTTTTTTGTAAAAAATAATGTTGTCAGCTATACGTTTTTTGTTAAAAATAATGTTGCCAGCTATACGTTTTTGAAATAATGTTGCCAGCTATCCGTTTTTGAAACAATAATGTTGCCAGCTATACGGTTTTTTTATTCCATACAAAATAGGCATTTAAAATTCATATAAACTGGATTTGGCATTAAATAACCCACAGTGGTTGATATGCCATAAAAACCAAACAAACAAACAGGACACACTGAAGTCATGAGATGCAGGCACATAAAATACTTTACGAATGTCTGCAAATGAAGACAAGAGCGGGGAAAATAGATGTTAACGAGTTAAGAGTTATTTGGAGTATCAAAAGAGAGGTAGCTGTGGAGAGACATGATCATAAACATCCTGAAAATGCATGATACATAAAAGAAAAAGCAGTTTTCATTCTACTTAATTAAAAGTTCTTTTACGGTATTTTTTAACAAAGAAATTTCCAATGAGACAAATTCTCTAACATCTTTTCTAAGTTTCGCCATTTGTAAAGTTGTCGTCGTTATTAAATCAATGAATAGGTATGTCTACTGGAGACATGTGCTATGGAACATAAGGAAAGTAAATTTGATTGTCTTCCGCGGTACGTCCTCAGTTCTCTGTCTTTGAAAAAAATACTGATTTCTTTTCTTTAATATATAAACTTATGAATAGAGACGTCACTAAATTACACCACATAAAACTCTACTGGAAGTCTGAGATATCAGAAGCGTGTTATTTACTCTGAGGTGATATGATTTGAAATTAGTACACGAGCGATTCGCCTTTTCAGTCTATTCTGAACAGTCTATGATTTGGTTATTGGTGGTTTTATGCAATCACGTCGTTCTTGTCTGCGTTGTCCATTGCTCTGCAGTTGAAAGAACAAAGCTAGTTATTATTAGATTTCAGCGTCTCAGTGGGAACTCATCATCCACGGAAGCAATAAATGTAAGGACCTTGCCATCCGCGGAATCAAGCGTGGACACCTCACCATACTTGAAATCGCTCAGCTTCCAACCATTCACGGAATTATAAAGAGCCAGGATATCAATATATGTGGAAGCGCCAAGCGTTAGTATTTCCCTTTTCATAAAATCAACGAGAGGTTGACATCTATAGAATTTACCTATAAGGACATCGTCATCCGCGGAATCTCCAAGACTGAGGGCGTTGCCATTCGCGGAATCGACAAAAAGAACTTAGGAAAAGCAAAATCGACAAGCACAGAGATCTCACCATACACACGTGAAAACCTCACTATCCTAAAATAGTAAAACCTCACTATCCGCGTTGTCTCCAAGCATGTGACTTCAATATCCGCTGAATCACCAGACATGTGAATCTCACCATCAGCTTCACTGGGTGAAATTTTTTTTAGCCTTACCAGTTTATCAATATTCTACTGACCTTCGCAAAGTAGAATATACAATATTAGAAAAAATAGAAAAAACAAAAGAATATTATGTTGCGCCAATCTTCCAAGTGTATAGAAGCAGTGTGCCTGGAAAATCATCATTAGATTCCAGGACTTCCGGTCTATTATATTAGGTTGGTGCAAAAATAATATCGTTTTTTGACCTATTTTTTAACGTCAAAAAACGATATTCTTTTTGCACCAACCTAATATCACGATGAGAAATACGCAACTATTTCAGCCTTGAGGTATATATTTGCTAATTTTAATATAGTTTGGCATATGGCCATAATTTCGTGAGACTCAATAAGGATGTAATTTTACAAAGTGATAAAGTATCACTTAAAAGGACACTCGAACTACACTCATGCAAAACACGACACTATGAGATTTTGCTTAACTTATTCTGGCATAGTACCATAATTGTAAGGATGTAGAGAATATCTACCTTACTTTACCTAACTAGCTTGTTAACCACAACTTGCCGTTGAAGACATCCCCTAATTTCTGGAACAATCTTATCGGTTATATACCGGATTATCGATTGCGTTTGATCACTATTGTTGTCACGTAAAATTCGATAATACACGTCTGACCCATTCTTTCGGCATCTCTCTCATGTCCATAGCACTATCACTGTTAGAAGATTCATATATATATATATATATATATATATATATATATATATATATATATATATATATATATATATATATATGAATTCTCCGTTGTTTTCAACGTATGACAGTACAGCAAGTGGGTTCTGAGAACCCAAAAGCCAGACTACCCGCACATAAGGTTTAATTATAGTGGCAAAGTGTTGTGCAGAACCGATCACACATTTGGGAAAATTCGAATACAGAGAAATATATACATATATATATATATATATATATATATATATATATATATATATATATATATATATATATATATATAACATTTTTTTAAATTTTTAATAAGAGACAGTTAGGACAATAAGCTAGGCTTCATATTTATTTATGTTTTTTTTTAACTTTTTAGTGTTAACAAGCTCTTGGGGAGCGAAATGGCCATTCAAAAGGCTATTTTTGAATTTCCTTTATTTGTTATTTATATATATGCTATGTAACAAATACATTGAGCTCTATTTGTGGGTGAGTTTTAATATTTTATTTTATAAGGATTCACTTGGATCACCTATCCACACATTTTTACTCATATATATATATATATATATATATGTATATATATATATATATATATATATATATATATATATAGATAGATAGATAGATAGATAGATAGATAGATAGATAGATAGATAGATAGATATAATTAGTAATAAAAAGATTTTTCACTTGACTCATGTTTAGTTTAAGTTTTCGTAGTTGTATAGATACAATTACTCGTCAGAAAAGAATAGGTGAATACATATACGCAGATACATACATAGACATACATATGAAAAACAACTGCTTGACGCAATAACAATAAACTAGTTCTCACCAGAGAAATCGAGGAAAGAATGAAAGAATAAAAATAAAAAATAGAGAAAAAAGAAAAAGAGAGAAAATGAAAGTAACAATCAATCAACAAACTAATATGAAGCCAACGCATTCACACCACAATAAAAGTACAAGAAAACCGAAAAATATTAGCAGTCTCTGTTCTGACGAGGAATTGTATCTATGCAACTACGAATCTTTAAAGTAAATATCAGTTAAGGGAAAAGATTTTTTATTACTAATTCTATTAATGTTCTCTCTTTATCTTTGATATTGAGTACTCTACCATAAAGTCTGCTTGCCTTAAATACTTTTGTCAGAAAACTACTAAAATACCAGCTTCGAAAAAGGTCTTATTACCACTTATTATATATAATACAGCTGATGTCTGTATGTTTGTGTGTATGTATGCTATTTATGCGCGTTCACATTTCTCAACCAATTGCGATGAAATTGTACACACATTTTACAAATTTACTATTATAGGTCAAGATTAACTCTTCATTCTCCAGGTACTCCCACCGCCACCGGGTTTGGCAGAAAAATCAATAAAGCTGAAGGTGGGTCCGACTTTTTGCAAAAACCAAAGCAAAGTTACACGCGAAAAAAAATTTATTGGATTTATTGCACTTAATGCAAAACATAGCTCATGTTACGAGGTTTATGTAGAATGTTTGATAGTTTTCCTGCGACATTGGCTTCATACAAACAATTGCGAAAAAACTGTGAAAAACTCGGGGTTTTCGTACGACTTGAAATAAAAACTTGAATAACTTGCTCATTTTTATCCGATTTCCTTCAAACATGTCGCAAAAGCATCATGAAGAAATAACGAAAAAACACGAAAAATTGTTCAAAAAGTCCATTTTTCGGCCATAAAACCCTGGTTTCGAAGCCGATACGATCCAAATTTGTCATGTTAATTACATGTGGCATACAAATTGTCTTGCCTGAATGTTTGGTTTAGTTTACTTCCGTTATTGGGAAGAAATCTGCGACAAACTAAGTTCAAAATGGGCTTTTGCCATTTGGCCAATAGTTTCTTCATATGATCCCATCCTAAATTAACATTCGAATAACTTTTGATGCAAAGACTGAGAAGGATTATTGAGGCGTTAAAAGCGAACAATTCGCGAATAACTTATTAACCTCAGCTTTACAGTAAACATGCGAAGAAGAAGG
>OZ010583.1:76372176-76544676 GCA_963932145.1 Acanthosepion lycidas | reverse complement strand
ATTTTATCATATAATTTAGTAATTATTGGTTGGAATAAATTCTTTTTTAATACTACCCATATTTTAAACATCTGAATAGATATTATAACATGACTTCGTTGTCAAGATTTTTGAATTTTCCTATACTTGTGTTTTGATTGGTCCATCTAGCCTTTGTAACAAGCTGTTTTTATACTGTATGATGCTTTCTGGAATATTTTGGAATACACTAGATTTAATTTAAGCAGTTCTAGAACTCTCTAGAATATTGTTCTGAGTGTATTGTAAAATAGTTTTCCATATTTTGTCAATAGTTCTTTAAATTTACCAGTTTAATCATTAGAATGTGATATCTGAGTCACATATTTTGCACAGAGTTTTTCCTGGATCTTATTTATATCCAAATTTATAATTATCAGTAGAATACCTTAGGGTGAATAAACTTTTTTCCTAGGTGGTTGAGAAGAGCTCTTTATATTAGTAAGATTAAAAATTATTTTAACCTCCAAAACAATACACAAAAATATTTTTAGTAAAAAAAAATCAGGTGAGTCACTATTATCGAACACCACTATATATATATATATATATATATATATATATATATATATATATATATATATATATATATATATATATACATATGTGTGTGTGTGCGCATATATATATATATATATATATATATATATATATATATATATATATACCGTGTTTGTGCATTTGTGAGTATATTATATTTATATATGTGCATTATAAAGATATTCATACATATATATATATATATATATATATATATATATATATATATATATATATAATGCATACAAACATGCATATATATATATATATATATATATATATGAAGAAAAATATACGGAAAAAACACAAAAATCCTTATATGCAATTATGCTGTTTTAATGTTAATATAATGTCAACGTCGGACGTTTCGGTCTAATAAACCATCTTCAGGACATATTCATAAAATATAATTAACATTATCAATTCAACATGACAAAGACGAATTGATAATGTTAATTAATTAATGTTATTGATTTTTTTCCGTATATTTTTCTTCATACTGTCGGATCTATATCCATATATTTGCTTACACACACACACACATATATATATATATATATATATATATATATATATATATATATACAAACGTAAATATCTATATACACACACGTATATATATATATATATATATATATATATAGCGAGAGAGAGACAGATAAAGAGAGAGAGAGAGAGAGAGAGAGAGAGAGAGAGAGAGAGCGGAAGAGATAGGTGGGGTAAATAAAAGTTTGCAATGAAGTTTAATTTTTTTTATATAGTTCATTTCAATGATGTTCATATTTTTCAATAATTACTACTGTGATGGATTTTTTCCGTCATTTGTTTTAAACGACTGTAATCTTACTTTGATTCGCTGGATCAGGAATCTATATTCCAGTTCAGTGGTTGCGTTATGCACTGTCTGATGCGTAACTTTGTTGGCGGATAAGTTAAGCAGTTAAGGAAGATGGAATTACGGAAACGAAAAAAAAAAAACGACGGATATTAAGAACAAATAAATGCTAGTGATCGATGCTAGGATCCATATATCTATCTATCTATCTATCTATATATATATATATATAGAGAGAGAGAGAGAGAGAGATTGACAGAGAGAGACAGAGAGAGAGAGCGCGAGAATGAGAGAGATGATGATGATGATGATGATGATGATGATGATGATATAGATAATATTGGGATAGATATAATCAGATTGTAATACATAGATATGATCAGATTGAGATAGATATGATCAGACTGACATACCTAACAGTGAGTGAGATAGATAGATAGATAGATAGATAGATAGATATGAACAGACTGATATATCTAGACATAGATAGATAATATCAATTGACTGATAAATATGAACAGATATATATATATATATATATATATATATATATATATATATATATATATTTATAGTGACAGATAGATGAACAGACACATAAATATGAATACAGATATATAGATAGATAGATAGATAGATGTAGACAAGTAAGTGTATATGAGGCGGCTAAAATACACCGTGTTACACAGTGTTGAGGAATCCAAGATTGCTCGATAGACAAAAAGATGGCCTGATGAATATATATGCACAGACTTAACTCGCTCGGCAATATCTACATAACTAGTTTCGTCGTGTTCTTAAAAAAGAATTGAAAAAGTATTTCGTCTTTCATGTTTATTGATGCATCGACGATGTGTTACGCCTGGCCTGGTTCTCATCTCTTCTCTGGAGCTTAAAGGTTTTGTTTTTTTTTTGTTTTTTTTATCTGGTAGATAAGGAAGAACTATTCCGAAGAACGATAAGAGTACGCTAAGTTGAAACCATTTTTGGCCAAAGACTGTGATTTTTGGTTTTCTGTACACCGAGCTTCGCCAGGTTTTTCTCTATCTCTTACTGCTGGGAGTGCGTCTTTCAAGCGAGAAGAAAAAATGCCGGCGAGATTTGGAGGATGAATATAATGGCCTTCGAAAACTATTTGGGTACAAATCAGAAAATACCTTGTTACCAATTTAGAGACAAATTAGCTAGCATGTGAGACTCATGTATTAATAATATCTATACAGTTGGCGTTTTATTTCCTTAAGATAAACAAATGCAGATCACAATTCGCTAAACCCCCAACGATGGTTAAACTTTCAATCAGTGGTTTGTAGAATTAACCTGTTCACAATTACTCGGGGCTGATGTCTTTATTACTGTCGTAGCAACAGTTTCGTAACAGAGATTAATTTACTACATAGCTTTTGCTTATTTGGAATAAGTTTCATTCACTTTGCATAGGTTCAAGGCCGTCCTGGGTATGACGACAAACTACATCCGCATCCTTGGTAAGACGATAAACTACATCCAGCAGCAAGGCCTCTGATCAGAAGGTTTTGAGGAGCGTGGAACCACCTCTTAATTGCTGGTGTTTCCAGGTTCAGCCTGACCGCGGGTAGTAGCACCTGTTAGGGTCCTATCTATGGGCAAAATAGTCAATCTACAAAATGGGATCAAAACTCATAAAAATAGGTTTTATTACCGGCAATGCATTATTACCAGCAATATATTTCTGAAAAAAGAAATATTACCAGCAATACATTTTTGGAAAAAAATATTACCAGAAATACATTTTTGAAAAAAATATTGCAAGCAATAAAAATCTTCAATAACCTATTGAGGTAAAACAAACCAAACCAAACTAGGTTCAAGTGTGTGTATGGGAGGGGTGTGGAATAATAGATCGCATGGCGTTTCTTTTTTTCTTAACAAGCAGTGAAGATTTAAAATTATGAAGATTAATTAAAAAAAAGTTTTTCATTAAAGCGTTTCAATAATCGCCATATCCTTAAAGAGCTGTAATTGCAAGTGTCGTGTGTTTGGTCCTTCTTCGCTCCATAAAAGGTCACAGTAAGGAAAGTTTAGTAAATAATGAGAATGGTACCTACATTTGATAATAATGATCAACATCGTATCATTTACCATTTCATTTCATACAGACTCCTGTCCCAGAGTAATGATTAACAAGCTATTCTCACAGATATTTTCGTTCGTAGCGTTTTCGACTCTAAGTTTTCACCACATTTTTTCAGTCTTGGATTACTGTAAACTAATCCTGTAAAGCATTGAATAAATGAGATTAAATAAGGTTAATGTAATTCATCACTCACCAAAAGAAACGTACAAGATATACATAAATTACTTTGTTGTAATTTAACTCCACCTATTTCAAGAAAATAATCTAACGCAGCATAACATTTATAAGGTCAAATGTATCTCACAAATTTGATAGGAGAATTGATTTGGAAGCATTTTCTATCAATGTATTGATACGTTAATGTTATCTTTTATCCCTTCTTAATTGCTCTTCTTTTATTATTGTTTCTCATTAATAATGTTTTTATATTTCTTATAGTGTTTCATATTCAGTAACCCTTTACATTTTCGCTTTGGATTAAAATTTTTAAAAAGAGATATAAGAATGCCATTTTAACATCCCGGCCAAGATTTCCGTCAACTTGATTGTCTTGAAACTGGCTTTGAATCCAGACTTTTCTTTTTCTTAGATTGGCTAACGAAGGTTAAATAGCTGAACTGGCTGGAGGGAACTGAATACATACCTGTTGCAATGATATTAGTGCTACGTGAACGGCCATGTCTAGGTCAGTTCTTGGACTCGGCACAATGACTCCATTTTCCGAGCCGATAATCGTTACCCTTGTCGCACAACCTTGCTTTAGAGCAGAAAACAGTAATTGTTTTTTCCAGTCTAATAACACCATTTTATAATCGAGTTAATATGATGATTAATTTTAACAACTTTATCTTTCATCTTCGTGATGATTTTTTTTCATAAAAAGTTCAGATTATTACATTCTACTTGGTTTTACAGTAAGTAGCGTGGGTCAAGAAAAATTAAACTTTTGATGAAATTATAAATACTCATCTTATATCTTATGGAGACGTCTGGGAAGAATATTGACTTCGAAAAAAATGAAGCTATAGTCATAGAACTACAGGCGATATAGCCACTAAGATGCAATGAGTTATTCAGTGTGACAGAATCTGAGAAAATAATTATTAAGAAGAGAGGACAATAAAATAATTGGAATTAAGAGGAAAAAAGATAACGGTTGACATTGCATTTAAATTTCTGAAGATCAAAACTAACAGGAAAGCAAATACCCAGAAAAGAGTTCCTCAAGCTAAAAGTGCGATAAAAGAAACTGTTAACATAGAACTTACGGTTCCATTTTATCATTTCAACTTTAAAATGATAAGAAATTGCTAAGAGAGTACTGCAGTTAAATTTGTAAAGTTTAAATTTGTAAAAAAAAAACAATATTTATTTCAAAATACAAAAATGGGGCACAAGACTCAAAAGGAGGGATAGGGAAAGCTGGTCTTCAATCTGTTTTATTTTAAACTTAGTCACAATTACTGACCACAGTATTCCTTACACCAAAACAACATATTCTTACTTACCATTCTTACTACAACGACCATAATACTTCAAAGTTCTAACTAATTCCCATATGTACATTTTGTCTGTGGCGGGTGGAGAATAAAAATAACAGCTACGAAAAAGGAAAGTTCATCAGAACAATTACTATGAGATTATTTTTAGAAAAAGCACAGGGAACCTACATTATGATAGTGGGAGAGCGACTAAAGCTGAGATTCCAAAGCAGGACCAATAATATAGCAGATTAAAAGCAAATTGAGATTTTTTTTCTCACGTCTACCGTTATCATCAAAATTATTATTTCATTGTCCAACAATCAGAATACTATTGGCAAGTGAGTTGTGTAGATTAGTTTGTTAATGTAATGCCATATCAATCCTTGTCAAATATGTCTTTCTTATATCGTCAGAATATGGGCGATCATGTTAATGGCCATGGTAATATTAGCCATTTCCCTACAAGGAAACATTTGATATTGATTTGACCAAGCAGGTAGTAATGTTTTCGATTGAATTTTATAAATATTTCTCTTAAAACGTTTTTTTAGAAAAAACAAGTTTCTCAAGACCGTTAGCTGTTATCGCTTTTTCATCTATTGATATAGGTTTCCTTCTTAACCTTTTATTTGAAGTAGTGTGGAATGTCAACTTCTTGATTATTATATTTATAATTATTTTATATTTATTTATATTTATAATTATTTTCTCTTCGAGTTACATGTGCTATCCATTTTAGTTGTTGCTGCTCTTGAAACTCCTCAAGTGATGTAGTTTCTGCTATTTTGTACAGTTCTTTGTTTGTGGTTCTGTAGCACCAGTTCATAAGGTTCAAAGATGGATGATCTTTGCCAAGACACTCAGGCTTCACTCACTCAAAGACCTTTTTTACCATTGATCTTAGAAAGCGGTTGTATACAACTGACAGTTTAGATATTTCTGAACGGGTTTGGCGCCATCCATGAGATCCATATAAAATTCTCTATCTGCCAAGGCTATGACTCGCGTTCATGGCTCTTCACAACTTCCTGTCTTTTTTAGTTCTTAGTAAGGTTTTTTATTTTAATCCCTGATTTTTTAACTATTTATACGATCTCGTTAGGCTGTTGCTTTCTTCTGCCCCCTGTCATGTGAGTACCCATTTCGACACGACTTCTTCCCTGATTATAAGCCCTAGAAATTTCAATTGTCTGTTTTTGATTCCTATTAAAAGTGTTCTTTTTGTTTAAATTTTTCTTGAAACTTACATTTTTCGTCCATGGTATTCTCAACATTCTTCTGTAGAAGCACATTTCTATTGCTTCAAGTCTCTTCTTCATTTGTGAGGAGAGTGTCCATCATTCCCCGCCATATAGGAGGATCGATATTACATAACATTTCAGCATTCATTTCTTTGTTTCTAACGATATTTTCCAGTTTCTTAATATTTTGCTTAGCTTTTAGAAGGCAACTTTCTCTATTCCAAAGCACTTTCGAGATTTGGTGCCACATATTCTAGAATCTTTTAAAACACTTCCCAGATATTTAAATGTTCATACTTGCCTGGTTTTGCTTTCTGCAATTCGCAGTTCGCATCTTGGGTTCTTGCTTTTGATGACAACCATACATTTTTTCTTCTTACATTTGATGCTTAGTCTTTTCTTCTAGCCTTCCTTT
Source organism: Acanthosepion lycidas (assembly GCA_963932145.1). Classification (NCBI taxonomy): domain Eukaryota; kingdom Metazoa; phylum Mollusca; class Cephalopoda; order Sepiida; family Sepiidae; genus Acanthosepion; species Acanthosepion lycidas. The sequence goes on along the minus strand of OZ010583.1, from coordinate 76,538,027 downwards.
ACTCCTGTGGTTTGATTCCTGTAATTGCTATCAACATTATGTCATCTGCATAATTTATGCTGTCAAGATTGTGTCCGTTAATAATTAATCTTGTTGCTTTTCTAATTCTCTCAGGATCTTCCCATTCTAAAGTTTGAATAAGTCCGGCGAGAGGGCACATCCTTGTCGTACGCCTTTTTCATTTTTTTTTTTTTTTTTTGATAGTTTACTGTATTCATTCTCTTCAGTCGATTTTTCCCATTATATGTTCTGGATTATTCTAAATCGTTCACAAATAAATCAAAATGTTCAAACATTTCTTTATCAAATCAGGACCAGACTACCTCGAAATCAGAAAGGTTGACATTGATCGAGTTTACACTAGACTCAAAAAGGAAACGTAGATCCGGTTGACATTAGAATTAAAAAGGTGTGCATAGATACGGTTTACACTAAAGTAAACCGTGTTCGGATGTGTCCGGTTAAATCTAGCGTCAAAACGTAAGTAATTATCCGATTAAAACTAGCATAAAAAATGTAGTCGTATACCCGCTTTACACTAGATAGGGAAAAAAAGAGATGTATTCGGTTGGTTTACACACGCATCCAAAAGGTAAGTATATATCCGGTTTACACTGGATTGAAAAATGTAGACATTGATCGGTTTATACTCGATTCGGTAAGTATTCTTCTGACAAATGGGATCTGTTGCCGGGTGTTTTTATTCCATTGCGTAAAATAGATTCATTCTATTCTACGCACCGTTGACATGACAATAAAATTCAATCGGGTCGAGAAAATTTCTGGTCTCCCCCGTGATAGTTACAATCTTAAGTAATTTTTTTTAATGACTGCCCTCGTATGACATTTGATTTTTCTCCAGGATGTTACATTCTACGGCCGTAAACAGTGTGCATTGACAATAACGAAGAAGCCTACGACGATATTCATGTCAACTATTTATTTGCTCCCTATCCACGCTGTATGTTTTATAAACAACGCTTGTGGTATTAGAGCCAGGTTGCAGTAGGGGCCCTGGGCTAGAAAATATTTTGGGCCGCCTGATTTTCTTCCCGCGCATAGAACGCTATTCTAGGCTAACGAAATGACGTTACATCTTCTTGTATTGGGTCGTGTCCCTTATGTAAATGAGCGCTCATGACTTGCCACAACTTCCAATCCCTCGTAACTTTGCCATCCCTCGCACACCTCCGTTCGGTCATCCATTCACATGAGCTGGTTAGATAGTTAACTTTTACCTACAGCTGACTCTTTTTTTCTTTAGTATGTTCTGTGAATCTCAAATTTTCCAACCCTTCATTGTGTCCGTGAAATTTCACCTGTCTCTTTGTGATTCTGAGTATAAGAGTTCTTTTTTTTTTCAAATTTCCTTAAGAGTTCTGAAATGCTTACGCTCTCAGTCCATAAGATTCCTGCCAATCGTCCGGTTCACAATCCTCCCCGGTCTTTTGAAAAGCAGTACATGTTTATCACTGGATGGCGGTTTAGAATTGGATTTCCGGTTCCTTCTAAAGTCTACTTCAACACTATACTTCTGAATACTGACATTTTATTTACTATTTTTTCTCTTCAATAGGAGTAGATAGGTTTGACTATCATCCGGTTCGCACTCCTCCCGGTATTTTGAACAGGGGTATGTGTTTCCCTGTTTAGGATCGGGTTTCTGGTTCCTTCAAAAATCTTTTCATTCTTATTCACTGCAAGTATCCTTTTGCGTCTTAGTGGGATTCTTGCCTTTCCTTGGGGGAATGTATTAGAACAAAAGCATCCTTCTGTATAACTAGATTTCTTTTGTCCGTCATATTCTTTTCCGTTTTCTTTCTTTGTTTCTAATGACATTTTCTTCTTTTTTATTTTTTTCCTTAGATTTGGAAGAGGTCTTTGGTATTCCGATACGGGTTAGGGTGCGTTACGTTAACTAGAATTTGCCTCTTTAACCACATCCTAAACAATTGATTGGGAAACCAGTAAGAAATAATGAAATTCGATCAAAGCAGTAATACATCCTTGCCACCTTGACCGGAAAATAATTTAGTTCCACTCAAAACCTCCCAGAAAGATACAAGCAAAATGTCATTGAATCAAGGATCAATCATTATCTGTACTCCTTACACTTAGAATTTTCATTTACTAGCGCCTCTTTTTTTTTCATTCATATCCCACACCTCATTAATTATAACCCTTTAAACAGCAAACTTCTACCTCGAGCGTCTATCGAGCCTTGTATTGGGTGAACAGTATCATAAGAATCGTTTCTTTCAAACATGCAAAACAAAAGATCTGAATACCGAGAAAAATCTTTTTTCAGTTCTTTTGGAATCAAGTACTATCTTTGAAATCTTCATCTGAAATCAACCAGCACCAGGAGATTTATTGGATCCGTTAATGGGATTTATTGGATCCTTAGCTGGATGGCTTAACCAACGACTAATCTTTCTTCATCCGATAAATGACGTGTCAGTCACTAGGAACGCAACAGAAGGAATTTCATACCTTAAGGGTCTCCCAAAATATATGCACCTGAAATGAACTGGTAGGTAAAAATAGGTATCAATTACGATGGTTTCCTAACATGCGTAATACCCACGGCAATGATTGATTGGAAGAAAATGTCATCTTTCTCACTCTCATTCTCTCTCTCACACATACACACACACAAATACTCATATATATATATATATATATATATATATATATATATATATATATATATATATATAAACGATTCTTTCAATGCATTTATTTACTATCTTTTCCAGTATGATCATTATCTGTCTATAAATCTCTCTCTCTCTCCCTCTCACTGTTAATATGTTCATTTTCTTCAGATCTATCTATCTATCTCTGTACTTACGTGTTTGCATCCATCAAGTAAAGCTCATTAACATGGAGAAGTCTTCAACAACTTTACCTTAAAATCTAATACTACTAAAGCAAGTTCTCTTCTCACTGGGCTACCCATTGTTGGGTCTTTCATTGAAGTAAGCTAAGCTTAGTAACTCCAATCTCTTTCTCTCTCTCTCTATCTCTCTCTCTCTCTCTCTCTCTCTCTCTATATATATATATATATATATATATATATATATATATATATATATATATATATATATATGTCTACAGACCAAAATAAGGGCAAAAGTTCATATAAACAAATGTCCACAAATCATTCATTGTTGAGTTATTAAGTTTGAAGAAAGTTTACTGTAGATGGCACTGAGTTGCTAACGTGTATAGAAGTGAGTAAACTGAGAAGTGTTTCGTTTAACAATGCCAGGATATTCATATCGTAAGCAGACAGATATGATTTTAACATATGACCGCGCGAATGGTAATGGACGGGAGGCTGCATGTCTGTTTCAGATTGCGTTTCCAGACCAAATGCGGCCGAGTCATCCAACCTTTGTTGCTGTTTAACGTTGTGTTGCTGAGACAGGATCCGTGGCACCACAAACTATGGATCGAGGAAGATAGAAATCTGCTTGTACGCCTGACCACGAAGAACACTTTGTAGACGATCCAGGTATCAGTATACCTCAAGTGGCTCTAGTCTCTCGTACATCTCATGGTATCGCATGAAGGGTACTTCAAAAGCAGTTCCTCTATCTGTATCATTTGCAAAGTGTGCAGGGATTACTTATCAAGGAAGAATTATTGCCGATGGTCTATTGCACAAACTGTCGATCCATCGTTTGTCTCTTCAGTCTTGTGTACGGATGACGTGACATTTGGAAAAGATGGAATAACAAATTTATGCAACCAAAATTTGTGGGCGGGTTGGAATCCCCATGGTACAATACAAGCTAGACACCAGCATCAGTTTACGATTAACGTTTGGGCTGGAATTGTAGGTGTCTGTCTGATAGTCCCACATATTTTCCAAGCACGTCTACATGAACTTTATTTCGAACACACTTCCAGACCTGCTAGAGGATGTAACCCTGCTAATACGAAAACGCATGTGATTCATCCATGATGGGGCTCCAACACATATTATTCACATTGTTCGGGATGCACTGGTTGATATTTATCATGAAAGATGGATTGGTAGGGGAGAAACAGTTCCATGGCCTGCACGTTTCCCGACATCAATCATTTGGATTTTTATCAACAGCACCACCTGAAACTATCGGTTTACACAGCAGACATTAATAATGCAGAGACGCATCATCAACGTGTCATGGGCACCCGTCAAACTATTAGAAACCGCGTGGGAGTAACTGAAAGGTCCGGCCAGAAATTTCAAATTTTTCAACAAGGAGCCGCCATGTAACGCACACAAAATACAACCACCATCTTTCTCTTCGTTTTCCAATGCTAAGAATGAATTTCCATTCGGAGAACTTTTTACCAAGAGCAGCTACTTTGTGGAAAGAGCTGCAGAGATCATGCTTGTCCTATTACAATCTTCAAGTCTAGGGCCTACTCTGATCTACGTTAAACAACTTCGTTCAGTAAACCTATACCACAAGTGCCACTTGGTCCTTGAATTGGCTGAGCAATACTAAGTACACACACACACACACACACACACACACATATATATATATATATATATATATATATATATATATATATATATATATATATATACGGGGTGTATCAAAAATACTTTTACAAACTTTGGAGCGGGTTCCTCACACCAAAACAAGGACAAAAAATCCATATAAACATATGTTCGCAAGTCCTTCATTTTTGAGTTATTAAGTTTAAATTATACGGTAGACACTGATAACATCTAAAAATACTTTTACAAAATTTGGTGGCGAGTTCCTGGCACCAAAATATCGGCATAAAGATATGTTCAAAAGTCTATCGTTGTACCTCAACACAGCAAGCCATGGAAAATGTTCAAAATGTCACCTGTTTGCTTCTATACACTCATGCACCACACACACACACACACACATATATATATATATATATATATATATATATAGAGAGAGAGAGAGAGAGAGAGAGAGAATATTAGTGGTAAATATACACATATATTTATTTTATTTTCCTCTCCCTCCGTCTTCTTCTGATCTTTAAGATAAGATCGTCTATTGTGTGTGTATGTCGCCACAAAATGTATCCTTTCCGGTTACATCTTTAATGTATTAGACATCCGACAACATTCATATTTCTCTCACTTAAATCGTCTTTGACTCACCTCTCTAAAACTTATCTCTGTTAAATTTTAATCCCCACCTTCTCCCGTCTGTTAGCCCTCTCTATAGCTCTAACATTCGTCCCACACTCTCATACTTACACGCTCTCTAAATTTTATTTTTTATTTTCGGAGTTGTTTTCTTTTTGAGTTTGTAGGTCTGATGAATTGGATCGTATTTACGATTCCAATGGAATAAAGTATGACCATCGAATATTAGTGTTTAAACCTTTTTATTATATATATATATATATATATATATATATATATATATATATATATATATATGATATAATAAATGTCTGTTAGGGCAATTAAACCGTCTGCAATGGCGATTAACCAATCGCTATAACCGATCCTGCTCAGGCACATGTTTGTTTTTGCAGCATCTACAGAACCCACTGATGTTTTATATTGCGTCTATGCTGAGTAGACCGTAGTTACAGTTTCTTGGAGAAAGCGCATAATCTTATTTTTAATAATTTTAACACAGGACACTGCACTCAAGCCCTCGGTAAAGACGGCTTGTCACTTCGTTCTAGTACGGCATACGACGATTTCCGAACAGTTTCACGTAGACAATTTCTCCCACAACACTTGCGTGTAAGTTTGATATGATTTTTTGACAGTTTCCAGCAGTGCTGCATGCTGGGGTCGCACCCCTACCGTCGCAATATCACCAATAAGTCCCCTCTCTGAAAAATCTGAGATTCGTACCCAGATATATATGGTAGGCCTATAAAGAGTAAGGGAAGAAAAAGTGCCATATGAATTATAGATTTGAGGATACTTATACTTATATGTATATATATTACGAATGTGCAGGATTTAAATAAGTGAAGCATATATATATATATATATATATATATATATATATATATATATATATATATATATATATATATATATATATATATATATATATATATGGGAAAACGGGATATAAATGTTTAATATATGTGCGTGTGTGTGTGAGAGAGAGAGAGAGTATGGCCGCTATGGGTATTTTGTTTATATTTACCTAATCGAACAGTTCTGAATATCAATTTTCCAAAATGGAGGCGCACACAGCAGTTATTGTGACTTTGAGGCTATAGGCATTTAAATTAATGCATGAACCGATCGTTAACAAAAAATTCAACCTAAAAATGAGATTGATTTCGAAGAAAGAAATTAAATTACTCTACATTTTAATATTTAATATCCTTTGATTTCATACTCATATAAATGTGTGTATATGTCTGTAAGTGTGCGCACACACACACACATATATATATATATATATATATATATATATATATATATATATATATATATATATATATACGCTACTTCGCCAACAGACACATACATGCATATATGTATACCAGGCTGTATTTATCCATTTCAATTTATATATTCAATATATGTATCAGTAAATATACTCGATTTTTCTCAACATATTCATACAAAAAGCACACACACATATTTCTATCGATTTATCTATTTCACTCTAATAATTAATATTTGAAAATTTATCTATATCAGCTTGACATTCTAAGAAAAACATTATCTATCTATCTATCTATCTATCTATCTATCTATCCCTGTCTACATCTATCCAACTTTCTTTATGTCTGTTTCTTTCTATTATCTATATCGTACTCAGTCTACTGTATGTATGTATGTATGTATGTATGTATGTATGTATGTATCTATCTATCTATTTATCTATCTATTTATCTGTTTAGTCTGATCATTATCTATTTGTTTTAGTCTGATAATTAGTTATCTATCTATCTATCTATCTCTTTCTATTCATATCTACCTTTATCTTTATATATTTATGTATGAATGTACTTCTCAGTTATTCATATTTATCAAACTGCATCTTAACATCATATATATATATATATATATATATATATATATATATATATATATATATATATCAATATCGGCAGTCAACAGCTCATACATACATATATATATATATATATATACATATATATATATATATATATATATATATATATATATATATATGTATGTATGAGCTGTTGACTGCCGATATTGATATATATAAACTCTTGATTGAGAAGAAGAAGAGGAGAAATCAAGCGAGAAATTAAATATACCTGGTTACATTAATAAGTCAGTAGCAAAAGCATGAGAAACTTTTATTTTAAACGCATGACACATGTTTGTTTTTCCCCAACATAATAATCATCCTCTCAAGGCACTTAATCCAACCTTTATCCACACAGAACATACATACAGTGGTTAAACAATTCGTTATGAGCTTAATATTAATCTGAAATTTCCCCTGTATAATGTCAGCTTTGTGCGTCTACCATTCACATATCAAATGCTCTGAGCATAGAAATCCCACTAAATTTTTTTTCTATTTATCCTATTATGTTATGTGCCATGCGTGATACACGTTTAAGTGATCAACTGGCAAGACAGATTTTTCCCCGCAGTAGGTTGCCATTTCTTCCTGTAGTAGATCAGTTGCCATCCAAGGCTATATAACCCGATATATCCTATTTATCCATAGCTGGTGGCGGAGAAGAGAAATCATACCTTTCCAAAGGGTAATTAGCACGTAAATAAATATAATGGATTCGAAATCGGGTCTCCGATTCCTCAATCCGAGTGGCTATCCATTACTCCACCGAGCCTTCTATGAATGTGTTTGTATATATTACTATGTAAATCTTCAACAAAACCCGAATAGTGCTTTGGAATACATTTCTCAATTCTCGAAATATGCATATGTTTCATATCCTAACATAAAAAAATTCGGGCTTTGCTTAATCAGGAGGTCCTACGTGGCAGAGTGGTCAAAGACGGTTTTCCCCACGGGACGTAGGTTTGAATCTTGCCGGAGACTGCACGGTCTCCTTGTTTAAGTTGGGGAATGATGCCATAATCCTTGCATTCATTTCATCTTTGGTGTTCCAATGAGTTCTGTTGGTCCCTTGCTCAACTGCGCATTACACATCATAATAATCGATTGTAGTCTGGGTAGTTAGGTGGCCAGATGTAAGGGGTGACGTGAGTCTTAGAAATTATCCCTACAGCCATGGCTTGTGTGGCATGGCGCAGAGTCCTGTTGCCAGACATAGGGTCTTCCAGCAGCCACTCTCTTGATCCAGTGCAGCACGACCTCATCAAGGCCTTTGGTATAGGCCTACGTGTTGAATCTAAGGACATCATCAACACAATCAGGAGTTTTTTTTTCTTTTAACTACGAGCCGTACCTTCGTAATCACCATACGACTCTTTCCGAATCCTCTGCACTATCCTCAGATTGAAAAAGTGAAATGTTCGTATTGGAGCTTCAGCTACGAATGCTAAACACTTCAGTATGCCATTTTTCAAATTTCTGGTGGAGTGAATTACGTCATGGTGCTATGTTTCTCACAGATACTGCCCAACTGAACCTATTAGATTGTGCCGTACACAAACATAAAAACAAACAACGCGCATCCGCGAAATTAAAAATATAAAATTGCGAAAAAAATACCAACCAACACATAAACCACCGTTGACCCTGTGAACATGATAAGAGAAACCACCGACATCATAACATCAATTATTTTTTTGTTCAAACTACCGTCTTAATAATTATAATTATTGTTATTACTATTCTACCACTATGCACTACTATCACTTCTACCACTTTACAATAATTATTTGCTGCTACAATTGTTATTACCATCACCCGTTACCGCATCACAATTACCATTGCCGCATTAGTTCATAATTACTACAACAACACAATTACCATTACCGTATCAGTCCTCAATTATACTTACGTCTCCCTCCACCAGCAAAATTAATACCACGGCATAAATACTAATACGTATTACAAATTGGAGTTTCTACCATTTACATATGCGCAATCACCAAAAACAAGCAAATAACCGTGTATATATATATATATATATATATATATATATATATATATATATATATATATATATATATATATATATATATATACACACACAAACATGCTGTTGCATGGAGAGTTGTTTGTGAACTTATGTTTCACGATTTCGCGATCTTTAGACAAACTGGTTTATTTTTCAAAAGTAGATCTATTTATGCTTTATTTGTGTTTGATTATTTGTGTGTGATGGTAGGAGGGGAAATTTTGTTGTTCTGTGTTTGTTTGGGGATGATACTCATATATATATAGCGACACATACATTCAGGCTTATGCATGTTAGTTCATACATAAACACCCATATTCATAATCTTGGGTTAGGCGTAGTTACGCTCGAGCACACGTATGCACGCAATTTCATTCCGTCTATTTCAGTGTCAAGATTGTAGCGTTTCATAAATGTTGCCATAGTGGGGGATAGTTTGGGGCGGCTTTGACATTTTCAGGTCGGCTGTTTGCGCTGGCAGCCATGTTCACATGCATTCATACATACGCACATATGTAGATGCACACCCACATTCGTTGATTTGGGTCTACTACCACCACGTGGGTTAAGTTGGGCCCTGTCATGGCGATTGATGTTTTTATTTTTCTAACTGCAGCTGTGTTATTAATGATTTTAATTATGTTAATGCTAATATTATCTGTCATATTATTATTGATAATAACTGATATGTTATTAGTTATGATGAACGGCAAAGTTATCCCTAACAATGATGGAAAAAATAATAACAACAACAATGTGATAACAACATAAAAAAATAAACAGTTAATAAATAAATAAATAAATAATAAACAATAAATAATAAATAAATAAAATAATAAAAAATTTCAATGATAATAATGATAATAATTATGGTAATAATAATAATAATAATAATAATAATAATAATAATAATAGTAATGGCAACGATAAAAACAATACTAATGGTGGTAGTGATTGTAGTAGTAACAAAATAATAATTTTAGAGTCTTAATAGTTATATCTGTCGTGATGGTCATTCTAATTGTTATGGCGGTGGTTGTATTTGTTGGTGGTTAGGGTTATTATTTGTTGGTAATGTCATTATTTCTTGTTAGTGGTTATATTTTGGTGGTTTTAATGTTATCGTTTCTACTATTTTTTAGGTAGGTTCGTTCTCGATTGTGTCTAGTTTTTGTTGTTATCCGTTTGGTTTGAACTGTGATATTTGTTTTCGTGTCTGCATTTTGAGATTACAACCAATCTTTGGTTTCATAATGTCTTTTGTTGTGTATGTTATTACTACAATTTTTTCTTGCAGGCAAAATAGATATCTCCTTGGAATGTTGTCGTGGACGGTTTCATAATTTCACAGGTTATGTTTGGTGTGATGATTTTATCTTTTAGTTGCTATGTGTATGTGGATAATGTGGTGCTGTTGGAGTATTTTGTGTTGAGGTCGTGCTGCCCTGGGTCAAGAGAGGTCGTATGTATTTTCTTTGTTTGAATGTTCCTTCTGTGGCACCAATGTAGTGCATTGTAGTGTTGTTTGCGTTGACTTTAGCTTTGTATACTATGTTTGTTTGCAGGTAGTTTCCTTGTAGTTGGCATGTAGTTTTATTCTTGGCAGTTGCACTGGTGTCTTTGTGTTATTTTAGTTTTTTTTTTATTATTTGTCTTATGTTCTTAGTGGAGCTATAGCTAACTTTTACGTTGTTTTTCTTAAATATTTTTGCTAGGGGCTTGTTACGGTGAAGTATTTTTTTCTATTAGATTTAGGGATGTTCTGCTGATGCTTGTCCTGACAGATTTGCTCTATGATGGGTTAAACCAAATTATATTTATCTTTCTGTTTTGGTTTTTGGGGGCGTGTATTCTAGTTGTGTGTATCCGTTTTGCTTTAGTGCGTTGTTATATGGTGTTTTTTGTCGTTGAAAATGTATATCTTAGATAAGTTGTCTGATATCCCGTAGCTGATGAATTTAGGTATGTGTTTGATATTTTAGGGTGGGTGATTGAAGGATGTGTGTATGTTATTATCCATTTTCTATGCTTCATAGGTTTCTTATCTACGTCGAGAGGAACGTCTAGGAAGTTTACTGTTCTTGAGTTTGTTTTCATTTCTATTTTTAAATCCAATAATTTTTAGAGTGTTTATTATCTTTTTCCTGAATCTATTTTAGGGTCATTGGCTCTCTTATTAGGATTAGGCTGTCATCTTTGTATAGACCGATGGCTTATTTCTATTATTCTGGCTAAATATGTACAAATAAGAATACCTACTAATTCGAAAATGGCTCCGTCATAACTTCCCATGGTTACATCGAACATGTTTCTTTTTGTTTTTTTTACCATTGTTCGATGTTGTAGAATGGCAGAGATTTCAGGCAGTGTTTGATTATTTTTATCTTATCATCCTTGATGTGTACCTTGTTTTGCTAGGTGTATTCCTTCGTTCAGAATTTTTCTCTGGTGTAGCGATAGAAGTTTATGATATCGAATTAAATGAAAGATTTCTTGCTGTTGTTCTGTATTCCTGAGAATCAGTCGGGGTGACTTTAGTGTTTTTCCATTGATTTAGTGCTATAGTTTTCGTTAATTTCATTTTGATTTTTTCTAAACTGTTTTTGGTGATTTTTCCTATTTCGTTTTTTTTTTCTGAGGCAGAATGTTTGGTTTGTGGTCCTTTGCTGTTATGCATGCTTGTTGCTCAATTATGCGGTTTATCTTTTGGTCTATTTTCATTTTCGTCGCTATGTTCTTGACATCCTGATTTATGTCGTTTCTTGTGCTTCCAGGTGTCTTTTTGCATAATTGTGTAATATTGTTGGTTATCAAGTTTTTAGTGCTTCTCTTATGCATATGTCTGTTGTTTTTTCTGCAAATATGAATACTTTGTTGGCGGTTTTTCGTGTGTTTTATTTTTTTCTGATAATTATCCAACTGGCTTTTGACCATATCTGTTTTGCAATTTCTTACACTTAGGCGAGCATTTACTTGTTTACAGAACGAATGTTTGGCGTTCTCGTTTGTTACGTCACTGAGATAGTAATGTGCCTTCCATCTCATTCTTCTTATAACACTTTCGATTTGTTCTGTTAAGAGAAGCTTCTAAGAAGTTTGCGACGGTATTCGTATCGTTTTTTTTTAAAGAGTATCCTAAGTTGATCGTATCCATGTTGTGTAAATAAAGGAGGATTACTCAACCTTTGAGGGAACTAAAAGCGTGAAATCTAAGGTCGCAAACAACTCTCCATGCAATCGCATGTGCTAGCTCTATCACAGATATTGAGCACTTTCCAATAAATACCGCGCACACACGCACGCGCACACACACAAGCACACAGAGACATATATATATACACATTTTCCTTTAAATACCGCACACACACGCGCACACGCGCGCGCACACACACACACAAACACACACACAAACACACACACAAACACACACACACATATATATATATATATATTAACAAGTAGAGCGAAAACTCAAACGTTTTTGGTTGTAATTTTTTAAAAATGTATATTATGCTTTATTTTTCCTAATTTTGCAACACGCGTTTCCGGTTTCGCGACCTTCCCCAGGCAAAGAGTGGATATTTACACATATTATTAAAATGAATTAATTTTTCTTGTCTTTCGATGTTAAACATTTTCTTTTTTGTGTGCTATTGACACAAATGTCTTCCTTTTACACACACACACACACACATACATACATATATATATATATATATATATATATATATATATATATATATATATATATATATATATATATATTCTGTTTCCATTCCTATTTTGGAACTGCATTCTTGTAACTACGATATACTCTCACGTGTAGTTTTTACTCACTGTTGTCATGAATATTGGTTTATATAATTCTGTCATTTGTAAGACCCATTGACTGAATTTCTTCTTCAAAAGGCTTCCTCCTTTTCTTAGATATTTTTGAAAAACAAGAAAGAGTTTATAGATGACTTGATACGAATATTCATTGAAAAGTTCTTAGAGTAAACTCTCTTTAAACCATATCAGTACATCACTTGCATTATTTCGTATTTCTTCGACGCTTACCTCAGCTTACGATCTATTTGGAATATAAATTATATCATCCTTTTTGCCAAATTATGTTTCGATTTTTATTCATGCTTATTCTTTGTAGCAAAATAGTAATTTAAAAAAAGGAAAATAAAATATATTTTCCTTCGATATTAAAAAAAATATTTCCAAATTCAAAAGACTTATTGGAATTTACCCAAAGTTAATGAATAGCAAAATGCAAAACAAAAATGTCTTCTCCAAAATAAAATCCTACCATTTCTTTGATCTAACTCGATCAAAGAAATAGTAGGATTTTATTTTGGAGAATGCATTATTTTGTATTAGTTCAAATTTACCGGAAGTTTAATTGTTGGGGTTATATGGATAGCAATGGCGTCATGAAAAGGGTTTTCTGTTGTAAACACGGATTTTATTTATGGGGTGCATTATTTAAAACTATTTATAACAAGAAAGTTTGTTTTTTCTTCAAAATGATAGAAATTGATATCATTCATGATAAATCAAATGTTTATTCGAATAGAAAATGCCTTCATATTATTTGATATTCTCCGCCTGTTATATATATATATATATATATATATATATATATATATATATATATATATATATATATATATATAAGTGAACATTGAAGTCAACACTCAACGGCGACAGGCTGTTTCATGGTAGATGCAATTTTTCCTCGACTATTCATATATATGGGTCAGTGGTGCATTGTGGGAAGTCTATTCTGCCGGTTATTTTTGTAGCAGTGGTTTGTTTATTTATTTATTTGTTTAGGTTAATTTATTTTATTTTTCATTTTCATTTTGAATTATTTATTCTGTTCAGATACATATAGCTATATATATATATATATATATATATATATATATATATATATATATATATATATATATATATATATATATATATATCTTTTGGTGCAAAAAACAGTGCTCACTGGTAAATAATAGAGCTATTAAGTATATATTAATAAACAGACATAATCCCCCACACCGGTACTTCAAATCGGAGTTTTATGTTCTATGTAATCATCAGGTACTATATATATATATATATATATATATATATATATATATATATATATATATATATATATATATATGTATGTATGTATGTATGTATGTATGTATGTAAAATATGATGAAAATACAAGAATCTGAAATGTTATTGGCCCTGACCTGCCATCACGACTTCACTCACTTTCACACAGCTGTAACGTAACTTTCGTGTGCTTTTATATAAATATTTCTATGATAATAGTCCTGACGGAGTTTCCTCTTTCGTATCTTGAGTTTATGAATTTAAGCACAATACCAGATTGATAACATGGTCTCATTAATTTATAGTTGGATTGACTAGATGCAACCGTAATTTGTGCACAACGAGTTTCTATTGTACTTCTCCCCTGTGGAATTCTTTGACGTCAGATCCAGACTTTCATATGAATGCTATTCATGGTATAGAATCCCTAAGAAATAGCTAAACTGTCCGCTGTACCAAAGAGTTTTCTCAGATCAATGATAAAAAACGACGTTGAGCTGGTCTTCTCGGGGGACAATTCTTCTTCGTATAAAAAAAACAACACTGCCCGCATCACTCGCTCAAAAGTGATGTAGTTTAAACAACAACAGCAACAACAACAACTAACTTTGCTATCCATATTGAACTCGAAGAGAAAATAAGTACATAACCAACTTTCTCACTATTCCAAACAAAAAAATTAGAAAAGGAAACTACATCATTACTGAAAAGAATAATAACAAATAGCGGACTAGAGAAACATTTTCTAGAAAAAAAATGTTATCCTTACTTAGAAAGATTTTATAAATTTCAACCCAAAGTAGCACTCGCTGCTTGGTCAATAAATGCCGAATATTTCCTTATAAGGAAACGGATAATATTAACATATCATTGAAGATGATGAGGAAATATTCTATACTTTAATCCCAGGCCGCATGAAGAAAAGCTTAATCTCGAGTACCACTGGTTGCTAGATTGATAAATGTCAAATGTTTTCTTATAAGGAAACAGCTAATATTACCATCACTATTTTTCTCTGGCCTAAATAGTCTCATGGTTATAACGCGAATCTTCTACCCATTCGACTATGAAATCAAAGCTTTAACGCGTAATTCCATGGCCCAGATTTAATAAATAAATTAATAGCAGACAGCATCTTTTCTACATATATATTTTTATAATTAGATATCTTCATCCCGATGATCATTTCCGCCACCGACATTGGGGAAATGGTCCCTACTTCTTCTTTAAAATATACATCCTACTGAATACTTGTGTAGACCTGTCACGGGATAAAGACAACGCGAAAATTGGCAAAAACACAAGGGAAATAGCAGGGGCCGCTTATTAGCTCTTATATAGAATCCTTAAAAGCGATAAAAAAATGCTGCTTAACCGGCGACGAGGATAGATTCTTGCTTGCGTGTTGTGATATTGATTTCTCCTTTTTTTCCTCGGCCGACGTACCCTGATCGATTTTAGGCTCAATGCCATCCGAGGGAATTGCAGAAGGTAATGGGATTTGTGTTTCTCTGTTATGTTGAGATCCTTTTTTCCCCTTTTTTTTACAGCTTTTGGAGAATTGCACAATCAGAATGACTCGACGTTGCCGGGGACAAAACAGATTTTGCGAGCATCGCCCTAAATAGGAAATGTTTACTCGTACTATGAGAAATATGAGTTCAGAAAGTGGAATTGACGAGCCAAAGTCAAAATCCGTACTAGGCTGTTCCGTTTCAGACTAATGCTTTTGATAATGGTATCGATTTTTGTCGCCCTCAATCTGCGGGTTAAATAAACGAGTAGACTGGATTCGTGAGCCTTGTATTGCAAGTCAAAAAGACAGAAAAAGCGTCTAGAAAGCAATGGAAACCATTCTTTCATTAAAACTGTGGAGGAATCACAGCAATTCACAGATAAGGCAGGAAAATATGTGGAGGTTAATGACATTAAAAAATATTACACTTAATCTTGGATAAAATTCGAGAGCCAAATATGAAATTAAATTTTAATATAGTTATTTTCTAAATTGAATACATACACACACACACATATATATATATATATATATATATATATATATATATGTGTGTGTGTGTGTATGTGTGTGTGTGTATGTGTGTCCGTGTCTGTCTGTGTTGGGCGTGGGTGTGTATGTATGTGTGCGTGTGTGCGTATTTGTGAATAAAGACAAAAAGAAGACCTATCTTAACTGACGCGTTTTGTCCTCTGATGGACTTTATCAAGGCAAATGGAAGGTTTTGATTTGGCAAGAAGTATTTATGAACAAAAGTAATAATGTCGTTAGTTTTTCAGAATTTTAAATTTAAGAACGCCCATAAATATACTTCAGGATAACTGAAAGTCACGGTAAATTATGGAGGATGTTAAGTGATATAATTCAGTGTCATACAAAGGAAAGTGTGTAAATAGTGTTATTGTTGTTGATATTTTTAATTTGCCTTGATAAAGTTAATCAAAAAACGAAACGCATCAGCTAAGTTTTCCTTTTGTCTTCATTCATATTATTTTAGTTATATTTTCATTTTCATCTAAATTTTTACACACACACACACACACGGATATATATATATATATATATATATATATATATATATATATATATATATATATATATATCTTAAAAATTTAGATAATATACAACATCGTGACGTAATAATGATCTTACTGAAGAGAGGTTTTGAGGAGCGTAGAACCACTTCTTAATTGCTGCTGTTCCCAGGTCCACCCTGACCCGGGGTGGTAGTACCTGTTAGGGTCCCAGCTATTTCTATAATAAAATGGCCAACAATCCTTTTTATGGCAAAATGATAATCAATACAACACTAAAAAAATATTAAAATGCATTTTTATAGAAATACTAAAAATACATTTTATGATCTACGATATATATATCTAAAAAAAAAACATACTTTTACTCTTAATGTATAAAATTATGTACCAAATATCTGTAGTTGAAAACATAAATATTTCAGCATTATATAATCCATAGATATTGATATACAGCCAAACAAAATCAAACAACCAACATGAAAAAATTCTTTCATGAAATTAATCCATATAATATCGTACAATTTCTTAAAGAAATTAAACTATATTCCAAAATCTAATTTCAATAAAACTACAACATAAGACCCACATATCACCGCCTCTATTAATCATATCCACACAAACATGTATATGCACAAAAGCAGAGTATCATCTACCATGTATTCAATTGTGAAAGCAGAATAACAGATTTTGTATTACTTCAAAGACAAAAGGAAATTAAACTTCGGCATTAAATCACTCATAAGGATTTGATATGCCGTTAAACAAACAAATCAACCAATCAATCATATGCATGATTGGGATAGTAGATGGATGTTTGATTATATTCGATTAATAGATTTTAGTAGGCTTGGTTGGGTGTTAAGTTGAACTTGGGTCCACGGGAACGAGTGAGATGTTGTATTTTCTTCTGTGTAATGACTACTAACTTATTAGTTTGAACAGATAAATAAATAAATAATTGAAGCTAAGTTAAAAGATCCTGCCTCTTTATTTTGAGCAAGTCCATCATTCCAGCCACTTCATCATTTCATCAGAATGGAAGAGCACTTACGCGATGATTCGTGACGTGTCCAGACATACAAGCTCTCACTGAACACGTGTTAAGTGCTTCAAGCTCTGATAATGAGAGAGAGGGAGAGAGAGAGAGTGCTGAATTACAGTGGCTTAGAAAACTTCTTGGGTCGTTAAAGTCACGTTCTTTTGAATATGGTGATGGAGTTACCAGCGGAACTTGAGGGCTTGAGCCGTACATGCTCACATTTGCCCATCACAAACATGACAACAGGTAGCTTGACAAAACTAATTATACCACGTTGTAAATATTAGCTTTCGCACCAAACAAGGCTTTTTTTTCTTTTCTTTTTATTTTACACACAAATTGTTTGGTGATCCATCCCTTAAGATTCAAACGAATTTTATTTTCGTCAAATGATAGTTATCCTATAACTTCAGCATGTGCTTCATGTGATAGATAGATAGATAGATAGATAGATAGAAGGCTACAGAGAGAAAAAAAAGCGAGAGAGAAAGACAGAAGAAGATAGAGAGAAAGGATAGAGAAAGATAATATCGAGATAGAGAGAAAGTGGGAGAGGAAGCGATAGAAATATATAGATAGAAAGAAGGAGATAGAAAAAAGGAGATAAAGAGATAGGAGATAGATAGAAAGGAGATACAGAGATAGAATAGATAGAAAAATGGAAAATAAAGAGATAGAAAGTGATAGCTTGATAAAAAGAAAGAGATAGAAAGATCTAAACACATAGAGAGAGAAAGGAGGAGATAGAGAGAGAAAGGAAGAGATAGAGAGAGAAAGAAGGAGATAGAGAGAGAAAGGAAAAGATAGAGGATATAAGGATAAACAGATAGAGAGAGAAAGGGGGAGAGGAGAGAGAAAGGAGGCGATAGAGAGAGAGAAAGGAAGAGATAGAAGATATAAGGATAAACAGATAGAGAGAGAAAGGGGAGATAGAGAGAGAAAGGAGGAGATAGAGAGAAGGATATAGAGCAATAAAAGGAGATACATAGAAAGATGGAAGATAGAAAAAAAGTAAGAGATAGAGGGAAATGAGGAGATAGAGAGATACAACGATATAGAGGGAAATAGATAGAAAGAAAGAGTTAGAGAAAAAGAAGGAACAAAGCTATAGAAACCAAGACGGAAAAAAAGAAGATGAAACAGTGAACAAACCTCTCACCCAACTCCAGGCAGCTCTGGCGTCCTGCCAATCCAGAATCACCTCCATATATCTCGGCCTTATGTTAGTATAAGTCGTGAGCGTGTATTCATCACCGATTTGCTTGGCCTGTCACTCATAGACTATAGGCCGCGGTCGATTTTCGTATCATTCCGTGGACATAAAATTTATATGAAAAAATTTTACTTGATTTCGGGAGTTTCGATGCCGTAGAGTCTAAATCTAAAAAGTTCTCCAGGTGAGAATTGCGCATTTTTTTATAAATTGCATTTTAAATTGAATATTTTATCGGTAAATCTGAGCATAAAATTCAAGTAAGGGAGGTAATAATTGAGTAAATATGACGTTTCTTAGGCTAGTAGTTATCTCCCTTAAATTCAAAAATTTTAAAATACGGCGAAAATGAATTCCCCGAATATTTGTGCAATACATTTTGAATCAATTAATACGAATTAAAAAATTATTTCTTTTACTGAAATAACTCTTAAAAAAATTTGTGAATATGCAAATAAATGGAGCAACTTTGTCTGTCAACAAGGTAATGCTGCTCGTATGTTTAAACGTTTTTCAACTTTTAAAAACTCTGGCGAAGCGAACAATCAAAGATTCGGAATGCGCAAAAAATGCTATAGTCGATTCACAGACATCGCAAGGTAAGATTTTTTTTCTAATAAATAAATATACAGCATATACAACTATATTTTTCTGTCACAAAATCGTCTGTTGTGTCAATATATTTAACTGTGAATAGAGGTATGTGTATGTGTGCACATGTCTCTGCGCGCGTCTCTGCGTGTATGTGTGTTTTTTACTGTATTTTTTTATTCTTACATTAATTAATTAGTTTAAGCATTATTAATAAAAAAATTTTTGAATAAACTCTAATGGCCACGAGTTTTGCATTTGTTTTAAAATAATTATATGTAGAAATAAATGGCATTTAAAATTTCCTTAGCTATTACAATAATCTGCTATTTTTTTACATCTACAATATTTTTACAGCATTTTTTATGATTTAAATAAAGATTGTCAATGCAATGCTAGCTATGCTAGTGTGTTACAGGTTGGAAAAATTTGAGAAACGCAGCATTACAGAAATGAATTTAATATTCACTGACACTGCACCATCAACCAGTAATGAAGAGCTTGAACCCAGTCAGAAAAGGTTGAGGAGCAGTAGTAATTTTAGTCAATCCACTTTTGGTAAAGATGATCAAACTACTCGCTGTTCCTCTGTTTTCCCAGCCAAATGCATATTTTGCAAAAGACAAAGAAAAGATAAAAGAAACAAAATTGACGGAAGGCGCACCAGGGAACCCTTGCAACAATGTGAATTCATTGTAAATGAAATTTTATTTGCTGCAAAGCTGAAACATGATGAAGATCTTCTTTGTCAGTTACAGGATAAAGATCTTGTAGCCGCAGAGTTAAAATATCATCATACTTGTAAAATTAATTATACTAATTTCTTGAGATACAAAAAAAAAGATCAGTAGACATGAACAATGAAACAAAACAGTGCTGCATATATTTTCAAGAAAGATATTATAATGAAAAAAATCATTAAAGGAAATCAGGTCTTACGAATGTCCAAACTGTCTGAACTGTGCAGAAACATCCTTAAATCAGTAGAAGGGACATCTATAGTGGCTAAAACTCAACATCTGAAGTAGCAGATTTTACATGATTTTCCACAGCTCACTTTCTTAAAACAAAGACAGAGGAATCAGTGAGGTGGTCTTATGTGAAAAAATAGTTCCTGATCTAATGGGAACAAGTGAAACTGATGATTCAGCAGATGACTCAGATGGTGATGATGATGAAGGAACCCAAGAACATGAAGCAACAGGTAAATATAATAAGACCTAAAATAATAATGTAAACTCTTTAACATTAGTTTTACTTCTAATCATTGATTAATTTATACCTAATATTAAATGATCTAATTGTGTGATGTTATCTGAACAGACTTTACTACCAAATGTTACCAGTGGAAAATATTTATATCACACTCATATATAAATTTTAGAACACAAAAATATTTAATAGTAATGAAGTATTTTTATTTCTGAATATTTGAAAAAGTTATTTAGTGATTTCTTTTACATTTTGTTTCAGATGGCGATGAAAACAATAGGTACAATTTGTATCATGCTAGCATGTATTTAAGAAATCAGATTATTTCTGTGGAATCACCAACATCTTGGCTTCCTAAGAGCAATAGTGTAACTACAGAATGTGCTATGAAGATAATTCCTGTAGAACTTTTAAATGCATTGGCATTGATGTGTGGTCTTTCTGATGAAGTTGAAATGAAGAATAGATTTATTACTGTGTCTGAGAAAGATAAGAGAAAGCTACTTGCCATAGCACAAGATATTCTGAACCTTTCTCACAGAGGAAATTTGTTTTTACCAAAGCATTATACACTGGGAATGGCTGTTCGACACTGGACTGGTCAGTCAAAACTTATAGGCATTTTAAATCGGTTTGGGCACTCTATAAGCCACAGCACAACTCTAGAACTGGATACGGCTTTGGCTGAACAACAGCTATCAAAAAGTAACATTCCAGAGGGTTTTAAAAAGAAAACGTTTACACATTTAGCCTGGGATAATAATGATTTTGGAGAAGAAACTCTGAGTGATAAGGGAACAACCCATAATACAAATGGGATCATAGTGCAGCAGCTAACTTCTGATCACTTATCACATATTGAAGATGTCGCAATAGAAAAAGACCAGCCCCAAATGATCAGGAGTAAGAAGCGCAGTGTGATGCTAAATGAAGCACCCATACCAGAATATTATGTGGCAAAAAGAGTAAGCCCTTTCCTACCTTCAGTTTCAATTGACAGCATTCAAAATGCTTTATTTAAATCATTTTGTGAGACCAAAACAAGCATTACTGATTTGGCTATGACCATGATCAATATGCACTGTGAAAGTGACAACCAAAACACTACAGCAATTCCAGGTTGGACAGGTTTCAATATTCTTTTATTACAGGATCAAATATCACCAAAAAGCAATATTGGATATTTGTGGTCAATGGTAACCCAACTCAACTAAGTACTGTGAATACAGTATTTTTTTAAAAGTCTTGCTATTGCTGATGAGCTTGAAACTGAATGTATTGTATTAACATTTGATCTTGAATTTTATGCTAAAGCACAGCAAGTACGTTGGAATGATGCCATGTATATGCAAAAAACAGTTGTCAGACTTGGTGAGTTCCACACCTGCATGTCGTTTCTCAGTGTCATTGGAAAGTGCTTTGAAGATTCGGGTCTAGCTAATGTCCTACTTGAAGCTGGAACAGTGGCACAAGGATCACTACATGGAGTCATGAAAGGCAGGCACTATAATCGAAGTGTCAGAGTTATAAAAATTATGTCTGAAGCCTTAAGGAGGAAACTCCTATCTACTTTTATTGAAACACAAAGTGAAGAAGAAAAAACTAAATTCATTGCATTGTTTAAAAATTTATATTATGCTTTTCCCAAAACACAATTCCAAGATCTCCGCACATCAAATGATTTTAAAGAGTTTGAAAGCAAACTATCCTTATTTATTCAAGAGAGAATTTCCAACTTTTGCATTTTGGATGAGTTACTTGAATATGGCAGATTTGTTTTTAAATTTTATTCGTGCTACTCGAACAGGAGATTGGGCCCTTCACCTTAAATCAGCAGCAGAAATGGTACCTTGGTATTTTGCATATGACCATTTGAACTATGCTAGATATCTTCCTGTTTATATCTATGAGATACTTGCTGTTCCAGATACCCACCCTGCAATAGCAAAGCATCTTGCTTCTGGGGATTTTGTAGTTCAGCAAAAAAACCAGTACCCCTTTAGTCAGACGGCAATGGACCAGACGATTGAACAGACAATGAATAGAGATAGCAAGACCAGAGGTGGGCAGATTGGATTCTCAAATTATGACAATGCTGTTCATCGTTGGATTTTATCTTTTAATCAACGTGGTCAAATCTGTAAAAACTGTACTGAAATGGCTGGAAAAGGAGAGGGCTGCCATAATAAAAAAGACTTGAGTAGCTCTCGATATCAAAAGGATGAAGCAGATATTCAGAGTGTCATGCAGACAATTGAGTCTATGCAAAATCTATTTGCATATTGTGAAAAAGAATTAATTAACATTGCATCTGGCCAAGTAGCATCTTCTGAAATTAAAGATGACATTTTGACAGCACATGAACAAGGCTGTAATATTTCTAATCAGTTTGTTCAACAACGACTAATTTTGAAAAATGTGGAGTTGAATGCACCATTAAAATCAATGAAGATAAAAACTTTTAGTGATCTTCAGAAAAAGCATTCACAACAAAAGAGCAAGAAGGAAGCAGATTACTTGCAAGCAGATAAAGACCTTCTCACTAGGCTTCTTATAGTAGCAAGAACCCGAAAAGTTGACCTGGAAGAAATTTTTTCACATTGCCTTTCAGAGTTCCCATCTAGCCTAAGTAACATTGATGGTTCTTTGCAGCGTACCAACAAAGCTGCATTATTTCATTATGTTCTTGTAAAGTTTCCTGATATGAAAATTAACAATATTCCAAAAAATGCAGCACTGATATTAGATGGAAAGGCAGTAATACAACAGCTTGCAGACCATGTTCCATCAAGGTTTGGTGAACTAAGTATTTATGTTTTTAGATATGTAATCAAGCTTGCTTCTACTTATATGTCATCAAGAGTTGACTTTGTGATACGTGCAATCCATGGAGTATTAAAGACTCTGAAAGAAGACGTCGTTTGATTACCCCATGCCACCTGTTACGTGCTCTGAATGAAAAACAGAAAACACCGGTACAATTTTGAAAATTCCTCGTGTCTGGTGAAAATAAAGAATCCCTCATTTATGTTGATGCATTGGAAAAAATTGCCAGCAGAAGAATTTCATGGAAAAACTGTGATTGCTTCATTTAGCCAAGGATGTTTCATGCTGTGTCCTCATAGTGACACAAATGAAGTAATCACAGAAACTTTGTCAGAATTAACAACTGACCATGAAGAAGCAGATACCCTTCTTTTGCTTCATGCAAAGCATACATCAACTGCTTTCCCTTCCATTATCATTAAGACTCCAGATACAGATGTTTTTCTTCTTTGCCTTGCTCATCAAAATGAATTAAGCTGTGATTTATGTATGGCTACTAATACCAACCGATCATCTTGTTTGATCTCTATTAAATCAGTTGCAAAGAAATGTGGACCTGCTCTTTCAAGTGCCTTACTTTCTTTGCATGCATTCACTGGCTGTGATACTGATAGCTGCTTTAGGGGAACGGGTAAAATAAAACCCTTTGAGTTAATGAAAGAAACAGGAATTTCTTCAAACTTTCACACTTTTAGGCTGCAACTGGCACCTGACAGATGATCTGTTCCAGCAACTAGAAAAATTTGTGTGCTGTCTATTTGGACAGAGAAATGTTTCTTCTGTAAATACTGCTCGTTTTAATATTTTTCATATGTCTGGAAAATTGGATAATACTCTACCACCTTGCCAAAATAGTTTACGGTTACATGCAGAAAGGGCAAATTACCAGGCTGTAATTTGGCGACAATGTCTTCACATTAATATTAATGCTTAAATCATGGCTGGAAAATGGCTGGAAATGTGAAGATCAAAAACTCGTTGTTCATTGGAGCAGCCTTCCTAAAACTTCATCTACCTTGATGAACTTAGTAAAGTGTAACTGTAAGAAGAACAGCTGTAACTCCAGGCGTTGTTCTTGTGTTCGTCAAACACTGCCTTGTACCGACCTTTGCCAGTGTATAGATTGTTTTAATGTACTTAAAAAAAATAATGAAGTGCAGCAGATTAATGAAATAGAAGATTCTGACTCCTCAGAGGGCGAATGATAAGATAAGCTTGCAGGATTAGCGGACAATCAATTATTTTTCAATTCCTTTTATAAATGTATTGCTTGATAACAATTATTTCAACATAACTGAAAAAAAACCCTCTTATTACAATATTTTTTATATATATAGTCAAAGTTAGTCTAAACATTAAGATTTCTATATCAGTCAATGTGTATGTGTGACAAAATTACATCAAAAAGTAAATGGCAGTCCAAAATGAAGAAAAGTCAATCACAAGAAGTATTCGAAAACAGTTCTTCCATCTATGATTTTTGGAAGGCGCAAGATTTGGAAACATATATAAAGGTTTTTCATGTTTTTTTTATCAAATTAATGTACATTGCAATGTTTTACGAGGTTATTCGAATTTGAGAAACACACACGACAATAGAAAGTAACGTTTTCATTGTTATGGCTTTATGCAAGTCATTTTATTTGCTGAAAATTCCTGATTAAATAAATTAACACATAATATAAGAGCATAGATATATCAGCTTCTTGTTGATACACTTATATGTGCTAAAAAACTTATTTAAAGTTCATTTTACATGAAGTAAACCATGAAAATGGACTTTTTCCGTAAATGACACACCCTGTATTATCTCTCTTTTCTGAAGCAGTGCGCACATTTAGCCTGGAGATCTCTTCAGATTTGAAATCAGCACGAAAAATACTCCTAGAAACACTTGAATTTTTCTCATATGAATAAAATGTCCACGAACTCAAAATCTAAGCCCTTTTTGGCCTCTGGCCCATAGCCTATCAACTTACAACACCCGGTATTCCCTAGCACTCAGCCTGCTGAGTACTCACTCGTCTCACTGGTGTTTTAACGCGTTAGGGCCGTAAGCCAAAAAAAAAAAAAAAGAACAAACCAACAAAAAGAAAGAAAGAAAGCAATGAATATAATGAAAACAAAAAGAAAATAAACGCAGATCTCATCCTTAGCATGTCGCAACAATTGATAGGGATAATGAGAGAGTTATCACTTGCGATAATCACTCTCCCTTATTTATGAAAGCTGCAAAATACCTGTTACCCTCACTGTCAGCCTTGACTAGAGCCCAGTGAGAAATACTAACTAGAAATCCTAAATAAGTATATTTTTAACACATGGATTCCATTCACTTCATGTCTCCAGACGCCAGCACAAAACTTTAATAAAAACAAGAACAACACAATTTCAAACAACAACTTGATGAAATAAAAGAATCTATTCGGTTCAAAATTTGTGCAACGAGAAAAAAAAAGTGCGATGTTAGCGACACGCGTATAGACCGTGCTTGCTCGTCAGCCCCCCAAAGAAAGAAGGTGATTCAGGAAGTCAGACCTTGCCATATTCGTCATGTCAAAAGTAGTGTTGCCGGCAAAACTCCATTTGAATAGGTTAACGAAAGCTATAGCGTTAGAAAGAGAACTACTGGGCATAGAGCACCCGAGATGCGCATGTGCCAAATATTGAACGGTGGAGTGTCGAAATTTTCAAAACATATTCTCCTTCCTCGCTTGTTAAATCGATGTATCGATTTATGAAATGTAAAAAATGTAACTCGCTGATATGTGTTCGTTGGTTTGAAGTGTGGCCCACAGAGGAGTTAATTCCAGGGGTGTGGTTTATTTATTTAGTCGTTTTTCCATTTGCCTTTCTTTCTTTCTTTCTTTCTTTCTTTTTTTCTTTGCCCATTCACAATAATTCTTTTAGTCGTTTTTCCATTTGTCTTTCTTTCTTTCTTTCTTTTTTTCTTTCTTTCTTTCTTTACCCATTCACAATAATTCTTTTAGTCGTTTTTCCATTTGCTTTTCTTTCTTTCTTTCTTTCTTTGTTTTTTCTTTCTTTCTTTCTTTACCCATTCACAATAATTCTTTTAGTCGTTTATCCATTCTTTTTTGTTTGATTTTTTCTTTCTACTTTTTTATTGCTTATTTCTTTTTCATTTGTTTATCTATTCTCTCATTCTTCCTTCCTTTCTTTTTTCTTTCTTTTTGTTTACTGTTTCCTTCTTTTTAATTTTTTCTCCTTTTTTTTTCGTTTATCTATTCTTTTTTTGTTTTTCTTTTCTTTCATTCTTTCTTTGTTTCTGTATTTCTTTCTTTCTTCTGTTCTTTCTTTCAACTTGTTTATTGTTTCTTTCCTTTTCCGTTTATCTATTTTTTTTCTTTCTCTCCTTCCTTCTTTCTTTTTTGTTCTTTCTTTCTATTTGTTTATTGTTTCTTTCTTTTTCATTCATTTAAGTTTCTTTCTTCTGTTCTTTCTTTCTACGTGTTTTCTCTGTCTTTCCTTTTCATTCATTTATTCATTCTTTCATTTCTTTATTCGTCCTTTCTTTTTGTGCTTTCTACTTGGTTGCCAAATTGTTTTATTTGTCTCTTCCTATTCGCTTATCCATCATCTTTTTCCTCTCTTTCTTTATCCATCATCTTGTTTCTTTCTATTTATTGATCTACACTCTTTTTTTTTCTTTCTTCTAATCTTTTAACCATTTTTTTTATCCTTTCTCTTCTATTTTATTCTTTCTCTATCAAAGTGATTTCGTTATGTCATTCTTCTTACGTTTACAATTAACTGGCGGAATTGCCATTTTGAACACGACCAGTATGCTCAAACACTCAATAAAAATGATTTGTGTCTCCGCCTTCTAGAGTATGGCAGCTTCCAAACAATTGCATTTACCCATTTTCACTTGCAAGGCATGAATCAACTCGTGGTATCGACTTCAAATATTTTACAAGCATGCTACACCCTGGGGGCGCCTCCAAAGGACGATTATCTCAAGAAATACTCTCCCCGACAAATCAATCATGGTGGAATTTGATTTTTATTTCACTCTTATTGATAAAAAAAATGAATTAGAGTAGTTTAAGAAAATTTCAAGGTTTGTCACATCAAAACAACATGATGTTTTATGCGTAACAAACTGCTTAATATGTTCAAAATATGTACAATAAAAACCTGAATCGTATCAGCAACATTTCTACAAAGCAGTTGACACATTTTCACATTAATTTCGAAAAGTTTTCCACAGATTGCTTGTTTTAATTCAGGAGTTGTTTTTCGTTTGAACCTGTAAACAAGATTTTTCAGTAGACCACACAAAAAAATTCTGACTGTGATAAGTCTGGTGATCGTAATGACCACTCAAAATTCTCGATGTCGTCGTATCCACCTGAACCCGGAAAAAGGGCGATATTATTGCTGCACCTTATATATATATATATATATATATATATATATCAAATATGTGGTGCAGTTTCAATTTTTAGAAACAAAAGTTTTATCCGTTAACAATAACACATTTCTAAAAAAACATATTTCCATTCGCATTTAATCTTTCCTCTCCGCTACTACCTGGATTTACTAAAAACAAAATAATTTCCATGTCTGAGGATGACTGTATGTACAGTTGAAAGTACTAGGAGATTAAAAAAAAAACTTATACAACTTGTAGTTATTAAAAACAAGGATCATAACATTTATCGAGTGGTTCGTAGGTTAATGCAACGTTAAAATTTTGTTTGCGAGAGTTTTCGACATTTTATATCATTAACTTTTCTAATCTACTTTTTGTATGAATCATTCATTGTAATATATATATATATATATATATATATATATATACATATATATATATATATATATATATATATATATATATATATATATATATATATATATATATATGCGTTTGCATAGGTAATAGTTTGTAACTTCAGTTTTCACACTTTCGCGATCTTCAGACAATGTGCTTTATTTTCTCAAAAGTTTATATGCCTTATTTGTGAGTTGGAGGTGTAAAATTTTCTTGTGCTTGTTTGGGATGTCACTAGATACCGCGCGCATATATATATATATATATATATATATATATATATATATGACATAACGATATACATTTTTTTTTTTATCAAGAACAGTATTGGGGAAACTGTAAGACAAAATGGGAAAGGTTTACCTGGGACGTATTTCATCCTACAGGACTTCATCGGACAAATATATGTTATGTTTTAATCCTACTAACATAACAAATTTAGTCCAAATTATCAGTATATACTTATATTTATTTAATCAGGGGTAGATTATTATCGTTCCGTTCTTTCTGCCTAGGAATAAGTCGCCTTCTTTTTCTTCATACTGGTAAGTTATTGCTAGTTCTGTTACCACTGAGTCTGTCTCAACTACCCAGCCCAATCGATGAACCAAAGCTTCAATCTTCCAGACTGTTATATCTCGAGACAGTTCTGACGCTATAACTTAAAGCCTTTAAACTAAACTACTCCTCTGTTGCAGTTGATGCTGCTGCTGGTGCTGTAGAAGCACCTTTGATGCCAAGATTTGGTCCCTCTGCCCTCTGTCTTTTTTTCTTTTTTTGTTTCTCAATACCTCCCACATTGTATGTATGCCTCTGCGAAACACAAATAGTCTACCCCAGCCAAATAAACAAAGTGTTCAGTTTGAAATTCCGTAAAAGGTTACCCGGATCAACTCTGGTATTGTATGAGAATTGGCTTGCCGTCAAATTTGCAGCAGTTGGCTGGACTAGGATCAGTCGCAGTTACTGAATACAGAAGTATGTAACCTCATACCTGCATGAAATAAATGATGGAAACATAAATATATAATCATGGGCAGTCTCCCACACATCGCAGACTGTATCCAGGTATTAAACTAGAGGTGTTCGGAGCCATTCGCATACCACAGTCTGACTGAGAATAACTGGCGAAATCCTGGAATTAATAAAATATTACAAAGAGTCAAGTCTCATGTTATCTTTTAATTTGATGAAGGCCGAAGTGCACAACGGCCGAAATATTCTGATAGTAACCAAATGTACATTGTAAAAAGAGCGGGGGAAGAGAAAGTTTATTTTATATGCCAATCTCCACCTAGTGGCTGATACAGCTGGAGGCTAAACAAATACTTCAAGACGTAAGTACTAGATAAATAGTGATGAATACTTTTAAGTAATTATAGTTTACTATAATGGGGATATTAGTCTGACTGTGACTAAAGTAATAATTTTAATATATAACCTTGTGCCAAACTTATTTAAGTTTAATAAATGACAACCTCATATCCATTTATGTCGAAGGGGACAAGAACTTGGTTGTGCGTGACTGAAAATATCAATTATTTTATTTTTGTAAAACTGACACTTATGCTCATGCGCAAGTATGCTTTTATTATTTACAAGGCCTTTCCAAACGCTTGTAGTAACATGCATTAGTGCACATGTATGAATAATGTGCAGACGTACAAAAGGTGTGCAGACGCGTGCAGATAGGTGTACTAACATAGTTAATAATATTTTTTTCAGTTGCACGAAAGAAATAACAACACAAATCACGCACAAAAATAATCTTATGTGTTACACAGAATTTAAATATTACATACAAACACACGTATTGTTCACGGAAATATTTCTTTCTTCCCGTCTCGCTGTAAAATTCTGTTCATATCAATTGTATTCATATCTATCTTATTTTTATATATAGTTATAAAATTCTATAAAATATACTAAAATTATATAGATATGAAATAATATAAAATATATTTCCATTCCATCTAGCTATTTAATTCTTTCCTATCTGTTCCTTTCTAACAATTCATGTTAGTATGTATCTAATCCATGTCATTATCTATTTTCGCAAATCTGTTCATATCTAAAAATTTAGATCTGTTAAAATTGTTAGATATGAACAGAGCTACGAAAATAGATATGACGTATGTGAATAAAGACAAAAGGAAAACTTATCTCAAACGACGCGTTTCCTCCTCTCACGGGCTTTATTTTCTAACACGTATTTATATACAAGAACAAAAATGTTACTGGTTTTTAAATTTTTTTTTAATTTAAGAACGCTCATAAATATTCATTAGGTTAGCCCAAAAGTCGAGGCAAGCTATTGAAGACGCCAAGTGACACAACAATATTTGCTGTTCATATCCATATATCTATCTTTGCCTTTTCATATCTATCTATCTATCTATCTATCTATATATATATATATATATATATATATATATATATATATATATATATATATATACATACATGCACACACACACACACACACATATATATATATATATATATATATATATATATATATATATATATGTGTGTGTGTGTAAAAGAAAGAGGTTGTAGTGGTTCCAACGAGAGAAAAGTATGTATATTTAAAAGAAGAGAAGAGAGGTGCCGTAAACGTTTTTGGTTGTAATGTGGATTTATTTAGAAAAAAATATTATGATTTGTTTTACATAATTTTACTACACGTGTTTCTGGTCTCGTGACCGTCTTCAAGTAAAAGCGGAGATTTCCACATATTATTAAAAATAATTAATTTTTTCTTTTGTTTCTCAATGTTAAATATTCTCGATATGAGACATTTTCTGTGTTAGTAATCCGAATTTCTTTCTTGAATTGGCAATGAAGAGTTCTGCGCGTATATTTATAATTTTAAATTATTAAGGGATATTATTTTTATTAATATTATTGATAGTATTATCTTTATTATTTGTATACTTATCTACATATATATTTTTTAATTTTTCTTTATTTATCTCTTGATTTATATATTTAATTAAGTAATTATTTAATTTATTTCTTAAATTATTGATTTATTTTAGTTTATTTAATTATTTTATTTTACTGGTGTTGAATATTAATATTATTATTAAAATAATAATAATTATTATTTGAAATGTCCTCATCTTTATTTCCATGTTCACGACGTTTCGGCCGTTGTATTCACCGACCTTTTTCAAATGATTGGAATTTCGAACTGAACCTTTTATTTCGTCCACCAGGTTAGATTGTTCTAGTTCCACGGCCCATTCCCCTTCCGGAGGTCTAAGTTATTTCCTTTTATCTCAACTCTTCAAGTTTTGGGCAGCACTGGCTTAGCCAGGTATTGAACTCAAAAGTCATTGGACTCAACCAGCGCTTTTATCCACAAGGCCATGTTTCCTTGGAGAAAATAATCGACGGAATTTATTGATCAAAAACAGTCTGATAATCCATCAGAATTCTTCTAGATCTTATGTTTCTTTGGTACTGGCTAAAGAAACATTTTGTAAACTAGTTTTACCTGGCGTAAAACCATTTTACAATATGGCTGCGAGTTTCCACTTATCCGAATATTTAATAGAAATTTCAAATCCAGATGATTGGTACTTTCTGAAATCATATGACGAAAGAAATCCTCCCCCAAACTATGTGAAAGACTGCAAAAGGCAATCAGAGGAACGATTTGGTGAGAAAATTAAAAATTACGAATTTGTTACATAATGGAATAAAGCCGTAAACATATCTGCTTTCTTGACATTTGCGGCTTCAATTCGTTGGTCGTGTCGTACAGAAAGGTCAAGTAATCTGGTTCAGTAGAAGAAACAGAAAAGCAACATAAAGTTGAAGATGACTTGTGAATATTATTTAATACGCATTATCTCGCTTAAGCAAGGAGACTGGGAGGCGAACAGTCTATCCCAGTAGATTGAATAAAGTGTCCTGTTCGAAATTCTGAGATTGCCGAGTACGACAAACAAGGCCAAAAGTACAACGACCTATGCAGCATGAGGATAAAAACTAAATGGTGATACTCGTTCAAATGGCGAAAATGTATGAAATCAAATAATGATAATTCCTCATCTCAGAAATGTCAAAATAAAAGATAGTCGTATTTGGTCATTGAGTCCGACTTTGAGTAGTAGATGTATCCAATAACTTTTCAGTAGAAACGTGTATAGACAGAAGAAACATAGTAAAGAGAGAATTTTGGATTGCATTCAAATTATGGTATTCCTGAACGTCTTGGACCTTTCCCTCCGCAGATAAATAGTGGCTAATATATATATATATATATATATATATATATATATATATATATATATATATATATATTAACCTGACTGATTGAAAACATCTTCCGCTTTAATTTTAGACACCCCCACCGTACCCTGACTTGACATCTATGAAAGTAACTCTATGTTGATACATATCATTAGCAGACAACACCCCTACCTATTTCAAATATCCACAATGGCTGTCACCATGGGAATTTTTGATTCCGATATAAAACACGTAAATTTCAGAAATAAGTTATTCCAAAAAAATTTCGCTTGAAGATGAAACAGAGCTCACTTTAACTCAATTTAATTCTAATAATTATATTGAAGTTTTCGGCTCTTGTTTCTGAAACATGTAGCGTTTTTTTAAATAAATAATTATATTTATGCTCTACTTTTGTATCGAGCACTATTTTTTTAAAAATAATAACTAAAATACTAAAGAACCTTGGATTACTAACCTAACCCGTTCTTTCCTATTTTCTATATATTTTCACACACACACACACATATATATATATATATATATATATATATATATGTGTGTGTGTGTGTGTGCGTGTGTGTGTGTGTATGCGTGTGTGTGTGTGTGTGTATATGTATATATAAATATATATATATACATATATGTATAATATGACTAATATATATATATATATATATATATATATATATATATATATATATATATATATATCAACAGAGAGAGAGAAAGAATTAATACAAGTAAAAGGCTTATCTCTACTTAGTTGACTGATGTTACTTTCAGCATCTACAATTTCGTAGACTGACACACCGGGAATTACTCTGTCCACTCGTCAGGGGTTTCAATTGATATGGAGAGAGATAGAGCAAAGACGGATGGGTTAAAGAAACAATTTAAAATTGTTAATAGCGATTAATTAATGATCGATTTTCATAAAACATGTTTTATTTTGAGCAGTATAATGGTAGAAGTACAATACATATATTCTTATACACTGGAAAACAAACAATCAATTGACGCAGTGTAAAAAAGAAGAAATTCAACGCTGCATTTGACTGATCTTGTAAAAATCAAATCAATTATTAATACTTTGATTTTGGTACAGGTTTAGTGGTTATCCTATATTTGTTTATATTTTGGTATATACACTTATCAATAGTTAACTTTATATCTATCAACATCTATCACTTTTATGGCATTTTCGGATGAGCCCTTTTCTATGGAACCTAGACTTTTTGAATTGAAGCGCAATATGAGATTGTAATATATATATATATATATATATATATATATCGACGTGGTGAAATGGTTAGGAAGCTTGTCTCGCCAGAAAAATTAAGAATGAATGGTCAGTTTGACCTCACTTGGTGCTCTTTACTTTGGGCCTTGTGCCACATCTAAGCTACGCTTGGAAAATCACTATATATATATATATATATACATATAGATAGATAGATAGATAGATAGATAGATAGATAGATAGATAGATTACCTTGCTGCTACTAGCCACTCAGTCATGATTCCAAGGACAGACCCCCCACACACACACACACACGCTACTACCTGTTACCTCCCCGCACTCTTAATATACTAGAATCCCGAAAGGTCTGAAAGTTCTGTGAGCCGCAGTTTGACTCCCCAAATAATTTATCTCAGTGTCCATTTTTTGATATAACTTAACTAGACGTCTACTCCAGGACTCATTCGTGTTTGAACTGGTCAGTTATTTTTTCTATTTTGTTTTTTTATCTCTTTTTCTTTGTTTCTTCCTTTTTGAATTATTTTTTCTCTTTACTAATTGATCTTCTCTGTGGTATTTGAGTGTTTCAATTTGAGTTAAATTTCACGTCTGACTCATTAATCATTTTGACTACAATTAATCTTAATATTTAACGGCCATCTTTTGTTACTTATGTTACTTTTCTTTTTTACCCTGCTGCTACTGGCCACTCACTCATGATTCTAAGGACAGAGCCCCCCTCCTAGTACCTGTTACCTCCCCCGACCTCTTAATATACGAGAATGTCATTTAAACATAGCAAGGTCTAAAAGATCTGTAAGCTGCAGTTCGATTCTCCAAATAAGTTATCTGAATGTCCATTCTTTGATATAACTTATTTGGAAGTCTACCCGTGACTTACTGTCATCTTGTAAAGTTTTCACAAAGGTAGGTCGCTGCCATTTTAAATTATTTGTTGAATTTCTAAAGGACATCTCGACTTTAACTAAGTAAAACTTAGTACCTCTTTTTCCTTTTTTTTAATAGGAGTAGATATGCTTTCCTATCACTCTGACCTTTTTTCTCCCTCTTCATTTGAACAGTAATAGAGGCCCATCTCTTGTTTCTTGTTTAGGAAGGGGTTTCCGGTTCCTTCCTTCTCTCAGGTCTTAATAGTGATACTGTCATTATTTTTTTTAATTGTATGTATGGATGGTGGTAATGTCTCTTTATTTTGAGGGTACTGGGTTTGCAGTTTCCTGCTTGCTGCTTCCGACTGGTAATTTAGAGCCCGAACACTTGCGTAGCGTTTGAGAGGCTGCTTTAATCAACAGTCGCATAATATCGGGTTTCTTGCAGGTGCCATGTCACGCATGGAAAGGGGTCCCTGCAAGTACCTCCGTTAGGCAACCCCAAGGTTGCACTATATTGAAGTTTGCTCCAGTTCCCTCCCCGCACATGTTACATTAGACGACGGGCTGCTACTACTACCCTAGGCCTTTCCTTACCAAAATAACACAACATGACTATAAGCAACCAAAGATAAAACCAGCTCAACAAAAAAAAAAACCCCTAAAACCCTTTCTTCAGCATTCGTGGTATTCGTAGCAACTTCTGCAATCTGGAATGTTTCCTCTGCGAAAAGTCTCCAGACATCCTAGCACTCTGCGAAAATAATCTAAACTATTCAATCCCCTCCTCTGATTTTTCGATTCCTGGCTATTTTCCTCTTTTTAGGAAGGAATCTAATATTCACATGCATGACCTGGAAGTTTATGTCCGCACTCTCTTGAATCTCCAGAACATTCTTACATATGTCTCTGTCTCTCTCTAATAAACTCAGCTATCATTTCTTTCTCTACCGTGCCCCTTCTTCTCGTGATTTTCACGTGCTAGATTTCCTTCAACCTGTCTGTAAATATATTTGTGTTCGGTGACTTTAATGCCCACCATGCCAGTTACCTTTGCACTCACCGACC
Organism: Acanthosepion lycidas; assembly: GCA_963932145.1. Lineage (NCBI taxonomy): Eukaryota > Metazoa > Mollusca > Cephalopoda > Sepiida > Sepiidae > Acanthosepion > Acanthosepion lycidas. Next base: position 76,502,189 of record OZ010583.1, on the reverse strand, counting down.
TCGCTGGCATCCAAACTCTGGACTTCTCAATCACTCAATCTCTCACGCAAATAGTGGACTTTCCCAGGCGTTCTCCATTAATCCTGATGAATACGTTTCTCTTCTAGATCTCTTTTTTCCCTCTATCTCTGACTCATGTCGTACCATACAACCCTGCCCTCTTGGCAACTCTGATCATACGGTAGTGTCTGAAAACATCTCCTTCCGCTCCCTCACAAGCCAAGAACCTCCTACCAACAGAATATCTTTCGGTTATCAGCGTGCGGATTGGGATTGGTTCCATGATGTTTTTAAACTTCCTGTTCAAAAATGCACGTCTATGGTCTCCTTCTGGGTGAAAACCGGCATCTATTCTTTCACTCCAGCAAGGAAATATCAAGTTAAATCGCACTCATCACCTTCGTTCTAACTGCATATTCGGACTCTATGGCCAACAGGAATCACTTCTGGCTGTACCAGAGCGACACGTCTGATTGCAACAGACGTCTCTTTGTCTTTGCTTGTAATGGAGAGAGAGAGAGAGCCGAGTTCGAATTCCAGTCGAATCCAGTTACATTCACTTACGTGTTAATACCCTTGGGAAAGGTGTGGATCCTCTTCTTCTCCCTCCAGATATGGGTAAAATAGCAGGACAGACTTGGTTCTATAGCCTTGGATGGCAACTTGTCTAGGAGAAGGACAATTTTGAATTCAAAACCTGCAGAGGGTCGTTTGGGGACCTTGTGGCACGTAGTGCACCAGGTCTCTTCAAAAAGTGCGGATGGTCCTGCACGAAACCTTCACCACTATAATCAAATCTCATGTGCTGTTGTCGGGCTGTCGGTTTTCTAGGAACTGATCTGCTTGACCCTCATACGTCGAATTCGACGGGAGAGTCGAATATATATATATAATGGCCTGCTACTACTCGTTTCCTAGTCCACGCGTCTGCTATGCTGGCTAGTCAATCCCTATTACAGACGCCTACTCTTGTTTATACAGCTACTAGGCTGAGAGGACCTTACAGTTGTTGAGTGATAAACACACCAGTACACCCAATAATACTGAGGTGCAGGTACACTCGGCTTCTGAACACTTGTTCCATCTACTTCATTTCACACACAAGACATTCCAAATATGCCGCAGGCTGGGTCCGCCTGCCCAGGCCGATATATATATATATATATATATATATATATATATATATATATACGCGCACTGGAAAATATCCTTAATATCGAGTTACAGTGTAAACAGAGTTGACATAGACATATTTTATATTTATTTCTGTATGACTGTGTGTTTCCAAAATAGTCGAGGTTTCTTTGTGGATTAAAGTTTCTTTGTAATTATGATAGAATCGTCAAATCGTGTTTAAATTTCTGTTGAATCTGAATATTATTCAATTTGCCTGGGTTTTGTTTTAATTCCATGTCCCTTCTAGACATAAGCGGTTTTGACTTCCAACGCAATACCTTTTTTTATAATCGATGAATTACCAAAATCAGTTAACTTCTCCAAAGTTCGCATTTCAGAATATTCTTCTCTTAGACAGGTTGCTACCCAAGGCAACGGAACACAGTCTACCCTGCTACTTAACTGAAGAAACATATATATATATATATATATATATATATATATATATATATATATATATATATATATATATACCTTTCCCAGTGGCATTTGAGCAAAAGTGAACGCATGAACAAGAAACTGATTCTCGTTGCATTCTTCTTTATTGCCAGATATATTGATAAAATGTCTCATGAAACAAACAAGTGGCTAAAAATGCTATTGGTCAAATCCCTCACCCGCCGAAGCTGTTAATGCCATATTTAACATGGAGAAGGGTCAGTAAAATATCGGGTCTAATTATGCCGATGAACTTGACATTCTACTACTGAAGCCAAATTCATTTTTTTTTTATTACTTAGTAAGTTTTTTTTTATTGATTTCTTTATCGATCGCTTCAAGTACAGATATTCCATGATAGTATAATGTTTTACTTTTGTCTTGCTACCAAACAAATTCAATTAATAAGTCCAAAGTAGCTACCTTATAGTACCCTGTATTTCTTCCGTTAAAATATCTAAAATAAAAGATAAAATAAATCGAAAGACATTACGAATGTCTGGCACGGGACCCAACATTCATGGTGAGTCTAAATTGAAACAACAGTGAAGGGTGAGGTTGGCTGCGATGCGGTCGATGCAACACACGCGTTAGGGCCGGAAGAGAGTCGAACCTGAAATTGAGAAACGCAGACAACATCAAAAGAAACGAAAAATGTGTAATCGAAGTAAAAAAAAAATGAAAAGAAAATGTCTTAATGTGATCTATAGAAAAAATGAATATGTCGATAGGAGTTGAACAAAATCAGGTGTACGCTGAAAAACTAGTCGAACCGATAAAGAACGTAACAAAAAGAGGAACAAGTGCATAAAGTCTGAAACCCATAATATTTAAATCAAGATTATGATTTCATTGTGAAAATCAGGCATTGAATTGCCAAAGGACATATTTGAGTCTCTTATAGAAAAGTTCACTCAATGCAATGCTCAAAAAATGGTTATGATGAATGTGTTATGTTATCAATAAAAGAGGTCGAAAGAAGTTCAGATTATCAGGTTTTTGTGACGTGCGCTGGCCGTTAATAATTAAGTATAACTCTTGACTTCAATGTTAAAATAAAACAGTATTTAATTACAACTGCAAATAAATACCAAACAAGAACAAAGAAGTAAAAGTCAACCAAAGATAGTTAACTATTTCAGTAAATGCCTTATTAGTAACGTGACTCGGCTTTACTTCCCGTAAATCCTAAATCCAAACCCAAATCATCGACGCACAATATTTCACACTAATTCGACTGGATAGTTCCACTCAATAATCACTCAATAATCAATCCAGTCAGTAGCCTGACACTGCAATTTATACACCTGACGGAAAGCCTATATTCACAAGCACAGAGCGTTAGGCTCGAACCACGGTAGTTACTCATTTTCTTGCTATATCATACAGGATACAGGACTGATAGTCATTCTCTTTTGACTTGTCATGGTTGAGATTGTAGCGTTCTGGGAAGCATAGATCAGGAGTTTTGTTTTTTTTTTCGATAAGTAGTAGTTATTAGAAAAAATGAAACTTTCTTTTACTATTTGAACCACGTGCATGCAGTATGTTATGTGCCTGGTTTTAAAGATATAAACTGATAAAAGTAAAGAATACTCATCTGCACATTTGCCATGGGGATACCGATAGAATAATAGTAGGCTTGCGATGTTGTATCTCTGGGAAACAGTTTATTGAGCGAATAACAAAAGAGCGTAAACAATTTTGAGTTCTATCAAGGCTGGAAAATGATGATTGAGCAGCTCTAGTCCAATCCAGGCAACACTAAACTTCATTTTGTTCTATTTCTACCCATCAATAGATTCGATGTTGTATAGTGGTTCAAAGTAGTTTTGATTGGACACAATTTTTCATTTTTAACAAAAGCATTTGTTCGTAACATATCAAAACATGGCCTGAGTTTATCTGCCATATTTATGCGCCCACGTTTTTCAATTAGCTTGCCTGCATTTTTAATATGCGAAGGGTCAGTTGTTACAAGAAGTGGTATTAAAATCTTTGCCCTGGCTATCGGCAGTCTATGACACGCACTTCCAATTCCAGATATGATGGGTTTCAAAAATAAAGAAAATAATCCATCCCCTTCTCGGACAAAATTGCGGTCTTGTAATCATCAATACAAAGACATACATGGGGGGAAAGTAAATATTTATTATACTATAAGAAAAAAAACAGTGAAAGCGAAATAATTTCAGAAACAATATATAATAAAGATATTTGAAATTGCTTTAATAATGAGGAAAAGTCAGGGTCAAAATGAATAAAATACCACCTTAAAATACCTAGACTTTATGGTGTACCAAAACCGCACACAGTGGAATTCCAATGCCATCCATTATATCAGGAAATTGGTAGTGTTCGTCATATAATAGTGAAACCCCTAATCAAAACGCATGGAGAGAAAAGCATAGTCATCATAACAACGTTGGATGATAAAACAAATAAGATCGTTGGATGACCAAGAAGATTAAACTATTGGTTAAAACATAAGTCTTTCTCTAGTAGTTGTATGTTTAATTCCTGGTAAGAGTAGTGATGAAAATTCATATTCTCCTGTTTCCGGGAGGATATGGATATATGACAATAGTTCAGAAATAATTCATGAGATAAAAGAAAGAATTAGAACTATCTAGCCCTGTTGGCCGAATAAAGAGTTTGGATCAAAATGGTTGTTTTACATTGTCTTTAAAGTTCTCCAGTTGTCTCAATATAATGACTGTCTGGTACATCCCTGCTGCCCATATTTGATTGGTAAATGACATTCGGAATGAAGTTCTTTATACTTAACAAACAATTTCAATTCTTCATGCAGTTTCGGCCGGGCGGGGGTTAAATTGGTATCATTAGTAGAAAACACCTTCTAACTGTGAGTTCTTTAGGCTTCTGTTGATATTTTCCATACACTGGTAACAGATTTAACTTCAAGCAATTTATTTAGTTTCTTAGCTAGAGAGAAGCTCCTGATATATCCGTTCTGGTCATCTGCAAACATATCCAACCCTTTATTCCCTACCATAGTTCTACCTTTTTCTTAGTTTTTGTTTCCAGTGTCATCTTTGAGTTTATAGATGAAGGCTTTCTTTGTCTACTTCTTGAGCCTTTCTAATATTCTGGATCCAATAGTATAAGCTTCTTGATTAATTTTCCAGTAATGACAACTAAACCATACTTGCCTTTCACAGATTGTGTCCGTAATCTTTGCCAGGTTTATATATAGTTCTTCATTGGGTATATGTTATTTTCAGCTGACATAAAAAGTTAATCTCAATATTAGATTGTACGTATTATCTAGTTCGTTACCATTAATTTCGTGAATGTTTAACTGATTGGCCCATATAAAAGAACAGTTTCCACTGTTGACCTCAGGTGGAACTCATATATACGATCTATTGAAAAAAAGATTCTGTAAAAATAGGGGGCACATTTTATCGCCTCACTAGCAGTATGACCCGTCTTCGACCGGGTCTTTCGTTACTGGCAATTTTTGCCGTTCAATTGAAGCAGTTGAAGTTTAAAGTCAGCCCATCGTAAAACCCATATTAGTAACAACAATTGGGTGCAACTGAGCCCCCCCCCAAATGGAGGGGGTAACAATTTGAACGTGGGGGGCTGAAAAGGGCCGTTTTGCATTCTGAACCTTGCAAGAAAGGAACCTCTTCCATGGACCGTCATAATAATAATATACGATACTTTTTATTCATAATTTTATTTTATAATCCTAATAATCTTTTGCGCTAGATTTCAACTCTCTACATTGATTTTACGCTGTTTTTTACAGACATTAAATTTTTGCTTTTGATTCTTGCACAAAGTGTAAAAAAATCAGTTTTTTTCAATTTTTTACCCTTAAGATTATAACTTGTTCCAGCCAATTTGGACTCAAAACCGACACTGAAGAATTATCTATCAAAAAAAAAAATAATTGAAATCGGATGAAAACTGTGGAAACGTATAAACAACATCCGATCATACAAACACACATACATGCGAACACCTATTTTGAGAATTATAGATATAGATAAAATACTTGTTTCCTTATAACATTTATCCTTAGAAGAGTCAGATTAGACCCAAAATGAGTATTCATGCTATATCTGTGTTGGAACTCTATATCACCACACTACAGCATTTATAGATTCTAAAGTGGTTTACGTGACATTTTGTACCCTGCAGCCTTTTGCCCACAGGGGCAACGTCGCAAGCCTGTCTCTAATGTAGAGTTATTTCTATTGTAAATGTTGGGAAGACCTCCATTCTTTAGTTCTACCAGTTCAGACATTTACATGTAAGACAATCCGTACTACATTCACAGAATCGAAACAATATCATGCCATCGATATTCTAACTGTAAATTCCAGATTTTTATATCAAGAACCACTGCTTTGAGGAATAGACACGTGCATGTATATGCTTTCTCGCACCCTACAATCTCAACCACTTCGTGTCAAGGGTCAATCAGCTGGAGTATATTGTAATGGAGGGAATCCGATGATGAGGAGGCGTATGCTGAGGATTAGAAGATATCCGGTGATTAGCTGAAGTATATTGTGAAAGAGTGAACTCTAGTGATCAGTCGGAGTATACTGAAGTGGAGGAGATCACCGGTGATTAGGTGGTATATATTGAGGTGGAGGTGATCCCCGGTAATCAGCTGGAGTACATTGTGATGGAGGGAACTCCGCTGCTCAGGAGGTGTACACTGAGGTGGAAGAGATCCCCGGCGATCACCTACAGTATATTGTAATGGAGGCAACTTTGGTGATCAGGCTACGTACATTGATATGGAGGGGATCACCGGTGATCAGATGGAGTATATTATAATGGAGGAAATACTAGTGATCAGTCAGATTATACTGAGGTGGTGGAGATCCGCGGTGATAATCTAGATTATAGGACCCTGGTTATCAGGTAGTGTATACTTAGGTGGAGAAGATCGGTAATCAACTGGGGTATATTGTAATGGAAGGAACTCCGGTTATCAGACGGTGTATACTAAGGTGGAGGGGAACATAGATAGATAGATAGATAGATAGATAGATAGATAGATAGATAGATAGATAGATAGATAGATATGAAATTGACTGAGATAGATAGATAGATAGATAGATAGATAGATAGATAGATAGATAGATAGATAGATATGAAATTGACTGAGATAGATAGATAGATAGATAGATATGAAATTGACTGAGATAGATAGATAGATAGATAGATAGATAGATATGAAAGTGACTGAGATAGATAGATAGATAGATAGATAGATAGATAGATAGATAGATATGAAATTGACTGAGATAGATAGATAGATAGATAGATAGATAGATATGAAAGTGACTGAGATAGATAGATAGATAGATAGATAGATAGATAGATAGATAGATAGATAGATAGATAGATAAGAACATATTAAATACTCCGATCTGAACAGATATTTTAGCGGCCTATATCTGTGACCCCTAAAAGTAATTTGAACAATATACGCGAAAAAAAGTTAACTTGATGGATAATTTCGAAGGAAGTAGTGATAAATAGGGGAATACAGAATTGTAACAAAAATGTTACACAGTCAAATTCCTTGCATCTTATCTGACACCTCGTTCAGATTAATTTTGAGAGAAAAATATGTGGAAAGATGTTCAGTCTTTAGAAAATCAGAATTAAATTAGCGATATAATTTTTGTATTTAATGTCGACTTAGATTTTTGTTTTGTTTTGTTTTTTCAAATAAAATTCTTCACTTTTCATCATATCGATTTCTAGTTTTCTCTCGCAAGAATTGAGATAATGTCAAAAAATGCCGCCGGATAGAAATAGAAATATTTACATATGTGGATATATTTATGTATGGGTGTCTATGAATAAATATTTATGATATACGTATCATTATATACATATCATTATTTCCTTCATATATATATATATATATATATATATATATATATATAGAAATATAGAGTATATTTAGGTATATATAGAGTATATTTAGGCAGTAATCCTTCATTTATGCAAGTTTCATAGATTATGACGAATAAGGAATTTTTTGTAAGTTTTTCATACAGTTTTTCTAGCACTTTTCATTTTTTAATGTTAGGGTTTCTCTATACACCGCCAAAAAATTCTAAGGACACTAGAAAAACTGAATTTACAAAATATTACTTCTCCATAATATTCAACGATAGATAGATAGATAGATAGATAGATAGATAGATAGATAGATAGATAGATAGATGTGTATGCGTGTGTGGGAGGGACGTGCGTGTCTTTCTTTAATTATGACAGACAAGGAAAATTTAATTAATTTTTATTTAGTTTTTACAACGTTGTTATTTTTTTCCCTTTTGGTGGCAGAAAAAGTGTGCAAAAATTGTCCATTGTCCCAAACGCTTTCGGCTACTTCTTTAGCTATTTTCAAGGGAGGTTTGCTTAGGTGTGGTTAATTTCTCTTCTCTTTGACTGCTTAAGATTTAATATAATTTTTGTGTTGTTTTGGATACTTATAGTAGCGTTTAACTCGATCCTTCACGAACAGAGCGCGGCTATAATTCGAATGAGCGAATATATATATATATATATATATATATATATATATATATATATATATATATATATATATATATATATATATATAATGCTCTCATAAAATGACTGTGTGTTCGATTTGTTATACTACTGTAAAGATGTTTTTGTTTGTTTCGAGGTTAAATACTTCGTGCTATTTATGTATACTGAATTTAGCGAATTTTTATAATAGATTTTGCCAACATAAAAGACTTAGATGTTTTGCCTATTTACGATGAATTTTGTATTTGTGTTGTTTTGAATAGTACTAGGAATGTTTATAACGAGACTTCGTTTGTTGAGCGCGGCTGGAGTTCGAGTGAGCCTCTTTCTATTTTTAAAAAATTTCAACACCACATTCCCACTGTTAAATAAGGTGAGCTTGATAGAACGAACCAATACGAATTCTTGTCTTCTAGACTATGATAGCCAATACCCAGAAAGTTATGAAATAGCAGTGATAAAAAAAAACATCCTAAATAGAGAACATATAAATTCCTCTTCCCAAAGAATATTTCTTAGTGAACTAAAACACATAAAACAAACATTAGTCAACAATAATTTTCCCAACTACATCATTGATAAACAAATAAAATTATTCTTACAAAAAATAAATAAAAAAATATTAGGTTGGTGCAAAAATAATGACGTAATAATGTCGTTTTTTGACGTATTTTTTAACGTCAAAAAACGACATTATTACGTCATAATTTTGCACGTACCTAATACTTAAATTTTCCTTGTCTGTGTTATTTAACGAAAGATACTTAAAAGATTGATGCCCAAATATACATTAATATATATATATATATTGTTATACATTATTTATATTTGTGTCTATGTAAATAAAGTATAACAATAAAATATATTAAATTAATTGTTAGACTTAGTCTATTTTATAATATATATATATATATATATATATATATATATGTGTGTGTGTGTGTGTGTGTGTGTGTGTGTGCATGAAAACAATATTTATAATTATTTATAAGCAGGCATTTCATAAGCATTTCATTGTCGTTTTAAAAATGGCCGTTTGTTACCTTTAGACACTCCCAGTCTTTGCCGTTCTTAATCATTTTTTTCAAAAAGGAATACGTCATCGTGCCGACAGTCCGAAATAAATGAATTCCTTTTGTTAATTATTTTACTTACGTTTATTTCAGCTACACCTCTATGCATAAAATGCAATGTCTTCCTCTGGTTTTTATTTTTTAAGATGTTATTCCTACTACTGTTCTTTCGCCTTTCTTTTTTATTGCTCACATGCGTTTTGAAAACATCGCGTTATTCTTTATCTTTCATATGATAGCAAATAGTTTACATATCTTTCTTTAAATTCTTTCCCAGTTGTAAATCTCCACTTCGCCTGGGTTTTCTTTTATTGTCACCATCGCCTTATATATGACATTTTCAACCCTTCATGTTCCCTGCATTGGACTTTTGGTTTTATTTCTACAATTACATTTTTGTTAGTATTTTTCTTAATTGTTGCTATCAAGCATTTTTTTAGATTATAAGATTTAATCAATGTTATCTGCACTATCCTAATTACGTTTTATCGTATTTCTATTAAGGATTTTGTTAAAAGTGTGTGATTTATAGAAACCTTTGTCCATCAATTTTTATAAAGTCCTATGTTTTATCAATATTCTTATAGCATGCCGGAATTAACCATATTTTTCAATCATTTCATCCTAAGCAAGGTTATAAAGCCACTAAGACGCAAGGTTGTTACTGAGTGAGAAAATATTAGAAAAAGAAAACATTATCAAAGAACAACAACAATAAAAGAACAGGAATTAAGAAGACTTGACATAACGATTGACATTTCTTTTATATTTTTGAAAATCAAATTTGAAAGCAAGTAGGCGGAAGAGATTTCCACAAGCAAACAGTGCGAGGGAAAAAAAAATTTGACATAGAACTAGCGGTTACATCTACCATTTCAACTGTAAAATAATGAGATCTTCATGCCAATCCAGTACTGCGCTTATTCATAATGTCTAGGTATCAAACAGGAAAACTCAGCAGAATAATTACCATTAAAGGATTTATAGAAAAGGCGCGAGGGAGTTAAGTTACGGCGGTTGGAAGGGGATTGAAGCAAAGATGCCAGATCAGGACCAAGAATATTGAAGATTTTTGTATTTTATTTTTATTGTTTTCTTTTAATTTTAATCCATATATCTTCTATTCCTTAATGTTAAGCTCGGTCGAAAGTTTCCTTATTAGAAAACGGTTAGCATTATGATTGTATATTTTTCATTTACCTCATTAAATGTTCTTAAATTCGAAGATTTATCTATAATTCTTCTACTTATTAATTTTGGTATATTTCCTATTAATATTTAAGGAAGGACTTCCTCAACACTGATATGACTCTAGATGGTGCGATATGAATCCTTAGGAATTCTTTTAGCTAGACGTCCAGATCCGTTACAGCACATGCCGTTTGCAGCATAGAAGATCGAATACGCTCTTCAGCGTTCTGTGATGAGGAGCAAAGCAACTTCTTCGTGACCGTGGCTTTGTGTGTGCTGGCCGTGTTCAGATTGTTGATCATGCTAAACACGCTCTCTCCCAGAAACTCTAATTAAGGTCTGCTCAGCATAGTTCCAGTATAAACCACAGGTTGGCTTTCTGGGTGCTTAACAAAGACAAATGTGCCTGAGCGAGCGTCTGCAATAGGGATTGGCTAGCCGCCCTAATAGATGGGTATCTTCGAATAGGAGTGGCCGGCTACTATACATATATATATATATATATATATATATATATATATATATATATATATATATGTATATATATATATATATATATACTGTTTAAAAAATAAACCGAACGTCTAATTAAATATTGGTATCCACTAAAAATAGCGTTTAAAGTAATACAATCTGTCGTATAAATAAATTTAAAAAATCCATTACTTCTTTAGAAGTTGCTTTGTTTAGGTTCGGATACGAAAATGTGCAAATATGAACTTTCGAGAATCTGCGAAATATTTACAATATTCGACCTTGCTTGATCGATGAAGTGCTTTATTGCTGAGTCGGCTTAAAGCACATCGCATCTAAGGACGGTTTATTCTGCGAATCGTGGAGCAAATTCGACTCCTGCCGGAGCATGCAACTGTTTCTTTAATAAGAGTTCTCGAATGTTCAGACCAGTAGTCAAAAACAAATATTCTGTTTAAAAAATAAGCAGGGCGTCCACTCAAATATGAGTATCCACCAAAAATAACGTTTAAAGTGATAATATATATGTGTGTATGCGTGTGTATGTGTGTTTGCGTCTCTCTTTGTGTGTGTGTGTGTGTGTGTGTGTGTGTGTGTGTGTGTGTGCTCGTAAAGATATCCTCCGTGTGCTGGTCAAGTCCATTTCCTCCACAGGCATTATTTGAGAGAATTGCACATGCCAGAAAATGGAATTAATTAAAACAGTCGTAATTTGCGTCATTTGATAGTTGTAGACGTTTTGACAACTGTTTACTTCATGTACTGCATGTCATATTATCATTTATAATATTTTTAAATTTTCTAAATATACTAGTGAAAATGTTAAGACAGCTTACTTCGCTTTACTTTTTAGCTGTGATCTAAATGCTAAGATGATTACTACATTCACATGGCTTTGTGTACATAATCAATTTACTTTTAAAATCCATGTATAAAAAATCGTTTATTTATAAATACTCCAAGGGAATAACTGAGAAATTAATTATAAAACTGTTATTCATTTTTAAATAAATATTCCACAATGAATTATATTGATTAAATAAGAACCAGTAAATTTGGCAAAATATGGGATACATATAAATAGTTACGAATAATAAAACTTCATTTATTTAGTAACAGAATTTTACTTAATTTTCGTTATTCCGAGTGGACATACACAAAATTGGAGTTTTATATATAAGATGTACGGAAATGAATTAGAAGTGACGACTCCGAAAGAAAAGCGTCTCAACACCTGGCGTCAATTGGATGACAGTTTGCCGAAAGGAATTATTGCCGAACTCATAAAAATTTGACTAATTTTACGTCTGTTTGCGGCGTCTCTTTCCGATTTAGTTCGACATAGATTTGCAAAAGAAATTTAATCTAAAAAAGAAAAAGCCTTAGACGAGAGACGCTAAGAGTGAATTTGTTTGCTGTTAGGCAGCGATCGATTTACTCATTCATATTCTCTTATACAGTTCAAAATATACCTAGGCTATGAAATTTTCTTAACGAATAAAATTTATGAATTACATCAATTTCTTTCTTTCTTTCTTTCTTTCTTTCTTTCTTTCTTTTTTTCTTTCTATCTCCCAAGCGAGAAAGAGAGGAGAGGGTGCTAAAAAGACTATGGTGCAATCAAGAAGCCTTTTCCCCCTAAAACATTATCCTGTCTTGATAGCTTTTAAGAAGTGGGTGAAACTGAGAACTTTTCCAAACACCCTCGTATGGACATCATATTCTGAAGCTATTAATGAACATATGCGCATATCTTGAAGCTATTCTATGGAACATATACTGATGCTATTAATAAGCGTATATGGATTTACATATAAATGTAAATATATGGTTTGTAATATGTCAAAATAAACTAAAAATACTTCCATGTATAAAGGAAAAATTGTTTCGCAAAGACACACACAGACACACACATATATATATATATATATATATATATATATATATATATATATATATATATATATATATATATATATATATATATATTCATGAATCATTCATACAAAAAACAAATATAGAGGTTAATGATTTAAATGGTGAGAACACATCGTCGCAAACTTTATAAATAAGACACATCAACCCCGAACTTGTATATGAATGATATGATCCCCGTTTATAAATTCCAGTTGCATAAGGTCTTTTTAATTTTACAAGCTTTCGTCTGTTCCTACAGACATCATCAGGTATGGAAGTAGATTTTGTTCTTATTTTAACTTCTCAGTAATAAGAGGACAACGAAAATAGAGATGTAATCCGAAAAAATAAATATGAATTATTTTCAGATGCATAAATTATTACCGATTCGCTGACCTCAAATTAAAAACAGACACCGGAAACGTGTGGATACATTTTTGGTGACTTTAGGCACAATAAAAAATTATATGATCTTAAAATCCAGCCAATTCATACTGCCGATGCATATATGAAAGTTTTCGGTCTCTTGCTCTGTCCTGGACATTGAGCTTTACCTGAATTCTATCCTCTTGCAAATTTATATATATATATATATATATATATATATATATATATATAATGATGCATGTTTCATTAAATAATATACACAAGTTTTGTCGATTTATTTTATGTAAATTCTTTTCATATCGTCTGATAACCTTTAGAATAATATTAAAAGAAGAAAGAAATTCATATTGATACATATTTTTCTTAATAATATCTAAGCTTTCGACTTACTTAAGCCATTATCAAAGATGATAATTACATTACAATATATTAACCAATAGACGGACAAAACAGTAATGATAGTCTGTTTTTGTTTACATGGAAGATTTCCAAGCAACGACAATCTCGTGCATACGAGACGCTGGAAGCGAAAATCGCACCGCAGCTCATGACATCACACATGACCACGCGAGAGTGAAAACGAGAAGTATTAAGCATGGAAAGACGTTGGTATAAACCACTGGCTTCTGTTATCAATTATAGGAACTTAAGAATATTTTTGGAGATTTCATAGTTTATTTTGTTCAGGTTAAGTTTCAACTGTTTTTATGTATATAGCTTCAAGAATTTTTAGTTTTTGTTTATTGTTTTCATGTTTAAGTAGAGTTGTGCTTTCACCGAGGATTTTCTGGAATTGTATATATATATATATATATATATATATATATATATATATATATATATATATATATATATATATATTGTATTTAGACAGCACTGCTTTATACATGTTTCGTTAAAGACCACTGACAAGGTACTGCAGTTACGCCTTTTATTTAATTTATCTTGTGTGCGTATAAGTGTTTTCTTTACGGGGCACAAAGTGTGAAAGAACTGTCCAAAAGTTCTGCACGTCCGACCGCTTTCAGCTATACTTTTAGCCATTATCAAGGATGAATTTATTTTTACTTTTAACTGAATATATAGGTCCTGTTATGTATGTATCGAGAGTTATAAGTATGTTTTACTTTTTAAACACGGTCAGCACATTGTGGCCGTATTCATAGTTAATGTTATTGAATGCTGGCTTTTTCTTTTTATTATTAGGGCTTCCATTGTTTTTAATATTTTCTTACATGTGGATGAGGATATTATGCTTGTATTTTCTACTAGTATGTTTCGAATGAAGTCTGGTAGGTATGTTTAAATGAGTTTTTACACATTTTGTATCCAGAAAAGAAAACACTTGTATGTACGCAAAAAAAGTTAAATACAAAGCTTAATGGCAATACGTTGTCAGTACTCTCTAACGAAACATACATATATATATATATATATATATATATATATATATATATATATATATATATATCGAGAGAGCGCGAGTTAATCAAACTAAGATGGAATAGGTAGATAGATTTAAACAGTAGGCATATATATATATATATATATATATATATATATATATATAATGCGAATGTCTGTATGTCACTGTGTGACCCTTTTTTAACTTTACTCCTGGAGGCCGTTACCCAACATATCATACCATTTTGAAATCATGCCGACTCGATGAGCAAATTAAAAACATTCTGGGGCGGATCCAGACCGAAATCCTGAATTTTGGATTCCCAAGTTTTCAATTTCGCGTTTGTTTTCGGCGATTTTTTTGCATGGTTTTTGCGATCAATTTTTTGTACGATAACAATTTTTTATAACTTGGAAATAAATTTAGGGGATAATGGAAATTAATTGAGAAATTCAGCGAAAGAAATGAAAATAATAGTTTGTAAGGGAAAGTAAGGACCTACGTACATCAAATTGCCTTTAACTTAAGTAGCGACAGAAGAATTATCGTTGAACTTTTAAAAGTTATCTTAAATATCAATGCAGTACTTAAATGCAGCGACCAATCTTAAATTCTTCTGTAGTTTATTGTTGCCTATCGCATTTACTCCTTCCTAGTTATTGCGATGAAGGTTCAATGAAGAGAGACCTCCGCACGAGCTAGGTTAAATGTCGCCCAATAGCGCAGCTTTTAAGCTATAGTGTATATATATATATATATATATATATATATATATATATATATATATATATATATGGAAAGATTAAAAGATTGAGATGGAATATGAATTGACTGAGATAGATACATAGAGAGAGTAAGTGGGTGTGTGTGTGTGAGAGAGAGAGAGAGAGAGAGAGAGAAAGGGAGAGAGAGAGATTGAAACAGCGTGGAAAAGATGTCGTCAAACGAAAATCCTGGGTAAAAAAAAGGCGTCAAATAGAAGAATGTGGGAAGACTAGATGAGAGATTAAAAACAGGAGGTTGCTGATGAATTGGTCGCACGGAAATAATTGAATATTTTCTGGGAGATAAAAAGACAAAATTATTTTGTTAGTTGGTTGAAAAACAAAAATGCAACATTAAAAGAGGCGTGAAATGTTTTAAAGAACAAAGAAGTAAAAAAAAAACAAAAAAAACGGAAGGTTTATTTTTAGAATTAAAATTAATTTTAGATTAAGAAATCACGAAATTCAAGCGTAAGGAAAATGAAATTATTCGTTCGGGAAATAGAGACGGATTTAAGAAAAAATCGAATAAAGCAGTATATAATAGGAAAATAAAATTTAAAAAAAAAACGTTGGAAAGTATGAGACAAATGTATTGAATTAAAATCAGCAAGACATATGTACAAAAAATGTGCATGCCGAAAAATCATTTCCACAACGATGTGTTGAAAAGGTTTTTGTAATAAAAAGTGGTCGAAATATATTAGGTTGATGCAAAAAAAAAAACTGCATTTTTTTATTTATATTCCCTCACTGTTTGGCTATGAAGAGACGTAGAATACACATGTATACATACATAGACACATAGCTATGGGAGAATATGTTATATAAATGTCTATATATTACAACATTATTAGGCAAATAAATAACAAAGTGGAAAAAATATGTAACTCGTTTCGTTCTCTAGAGGCACTTCATCGGATAAAAGTAACATCTTTTGTTGGTGGAATTATATATTTGAAGGAGCGGAAGTAGAGATATAAAAACGCGACCCTAGAATCATGTACCCAGATGAATTAATGGACATGTGTGAAAGCTGAAATTTTTAGATTTATTTCTTTTCAAACGTGTCTGGATATGCAACTCTAGCCGATCTCATTAATTTATCATATCTTTTTTTTTTCATTTTTCTCACTTTTACTATTAAATATCCCACACTGTAATAAAAGAACAGCTGCCAAGAAAGGTGAAATGTTGTAAGAACCTGACCGCAAATTTACGGTGGATGATCTCGCAATCAAAGCACTTTCTATACATTTTCGCCATTGGATCCAACTTTTTCGTTTAATTTTTAAATATTAAGTTGGTGCAAAAATGATGTCGTTTTCTCACATGTGAGAAAACGACATTATTTTTGCACCAGCCTAATAACATTACAATACAAACCAGCGCTCTATTCACGACTACAAAGATTAATTCATAAAAATAAACAAACTCACTACTAGATGCTCTGAAAATTCAAATAAAATTATGACATGTTATAAAGCTGAAATGGGATCACCTAGACTCTACTAAAATTGCTTCATGAATATTAAACAGACAACCAATTAAGTAAACAAATGTACATAGACGTAGGTCCCATTACATTCTATAATTTCATAAATCCTTCCATCTTTATCTATTATAGAAAATATATATATTGTTAATTCCACGAAAGAATTTCTTGAAATACTACATTCAGCTCTACCTAATAATGGCACCATAGATTCGTTGGACTTTTAAAATTCTTTCCTTATCAACGAAACGATAAATATAATAATGAAAAAATTATGAAAGCATTCTTCTCTAGTGATTCCTAATATCAGAATAATCATTCCATATAAATTTCTATCCTAAACGACACACGTGCATTTTCTATTATTATCAAGATGGAAACATTTACTCTCAAAATGTCGGTGAAACTATAAGTCCTTTATATATTTATAAATGACATAAACAGAAAACAAAATCTTTAATAATTTCTCCCAACTTAAGATTATTGTCCCCTGCGTGAAACCCGGGTTTACAAACTACTATCCATGCAACTGAATATGTTAGCTCTATCACGGATATAACATATATATATATATATATATATATATATATATATATATATATATATATGAAGAAAAATATACAGAACAAAACAAAAATCCTAATATGCAATTGTGCTGTTTTAATGTTAATTAATGTTAACATTAAAACAGCATAATTGCATGTTAGGATTTTTGTTTGTTTTTTCCGTATATTTTTCTTCATACTGTCGGATCTATACCCATATATTTGCTTACATATATATATATATATATATATATATATATATATATATATATATATATATATTATTTATATTATTATTATATATTATTTATATTATTTATATTATTATTATATAATATTATTTATATATTATTTATTTTATATATATTATATATGTGCATATGTGCTGTACTTATTAGAAAGCGCTCAATATCAGCGATACAGCTAACATATTTTGTTGCGTTGATGTGAGTTTGTGACCCCGGCTTTCACGCTCTTTGCGATCGTCATATTGTCTGACGATTATATGAAACCCAAGGTCACAAATTCGCATCAACGCAACTATATATATATATATATATATATATATATATATATATATATATATATATATATGTCGTCCTCTGGTGTACTTTATCAAGGCAAATGTAAGGACTTTCTTTTGCAACAAGTATTTATAAACAAAATTTTGTTAGTTTATAAAAAGATTTAAATTTAATGGCGGTCATAAATATTAATATTACTTAGGTTAACTGAAAAGTCTAGGTAAGCTATAATTCTTCAAAGTTATTTTCTCATTTTATGTCTAATAAACAAAGTTGAGTGAATTATTCAATTAATATTTAATTTATATTAGTATAGGATAAATTTCAGTATTATCTATTTTAAATAAAAGGAGCTTATGAATGTAATTGTTTTCTTTTCCTTTATTAACTTTAAACAAATTATAATTTTCAAACATGATTTAAATAGCGAAAGGCAGTTGATTTTCAAACTCTTAGCAATTTCTTCCTTCGAAATATTCGACTTATTCTCCACGCTTGCAAGCAGAGCGTCTTCATCGATGTTGAAAGATCGTCCGGAATACGACTGATCTTTTAGGTTACAATAACCCGGACGTAATCTGTCAAACCACATTTTGACCGCCCGAAGAGCTGGAGCAAATAAAACTTCTGAATGTTTTTCTTTTTTTGTCGCAGTTCCGACGTTCACCTTTTTCTGAAATTCATATGGCATAATATGGCGGAAGTTCAAATTTTCATACTTTATCTTTAACCCTTGTGAACAAAATTCAATAAAGTCTGACTCGAAATTGGACGATGCAGTGTAGGACACATCAGAATACGCCAGTCAAGTTACGCGCACTTACAATGATCTGATACATATATATATATATATATATATATATATATATATATATATATATATATATATATATATATATATCGATCGATTCATTCTTCTATAATACAGTGAATACATAAGTGTGAGGGGAGTAAAGGTTTGTGTCAGCAGTGTGACCATCCAGGATTGGAAAACTGAATAGGAAAATACTTGTCAGATAGTCACAATACAATTTTCCTATCGCCATTTATCTAACATCTATTCTGATTCCACTTCACGTCGCACTGAAGGTATCGTGAGTTGATCTCCTGGACGTTACTCAATTCGAACAATTTTTTTTCTTAATTTGAATTTATAACAAATACAATATAGCTCAGTCACTGTTTCATTTATTTCTCAAGAATGATCAACGATTGCAAAAGCTTTCCGAAATATATATGTTTTAACAATAAATTATCTGTTGGAATTTATAAGTTTTATTCTTTTCAAAAGAAAATTATACTTAGAATAAGAAAGTGAAAGTCGAAATTTTTAAGACACCTAATGAGGAAAAAAGATTATAAAATTTGAAACTCATGAATCATATTCAAGGTATGAGAATCAGTTAGAAAGTGTAAATAATACACCTAATGAGTTTGCGTATATGGATTGCAGAACAGGGAAGGTAACGGGTAATAAGGAGGCAAACATTGCTAAGAGCAACAAAAGATGAGAGGAAAATAGGAGTAATTATTTACCCACTGCCCCAAGCAGCAAGATGTGGCACAAGACCTAGTTTTAACGTGGGGTACCGAGTCTGTAGGCTCGGGAAAAAATTCCCTATAGACCACGTAAAAACGGAGTCAGTTTCCTGAGAAGAGACTCGACCCTTCGGCATAGCCTCGTCTGGGGGATACCCTCTGACATGTGCCACCTTGCAAGCTTGTGGATGGCAGAACAGAAAATACAGGGGGGCCCAAAAAACCGGAATTTTTGAAGTGTGTATGGCCAGACATGAGCAAGTGGCAACACTGCGAGACAGTGACCTTGAGCAAGTAAACATTTCGCCATTTAGAATTCAAGATGATCCCAGCTGAGATGCTGCAGCAGTCAATGAGGAATCTCAACAGCAGATTTCAATAATGCATTCGTACAGGAGGGCGCCATCTACAGGACGTAATTTTTAAAAAATGAAAATTCCATCATTTCTTAAATGGCATGTTTTAAGGTTTCAATTACTATGAATAAAATATTTTTCTTCCATCACTCTTTGTTTTATTGGATTGTTAAAAAGTTCCCGTTATTTGGGGTCACCCTGTATAAGGGATAGTATGGAGACAAACATTGCTAAAAGCCATGATCTCTGAAGCAGTAGAGAGACATGATCTCCCACGTCTTGGAGGGACACGACGCACCGACGAAGAAGATTTCAAGACAAAAGGCTGGATAAAATTTGCAAATGTTATAGCGTTATGTAGTTATCATATTGTAAACGAACTGTTTTTTCACGGAACTGAATTTGGAATTTCGGCCTTTCAGCGTATCTAGCTTGACGTTAGGACGATGATTGTTTATCTATGTGGCAGTAAATCTTGGAGGATCACATTCTTTCGATTCCAATATACATATTCCCCGTTCTCAAGATCAGCTTTGAAACATTTCGTCTTTGACCGAAAATTTGAATACTGAAATTTTCTTTCACTATTAACTCGTGAAAGTTAAAGCTACATGTAACTTAGGCACACATACATATACACACACACATATATACATATATATATATATATATATATATATATATATATATATTTAGAGAGAGAGAGAGAGAGAGAGAGAGAGAGGTGACTGTTGCGCATGCGTCTTCTCTGTATGTTTAAGGCAAGCCGTGTATTTCTTGTTAGGTAAATAAATATACAATAATCATTTTCTCGCTTAATCATCACTAATATCTCATTATAATGAAGGAAATTATTGGTTTGAATGAAATGAAAAATCTTGTCATCAAACATGAATCGAATGCAGCATAACAAACACGAATAATTACTGTACGGCAATGCGACACCCGGTTTCGCTACGATCAATCAAATACGATATTTTTTTCCCTTAAAACATTATGATAAAGAAATCAGAAATTATCGAGAATTTTCGTCATTTCGTCTTTTGAATTGATGCTACATATCTACGTTAATATTCTACTGACACTAATTTTTTGCAATAACGCCGTGTGAAGATTTAACGATTATAACACATGAATTACAACGATTCTTATTACTTAAGACCTCAGTGCATTTTTCATTCTGGAAAATATTAAGAAACAGGGACATTTGGATATAATCAATTTTTTGCCAAACTGCTATGTAATATCAATCTTCCTACATGGCAGCGAACGCAGGAGAGTCTTTTTTTCACTGACGAAAAGGAGGCAACAAAAATGTGGTTGTATAGAAGGCTTTTGAGAATTCCGTGGACTGAATATGTGAGCAATGACGAAGTTTTACAGGAAATAGAAATAAATAGGATAGTTAAATGAAAGAGATAATTGAAATGCTTTAGAAACAAAGAAAAGAGTACTGAACTGTTATTTAAAATCAATCCTCCTATATGGAAGTGAATGCTGGTCAATCCTTTCACAAATGAAGAAGAGACTTGAAGCAACAGAAATGTGATTCTACACAGGAATGCTGTAAATACTACGAACGGAATATATAAGCAATGAAACATTTTTTAAAGAAAATGTGGACGAAAAGAATACGTATAATTAAAATGAGAAAGAAGTAGTTGAAATTTCTTCAATGTATAATGATGAAAATGAGCTTAGAGAATTTGATATATGTATAGGGTATATTGAAGACGGGAAGTACAGGAGAAAACAATAAGTAAATTAAGAATGGGACGACAAAATATAGCATGGGGTGATCGTAAGGATACAAACAGTGGGGATATGTGTTTGAATTTAACCATAATGTTTTATAATAGAAATGAAGAAAAAAAAAGGCTCATTTACATTGGAAGTAAAAAAATCATCGAACAAACGAACTACAGGTTTTGTTGTAAATTAATAGATTGTAGTATCCGAATATTCGCCAACATGTGAAAATCCTCACCCGTAATAAATAAATAAGATAGAGTTAGCTGAGGTTTGCATTTAAGCATCTTATATGGGTGTAAACCCAATTCGTGGATTGGCATCATAAACAAAAATGAGAAAATGAAGAAAACGCTTTCGTTTATCAAAGTTGATATCGCGCGTTTGAATACATTGAAATTCGACAGTGAATTGTGGAACATAATTAATGAATTATCAGTAAGGGAAAAGGCGAAAAAATTCATTAAAAGAGTATCTCCCTCACATTTTCCATGGGGAATATTGCATCTGGGTGAACACGCTAGTCTGAAACTACTGAAAATTGGAAGACTATATCTTTCATTATTTTCCTCTCTCCTTCCTTGGCAAATAGCCGGTATAATTTCCCTACTAAGGACAATAAATGTAGTCAATTTAGGCTATATGCGTTTTGCCGTTATCCTCTCGCCATGTAAAAGATATAGAATTCGATTCTCAGCAATAAGTAGAATAGTTCAATTTTAGTATATGGTCCCAAGAAGGCCGAGTAAACAAACGTGACGACACAACAAACTCTGTCGACGTTCGAACAGCGACAATGGTAGCCAGAATCCTTTTCATGCCACTATGATGATCACCAGTCGTATAAAGAGGTTTATGTTAAAATGACCTCCAACATCACTATAGATAAATGCGGAAAAGCATGTTTGCCGAGATCTTATTCAGTTTTCTCGTCTTTACCGCTGTTATCACAGCCTTTCGTTAGCTGCATCCTGCAAGCTTCTTTCTCTCTGAATTTCTGAGAGGATTTCAATACACATTCGATCATGTCACTCCACAACTTATGCTGCACATTTGAGTCTTTATAATTGCTCCGTGTTTCTGCCCTGCCAACCATTCCCATGCACACATTTGTAAGTTCTCTTTATCCAATACGCCATGTGCGTATTAAACTTTCTAAGCCTCATAATGTATCCTAGAAAGTTCAGCCATCTCTTTCTCATTGCAAGTATCCTTTTCCTTATCATATTCATATCTAACCATTATATCATCGATTTTTGTTACATATTTCTTGGCTTATACGCGAGTATGTACTGCAAAGGTTATTACAAAATTTACAAATTAATTTCTAAAATCTATGACGCTAAATAAGATGCATATAGATGCGGTAGACACCGAAAAATTCCGTTAGATTTGGTCAAAATGAACATGTTCAAAATAACGATTTATCGTAATTTAACGTCATTGTATTTGAAGAATAAATGCACACGTCCAAATGAACATATAATACGGGAAAAGGGTAATTTTACTTTTTAGAATAAAATCCATATAAGGCGTTAAACAAGAAGAAATCCTTGTTGGAATTATTATGCTTATTTATTCGACCACCATCTTGGGATATCATTTTAGATTTCTTTTTTCTTTCCATGGCGCTGAAAAGGTTGCAGTTTCGATTGTGGATCGCAGGAAGCCGTAGCATTTAGACTTATTTTTGACGCTAACCTTATAATTGAATTTTTCTTGTTGTTCTAAAAAAAAAAAAAAAACACAAAATAATATAAGCAGATTGCAGTGGGGATAAAATCAGTTGAATAACGAATCCCTGGAGACAGAGAGTGTTATCGTGACTTGCAAAAGGAAACGCCTTGATAATATTGTCATGTTTTGTTTTTTTACTTTTATCTTTCAAATAAATGTAAAAAAATACTCACGTTATTTTGGCAACTAAAGGAGATGAAATATATTTTGATAAATACATGCAAATATATAGACACGTCTGAGCATACCAGTTTAAGTCACCACAGAGCGTTGATCTCTATTACCACACCGTTTAAATCTACAAAATTTCTTTGCCCGTTATTGAGTTTTGCTAACCAGCAAATATAGCAATTTGTAAACAATACTTACCTCTAAATACACAAACAATACTTACCTCCACAAACACACAGGCACATATATATATGTGTGTGTGTGTGTGTGTGTGAATTATTTTCAGACATACTGTACCCGTAAAGGAACAAAATGAATAGGAAGACGAGAGAGTTAAATAATAGTTTAGCAAACTATTATTTTAGGGGGATGTTATCGCTGCTCGGACTTCCTGAGGTTGATATTTGGGTTCAGATGGAAGACAAAATAAGGAAGTCGATTTTGATTGGTTGAGCCAGGGTGGGAATGAGAGAGATTTTTTTTTTCACTGAGTCGAGTCTTAACCGTCAAACAATGTAGACGTGTTTACTTTCGTGTCTGAAGCGGCTCCCCAGTCGATAGTTACGAAACGTAGACATCGACGTGATTATTAAATAGTTAAGTTTAAAATTCCCTGTATTGAAGTTCTTTTATCTAGTGATCACCGGCCGTGAAAGAAGACTGCAACTTTATTATTGAATTGACGCCGTCGGCCAAGAGCTCCTCAGAACGAGGAAGCAAGAGAACTAGAGGAAAAAAACTATTCATAACTGACGTGTTTCATTTGCTATGATAAAGTCCTTCAGAGGACAAAACGGGACGACTAAGAATAGTTTTTCCTCTTGTCTTTTTATTCAAATATATATATATATATATATATATATATATATATATATATATATATATATATATATATATATATATATTAATTATAACATTTTATTATAATATTTTACATCGCTACACAAAAATTTCCATGTTTCGGAACTTTAAAAATTGTCCCTCTGATGTTAGATAACTTATGATAAAAATTATTTACTTGGGAAATCAGAAAACAATTCGGTAAATTATTTGAGTAAAAAAGGAGGGGGAAGACCAAACATACAAAATTTTAAAAAAAAGACATGTGTGGGCAAGTCTTGATTGACCAATCAAAAGACGGATCAAAGGTAAAATAGAAAAAATGAAAAAGTTCAGAAGGTGGGGTTGGTGGGTTATTTCCTCACGTCTAGATGAATTGACAATTTTTGTGGGTCCACCGCAGACATACTGTTGCAAATCTTACGTTAAGATACAGTGAAGTAGACAAAGAATTATATTTTACAAAAAGTTATTTATAAGGAACTACAAGATTTTTTATAATTTTTTTATACTCACGAACCTTCTTAAAGCGGCCGCTTATTTAATTAAAACATTGTCATATATATTGAACCTTAAATACGATGCATATTAGATTGAATGGGCAATAAAACATGGTATTATTAAAATTGAAAAATCGAAGAATTAAAGAAATATTTTATATATATATATATATATATATATATATATATATATATATATATATATATATATATATATATATATATATATATATTATATATATATATATATATATATATAATGGATATGTAATTGTAATGCAATTTTTTACCTCCAGGAAGTAAGCCTTCTCGGATTAACGTTTTCCACTGACATGAAAGATTACATTGAATAAATTGATAAGACTTACTCGTGGTTGGCTTACGTCCAGATCACGTTGAAACACGTGTTCTGATACAATTACCGAAGTTAAGCATCATCGACCCTGTTCAGTACTTCGATGGGTGACCGCTTGGGAATAACGGGTGCTGTAAACTTGGACGTGTGGATAGTGTCATGGATAATGACTTGGAATTTTTTATCGGAGAGTCGAGTTCTAATTCCAATTGGGTTCGTTATATTAACATGCGCAAGTATAGTATTTACATGATTCGGACTATTGTCCTCATCTTTGTCGCCATATTTATCAAAACGTTTCGGCCGTTGTACGCTCCGGCCTTCTTCAGGTGGTTGGACTTTCCCTAGAAGAACAAACCAGTATTTCAATAGATAATCTGATGGAGATGTTGACTTTCTGTACACAAACAACACACTTCGGAATGGGATCACATATATATCGACAGGATGAGGTCTTAGCAATGGGCTCGCCATTATCACCAGCAATGGCGAATATACACATGGAATACTTTGAAGAAATGGCATTAGAATCTATATCTCTAAAGCCTACTATATGGTTAAGGTACGTAGATGAAACCTTCATACTCTGGCCACACCAGGAAGATGTCCAGGTTCTACTGGAACATGTGAACTCAATAAGACCTTCGATGCAGTTCACAATGGAGTAAGAGCGTAACAACACACTCCCATTCCTGGATGTACTAATATCTCGAACGGAGCATGGGTTCAAGACATCCGTATACCGTAAACCAACATTCACCGTACAGTACCTCAAGTTCAACTCCCACCATCCATACAGAGTAAAAAAAGTAATCGCCCGTTGCTTACAACACCGAGCAAAAGTCATAAATGGCGACCCAGTGACGTTAGATAAAGAATTGGTCAGTATAAGTAGTACCCTACAACATAACAACTACCCTCGGTACATGGCAGCAGCCCCAAAAAACTGGGATAGGCGGGTACAAGAGGAGGAGGAGGACAACAACACTCAGAAAACAGTCTGCCTGCCTTATGTGAAAGGGTTATCAGAGAAAATACAAAGGATCTGCGGTCCATATAACATCAGGACAACCTTCAAAAGCTTGACAACACTTCGCAGATATCTCTCTCGAGTGAGACCCCCCATAGAGGAGAACATGACTAAAGACTGTGTGTACGCTATCCCGTGCAGCTGCGGAAAGGAATATAAAGGAGAGACAGGCCGCCCCCTCAAGGTAAGGCTTCAAGAACACCAGAAAGCTTTAACGCGAGGGGAAGTAGAAAAATCAGGCGTGGCTGACCACCTATGGAGAGAGAAGGGAGATCACCGTCCCCTGTGGGATCATGTTGAGATCATAGACAGGGAACACCATTGGAAAATTCGTAAACTTATGGAATCAGCACATATGCTAGGCCACAAAAATCTCCCGAGACGACCAAGAATAGAAATAAATACAATATGGGAACTAGTAATAAGGAGTGCCAAAGAAAAGCAATGATAACAAAGTTGCAATATGAGCTCTGGTAAAAACATGATATGATAACAGAAAAATTGCAATATGAGCACTGGTAAAAATGGTTGCTGAAAACATTAGGTTTATAATACCCAGAAATTCACACCCAGATGTCCTCAAGGACACATGGCACAGTGGATAAAGGTGTTGGTTAGATCCAGTGACAGACCCAAAGAGTGTGAGTTCAATACCTGGTTTCAGATAACTGATAACTGACATCCATCCAGCATGGCACGTGGAACTAGAACGGTCTGCCCCAGTGATCGAAATAAAGGGTTCAGTTCGAAATTCCAACCACCTGAAGAAGGCCGGAGCGTACAACGGCCGAAACGTTGTGATAAATATGGCGACAAAGATGAGGACAATAATCCGAATACTGTACATAATACCTCATCTCAGAAATATAGATAGACGCAAGTACATTTGAATATATTAAATTTAGACAACTACACACCTATCGTAAATTGGGATCTCATCGCTATAACAAAATCTTTCAAATGTACCTTGTGCCTATTAGAAAAATGAACTATTCTTAAAGACATCGATAATAATAATCTACTGAACAAGCGAAATGAACTTATTTAATGCAGCCACAGAAGGAATTGTTTCCTCAAATATTTCGATGCTGGCTAGCAATTAATACCCCAACTGACCTGCCTCTAATATTTTTTTTTCTTTATTCACCTTACATCATCCGATTGTTTGACGGTTTTTTAACCTAGCGTTCCTTTTTTTTTAATTTTGTTTTATTATTTTTTATTTTTCCTTTCTTTACCTTAAATCCATTTTGACTACTCACGCTTTTTATTTGGTAACTGCCAACTTCTTTTTAGTTCGTATTGCAATAATCTTATCCGTTGACTCAATACACATTAACGAATCAATATCCCTATTAAACTTGTTATTGATAACTTGAACTTTGAATCCACACGCAATGTAAGGTTGCTCCGATAAAATCCAGAAATTTAAAAAAAAAACACAAAAAAACAAAAAAACGTATTGAACAGTTTGTACCTTTTCTACTTCAGGAGTGGAAAATGCATGAAAATCTAAGTCGTTCTGTAAACGTAGGTATATGCATAATTATTACGTTGGTGCAAAAATAATGTCGTTTTCTCACATAATAACATATGTGGAAAAAAACGACATTATTTTTGCACCAGCATATATATATATATATATATATATATATATATATATATATATATATATATATATATGCGCAGCAATCCCTCTTTTATACAAGTTTCATTAAAGACAACTAACAAGGCGCTACAATTAAGCTTTTATTATATTTTCTTTATGGACATAGAACGTGTAAGAACTCTCCAAATAATAAGATTCAGGCGCTTTCAGTTAATCTATCCGGCATTATCAAGGTGTCTTTTGTTCAACTGAAATATATATATATATATATATATATATATATATATATATATATATATATATATATATGGATTTTTTTTTAAATTTACGAACACGGTCAGTATGGTGTGGCCGTGTTCATATTGAGAGTTGGCTCCATTTTTTTGTATCATTTACGCTTCCATTATTTTAGCCGCTTTTTTGCATTTGATTGAGTTTATTACGTTCCTATTTTCCACAAGTATGTTGCAGACAGAGGTTGGTTGATCGCCGAGTCTATTTAATGGGGGCCATAATTGAGCTGTGATTAGGGAGATGAAAATTAAGTCTTCTTGATAAGCATGTCATGGTATGTTCGATGTAATCATTATTCGCGAATTCTGTAGAAACGCAGTAAGGGGTGTATGAATTCATCAATAATGTTCATCCTATATCTATCTATCTATCTATCGATATATATATATATATATATATATGTATATGTGTGTGTGTGTGTGTGTGTGTGTGTGTAAAAAGCTTCAAGATAGGACATCTAACGTAGACCCGTTTAACAGGTGTAATATTGGAGGAATCGAGACTTTTATCATACAGTCTCAGTTACGGTGGACTGGTCATGTCTTGAGAATGTCTGATGACAGGATACCCAAGATCCTAATGTACAGCCAGTAAGATCAGGGCTACAGGAATGTAGGACGCCTTTGGCCAAGATACAAAGACAAGCTGAAAAGCAACTTGTCAGCAGTTAATATACCACTTAACACCCTTGAACGCTTAGCTTTGGGGCGGGTAGAATGGAGATCAATGTGTTTTAGTGGACTCAGCAATTTTCAATCTGCTTGTCTGAATCATATTCAAGAAGCGAGAGCAAGATCTAAAAGGTCAGCCAATCTATCAGTGATCTCATCTCACAATCCTCACACCTGCTCCATATGTGACCTCCTTTTTAAATCACCAGCGGGTCTTAAATGCCACTTAAGATTATCGCATAAACTTTCATAACTGAATCAATAAGCTGGCAGATCCTCATACGTTGGAACCGACGAGAGAGTCCATTATTACTATATATATATATATATATATATATATATATATATATATATATATATATATATATAGTGTTAGGGCTAACTATTTTATTTTCAAGTTTAGTAGAAATTGTGTTGCAGGGCAGGATTATGAATTTTGTGTTATTTTTATTACAAGTGCTATCGGTGGTTTTTAGTTTGTTTGTTTTTTGTTTTTTTTTTCTTTGTGAATTTTTTAAACTCCTTTTCTAGCATTGAGGATGAAATGACATGGGTAGTGAAGAAGTCTGAATGTTTTCACAATCTATTTCTCTTCTTCATTTATTCAGGGCCACACATCCCAAAGGCTTTGAGGTAAAATCCTATGACTAATCCTGATTTTATTCTTTGATTGTGGTGAAAATAGAAGTTTATTAGATCATATTTTTAATGGGTTTACGATAAACTCAAGGAAACAGATTTCCGAACTTCAGGAAAAGATTTACGATCAAATCCAATTTCTTATTGTTACATATTAATAAGAGTTCGAGCAAAGGTAGAAATTTGTTTATTTCAAATTCATGTGTGAATTCAATGCTATGCTCAACTTTAATAAGTTTCATTACTATAACTAATAGTTTTATAGTATTAGGATATAATAAAAGAATATCATCCATATATCTTACGTAAATAGAGCTTTATGTATGATGTATTTAAAAGGACCGGATTTTAAAAATTCTAGAAAAAGAAAAGCAAAAACTCCACTGATAGCTGACCGCATAGGTAAGTCGAATTTTTGCTTATAGAGATTATTATTGAAAGAGAATAAACAATGGTTACTGATTAGTTTACATAGTTTTATAAGTTTCTGGGCAAGTAGAGGAAGCTTTTCTTTGGACTTTTTAAGGTCGTTTCTCAGTTTGAGTAGATGCAATATTTTTATTTTTAAATAATTATTAATTAATTATTGTCTGCCGACCTGAATATTCGAGAAATCTTATTAAAGGAAGATCGGCAATGACCTTCGTGGTTGAGTTGGTCTAAAGCACATCAGATTCAACGACGGTTTCTCCTGTCACTGGGGGACGCAGGTTTGAATCGTGCCGGAGGGAACATATTTTTCTTTAATAAGATTTATCGAATATTCAGGCTGGTAGACGATAATAAATATATTGTTTAAAAAAATAAAAACGGAGCGTCTACTCAAACATGGGTACCCACTAAAAATAATGTTTAAGTGATAAAAATCTGTCGGATTAAAAAATAAAAAATAAATTACTTCATTATATATATATATATATACATATGTGTGTGTGTGTGTGTGTGTGTGTGTGTGTGGGTGTGTGTGTCATCCGCAGACAGTACTGTTTCGCTGTATCACAACTCCTCAGTGAGACTAGACATCCGAATACTTCAAACCCGGATTTCTACCACAAACCTATCTTCATTCCACAGAGAGAAACAACTAAATCTAGCGTATTGTTTTTACGAATGAAAACAAATGCCAATCAACCAGATATACATATATATACATATATATACATATATATATATATATATATATATATATATATATATCTATATATATATATATATATATATATATATATAAATATATATATATACACACACACACACACACAGAGGAAGGGGGAAGCGAGAGAGTACAGTTGCATTTAGTATATTTTCTTCTCGATAATTTACCTGGTCCAATAGGGCAAAGATGTTCCCCTAAAACCCAATCAGCAAATCTGGCAGTAATGGCCTTGTATCGCGTTTCTCAACCGCACGAAGCCTTTTCTTCGAGACTTTATTTATTTCTGCTAACGCCATAACGACGCAATTTTTCCTTCAACCCTCACTGTTGCTATAGAAACCAAAACCGCCAACAACAAAACTACTGCTGCTGCTGCTGCTGCGACAAAACCGCGTTCACCACTTCTAATATTATTAGCACTACTTCATCCCAACAATGCAACAACCAAGACTTAAAAAATGAAAAAAAAAAAAAGCTACAAATAAAGGAAACTGCTATTTGTACTGCTATTTCTGAAGAAAATTCCGAATATCGTTTCTCTTGGCTTGGTGCCCGCCGTTCAGGCAATTCGTACCAGAATCACGATTCGCCATGTTAAGAGAATTATCTACAATAGATCACATTCATATGGTATTCTGTTCAAATAATTTGTTACTTTGAACAGTTCGGTCTTTACAAATACCGACTATTATTTGTCGAATAATTGTCGTTCTCCTTTACTATACCTATTGGTATATATGTTCCTCCATTATTGCCACAGTCTTTCTCCGTGCTCAAAATGATTAACTTTCTTTTTTTCTCAATCTAAAGACATTTTTGTTAAACGTTTTACTACAATAATTCAATTATACGTTTTGATAAAGCGATCTTTCAAGACGAAATTTTAAAATAATAAATTGCTTAAGAGTTTCATGAGAATTTTTATGTTTGATGAAAAGAGCTACGAACAATATCGGACTAATTTTTTTTTTTTTTTTTTCATCAACCTAGAAATAAGCTCAACGGTATGATGAAAAATATACTATCCAGTATTTAGAAAAGGTACGGAACGTAATGAAAGAAAGTGAGAAGAATGGACTAAACCAAGAACAAGTAAGAAGAATGTAAGGTTGTCATCAAAAGCAACATTCCAAGATGTGAAATATGGATTGGAGATGCCAAATCAAACAAGGACGACAATTTAAATATTAGGTTAGTGCAAAAATAATGACGTAATGATGTCGTTCTTTGACGTATTTTTGACGTCAAAAAACGGCATTATTACCTCATTATTTTTGCACCAACCTAATATCTGGGAAGTGTTTTAACAAAATATGGGTGACACTGAAATCGGAAGGCGTATTAGAAGAGGGAAATAATACGTCCAAAAGTTAAATCAAGCTACTGAGAAATTGGAAATTTTCGTTAGAAACAAAGAAAAGTGTTCTGAACAACCCTCCCTTATGAGAGTGAGTACTTGACAATCTCCTCAAAGATAAAGAAGAGACTCGAGGAATTAGAAATTCTCTTCTACAGAAGGATCCCGAGAATATCATGTGATTGAAGTTTTAAGGAAAATGGAAGAAAAAAATGATGCTTGTACTTAAAATATAAAAGAGATAATTAAAATTTCTGGGATGTATATGAGAAGGAAATTGGATTTGGAAAATTTGACTCTCTTAAGAAATAAGACGAGAAAAGTACCAAAGCGGAACATGGAGTAATTTTCCTAACAAATTTTTGTAAATGGATGGAAGGATACGGAGAAAGTGGTGAAAAGACAATTCTTACTAAGGGCTATAAATGATAGGAAGTTATGGAGAGCCGTGAACACCCACATCCCGAAGGAATACGGCACATCAAAGAAGACGATCTCACAAAATGCAGCAAAAATAGCAAATATAAACCGTGCAAAAAAATAACATAGAAATGTTTATTTAAGCGTTGCATATATCTTCCTTCCAAAAGTTATTTTAGGCAAATAGAATCTTCTTTACGCATATTGGGGCTATTTTAGAAAAATTGTTACTCGTGAAGGGAAAACGTAATATTAAAATTGGAAAGGGAAGTTGAAGGAGTAAAAAGCCAAGTCAAAAGTCAATGAAAGCTATCGTAGATTGGAAACTGTCCTTTAAATCTGGCTGAGTTTCTAGAATTGAACTTGGTTTTTTGCTGTAGCGACGTCCTGTCTTCAGGGTGTTTGGGTTTCCGCGTTCCTTTTGTTCAATTTGAATGCTGGACAAGCGGTCTAAGCCTGTTTGTATATTTGGCATTATCCGATGCCACAAACTTCCTATGACCGGTAACTGTAGCGGTCTTTCGGATTCAGAAAACTTTTCGAAAGTTTCCCTTTATAATTTTTACAAAACTTCACCAATTAAAAATATTCAACAATTAAAATATAAATATGAAGTATGTATCAGTTAGTAAACCAAAAATCTATGCAGTGCCTTAAGCTAATAGATCTCTCTTAATTACAATGCATTAACATACCGTAAAACGTAATGCACACAAAGTAATTTTAAAGATGTAATATTTACAGAAAGTTACCTGTCGTCTATACTCGTATACAAATCATAATTGTTCTTCCTCCACGTTTAGCTAAGATAATGAAAGTCGACATAAACAAAAGTTATTTGTAGTTTATTTTGATAATATTTTAATATTATTTATATTAATGTGTGGGAACATATTTGAGAGTTCGAGTATTTTAAATGTAGTTTTACATATTAATGATGAGATAAATTGTCCTCAAGTTGTATCACGTATAACCACAAGGATCGGATATATCATAAAATTGAATAAGCGACAAAAAAGGTGTAGACGTTTCATTTAACAAAATGAAAGGATAACAGATACAAAAAGTTGCTTGAATAGTGCTCAGTGGGTATTATATGCAGTAGGTAAGATAAAAACAAGCTAGAGATATCAAATCTGTGTCGTTTGGAGGAAAGACCGATAGCACGGTTCTAGTTGTCATGAAAGAAGATGGGAAAGTCAACATTTTGATTATACCATTATCTTCTCTTCTACTTAAATGTGCTAGTCATTTTTATTGTTACTATTAGGTTGGGGCAAAAATAATGACGTAATAATGTCGTTTTTTGACGTATTTTTTAACGTCAAAAACGACATTATTACGTCATTATTTTTGCACCAACCTAATACCTTTACAAATGATCACGACTGGTGGATTTCGTTATTTGTTAAATGTATTCGTTTGTAATTTTGTAGCATCAGTTTTGAGGATCCGATGGAGAATTATCTTCTTTGAGATCTACAGGATTTATTAACTTGAAGTTATTTTTAATTGTTGATCCTAGAAAACGATTGTTTAAAGACGAGAGTTTAGACACTTCTTAACGAAGTGGGTACCATATATGAGAGTTTAGATCTGATAAAGTTATTTGAAAATATGACTGAAATTTCAAGATAATATTGTGGCTATATAGTTAAAATTAAGAAAATCAATTTGGTTATTCTTAATATTAATATAATCGACTTGGTCATAATTAATTTAATCGACTTGATTATAGTGAATATCAATATAAAAAATATTATATTTATTGTTAATAAAATCAATTTGGTTAAAGGTAAAGATAATCAATTTGGTTATCGTTGATATTAAGAAAATCATTTTGGTTAAGGTTAATATTAATATAATCAATGCTGGCGTAGTTAATATTAATATAATCGATTTGGTTATATTTAATATTAATACAATCAATTTGGTTATATTTAATATTAATATAATCGATTTGGTTATAGTTAATATTAATCAAATCTACTAATATAATATGATATGATATGATATTAATATAACCAATTTATGATATGATATTAATATAACCAATTTTGTTGTAGTTAATTTAGGTATGTCCACTGTTTTCGCGGAAAAACAGCATAGCGTAAATGAAAAATGCCACAAACTTAAAGAAAATAAAGTGTTATCGTCAAAATGCTTATGTTATTATTAAGATGAAAGAAAAAGTATTTTTTAATTATTTTTTGAAATTTTATAATATTTTCTAACACGTTCGAAATTTTGGTTAAAGTCTTCTTTTTTTTACGTCATCGCGGTGACGTTAAAATAACAGTTTTTTTT
Source organism: Acanthosepion lycidas (assembly GCA_963932145.1). Classification (NCBI taxonomy): domain Eukaryota; kingdom Metazoa; phylum Mollusca; class Cephalopoda; order Sepiida; family Sepiidae; genus Acanthosepion; species Acanthosepion lycidas. Next base: position 76,467,509 of record OZ010583.1, on the reverse strand, counting down.
TTTTTGTTGGCGCTTTTTTCCCGTTGAAAACATTGATTTGGAAATTCTTGTAAAAATCAAATAATTGTCCGATCTTAATGAAATTTTCAGGACTTATTCACAAATGAATGAAATTATTTTTGCAATATTTTGTTTTTAGAAAATTTTGGTAAAAAATAGTTTTTTTTAAATATGTTACCCCCCACTTATTTAATTTCATGAAATTTCGCCCAAAAACTTTTTGGCTCCTGATTTTTTTTTTTTTTTTTTTGTTAAAAGAAGGAGTCTTTGGAGATGGTAAATAACCTACTTTTTTTTTAAATTTGAGCTATTTAACTGAAAATCTTGTCTGAATTGGAAAATAATGAATCCAATAAAACTATGATATTACTTAATTAGAAAAGCTTTTAATTGCTTTTGTAAATAAGTAATATTAAGGACATTATTTTCTGAAGAAATAATTTTTTTCTGATGAATAATTAATTTTTACAAGAATTTTTTCGTTTTTTAAGAAATTTTAATTATAATAATTTATAATAGTTTAACATCGTGTAAAGCTCTGTATTAGGAGGGCCCCTCGATATTATGTAGTAATTAAGTAGAAAAAAATTGACGAATCCAAAATTGCTAAGTTTAATAAATTTAGTTGAGCTACTTTTTTTAAAAATAATTTTTTATGTTGTATTTTTTTACTTAATACATTCCTTATTTCCATGTATGATATACTGAAATTGTCAGTATTATTACAAGGTCACGTGATTTAAGGGTTTTGTCCCTTTACGTGGCCTTTTCATATTTTCCGTTCAACTTTAAAAGTGTAAACTTTAAATTTTAAAGTAATTTTTCTTTTTTTCATTTACTATTTCACTAAATAATTTTATTTTATGTATTGTATTTCCATTAGTGTGGGTCATACTCAAATAGAATATTTTTTTTAAAACTCAGACTTTTAAAAATTATGTCATTTATGGTAATCCGTAGTAGCTGTCATCGCTTCGTCAGTCAACAATCCATCAATAGTTGGGTCAGATTAACAGGATCGATCGTTAATAATTGGTTGTATATTATTTTTTTATGCTATAAGTAAGAAAAATTTCTTTCAAATCAGATTACTTTAACTTTAAATTTTTTAATTTTACTAAAATAACGTGTCAGAAATTTTTTTAAATATTTTCAAAATCGATAAATTTGTGTTTGTTTACAAATTTCTTAAAATTAAGAAAATGGCCGTTTTTAAGAAAATTAAAAAAATTGAAATTAAATTTGACAATCAAATATATATAGTTTCTATCTGAAATACACCAGAATTGTTTAATTAATAGAAATCATAAATTTAATTATTAAACTTTCAATTAAAGCTAAAATGAAATCTTCAAGAATGTTTTTTCGTTGTAAAAAATTCATTTTAAACTCGAATATAGAAAATTTATGCCGAAACAGTGGAGGTACCTAGTTAATATTAATATAATCCAATATCTGTCTATATCTCTGAGATGAGGTATTATTATTATTTACATTATTTTTATTATTCGGACTGTTATCCTCATTTTCATTGCCATATTCAAGTTTCGGCCGTTGTACGCTCCGGCCTTCTTCAGTTGATTGGAATTTCGAACCGAATATTTTATTTCGTCTATCGGCGTAGATTGTTGTTCTAGTTATACGCGCCATTAATGTTTCAGTTATTTCAATTTAACTCAACTCTTCAAGTTTTGGTTCACAACTGCTGTAGGCTGGTATTGAACTCACAACACTTTGAGCCTCGTCACTGGATCTAACTACGGCCTTTATCCACTGGTCCATGTGTCCTTGAGACATCGCACGTGGAACTAGAACAATCTACCCCGGTGAACGAAATAAAGGGTTCGGTTCGAAATTCCAATCACCTGAAGAAGGCCGCAGCGTGCAACGGCCGAAACGTTGTGAATATGGCAATGAAGATAGGGATAACAATCCGAATAATGTAAATAATGTAAGTAATATAATCCATTTATTAATAGTTAATATTAATAAAATCGATTTAGTTATCGTGAATATTAAGATAATCTATTTGGGCATATTCAATATTAATATAATCGATTTGGCTATAATTAATATTAAGAAAATCCATTTGATTATAGTTAATACTAATGTTTTTGAAACAAAGTTCCTGAAAATGTCTTATTAACGACGATATGCAATGATACAATGCATTAAAAGGTACATATCATACATCAGTGTAATCACTGTTATTTTTGATCACCTGTTTCCAGTGGCTGGGGTAGATCATGGATACTCTTGTTGTAAACCGTTTCAAATTCATCACTTGCAAATGTTTCGCAATTGAAGGATTGCTACAGATCGGGTGACTGTGGTGAGTGAGAACTTCCCAATCCAGTTCCAGAAATATTTCATAGGTGAGCTTTGCAGCCTGTGGTCGGATATAAAGTAACATGACATCAATTAATTCAAAACGTTTTTGTATCAGTGCGTAGGCCACACGTTTCCGTTCTAGATTTGACCGTTGATTGATTGCCTTCCAGTATTTGCCAGTGAACAGACCCTACACATCCTACCAGACACAGAAAATGTACTTCTTTAGATGCAGGTCAAGCTTTGGGCAGTTACAACCTTGTCTGTCCAGCTTCATTTGCCTATCACGTTCGGTACAGATACTATTTTTAATCTTCATTAACCACTTTGTTCAACCACTCAAAACGGCGACTGGACAGCGGTGTCATCCAGGTGTCCATTCGGTGTCGATGCTCAAATTCGGTCATTTTACGTTGGACCAATGACAACAATTTGCTGACTTTGCCCATTTCCTTCAAACGAGGCAAAATGGCTGTATGACTGACGCCAAACTTCTCAGCCAGTTCTGGTGCTGCCAGGTGTGCACAAGCCTCGGCACAAATGCTCATTGTCAATGCGTGAGGGTCGACCATTTCTTGTTTAATATTGGAGATCGAATTGGTCATGATGGAACTTCTTGTACCAATCTTAGGTTGTAAGGCAACCAATTGTGTATTCTCCAAATGCTTGGTAAATAGAACGTTGCGATTAAACCAGCGTTTAGGCCGGACTTTTATTCATACAGCAACAATGTGGGCACCTTGGTGTGGTGTAATGGTTAACAAGCTTGTCTCGCAGGAACAATTAGGACTGAGTAGTGAGTTCGATCTTCATTTAGTTCCCCATACTTTCAGCCTTATCCCACATCTAAGCTACGTTTAGAAAACCACCGTACAGCAACAATGTGATTTGCTGTTATGAGGGTCATTTGCGGAGACGTTTTTGGAACTTGTAAGAAGTTCTGAAATGATGAATATGATCAATAATCACTCAGAAGATAGTGAATTTACTTATATATAAATAAATATACAAATAAATAAGTTAACATACATATAAGATTTGTGCTGGAATTTTTTTCCAACCCAATAGTTAATATTAAAGTAATTGCTTTTGTTATAATTTTAATATTAATGTAATCAAAATTTCGGTTATAGTTTATAATTACAGGGTGATTGAAAAGTACCTCCCCATTTTAAAATACTTATAATTTATTTATAAACTATAATGTTTGAAAGAAATGGATATGATAGGAACATGTTTAGGATGAGGTTTTATTTAAAATTCGATATGGCCACCAGATTTCACGACTGGCTTCTCGAACCGCCCAGGAATCGCGTCAACTGATTTCACCAGGGACTCTTATGGTATGGAAGACATAACTTCTTGTATTCGCCATTCAAGTTCTTCCATAGTCTTGGTTTGGTAGAGTAGACTTACCCATTTAACCAACCCATAAAAAAAAAAAAAAAGTTACAGAATGTTAAGTTAGGACTTCTGGGTAGCCACTCATACATAAAATAGGGAGTTACTTTTCAGTCACCTGGTAGTTTATTATGCCAATTTAAGTTATAAGTAATTTCTGTTGACGGGAATCAATTGTGATGATGAATGAGTCATCCTAACTAAACATTTCTTAAAAAGATCACAACAGGGGATGATGAAAAATGCGTTACATAAGAATATGTTCAACGCAAAAGTCATTGGATTGACAAGGAGAAATCCCCACAACCGACCCTCCAAATCTGTGTCCTTTGCAAGAAAGAATGTTGTGAATTGTTGAGGTATACTCTGGGTATTTTTCATTTAATTTTACATAAAACTTTGATCGAAACTGGCCTTTCGAACAAAAATATTAAATTTAATTATTTTTAATTATTATTAATAAAAAAATGACATTATTTAAATACACCGAAATTTAATGTCATGCTAATTACTTTTAATCAAAAAAGATGGAAACATAATTATTTTTTTCCGTATTTAATTGAAGAAAAATGATTTCAATAAGTGAAACGAATTTGTTGTTGAATTAATTTTATTATTAATAAACTCATCGAGAGAACAATTATTAAAACTTAATTTTTCTTATGTTTGCAGGACGGGATTTCAGCTAATATTGGAAATGTCGTAAATGCATCCATCCAGATTGTGTTAATGAAGTTCTTTGTTTTCATATCTGTGTCGGACACAGTTTACAACGTACTTGAAGCTGCAGACGCTGCTTTTGCGTTTAACATCCTTTCCATCAATCACTTGTCAGTTTATTATATTTTTATGATGGCACAAAGTTCCAATCCACTTTCTTCTCCTTCCTTCCGCCATTCCTTCCTTCCTTCCTTCCTTCCGCCATTCCTTCCTTCCTTCCTCTTTTTGGATTTATCCAATGTTATATCATTTTGTCTCCGCCTTCATTTCCCGTACCATCTTTTTCTTCTTCTAGTTCTACAAAGATCAGATCACAATCGAGACATGAAAAGTGAGGTCACTTTTCTAATTATAGCAAGACTGAAAGTTAGGAAAAAGAGTAAATCAGAAAATAGAAAGGATAAATATCATCCTCCACAGTTTAAGTGTAACAAAACAGAAAACAAAATACTTTAGTAATTTTCTAAGAGACAATATCAGAATCCTAAATGCAAGATGAACCAAAATATGAATGGAGTTGGACAAATATTACAAAAAGACAAAAGGATGTGTGAGATCTAAAGAAGCTGAAAAGAAAGCCATTCAACATGGCTACCATACTGATATATTCACCAACGTTGGTAAGGACTGAAGAAGAATAAGACAATTTTCGCAAACAGAATAGAAAATGCCAAACATCGGAGCAAGTTATCGGAGCAAGTAAAATGATAAGACCAATTTCAATAGTAAAATGATAAAACCAATTTCAATATAAAATTATGAGACCAATTTTAATAGTAAAATTATGAGATCAATTTCAATATTAAAACGATGAGACCAGTTTCAATAGTAAAAGGATAAAACCAATTTTAATATAAAATTATGAGACAAATTTTAATAGTAAAATTATGAGATCAATTTCAATAGTAAAATGATGAGACCTAGCTGCCAATCTAGTACTCCATTTAAATTCAAATTCGAAATGTATGAAAGGAAAGCTCCTCAGAACAATTCCCCTGATAATATTTATAGAAATGACTCAGGGAAGCTACATTAAGCCGGTGGGAAAATCGTTTATGTCGAAATAATAGGTGAGAACCAATAACATTTCAGATTTTTTACCATGGATTTCAATAGTTATTAAGTATAAATTTGGATCACCTAACTAACGCGGACGGAATTTCGTTAGTTTTCTGCGAATGGCCATGCAATAATCAAGACTTCGTTTCAAGATTCTTATAGGCATTAAAACTCCCAGCAAGCCACAATAAAATCTAGATCCAGAAACATCAAGAGACTATTTAGAAATATATTTTGCTTTCTAAAGCATATCGAAAGTTTGACAGTGGGTGCAATTGCTTGTGTAGACGTGACGTGCATATTTGGTATTAGTGTTATTTCTGTATTATTATTATTATTATTATTATTATTATTATTATTATTAATTTGGAACGGTAAAATTACCGTATTAGTAACGGTTACATTAGTAGCAGTGAAAATATTTTGATGCCTTCCATTTTTTTAAGTCTTCCTATTTTGTTTTTATTCTCCCCTTTCTTTTCTTCTTTGTTTCTTCTTCTTCTTTTTGTTGTTATTATTATTATTATTATTATTATTATTATTATTATTATTATTATTATTAATTTGGAACGGTAAAATTACCGTATTAGTAACGGTTACATTAGTAGCAGTGAAAATATTTTGATGCCTTCCATTTTTTTAAGTCTTCCTATTTTGTTTTTATTCTCCCCTTTCTTTTCTTCTTTGTTTCTTCTTCTTTTTGTTGTTATTATTATTATTATTATTATTATTATTATTATTATTATTATTATTATTAATTTGGAACGGTAAAATTACCGTATTAGTAACGGTTACATTAGTAGCAGTGAAAATATTTTGATGCCTTCCATTTTTTTAAGTCTTCCTATTTTGTTTTTATTCTCCCCTTTCTTTTCTTCTTTGTTTCTTCTTCTTTTTGTTATTATTATTATTATTATTATTATTATTATTAATTTGGAACGGTAAAATTACCGTATTAGTAACGGTTACATTAGTAGCAGTGAAAATATTTTGATGCCTTCCATTTTTTTAAGTCTTCCTATTTTGTTTTTATTCTCCCCTTTCTTTTCTTCTTTGTTTCTTCTTCTTTTTGTTATTATTATTATTATTTTTATTTTTATTATTATTATTATTATTATTTGTGTATGTTATGTTTCCTGATTTGTATCTTATAGATCAGGATCCAAACTTTGGAGCAGTGTCATTTAATTGATAGCGCACTCTTCTTAGTATATGCGATGTCCCTATTAAGACAATCTACTGGGTAACTTGTATGTTGATGTTATCTGGAACAGTGTTAGTAAAATTGCCCATTCCTTTTCTCACGAGGCCCAGGGCACCGATTACTATTGGGTACAGTCTCAGTCTTCATCCCCCACATCCTGTTAATCTTGATCTCCAGGTCATTGTATTTAAACAATTTCTCGATAATTTTCATAGAGGTGTTTCTCTCAGATGGTACTGCTATGTCAATAAACGTACACTTCCTGAATTTCTTTTCTTTTCTAATAATATCCGGTCTGTTGGCTTTTATTTCCCCTGTCTGTTTGAATTTGCATGTCCCAGAGGATAGTTACATCGTTATTTTGGGTAACTGTGTCTGCTTGGTGCTCATACCATCTCTCAGTTGTTTCGATTTTGTGCTTCTTGATTATTTTCTAGTGCACATATGTCGTTACCTTGTTCTGCCTGTGAGTATATTAATTTTTACTAGTTCCGGACATCCTGAGATAATATGGTCGACAGATTCACCATACTTTCCGCAGATCCTGCATTTCGGGTTAGTGTCCGTCTTGATTATCTGACAGTGATAGAATCTGGTTGCGAGTCTTTGGTCCTGAGCTGCAATAATTAGGCCTTCTGTCTCAGTTTTCAGCCAGGTGCTCCTCAGCTACTGATGTGCTTTCTGTTGTTCTACGTCTGCTTCTTTCGTTCTTTTTATGTATTTGCCATGCTACGCCTTGTCCAAACATGTTTTTTTTTTTTTTTTTTTTTTTTTTTGTAACTCCATTTGGCCAAGTTATTTTGCTTTCTGATTTATTCGTTTGCCGTAGAGGGTATTCGCTTCGTTTTTTGTTGGTAAGATTTCATTTATATTAAGCAGTTTCTTGAAGAGTCCAGCTTCTTTGTTGATGGAGTGGATTTGGTGGCGAGGGTCATTGGTTTTTGTGAAGTAGGCTTCCAATCCGATTCTTGTAGTTTTTAGTTACTTCAAGTTGAATTAGACCTCGGCCTCCTTAAGCTCTTGGTACATACAGCCTATCAACATCTGCTTTCGGGTGGTGCTTCCTCATTTGGATAAGCATTTTTCTGGTCTATATATCAAATACTTTTTTAAGAAATATAATGTCTTTCATTATAGGGTTTTTCTTTAAAGTAAGAATTTAAATAAACTATGATTTATAGTCACTTAGATTTAAATTAAAATCAGTTGGATATTTACCTTGAGTTATATTTACGTTGAAGTAGCTTCAATGAAGTATATATTTTTGAAAATGAAATAAAACGAAATAAACACAAAATTACGAGAAAAATGAAATTAATATCGAAAAAGAAATAAATAATTACATAAAATTCATAAAAAAAATAAATAAATAAATTACGTTAAAAATTCTTAGGAAAAAAAATGACGCTGAAATATTTACATTAATTCCGTTATACACTTTACGGAGCTCCGAAAAACACGGCATATCTTCTCGGAGTTCAAAAGCTTCTTCGTTTTCTTCTTCGTTTTCTTCTTCTTCTTCTTCTTCTTCTTCTTATTATTATTATTATTATTATTATTATTATTATTATTATTATTATTATTATTTTTATTACCTTTGATTTCTATTGCGTACACATTTCCTTCCGGGTCCCAACCAGAGACCTAAGGTCATAAATGGCTTCATAACATTTTCCACTTATCATTTTCGAAAAAAAAAAAAAAAAAGAAGCAAAAAACTAAGATCCCACATTTTACATAAATAAATCTCTTCGTAAGTTTTTTTTTTTTTTTTTTACGGCATATCAACCTCAATGATTTATTTAATAGCGACAACGCTTTTAGGATGGCTTCGTATAAATAGAATATGGATTCTTTGTAAGAAATCAATTTGTAGATCAAGTTTCATTGACGCCTTTTTGTAAAATGTCAAATTTATAGCTGGTAATTTTTTTTTTTTTTTTTTTTTTGAAAATGTATTGCTGGTAATATTTGCTTTCAAAATTGTATTGCTTGTATTCTTACTATAAAAGCCAATTGTTATACTTTCTTAGTGTTTTGACCGCAGTTTGAAGGTTAACTATTAACTATCCATAGCTAGTCAGGGTGGGCCTAGGAACCACAGCATTTAAGAGTTATTTCCAAGCTCCTCAAAACCTGCCGATCAGAAGCCTTACTGCTGGATGTAGTTCATCGTTTTACCCAGGACGATTTTCGTGAGATGTGAGTTGTACATATGAGTACAATATTTATAATTATTATTATTGTTGTTTTCCTTGCATTTTTCTTGTATAGTCATTTCCTTCCGGCTCCCAGCCAGAGACCTAAGGTCAGAAACAACATCACGACATTTTCACTAAACATAAAATAAAATAACCTAACACACATTTTACATAGAAAAAGCCCTTCGTTAGGCGTGAGTTGTAGTTAGCATTTTTCTTTGTATTTCTTTAAGGCATGACGTTATTGTTATTATTATTATTAGAACTAAAGTTATAGCAGCTGAAAACCTATATGTAATTGCGATAAAGCTTTTAGAGCAGCGACGTTCTTAATATTATCCACTTTCGACGCCTTCTTATAGTCGGAATTCATCCGTTAACAACGCCTTCGCTGCTGCTGATGCAAACAAATTTGACTGTCGTTATTGATAAATTGTGTTTATCTTTTTTTGGCTTTCGTTGTTATCTAATTCCCGATTCACTTCATTTACACCAACAACTCATTCGTTGCTCATTGAATTTAATTCATCAATAACTGCAGGATAATTTATCTCTCGGCTTCAATGTTGATCAGTCGACCCGATCATTCCTCCTTTCTCTCATGTATCTAGTCTTTATCGTGAGCTCATTCATTTTAGAACAATCTCTCCATTGATCTAATCCCGTTCATTTCAGAAAAGCTTGTTCCATTTTCTTTCTTTCTTTCTTTCTTTCTTTCTTTCTTTCTTTCTTTCTTTCTTTCTTTCACTCTGGTTGTATCTATCTATCTTTTTGTATATATCTCCGCCAGTTCATCTCATTTCTATCTATCTATCTATCTATCTATCTATCTATCTATCTATCTATCTATCTATCTATTTTCATATCTATCTATCTATATATCTATCTGTCTATCTATCTATGGTTGTATCTATCTATATTTGTTTTTTTCTCCATCTCATTTTGAATTTCTCTATCGAGCTAGCTAGCTCGGCCCAGCTCAACCAACCTAGCCTTGGCTGTTCGTATATGTTTCTCTCACTATAGATCTATGCCAGACTGCTGTATTTATGGAAATTTGACAATCTTCGTTCTCTAAATATGAATAGAAGTAAAAAAAAAAAAAAAAATTCTTTCTCAAATAATTTACCTCCATAAACTAATTTTGAGACATATAAATAATCTTATAAAAAAAAAATACAAAATAAAAATGTTCACATCATACAAGTGGCAGGCGTGTTACTTACAAAACCCTTTGAAAGTAAGTGCAATCCTCATAGATCTCAAAATGTGGACTTACATCCAAACACACATCGTTCTAAACATACTTCATGTATGTGAAATCAGGAGCAAATTAAAAATATTTCGTGGGTCATTACTTTTGTTTTTAAATCTGCAATTCGACCGTTCAGTTCTCCCGCCTTCCTTTCGATAATTTCAAACCTAGTCAAGAGTTATTCAGCTTAAATCAATCAGTAGATGAAAGTTATTATAAGGTACTTTAAAGTGATTGTAGACTGAAACTTTAGGAAGACCAGAGAACCTAGCGGTCGAAATATTTTATTGTACTAAAATAAAAATGGCGAAGATTTTAGTCCGAAAGATTCGTTGTGTAATAACAGAGGAGGCATGGTGGAGTTATAGACAGCGGCTTGGTTTGAGAAATTGGAGAGCCGAGTTCGAATTCCAGTCGAATCCATGATATTCACTTACGTGAATGTAATGTATTCGGCCGAATCGCAGATTTAAATACAAAAATGATGACCCATGAAATAATTTTAATGAGTTGTTCATTATCTTCTTCTCCCCGCAGTTATGGGTAAATAGCAAGACAGACCGGGTTCTGTAGCCTTAGATGGCAACTAGTCTACCACAGAAAGAAATGGCAACCTACTGCGGGAAAAAATCTGCCTTGTCAGTCATGTATTGAAAAATACATGATTGCCTAAGCGTGTATCACGCATTTCACAGAACTGACTGAATACAAGTATTTCATTACAGACAACAATTTATGACATATTTTGAATTTACTCACCTAAACAGGTTTTTGTGTTGAGAATTTATAAACTAGCCGTTTCAGTCGTGATACAGATGCGAAATAAAAACGCCAGGGAAAGCACACCCAATATTGCCGTTCAATAGTAAAACATCAGGTCGCGACACATAAAATGACGCACTTTACAGGAAAAAGAAAAAAGCGCTTCTGAAGAGGTAAAATAACTAATTTATTTAGTTGAAATAGGCACCATGTTGATGAATGACTGTTTTCAAATGTATCTCTAAATTGTAGATCACATCTTTAAAAAATTCTCATCATTTGATGTGATAGTTCAAATGCTTCGAGTGTCCTTATTGGAGAATGTTTTATTGCGCATGAAAAGCTCAAAATGCTTAAATAAGTGATACTCAGTAGGAGAAATATCAGCTGAATATGGAGGATGAGGCAAAATTTCATAATTCAGGCTTTGCAGCTTTTGGACACTTGATTGAGAAGCGCACAGCCGTGCGTTGTTGTGCAGCAAAATTGGGTCATCCCCAATGCAAAATGTTACGTTTTCAATTTTTCGTGCACACACTCAATTTCTCCACAATACGAGGTTGCTGTTATTGTTTTTTCTTGAGGCAAGAATGAATAACCCCTTTGAACGACCTGTAAAGTAACCATTAACTTTTTAGAATGCAGTGGAGATTTTGATTATTCTTTTAGTGATTCACTTGCATCTAACCACTGGCCTTCTCTCTTACTGTTGTTGAAGAGTATCCATTTCTCACACATGCAATGATTCGATGCAAAAATGGTTCTATTTCCAATCGGGAAAGCATACAGTAAGATTTCTCGACACTGTTTCATTGTAATCATTTTCATTGAGCTTATGAGTAACAAAATATTAAAAGAAAAATGATCTGGAAATTAAAATAGTCAGAAATAAATCAAGAATTTTTATATATACTGAGGAGGTTACTTCGATAGACGATCGGATCAAAAACCAATCAAAAAATGCGTTATTTCATGTGTGACAAATTAATATTGTAATCTTAATTTGTCAATACACAGATGTACCAAGATTTATGGGTTAAGTGCTTAGCACGCCGAAGTACAGTAAGTCGGCATCGATTCCACAAGTGGCCAGAAGACCTCTGGAGAAATGTCCAGTCATGCTATCTCAATAATTACAAACAGCTCGTTGATACGTATTGATAAAGTATAATGCTTGCAACAGTAGTAAGAAATAAATATTCAACTGAGTTGCTGTCGGGCGAACGTGACAACAAGACGTATAGTATAATTCTCCTCAAACCCATTCTGTGATAATTGGGCCCGGTTCATTATCCTTCTGGAATAGCCGAAAGCCCATGTTTGGGTGTCACAAAGCCTTGCAACGTTGCGGTCGCCTTCAATGTCGTGTATAGTTGTAGAAGGGGATACCCACTGAACACTACTATAAAACCACCACCGGCCTGCACGGTATGCTGTTGACAACTCAATAGAATCTACACCACACACGAACCCTTCTCTCAGCCAGAACCAAAGGGAAATGTGATTCAAGCAAGACAACGTTGCTGCCTCCAGATTCGAATTACCAACGTCATGAGTGTAGTACTATGTCCAGTTTTCATATATTAACAGCAGTTTCCTGGCCGGGGTCTTTCGTTCTCAAAGGCCATGGAAAGTAAAGAACGTAGAACTGACCTAATGGATATTGCGCCTGGTGCCTCCTACATTTGGACGTGGATGCGATTCGAACCAGTGTTATTTATTTGTTATCACAAGCAATTCTAGACGCCTCCGTTCACATTAAATAAGAACCCGTTGTTTACAGTGAACAGTAATTTCATCCCTTTAGTATCCGTGGCCAACGAGTGCCACAAAGATCAATGGATGTCAAATGTCACCATAATTTCAGAAATGGAATATCCTGCATTTGTGTCTGTCACTCTCATGCCCTATTTCGAACTCTAATAATTTATGATGTCTTGTCATGTTCACCATAGCTGCTATTTACAATGACCCACGAGTAGGCATGGCACAAATGATATAGGTCTATGCATTTAAATGACATCAAGGAATGATGGCGCCATATGTCATTACCTTTGCACGACTCTTGTTACGTCAACCTATGCTACGTTTTTTTGGCACGTCAGTGTAAAATATAACTTAGCAACTGCATTGAAGCATATGCTCATAAAGAAGATAGTTTTAAATGAATGCAGGACTGTTGTTGCCATATGGTGAAAATTGCACTCAGGGAAGCGGACAATTTTTATTTTGTATTCACTCTAATGTTTATAGCTTCAATATAATTGTCTTCTTTAATGCTTGATGTAGTTCCTTGATCTTCCACTGGCGAAATATTCTCTCCAAAAATTACCAACATTCTTGACCTACAAGTATTATTGCATTGGCGGATGTCTATGAAATGGTATAAATAATGAAGTGAAAAGTTTCAAAGAAAAACATGAATTTTACTCTATTTGGATTCTTAAAGAAAAAATGGGCTTTGATTGATTGGAAACGAATTTTCAACAAATTTATGTTTCTACAAATAAATATTGATCGCCAGTTTAGTGACCATTCTATTGAAGGAGGGAAGCAGGTTTCTGTCAAGTATTTATTCAGTAGAATATATATATATATATATATATATATATATATATATATATATATATATATATACTATGTGTATATACATATATATATATATATATATACTATATATATATATACATACATGCATATATATATATATATACTATATATATACATACATACATATATACATATATATATATATATATATATATATATATATATATATATATATATATAGGTATATTCACTGTGGCAATGGTGAAAGAAAAGGTAATGCAATATGTTCTATTATATAAGCAATGTTAAAAACAGTCAAACATATTCTACATCAAGATACAGGAATCTCTCGATTAGTGCGGCTAATGTGGATATCGATAACTATAAAATAATCAATTTTCAATTACTATAGTTAAACTGAAGAATGTTATACCGCATTAATCGAGTATTATGTATGCCCTAATCGAATTTTGGCATATAATGATTCTAACGCACTAATCGAAAACGCATTAATCGAATGTGCATTAATAGATTGATTCCTGTATAGGTTAATATATCACAAGTTCATATTCCCTACTTCTCAACATAATTACCACCTGATCCTTTGGCAGTATTCCACCTACGAATGAAGGTGTGAATTCCAATTTCGTAAAACTCAGCTGGTTGCTTATGTGGCTATATCTTCATCTACGATGGGTCTAATGATGTTTTGTCTTGTGGCATATCAACACCGCTATGAGTTATTTAATGCCGAAATCTAAATATTTTGTACGCAATTTTATTTTACTTTTTGGAGGGGAGATAATAATAATTATTATTTCAGTAATTACTAATTAACCTATAGCATACAACACCTGGTATTCCCAAGTGGTTACCCATCAAGGTACAGACCAGGCACGACGTTGCTTAACGATGATCGTATGGGAACGGTGTTTCAACGAGATGTGACCGTAAGCCACAATATGCTTGATTTTCTTCCGTATTTCTTATATAATAAAACAAATTGCATTACCTTTTGACTCACTCTCGCAATTAAAACCCTATTTTCCAAGTCAATATAACGACTCCGAATATAATTTACTAAAACGAATAGGCATTGCAAATGTCGAGATCAACGAGTCCAATGCCATTAATATACGAACGCGTTTAGTTCTTACTAAATTATTACTATTAGATTGGTGCAAAAATAATATCGTTTTTGATGTTAAAAAACTAAAAAAAAGTCAAAAAACTACTATATTATTTTAGCACCAACCTAATATAAACAATGAGTGATACTTAACTTTAAAAAGAATTAATAATGCATAAATCAAAACTGAATTAAATATTTCCAGAGAGTTAAATTCTGTGCTAGAATTGATCTGTACTACGATACTTAAAGTAAATTCATTCTTTGATTCATTGGAATCAATACAAATGCGGTTACAATAGCTTATTATTATCTTCCTTTTTTCTTAAATTTTGTGTAGTTCATTCTTTAAATTATTCTTAATTTTTTTTTTCTCCAGAAGATACCGACTCTATTTTGGCTCTATATTTTGTTGGGATGTATCGGAACTGGAATAAGTGCTGGAGAAGAAAATATCAAAGAAAGGGATGGTGCCTAAATTAATCTATTTCGATCCTTAAAAATAAATAGATCTTCGATACATTGGAAATTGATTTTTCACAAAGTCATGTTTCTAGAAATGAAATGTGAGTGACTGAAAGTCCTAGAATATCTATAACTAGGTTTGCAAAAGTAAGCGTCAATAACTCTGTTCTGCCAAAGGAAAGCCCCCAAATGCATAGCCCCCAGTATTTATTCGTTATAATATCAAAGTCCTTTTTGGAACAGGAAAAGAAAATGTCGTATATATTAAACATAATGATAATGAAAAATTAAAAGGATAATGAAAAAATTAAAAGGAAAATGAAAACTTTGGGATATTTCAGAAAACTGCAGAACTTCAAAGTGTAATTGGTCTGATCTTGTTATAAGCAATAAGTGCAGGTGGTGACCCCGTGATTATCTTTGGAAATATGGATAAAAAGATTGCGTTACTTCAATCTCCCTAGTAGGGGACGCTTTATCTGCCTTAAGAATTAGTATTTGAAATCTTGGCTTTTATTACGACCGCTGACCAATGGAAATTACAAAACTAGTATTTTTTTTATAATTAACATTAAATTGATGATTCATCACTTGATTGCTTTGGTGTCATGATAACACTGGGATAAATGATGTTTTAAATGAGATGCCTGTCAATATGATTAAGGCTTCCACTCTATTGTAATACAAATATCTTTAGTTTTTAACTATATATTGCGTAAACATTTGCGTGATGAACTATATTTTTGTGTAGTTATAATCTTTTAGAATATCTTATATTATTTCCTGAAATATATTTATTGTATTCAGAGATTTCTTATAGATATTTACATACTTATATTTCTTATAGATATTTACATACATTCCAGTTCTTCGTTTCCTTGAACACCGATCTATTAGGCCAGCTAGCTGTTGCAAACTCCTGCTAAGCCACTTCTCTGGTTCTTTTACACCCACAGAGCAAACCAGTTGTTTACACTGCAGCTATGCTGAGCGAATCAAGTGAATTCGTGCTAGCACATCCGTCTACAGCTTTCGAACAGTTAGGACAACAAATGATATGATATTCAGACGCATTCCAATGAGATCGCACGCAGAGATCACCAAGTGATCCGCCTAAGAAATCCATCATGGTGACATTTAAACGAGGGTCTCGTGTTCAGAAAGTGGCCAAGTTCTATGCACACGCGTTTGATTTGCTATCCCTGTTTTTGTTTTTTTAATAGGGAAATTAATAGCACCTGGCCTAGGCCGAGAAGTTCTCTAGCCTGTTATTCATTTCACTGTTTAGGAAAATAAAAAAAAAAGTACTCAAACATGTGTAGCCATTAAAAAAATAACGTTTACAGTAATAAGAAATAATGTCGGATTAAAAAAATACGTTATATGATGTTGATGGATTCTATGAGAATCCGACTGCATCATTCAGTTTTTATGTTTGTGTCGTATGTGACACTACAGTTCTGCCCTTGACATGCATACAAGTCCACATATTGTGCAACATCTAGGATATTGGGAATATTTGCTAACGCTTTTCACCGTTGTCTTTCTTCTCTTTAGCCGATCAGTACGACTAATTCTAAAATTTCTATTAGGTTGGTGCAAAAATAATGACGTAATAATGTCGTTTTTTGACGTATTTTTTAACGTCAAAAACGACATTATTACGTCATTAGTTTTGCACCAACCTTATACCATTTTGGCACAAATATCTCCAATTATTTATATCCAGAGCTATTCGCTCGAAGTTAGTATAAGGCATATTGACTTCTGAGAGGTTACTTAGCTTGTCTTTATATCCGATCCACGGCCGTCCAACAGGCCATCTTTTTATTATTTTAATGTTTTTAAATAATCTTTGATATCCTTAATTCTTTTAAATTTAAAAAATTTAATACTATTCTTTTGAAAAAAAAATTTTTTCAATAATCTTTAATGTATTGTCCAATATTAATTACAACTGTATTAATTAGGATTAATAATATTATTAATAATATTATTAATATATCTTATTTTATTTCTACTTTGCTGGTAATTTTTAATACTTTATGTATTAACTATAACTTATATTAATTTGGTTTTTCAAGTGTCACCGTGATACGCCGGAATATAATAACTCACTCTTCCTTCTTCTTCCTCCTCCTCACCTGTTTAATACTTTCTTTCTTCTTTCTCTTATCCCCCTCCCCTGTTTTACAATATGTCTTCTTTTTTTCTTCTTTTCTCTTCCTGCTGAAAAATTAATTGACATCAAATTTCCTGGTTTCTTTCCTTAATACACTTGAACCATCGTAAATAATTAAAGATGGTTTGAAAACAACTTTATCCCTAATTTCCATTTCCAGTATAGACCATGCTATAGTCCTCCCCCTCCCACCACCTCTGTCACCTTAATATCAATCTAAAACTATTCCTCAAAAACGTGTATTAAAAAACTGCATTAAAAATAAGAGAAACCAAATTCCTTTGTAACTAGAGATGTGACCTGATGAACCAGGAAAAATATTTTTTCTAGGGAAATAAATTATAGTCATGGAAATTTAATGTTGTCTCTTTCTTAATTATTTAATTAATATTTACTCAGGTGTTACATTGAGCTTTCTGGATTACATCTTCTTTGGAATTAAACACACGGATTACCAAACCCTTCATGACCTTACCATATATATATATATATATATATATATATATATATATATATATATGCATGCTAAATGATTAAATTGGGATTTGGGTTTGCTCAGAGAATATAGTTTCCACATGGAGCCCTCTAACCAACAACAATCCCCGGAAGAGTGAATCCCACTTCTTTGTTTATAAACTTGTTTCGTTAAAAAAAAAAAAAAAAAAAAAAGAACACAGGGGTGTCCTAAAATTTCGACTTTAAAATCTTTCTCTTCCTGCTTTAAATTAGTCAAAGGCCCACTTAAATATAATTATATATATTAGGTTGGTGCAAAAAATAATGACGTAATAATGTCGTTTTTTGACGTATTTTTTTACGTCAAAAACGACATTATTACGTCATTATTTTTGCACCAACCTAATATATATATATATATATATATATATATATATATATCAACCTTATTGCAAATATTGTTATCAATTTGTTGTCTTTTTATTTCTCCAATTTCATTAACAGAGCTATTAAATTACACACAACACACACAACACACACATATACATATATATATATATATATATATATATATATATATATATATATATATATATGTGTATGTATATTCTTTTTATTAAAACAGTATTTTCCAGGCATTGAAAATGATATGATCTATGAATCCACAATGATTAACATACGACTCGGTTATTTCCCTTCGTCACTTATTCTTATTAAATTAATACTAAAACAATATGAGGTATGTAAATTTTGAAATAAATAAATAAATAATTCAAACTGAGTTGGGATTAAAATCAAAACAAAAATCAAGCGCCCTACCGTTTAATGTGAATCATGTTCACATTTCCTAACAAAACTGCACGGATTGGAATGCATTTATTTTCCGCTGCATCCTCCTGGCGCTTTGCCTCCAAATCAGTAGTAATGACTGCCAAATATCTTTGCATTTATCAAAAGATCAGTTGGAATTTGATATTTCTTCTAATTAGTTAAGATGAATCATCATTATTGAGTAAATTTGTCTCATTTCCTAATATTCTCTGCAGTTTTCAAATTTATTTAGTTTTTCTTCGGTTCGAGTGCACTACGGTTCGCAGTCTATCCAAATTTGAATCCCTTGTGATCTGGTCTTCCCACTGTCTTGACGTCCTTCTTTGCTCTAGTTAACCACTGATTGGATGTCCGTTTCAAGACCAGCAGCCACGTTTTCTCAGTCAGAGCTGAGAAAGTAAACATGGCTGCTGCTCTTGAAAAGGACCTCTAGCCAGTGGTTAATTGACGCTAGACTCCTGAAGAGCAATTCATTGGACCTTCTTAGCCTCACGTTTGCAACTGACTTGAAGTAGAGCGACTTTATCAATCAATAGCTTCATCTACTGTAAGGAAAGTTGGGTCACTGTGTCATGCTAGTAATTATTTCTCATCAGAGTTCATCTTGCACATTTACAAATCTACCATTCATCCGTGCATTGAATACTCCTTTCATATATGATATGGTACTCATACTGTTCATCTCGAAGTTCTTGACAAAATCCAAAGAAGGATCTGCAATGTAATCCTGACCTAGCATCTTGTCTTCAGTTACTTTCTCACCGACCTGGCATGGCTTCCCTCTGTCTTTTCTAGAAATATTTTCAAGGAAACTGTTATGACGATCTTCTTCCTCTGGTTCCCCGACTACATGAATTTAAGCGTGCTACTAAAGTGGCATCTAGGTCCCACCCATTTAATTTTGAAATAGCTAAATGTAACCGTCACTACTACTTCACCAGTTCTTCTCGTTTTATTTCTCGCACTGCTCGTCTGTGAAAATCCCTTCCGTTTACTTGCTTTCCTGATAACTACAATCTTCAAAAAGAAAAAAAACAATGTCAATCGCTATTTTCTATCTTTTTGAATTCAGTTCATCTTTTGTCTTTTCTTCAATTCGCAGTTTTTTTTCTCTCACCTTCACTCGCTGTAACTCTTTGCGTACCACTGGCATTTTCACCTTGATTGGAATGATTAAAAACAGTTAAAAACACGATTTCCTCATAGCTTGAATATGCTTGCGTCCTGCTAGCCCCATTAACAATCTTAATACAAACCCTAACGACAATATGCTGTTTCAGATTAGTTCCAGTCATTTTTCACCGACCTTATAACATGAACACGTACACCTTGCTCTTTTGGCCGACTGATAACAACATTACTGATGTGCTTGGGTACAAGTATTTGTCTGTCTCATTGACCCAGTGACACGATAGCATTTACCCAATTAAATTCTTTCTTCTCGTATCTTTTTACTAATTTTAATTTTAATATTTCATTTCACATAATTTAAAAATGGCGCTCTTTAAAAATGTCAAAATATGTCTACCTTAAATGGAAAATTGTTAACCGACATAAGAATAAAATAATTAAATTCAATGAAAAGCGCTTAAAATTACAATTGCAGATTATTTAATTTCAAGAAAAAATAACATAAAAATAGAAAAAAAAACCCTTAAAGTTAACAAAAAGAATTAAAATGATAAATATAATTAAAATAGACTTGATGAATTCCCACCAATTTTGGTAATGGATTTATTGAGAAAAAAACAGACATTCATTTAATGGATTTCAATATGTTTCAATGCTGTATTTGAAAGGTCAGAATATATACAGTATCCATGTATCCGCGGTTTTAATTTTCTACGGTTTCAGTTACCCACCGCATACAGCAGAAGTAATTCAGATGTTTTACTGATGAAAACACAAAGAGAGTGATGTTTGTAATTTGAATAAACTAAAGAGAATCTGTAAAGTACTTCTTTTTATTTAAAAAAAAAACACGTTCTAGAGTTAATAACGAAGTAAAATGTATACTGACGTTGCTACTGTAAGAATGGATATTCTATGCATAATTTATGTTTTACTATAATTTCCACTTTGTACAAGGCCCAAGCGTCACTCAAGGTAGAGGTTTACAAAGTAAGAGGCACAGTTTATGGGTATATGTGAGGGAAGATAACGGTTAACTCTAGACTAAGGCTTAGATTCAAATGATGGAGGAAGTATTCTCATGGAAGTCGATTACAGAAAGTAGCGGTTTGTTGAAAGAAGCTGTTCGGGTGGAACTTACATATTACCAATGGAATGCGAATGAAATGGCGTGGTTCACTACAATATGTGTAGCATTGCGGGTCTTATTCTGTGAAGATTAAAACTGGCGGGACTAAGGGATATAGTTCGTGTGAACGCTTTTCATGCAAATTAGCGATAAGAACAGTGAGAGGCTTGTCACGTTTCGTCTGTTGGAAATGAGATGCAGAGTCGAGAATAATGCATTACCAACAAAGCCGCTTTTTGAACTCTATCGAGACTGGAATGTGAAGACTGGGTAGCTCCTGCTGCACTACTAAATTTTCAGCCTAATCTGGCTCTTGTAAATGAAGAAGATAGCAGGAAGAGTCAAGTACTTCCTTGAGCGGTATAGAAAACCGATTCTTTTTACAGAATTTTTAGCGATGAAACGTACGATTTTCTCTTGAGGTCTGGGTTGACCTTGTCCCAATAGGCGATCCCTGATAGAAAACACGTTCATAACGATAGGTGAGAATTCAGGGTCTGCTCAGTGATGTGTGAAACTCACAAGTTTGGTATAATGGCATACGAGGATTATTCAAAAGTGCTGTGCCTCGCCCAGAAAGAAAAACTATAGCTGAACATTTTGGTTGTGGCAACACTACTTCTTACATAAACAGAAAAAAAATAATTCAGATTACTGTCTTAATTTGCGTCCAGATGAGGCCCATACAAATGTGAGAGATCTGCGACAAATCTAAAAATGGACCAAACAGAGGCCCGAGCAATCATAAAGTATCTACAAAAGAAATGTATGACACCCAAGGAAATCCATGATGGCCGACTACAGACACTTGATGAGGACTTCCATTCCTATGTAACTGTGAAGAAGTGGGCTGTGGAATTCAAGCAAAGCAGAGACAATACAGAAGATGATCCTTGGCCAGGTCGTACAAAAACCTCAACCATTGATGAACAAGTCGAGGCCATTCACCGTAATGTTTTGAATGACACACACTTTAGCATCCAGCCGATAGCTATGCGCAGGCGTTAATTCGGGTGCGTCCCATAATGTTTTAAATTAAATCTTGGGGATGGGCAATGTGTCTGTAAGATGGGCCCCAAGAACACTGACACCAGAGCAAAAGATTTCCAGGTTATTCCTGATACGTTTCCAAGATGACACTGACCATTTCCATAACAGTTTATTAACTCAAAATGAAACTTGGTTTCATCGCTTCGAAGGTGAATCCAAAATTCGAAGCAAATAGTGGAAACACTTTGGCTCTCCACTCACTAAGAAGTTCAATCAGGCAGCATCTGTTGGGAAGGTGATGGCTTCTGTTTTTTTGGGTTTTTTTTTATTATTTATTTATTCTGAAGACGTAATCATCATAGACTAACTGGAAAAAGGAAAACAGTTAATAGAGAGTACTAGGCATTAGAATTAAGACAAACAGAAGGAAGCAATCAAGTAGAAACGCATAGGGAAGCTGGGGGGGGGGGGCAGGTGTAATCTTGCTCCAGAATAACGCGCTTCGTTCTCACTGCTCAGGTTGTAGTAGCTGAAGCAGCTAAATGTGGCTTTGAATTTCTACCTTCCCCTTACTCACCAGACTTAACTTCATCTGACTTCTCCCTGTTTCCTAAACTTAAATCCCATCTACGTGGTCACCATTTTGAAAACAATGATAAGATCATATATGCTGTGGAGGAGTATTTGGCGGACCAAGGCGCCACCATATTTCGTGATGGGATTGCAATGCATCGTTGAAGCAATTGCATTAATATCAAGAGGGGCTATACTGAAAAATAGTGAAAAAATTTCTTGTTTCTCCAACTCCTTCTGGATGATGCTTAGAATTTTTTTTGAACGGACCTCGTATATAAATGTTTATTTGTATTTATTCTAATTTATTATTAGTTATTGTTGTTAATCTCTTATATACCTCATAAGATCGACGGGAAGTCTTTTATCCATAACTTTTATTACAGTCTGTTGATGTATTTTATTGTTAGTTGTTATTAATCTCATCTTGTGCTTCTTTCATAAATTAAATTTCATATAGATATGGATAGAATTGATTGATAGGTTTGTTATTTACAGCTTATCACCTTTTTGCAGGTTATTTAAAGCTAGAAAATATGTTTAGATGCTAAGAATCTTCTTTTAGCGGATAATAATGTTTTACTGATTCAAGCCCTACAAATTAACTCATACCTGGAGGGAGCGAAGGTGAATTCATACCTTTCACTGGAGTATTTTGCGTAAGTGAATAAAACTGACCTAACTGAAAATGGAACTCGGCACTTTCATTTCCAAATCCGAGCCGTTATCTATTAAACCACACGAACATCCATGCCTACAGCATCTGGTATTCCCAACCGGGAAACCAATCTAATTACTAGATATATCTGTCTATTTAAGGCTGACCAATCCCTGTTGCATCCGACTGCTCTGCTACATTTGCGATGATTCAGAGCCCAACTGTGGTTGACACCTGGCCTTAGGTACAGTTTCAGGGAGAGAAAGCATTAGTTGGCGTGTCCAGCCGTCTGAACACGGCCAGTACGCTCAAATCTTCGGTAAAGATTAATTGTAATTTCAACTTCGTGCTAGCACAAGCATCGACGGCTCCTCAATTTCACTCACAAGGCTTGGATCAAACCATAGTATCGCCTCCCCTGGTCGATGATATATATATATATATATATCCTTTGATTTCTGCTATATAAACATTTCCTTCCTGTTCCCAGCCAGCAACCTAAGGTAAGAATGGAATCATGACATTTTCCACTGATCATTTTGCAAAAAGAAAAGTGATAATAATATGATCACACATATAACCCGATGGTTATGATTATGGAGTGCAGCGTTAAAAGCTGAAACAGAAGGTTTTATTCTTGCAGCGCAGAACTAATAATTGCTTGCGAGCACATATACTGAAAAAGTGTCTTATTATTATTATTATTATTATTATTATTATTATTATTATAAACTAGTAGAAATACTGATTTTAACTTTCATTTGGTTGTCTGAAAATTGCCTTAGCTGGAAACTCCAAGTAATTTTTAGATCGGAGTTCCGAAGAGATTTGGGACGTTTTTTTTTATTGTTTTGAGTACGTCTTACTTTAATTTCTGTAGGCATTCAGCACCACCATTTTTTGTTTATGTTACTCTCTGTCATTTCTTCCTTTTTTTTTTGTCTTTTTATGTTTTCTCTTTTGAAAGATTTGGCATTGCGAACATTATTCTTTGATGCGTTACAATTACTCGCTATATATATATATATATATATATATATATATATATATATATATATAAGTTTTATCAGTTTCAAATTTACGCCTACACATATTTATGTAAAATGATTCATACAATTGATAGGTAGATAGACACACTCACGCACACACATACATATATATATGCGTATATTTTCAAATGTGGTCTTAAGAGTACCTATTTCTTTAATGTTATTTGCTAAAATAAAAATATCGTCTACATATCGAACATATATTTTAGGTTTACAGGCCTGTTTAAATATCATATTTTCTACATGGGACATGTAATAACTGGGAAAGCATGGGCCGGGTGGATTTCCCATACTAACACCATTAGTTTGGGTATAAATATTGTCATTGTGGTCATAGAATGGGACTTTCTTATTATCTATGAGTTCAAATGTCTCTTAATGAACCGTGTTCTTGATCAAACCGAATTCATAAATAATTACATCCGTCATACAACTACATGCTTATTCAGACGCCTTACGTTACACCTATCTGATCACAGCTCTATAAGAACCCATTTAAACACACACACAAACTTACCAGACTCCATCCAAATCATGCTAGAAGAAAACACAAATATAATAACCTCATCCACCTGTAAAAAAAAGATTAAAAATAATGGAAGCCCTAATAATAAAAAAGAAAAAGCCACCACTTAATAATATTAAATACGAACAAGGCCACAAAGTGCTAAACGTGTTCGGAAAATAAAACATCTCTATAACACTAAAAACATGCACACAACGCAACACCCAATTAAAATGAATATAAAATCACACTTGATAATGTCTAAAAGTATAACCGAAAACGGTCAGAATTATAGAACATTTGGAGAGTTTCTGGACACTCTGTGTCCAAAAAAGAAACCACTTTTTCAAAGATAAGAAAAATTAAATAAAAAGCTTAATCGTAGTACTTTGTCTGTTGTTTTTAATGAAATATGCATAAATGAAGGATTGCTGCATAAATGCACAATATATATACATATATATATATATATATATATATATATATATATATATATATATAGAGAGAGAGAGAGAGAGAGAAGGTTTTTTTTTATATGCAAGCGTGTATATCTATATGTATGGCTGTTTGTATGTGCGTGTGTGCATGGGTGTATTTTTGAAAGACGGAAATAGTTTATATAAATGGTTAAATATTTTCATTCGAGTTTTCACTCAATTCAAAAGAGTATTGTGCGCAGAACAAAATATCAGAGGTGAAAGGCGTCCTTTATGCAGTGTTTCAGTGGAGACTTCATTAAAAACACAAGAATAATAAATCTTAATGGTATTTAAAAAGAAATAACACTTCTGTTTTTCTATAAAAAAAAAAAAAAAAAGAATTTATCCGACTCATGAAAACGTCTAAAAGCTTTATTAGCAATTTTACTTTGGTTCCAGCATTGTCGTCCACACATTCATTTCCTTTTTTCTTATATTTCACACAGAATTATAAGAAAAAGAAAAGCCTATGTTTTCTTTAACTTTAAAAAGTAAACTAATGACTTAACTGTTCCTCGGAGTAGTTGCATCACAGCATATAACTTTAATCCATCATCCATACTTAGAGTGTCAAAGTAATAAATATTAAACACATTAAATGTAGCCGTCACTTCTACTCCAATAGATTCATGTCTCGCACTTCCCGTCTGTGAAACTCCCTTCTTCTTATTTGCTTCCCCTGATTGCTATAATCTTCAATTATTCAAATGCAATGTCAATCGACATCTTCAGATGCCTTGATCTAATTCCCCGTCTTTCTCTTCATCCTTTCTTCTATCACGCCTCTTTACTCTTGCACCCACTCTCTGTAACCCCTTGCGTGCTAGTGGCACTCCCGCCTTGCTTGAAGGGAAATGCTGAAAAAAAATAAGCATAAAATACTTCAGTGTAAGGATCACTTATAAGAAATTTAAATGTGAGATAAAGAATTCGAACTTAGAACAGGCCAGGGTAAGGAACGTTTCACACAACAACACAAGATGCTATAAAAACTAAAATATTAACCTAAGAATTCGACTAGTTTCCTTATATAGTTAGGTCACATCCGGTTCTCCTATGGCTGCCATGAAT
The DNA here is from genome assembly GCA_963932145.1 of Acanthosepion lycidas. Taxonomy (NCBI): domain Eukaryota; kingdom Metazoa; phylum Mollusca; class Cephalopoda; order Sepiida; family Sepiidae; genus Acanthosepion; species Acanthosepion lycidas. The sequence continues at coordinate 76,441,378 of OZ010583.1, read as the reverse complement.
GCTGTCAAACTTGCTCATAAATGTCTAAACTTTACAACTGTATACAACTATTTTTTTCTGATCAATGATTTTCCACCGTCAGATCATATGGACTGCCTATACATAATCAAAAGAAATAACTTTAGGAAATAACAAAAATCGCATCCCTTGAAGAGTTCCAACAGCAGAAAAATAACTGAGATGATTACCATTTCAGTTTTTTTTTTTTTTTTTTTTGGTAATATTAACCGTTTCCTTTCAAGGAAATATTTTACATTCATTGACCGAACAGCCAGTATTAGTCGTTTGACATTTATAAAAAAAAAAGTTGTTTTTTTTATGAAAATAGATTTTCCAACTCCAGTAGCTTTTATTTCTCTTTCCAGTATTGATAGCAGTTTCTGTTGTGATGTCTTTCTTCTATAGAGTCTACGTTGGACTCTTCCGCCTAATAAGAGAGAAGGTCTTGGGGGAACAGTCGAATAGATTGAACGCTGGGTCAACCGACACACACTTACTAGTCGTGTTATACTCTTCTGTTGTACTTATTGTTTAACATATGATATATCTGCAACACTTGTTTTGTTATTTCTTTAACCATTTACTTCGTCACGACAGCTTCCTTTCTTTGATATCTTGACGATGTCATTATTTTCTCTACGGCTTACATGGGATATCCATTTTAGTTTTTGCTGCTTTCTGAAAGTCTACAAGTGATGCCGTTTTCTGTTATCTTATAAAGTTCTTTGTTTGTGATTTTGTAGCGCCAGTCCACAAGGTTCGAAGAAGGATGATCTTAAACAAAACCCAGACTTCACTCACTCAAAGCCATTTGAAATCATTGATCTAAGACCAGTTGTTGTATACATCAGTCAGTCAGTTTCGAGGTTTCTAAACGGATTTGGCGCCATGCATGACATTCATATGAAAGTCATGATTTAAGAACATAGAATTTTCCATTAAATGTTTTAGTATTATAGCTATTTGCGGGGTTAGGTGAAACTACCTCTAGCATAGTCGATTCTATATTCTATGTACAATTTTCTGTTAAAACTAATCCATAAGCCGAGGCATTTCAAGTAATTAATGTTTACTAATTCCACATTCTGTATTTTTATGATGGATTCTGGGTATGTGCCATCAAAGCTTTCATTTCAATTCCATATCAAAGTTTCTGATTTGGAAAGGTTTATTTTCAGTACAATTTCTTGGAACACATAGTAGCTGATGTTTAGTTTCTGTCCAAGATCATTCTTATCCAAACTATGAATGCCTATATTGTAATCATACCCCCCTTATCATCAGAACATTGGCCTCAAGAGAGATGGAGGGTCAGATCTCTGTCTTCTATTAGTAGATTGGTTTGAGATGTAGTATGAATTTGTGCGGAAAAGGATTGAAAGTTTTGTGGGCCACCAGGAACCTCTTTTCTCCACTGTCAAACGGAGAAAAATGGTGTGGTTTGGACACATTACAAGGCACGACAGCCTGTGCAAGACCACCATGCAATGCACCATTGAAGGTGGACGTAGGAGAGGACACCAACGTAAAAACTGGTTGGACAATGTCAAAGAATGGACAGGGATGACTATACCAGAACTGATAATGGCTGCCGTTGATAGACTGTTGTGGAGGAGATCCAGTGTGGCTTCTACATTCGGATCCCCCCACCTACGATTACAAAAGTTAAAGGGATGGTGATGATGATGATGATGATGATGATGATGATGATGATGATGATATAGTCTAAGGTTAAATAGACTGGATTTTTCATTTCTTTATTGTCAATTTCCTGATGATGTCCTCGCCAGATTTTGTGCACTGATATAATTCCTCTATTAGATTGATGCATTCAGTTGATTCAGTGCTTGGAAAGAAGTGTCTAATGAATAAGTAATTCACTATTGATGTGACAATATGGTGCTGTGCGGGCGACATAGCAGATATACAATTTTCTATTGGAATTGTATGCAATCACCTTGAATGTTTTTAATGACCTATAGACATCATTAAACCCCTTACCAGAATGAAAACCAAACTGGGCTGTGAAAAATGGACTTCCATGAAACGATTAGACACTAGTTAATACTATGTTTATTAAAACTTTCACCATAATGCATACAACTGAGATACATCTGTATGTGTGAGAGTCTTGAGGGCTACCTTTTTTTATTGTATAATGCATTGATGTGTAATAAACTCAGCGTTTTGGGAATGCGATTCCAGATTTCCTTTACTAAATTCTGATACATGAACTCGGGAAGAAAGTAAGCGATTTTCAAAAGTTCAACCTCATTGTCAAGGTTTTTAACATCTTACATTGATTAGTTGGTATTATTAACATCTTATATGTATACACTTTATGGTTGCATATTAATTTGCCAAAGTAGCTCTGTATTTTTTATCTGTTTTTTTTTTAACGGTTAAGTTATTTGCCAGTTTCTTAAAGGGGCCTTTTATTTATCTACAACTACAAAATTTTATGTAGAAGCTGTACTATCATATAACTGGTTAGCATTGTGTTAAATTACCTCCCTACCTCTTTAGCTTTTACTTATTAAGAAAGCTGAACGTCAGACTTCTATATAACTTACAAAATAATGTAACAACTTGTATCTATCCATAATAATATTGATTATTTACTAGGATTTATATGCAGACAATTTCGTGTCATGTCCTATATTATTTTCGGTGAATTTGAATTTAGTATAAGTTTAGAATAGGCACAAGCCTATTTTTATTCTGTTTGTTTTTCTTTCTTCGAAAAAGAGGAATTATTCTGCTTTTGAAATTAAATTAACCATTCACTCACCAGTAGTTTAATATTGGCAGATTAAACAGATTTGTAGTGTTGAAACATAATTATAATTATGTAGCGATTTTTAACATGTTATATATATATATATATATATATATATATATATATATATATATATATATATATATATATATATATAATTACATGAATCTTTCATACAAAAAACAAATATAGAGGTTAATGATTTAAATGGCGAGAATACATCTTCGCAAACAATTTAAATAAGTTACACTAACCCCGAACCTGTATATGAATGATATGATCCCTGTTTATAAATTCCAGTTTCATAAGGTGTTTATATATATATATATATATATATATATATATATATATATATATATATGTGTGTGTGTGTGTGTGTGTGTGTGTGTGTGTGTGTCAATGTGCCTCATACTAACTTCGAGCGAGTTGACGTCGTGAGAAATAACTAGAGATATTTGTGCCAGAGCGGTATCCGAAATTTCGAAAACAGTCGTATTGAGCGGTTAAGAAAAGAAAGCCAACGGCCAAAAGACGTCAGCAAATAATCCTGTGGCTATGTCCCGAGATCCTCGCTGTTACACAATATATGGACTTATATGCAGGTCAATAACGACACAAAAATAGAAACTGAATAAGTTTTTCGATTCTCACCCGTGGAAATCGATGGGAGTGCCCATCAGCATTAAATATAATAAGCAACCAACAATGAGTTTTTTTTTAAGCGTTTCAACCCAAGCAAGGCAGGAAGCCACTAGCACGCAAGGGGTTACAGAGAGTTGCAGCGAGAGTAACTAGAAGTGATAGAGGAAAGGATGAAGAGAAGGTTAGGGGATAGATCAAGGCATCTGGAGACATCGATTGACATCACATTTGAATAGTTGTAGATTATAGCTATCGGGAAAACAGGAAAAGGGGAGGGATTTCCGCAGGCGAGATGTGCGAGACATGCAGCTATTGGAGGGGAAGAGACGGTTATATTTAATAGTTTCGACAGTGAAAGGGTGAGAGCGAGATGCCAGCCTAGTTGAACGCTTAAATTCGTGAAGTCTGGGAACCAGCGAAAGCAGCTCAGTCGGACCAGTTACCATAAAAGTATTTGTAAAAAAGACAGATGGAGGCGACGAAACGTCTGTGAGAGAACGACTGCAGACGAAATGCCAGATCAAGGCCAATTACATTGCATATCTGTCTCTGGATCTTATCAAGAACCTTGAGACAAACAGAAGGGGCACCAGACCATATATGGCAGCAATACTCCATGCAAGGGCGAATGGTTGATTTGTAGATTTGAAGGATTGACTCCGGCGAGAAAAATTTCCTGGTGCGGCACAGAAAGCCAACTTTCCTTGCGGTGGACGAAGCTATTGACTCAATGTATTTGTTCCATCTCAGGTCAGCAGTCAATGTGAGACCGAGTAGTCTCAAATTAGGTGCTCTCATCGAGTTGAGTGCCAGACATTCTAATGGGAGCCATGGATGGTTCTTTCTGGTGAGTAATAGAGAGCAGTTTTGTTTTTGAGGCATTAAAGTTTACCAGCCAATTCTTGCCCTAATCCGCAACCGATTGGAGGCCCTTTTCAAGACAAATGGCCAGATTTGTTTTGTCAGCGACACTAGATTTGTTTTTGAGGCAGGAGTAAATAGTAGTGTCTTCCGCGAAGATGCCTACTTGGGAACCTATGACGTCAGGAAGAACGTTAATGAAGATTAGGAACAGAGTAGGGCCTAGGATGGAGCCTTGGGGAACACCTGCTTTCGTGGGATAGGAGCTGGAGGAGAATCCGTTGAGAACGATCTTCAATACACGGTTTGACAGGAATGATTGTATTAAGTCAAATAATAGGCCTGAAATTTCATAACCCTGAAGCTTGCGAAGAAGGTCGGCATGCCAAACCCTATCAAACGCCTTGGAGATATCTGGAGCTACGGCACGAGATTCTCCGTTATTATGAAGAGCTTTGTAAACAATTTCAATGATGGCCGTAAGCACATCAGCTGTAGAACAGGCAAAGCGGAAACCATATTGCCTGTCGGAGAGCAGATCATGTGATTTAAGGTGCTTAACCACTTTGGCATTGATTAAAGCTTTGAACACTTTGCCAAAGAGGGGTAGGATACTAATAGGACAGTAATTAGAAAGGTCAGAAGGGTCTCCAGAGTTCTTAAAGACAGGAACAATGGATGGAGACATCCAACAGTCTGGAAAACAAGATTCATTGAGGCAGCTGTTATATAATTTGGAAAGGGCAGGGTCCAGTTCAGGCGCGCATTTCTTCAGAACAATGGCTGGTATCCTGTTTCCACCACTAGCCTTGTGGGGGTCTAAATTAGAGATAATACCTAATACCGATGACGGGGTTATGTGCAACTCGCTCAATAGAGCCTCAGTTCTAAGAGCGAAATCGGGTATGGGTACACCGGAAGATTCGAGAATGGAATTGAATGAGAATTTCCGAGCAAAGCATTCAGCCTTGTCGGCAGAATAGAACAGAACCTCGAACTGGTTGAACAAAGGAAGTATAGAGGGTTTGCTATTGTTAAGTACGCTCTTGCAGAGACACCAATAATCCTTGGAGCCGAATTTGCAATACGCAATACGTTCTTTCATTCGAGCAGCAAATAGTGACTTTGCTTTATTGAGGACACGCCTTACGGGCAGAGACAAAGAGACGTCTATTGCAGTGAAAAGTTCTATTTTCATTAGCAATAACCCCTAGAATATTTAAATACTAAATCTATCTATATATAAAATTCCATGATTTCTGTTAGTCCGTCCGTTACACCCTCTAAAATACCCATCCATTGACCGATCGAAATCAAATTTTGGGGGAGAACTGCAAACAGGTAAGTGAGTACAAAGTACAGTTGGTTTTACTACGGTGCGTAAAACTGCAAAGTAAGGTTTTTATCAATTTTTTTCCAAACAAATCAGCTTATTTATATTTTATGGATTGTTTTGCGAAATTAAACGAAACGTAGACTTTGTAAATCTCAAGAAAAAGTGATAACTTCAAGAATGATAAATGCTGTGATGATTTCAACATGCGTAAGCAAGCGTGTTGCAGAAAAAGAAAATCGAGTAAAAGTAAAATCGCTGACAAAATTGTTTTCGAAATTAATCTATTAAATTAGATTTGACTGCGGTAATCATCTTTATCAGGGCTGATGTTTATCAATCATTATTGGATTTTCGGCATTTCATTATCGAATTTTCAAAACTAGACCAGAATTTATCAATCGTTTTTCTCACAGAATAACAAATAAATATAACAATTCATTACTAGTAACGATTCTATCGAATGGTATCACCATAAACTTCAATTAATGACGGATAATTAGTTTTAAATGTCTAATCTGTCGAATTCGAAATGGATTAAATCGAAAGTGACAGACGACTGCATCAGAAACCTCATGTTTCAACAATGTCGTCGCATTTAGTCAAATCTACTAACGTCCCATGGTACATCATATGACCTCTAAATTATATTCATTACAGTCGCTCTTCACTTAACGACTGGCTTTCGTTCCAACAACATATTAGGTTGGTGCAAAAATAATGACGGTTTTTGACATTAAAAAATACGTCAAAAGCCGTCATTATTTTTGCACCACCCTAAAAGTAGCTAAACGAGTGGTTTGCTCATTAAAGTGTATCTGCTAATATTTCGGGTATTATCTGCGTGTAATAGGTTTTGTGTCAACCAACTTTTGATAACTTAAAAACATACTTTTCCAACGTTTTAAACATTTCAGAGAAGTTAAACGATTAATTGGTTATTTATTTTAATGTATCATTTTACTTGAAATTATTGCCATAGGACGCAAACAATATTTAGTGCATTATTTAAGCAAATTATCCATGAATGATCGACTGTATTTTTATAGCCGTTTGTCACTTCTATAATTGGCAGTTAAGTCTCTTTTTACATTTACATAAGGTTCAAAATAACTGTCCTAAGTAACTTGTTTAATCGAACTAAGTGGCGCGTAATTTGTTTTGATTTTAAATTTATTTATAAATATTTATAAAGTAAAGTAGTGTACGGAACCGTGAACGTAAAGAAATTCGAGTATCAGCTCTATAAGCTCTACATCGGTTTACATTCTATTAAGTTGGTGCAAAAATAATGTCGTTTTCTCACATAGTAACATATGTGAGAAAACGACATTATTTTTGCACCAACCTACTATACGTATAGTAGATGTATATTTGTATCCCTTCTTTTATTTATTTTGACGCATTTTGAAGATTGATAGTAGAGATCAAAATTTTCGTACAATATACAATTCGAGCTGGGTCGATATATTTTTTTAAATTTTATTTCAATAGACTTTATACCTAGTAATAATCCCGGGGATGTCATTAATCAAGAACGTTGTTAAGGAATGACTGTAGTAAAAATAATGGGTTTATTGGACAATTATCGAATTTAGTTAAGACCTACTTACATTTTAGGAAATATGGTTTATAAATTCTGACCTTTTGAGTAATAATATGTGTAGATATTAATATTTATTGATCAAGCTTGATACTGACATACCATTATTTTATAATATTTCTAATTTATTTCTAAATGCTTACACCGTTCAGAGTGCTGAACAATAAAAGTAACCAACAAGTTCGAAATGTACTGACAAAAGTAGGTAGGTGTAGGGTTTAAGAAAGCTTTATTCAACTGAGAATACAAAGTTCGCATATAGTGTCCTTTTATAGTCCCAGTAAACAGAAATAGCTCTCTCAAAGAGGGGAACAACAAAACTAGGGGAGACCACTCTTGATTATTCATAACACGAAAATCAGCTCTATGTTCTATTAATTTGGCTTGCATACTTTAAATACGACACAAGTAAATGTTTTATTGAATTTTCACTTTATGTATACTTTTCGTTATTTTGGAATATTTTGAAGAAAGGGAAAACTCAGAAAGATTTCCTACAGCTGATTCGATTTTTTTTTTTATGATATTTTATAACTTGCCGTAAGTCCGGGGGTAATTAAACAGGTGTGTCGTTAAGTAAGAATTGACTATAGTTTACTAAATATTCACATGATAATCCTCATTATTGCTTCAGTCTAAACCGTTAGTCATACCCGATATCTTTAAAACAGTTTGGATAACTTTCTTAATGTTCTTTACTCTGGTCGATGCACTCGACATCATTACTCATGTGTATATTAACATCCGCAATCGTTTCTTTTAGCTATTTATTATATAGTACAAGGCCCAAGAGTCACTTAAAGTAGAAGATTACTGAATGGAGTAGTTTTATGGTCATAAGAATTGTAGATTATGAGAACACGTTCAATGCATAACGGTTGAAATTAGACTTGTGGGGGTAAAGATATTATTGGCTGGAGAAATATCCTCTCGAGACTCTGTTCCACAAACCAACAGAACAGCAGTCTTGCCAATGGAATGCGAAAGGTGTGTGGATGGTTTTTCCCTTGTGTACACGAAATGCACTTTGTAACTGTACAAGTTTCAACGGGTGGAACGAATGAATGTAGCTTGCCAGAATATTTTTCATTGAAATAGCGATAGAAATTGTGATAGGCTTATGATTCTGTGTCTATGGGGAAATGGGTTGTAGAATGGAAAACAATGCCTCGCCTAAAAGGCTGCGTAAACGCTTCCCAGTTCTGTCGAGACGGGAAAGAAATGACTAGGCAGCTCCAGCTCAGATAAACCATTTTTGGTCTGATCTAAAGGATTTTTACATACTTTATAGACAACATTTCACTAAGTACCTCTGGCTATATTCAGGAGTCCATTATTCCGGCTGGTATGAAATATCTTGTATGTGTTAGCGATTGTTTTATTTTGCATCCCTTGTTACTTCCTACAGAGGCATATTATTTCACTACCTGATCCAGGAATTTTACTTAGAATAAATTTCACCTGAAGACACCTGAAGATTGCCGAAATGTTGTGTTTATAATATCTATGATAATTAAGATGACAACAATCGTTCAAATGAATGAAACATGCCAAAGTATATAGACAATTTTCATTAAAAACTAAACAAAACCATTGTAGAAGCAGCATTTAGTCGCCTTGATAACCAAATTTGGAAAACATCTCACTGGATTTAAAAACGACTTAATTGCACCGTTGATATCCTTCAGCACGTCGTTGCTAAATCAGTTATTACTGCCATTTAGCAGGATGGAACAAGAACCTGCAGCATAGGAATAAAATATCATAATAATGAACATATCTAAGCTATCCGCTATCATGAAAAACTGAAGATGGTCGAAAGGCACTTGGTCGAAATGTTAAGATAATATCTACAACAATCAAAATTCGAACAACGGTTCGAATAAATCGAATATTTCAAAGTGTATTGAAAACTCTTCATCTCAAAAATCAATGTAAAAATTCCAGCATTTTCATAATTCATTAATTTTTTCGCAACAGGTTTTCTTAGGCTAGGATTTCTATCACGTGTCATTAGTTTCACCACATAGCACCCACTTACAGGAAGAGCCACGTGAAGGCTGAAAGACTCCCCTACGAAGCACAACGTACAAATTGTACTCTAGGGAAAATCAAGTCACATTTCTACTAAATTAACGCATAGCTGGTGGAGAAGTAGATCCACACCATTCCCAAGATTATTTGCGCGTAAATGTATATAACGAACCCGACTGGAACTGGAACTCAGCTCTCCAACTTCCAGTTGTGATTCGTTAACCATTACACTAACCGCACATAGAAGCTTACAGCATGTCGTATATCCAAGCGATCACCCATTTAGGTATTGACCAGATTCGATTTGGTTAACTTCGTGATTGTATGAGAAAAAGTGGTTTATCGTGGTATGGGCGTAACCATCTTTCTCCTCAAGAACTATTTTTTCAGTTTCTTCCACACTCAGTACCGCCTAGTGTCTTAGTAGATTTATCGCCTCGATTAGTGTGAAATGATTTAATAAATAACATCGAATAATGTTCCATACCTAAGAAGCTTTCATTTCAGGAACGTCACATTAATATTGCAACTTTGTCGCCCATATAATACCAACGAAATTCTAGTCGGCCAAATGGTGTATCGATTTGATTGCTCGAATTGTATCAACTAACAAAGTAACTTGAATCGTAATTCCTGTTTACCGTCTTGCTATGAAGGGCTTGTTTTTCTCGCTCCAAAAACACCGTTTCGCACCGAATGAGACAACGATGCTGAAGGTTCCTGTCTACACGACTGTAAACTTACAGATATGTTCAATGAATTCTACCAAATAAGAAATAGTACGACCTCATAAAAATGTAGGAACTCGTCTCTCATGACCGACGATTTAGGCAAACAATATATTAAAAAAAAAAAAAACTGTACGCTTAGTTTATATACGTAATATTAATACCATTGTCCCTTTCTTCCACGCTGAATAGTTGACCAACTAATTTGTTAAGTGCTGAGTACTGACACTAGTATTATGGCCTTAATTCGTACCATTTCTTATTTGGTAGAATTCATTAAATCTATTTGTAAGTCTACAGTCGTGTAGACAGGAGTCTTCTGCTTCAATGTCTCATTCGGTGCGAAACGGTGTTTTTGGAGCGAGAAAAACAAGCCCTTCATAGCAAGACAGTAAACAGGAATGACGATTCAAGTTACTTTGTTAGTTGATACAATTCGATCAAGCAAATCGATACACCATTTGGCTGGCTAAGATTTCGTCGATATTATATGGGCGACAAAGTTACAATATTAAAATGATGTTCTTGTACAACAAGCTTTTTAGGTATAGGATTTGAGCTCGAACATTGTTCGATGTTATTTTGTTTAATCAGTTCGCACAAATCAAGGCAATAAAGCTACTAAGACGCAAGGGGAGTACTCAGTGTGAAAGAAATTGAAAAGAAAAACGTTATTGAGGTGAAAGAGACTTACGGCCATATCAGGTTAAAGCAGCGGTTCTCATACGATGACCGAAATTAACTATATCGAGCCTAAATGGGTGATCGCTTGGAAATACCAAATACTGTAAGCTTGGATGTGCAGATGGCGTAATGGATAACGGTTTGGAATTAGAAATCGGAGAGCCAAGTTCCAAATCCAGTTGGGTTCGTTATAGTCTTTGTGACTATAACGAACCCAACTGGATTTTGTCTTCGGAAAGTTATTCACCCACCACTTCTCCCCACCTATGGGTTAATTTAGCAGATATAGTATCAGTAGAAATCGTTACTATCCCTCCCTCCAAAAAAATTCTTACAATTGAAAAATATTTTCTGACTTCAAAAATAACCTGCAAAATGTTAATAAGCTGTAAAAATCAAATCAGTCAATCAACTATCGAGGAAAAATAACAATAAAATATTAGGATTCAAAAAGACATAAGATTATAACTGAAATTGCATTTACATGCTTGATGAAGGGATTATTGTTGGGCATACAGGGGTGTAAGAAAAATTCCCAAGTACGACATAGTAAGTTGAATTTCCTAGCAGAAGATTTGTTTTAAAAAAAAAAACAAATATCCAATAAATATAGCGTTTAAACTTATAACAAGTAATAACGGATTTTAAGTAAAATCCATTAATTTCTTAGTATATATTTTAATTAGCAAGAATATGGAGGAACAAAATCAGCTTTCAAACAACGTGCAGACTACAAATCACCGGTAGTTCCCATTCTCATATATAGATGTGAAACGTTGATACTGTTGGGAAAAACAAAGAGAAAGATCCAAGCGTTTGAGAACAAATGCATGAGAAAACTCCTTGTTCATCTTCTATTCGGAACATTAAACCTATGAGTTTGTGCTGTTTGAAAGTTTCGTGGACCACCAAGTATCTCTTCTTGCCACTGTTAAACGGAGAAAAATGGCGTGTTTTTGGACATATTATAAGGCACGGCAGCTTGTGTAATACCATCATGCAAGGCACCGTTGAAGGTGGAAGTAGTAGAGGACGCCAGAATTAAAAACTGGTTGGACAATGGACAAGTATGATTATACCAGAACTGCTGATGGCTGCCCTTAATGGACCCGTTGTAGGAGGAGATTTTTTTAGTGTGGTTTTTGCATTCGTATTCCCCTACGATTACAAAAGTCAAGGGGAGGGGATGATGATGATGATGATATATTTTAATATAAATATGTATTATATTATATTATATGAATATAAGTATATATTATACATATTGTATTTTATAATAAACAAAGCTTTGATATTTGTCTATAGTTCTGAGATGAGGTATTCTAACGATTTGCACTATTCGGCTGTTGTCCTCATCTTTATTGTCATATTCACTACCTTTCGGCTGTTATATATACGTTGGAATTTTGAATGAAACTCTCTTTATTTAGTCCACAGTGGTAGCTTCTTCTAGTTCCATGGGCCATGTTTTTTTTGTTTTTGTTTTTTCTGAATATCTCATTGAATACCCTTTAGTAACTCAACTCCCCAAGTTTTGTTCACCTCTGCTGTGGCCAAGTATTGAACGCACAACTCTTTGGATCAAGTCACTTTTGGATTACTTCAACCAACGCTTTTAACCACTGGGCCATGTGCCCTTGGGTCATCAGTCGTGCCTGATTTTACGGCTTTACGGTGTTCCTGATAAGACTGTAGAAACACTGTAAAGCCGTAACACGTGGGGAATTAGAAAAATCAAGCATGGCTAACCATTTATGGAGGGAAAGGGGAGACCACTACCTTCTTTGGGATGAGGTTGAAATAATATACAGAGAACAGCACAAGAAAGTACGAAAACTTAAGCAATCAAAACAAATAACAGGACGCAAAATCTCCTAAGGCAGCTAAGAATAGACATAAATAGAATATGGGAACCAGTGATACAGAAAGCTAGAGAAAAATAACAGTAAGAAAAAATTGTAATATGAGCTTGGGTGAAAATATGTTTTTTGAGATGAACAATTTATAAGTTCCAAAAATGTTCCCAAGGACACACGGCCCAATAAAAGCATTTAAGTAATTCAAAAGTGACTTGACCCAAAGAGTTTTGAGTTCCATACCTAACCACAGCCGTGGTAAACAAAAACTTGGAGAGTTGAGTTACTATAGGAAATTAACTGAAACTGAGATATCCAGAAGAGGGCCGGAGCGTACAACGACCGAATTGTCGTGAATATGACGAGATCAACAATCCGAACAATGTAAATAATGTAGAAGATTTGAGCACGTAAGTTGGTTGACTGGTGTTATCGCCATTAAGTTGATGAGATCATACAGTTTTTGTTGTTTGTTTTGTTAAACTATTTGCAATGCAAACAGTTCATCGGCTTTTACTTTCTAATGACTGATTTCGAACGACCCACAATATATGAAGTTCATTCATTATCTCTTGACAAGCACACAGATTGAGTTCTAGTTCGTTTGGTGTTGTGGTCAGAAAATGGCGCCCGCTTTTGTTGATTTGGAAAGCGTTTGCTTTTCAACGTTAATTAGTTCCGTCTTTCTTTGTGTTTTTTGTTTATTTGCCGTGGGTGCTTGGGAAGAGAGCAAAGAAACCTTTGATCGTTTGACTTCAGAAGAGAACGGAAACGCTTCTCTCGGCAAATTACTATGTAAACATTTTAACACTGAATCTCATTGTATTAGGAAGGGGACGCAGAATGTACGAGTTTTTTGTTGGGAACACCTTACAAGAAAAAATAGATCAGATGGAGGAGGATCGATAGCAAGATTTTCATTTTTTTTTCTAATTCGAAATTAATTTAAGTGATTGATTTCTTTTATACGGCTTATCAAACATTGGTGGATTATTTAAAACCAAAACATATTTTGGGATTGTGAGAATATTTTTCGAATGAATATTTCATTATTATTATTATTATTTTAAATAATTATTATTACAGATACAATCCTGCAATTACAGATACAACTCCTACTATTTAAATTATGGTATATAGAGATAAGGTTGGGCTAATACATAAGTAAAGGCCAAATTTGCCTTCTGTAGTATCATTTTATTGTTGACTCCATTTGGTTACAGTGGTTAAAGCGGGTGACTATCGTCGTAGTTCTTTTTGTGATTAGATCGTTCATTCGTTCAGGTCGTTGTGTTTTTGGCAGACATAAATTAATTTGTTGAATTCATCCTTTCTTCTTTTTTTCTTCTGGAGTTGCACGTCTGGTCAAACTCACATCCAATGAATTTCCAAGCCTTGTGTCCCGATCTGCTACATCGAACCAATTTCCTACTTCTTTTCCCTTTCTGCGTACGTGTTTTTTTTGTTTTTTTTTTTTTATTGGGCCTGGCACATCTGTATTTTCCGTTTAATTTTTGGCGGAACCTGTTGTCATTGGTTGATTTTTTTTATGACGTTCACTGACCAACATAAGCTATGTCCGGGTTCTGTCAGTTAACGAGGATAGGAACAATAGAAAGAAGGAAAGGAAATATTTGTAATAGAGAAGAGAGAGACAGTTTTCTTTGTCATCTCTTAGTGAAAAGGAAAGTGTATATTTCCATATGCTGTTACTACTACCTAATCCTACTACAAATGCATAATCGGATGAGTAGATGCATTTGGAATTTGGAGATCTGAAAGAATATAAAAAATATAAGACTATTGTCATAATGTCATAGTGGTATAAATTCTGCGTTTTGTGACGGGTTTTACAGTTAAAATCCTCCGGACGTATCACTAAACACGAAAAATCTTCAAAACCAATGCATAAATGTTGTCGTCATGTCAAGAAAAAAATGAAGTATTTACAGTCGGACTAATGTTCTTATCTTTTTTTATTATTATTATTACAAAATCCCGTCCATGGTGAACCCCTGGATTCAGAAGGTGTCACTTAATCCGAATAACCTTCATGAGATTTCGAACTGAAACTTATTTAATCTACGAGGGTAGATTTTTTTTCATTCCTTTGTCTATGTCTAGGCATATCCTGTCTTGTTCTTTTTTAGTAATTCTCAGTTACTTCTCAACCTGTTTCCTCTGAGTTTAAGTCTCTATGGCAGGCCCACGGACTGAACTCACCATTACTACGGCCGAAAATTCCAGAACCAATACTTTAATCCTCAATGACGTTTTCTTGAAAGTATCCAGCTATTAGACCCTTAAATACAGTCATTTTTTAAATCATTTCACCTTAAGCAAGGCGATAATGCCATTAAGATGCGAGGGGTTACTTGGGGTGAAAAAGAATGAGAAAAGGATTGAAAGAATTGAAGAATGAGGAGAAAGGATGAAAACTGAACTAGATTCAGAAAGACAAAAGATGACGATTTTTGTGACTCAAACGAACACTCGTTTGACACTTTTGTGATGCTAATGAATATTCTTTGTCACTTTCGTAATGCTCGTTGTAGTAGAGACTTTGTAATCGCAGATACAACTATAGTAACGCCGTTGAACAATACTGGTGTCAGATGCCTTCGAATAGAATTCGCAATAATAGTACTTGCTAGATAATACTAGCTCGAACAGTAATCTGTATAGTGATCAGAATAGAGGAATAGTATAGTGAATAGAATAGAGAATAGAGGTGCGTTTGGTAATAGAGGATAGAGTAGAAATACAGATCCGAATAGAGGAATAGTATAGTGAATAGAATAGAGAATAGAGGTGCGTTTGGTAATAGAGGATAGAGCAGAAATGGTGACTTGAATAGTAATAGAGGATAGACTAGAAAGACAGTTCGTTAATCGTCAGCTACTTCCTACATATATTAGTTTTTTATATGGTCACATGGTCTACTTAATTCAATAATGGGAACTCAAGTGTCGGCAGCGGCAATTTATTCCTATATATAATGATTGACTTTGCTTTTAAATTTTTGTAGATTGTAGGTGGCAGGCTAGCAAGAAATCGGAAGAAATTTTCCACAGATAAGGGTGAGAAAAGACACTATTAGAATATAAGTTATGGTTTATCTATTTCTACATTAAAACTATGAGACCTATTTTCGAATCTAGAAATACACTTAATTCATGCCGAATAGGTACCAGGAGGAGAGCTCATTAGAACCGCCATGAAAATATTTATGACAAAGAGAGTGCAGTCACGTCATAGCGGTGATAAAATGATAGAAATCAAGGTGCCAGGTCACGATTCTAGTGTCTCTTCCACAATTATCATCAACCTTTCAAAAGACTCTACAAAGTTTTCTTTAGGTAAAAATAACTTTTATTTTGAATAGCTTACCTGAATCAGATGATCGGAGTTTTAATGGTAAACGAATCTTAAACAAATAACATCAGTATCATAATAGTAGAATTCTTTGCTTTGAAGCGATTTTCAAATCTATAATCATCCGAAGGTATCATTAAACGCATAAACCGTGCAAGCTGGAGCATAAATGCTATCAAATAAACCCCAAGACTCGGTATTTATTAAATCACAGAGTAAACTTCTCATATCTAGCTATGGTAGCATCCAGTCTACTAGAAAGAAACCATAGAATAGGCAGCGGGAAACCATTTTACTATTTTTCCGAAAACATCATTGCATTTCAGAGATAAGAATCTATGGAAAGCAATGATCGCCTACGGCTTGAAGGCAGCTTACATTAAAATAAAATTGATTTAGAGGCCGTTTATAGCACTATTTAAAAGATTTAGCCTATTTTAGCAGAAGATTCGAATTCATTAAGTTGTCACTCACTGCTACACCAGTGAAGAGTTCATAAAAGTTTAGCTTAATTTAACATAGAGCAAAAAAAAATTAACATAAGACCAAATAAAGAGAGACATCAAAGTGAGTATCGAATTTCCGGCACGACTCCGTCCAACGAGACTCATTTGTTACCGAAAACTACATGCCAGGCACACATAGATATTTACTAATTTTGTCATAGTAACGCAAAAAGTCACAAACGCAGAGCATCCAATGAAAGATCAAACTCACAACAATAGCAATTCAAGGAAAATAACGGAAAAGGTGTATGTGGAAAGCCACAATCACCAAAGTCTTTCTTCTCTGAAGAAAGGTTTTCCATCTTGAATTCTTTATATTCCTAGCATATTTTGATATTAAAGTTCTAAGGTTAGAATAATATTCAAGGTAGAGGGTTACTGTTACCGTTACGTATGATGAATGAAGTATTGGATGAAAATGAAAATTATGAGGATAAGAAATGTAGATAACGATCGACTCTTGACTAGAAGTGGTTGAAATTGTACTATTCAGGGAAACACCCACACGGGAATCTGTTCCACAAAGTAGCATTTCTTAGGAGAATTTGCGTGAAGATTTCTCCTTACATTTAGAAAACGGGGGAGATGTGAGTGGTTCGACTCCATGGAAGCAGCACATGGTGTGTCCTAGATGCAAAGGTTTGAACTTATGAAATTAAACAATAGAGTCCATCTGAAGCTTGGCCATAGAAAAAATGACAGGGGAGAGAAAGGATTGCAAATATTACGTCCGTGGAAAATAAGTCATCCATTACAAAAATGATTTTGTACGCATTCAAGGCTGGAAAGTGAGAATTGAGTGGTCCCAAGCCAAAAGTGGCAGTAATGCTCTATTTTTGGTCTAACCTGATCCTGTTAAATATAAAGGACAGAAGGCGGCGTCCAGTACTTCTTGAAACGATACAATAAGTTGACTATATTTCCAGCAATAGTACATATGAGTTCCATGTTAGGCACGCATTGAACTTGAGACTCAGAAGACGTTCAAAGAATGGAAGTCTCACTGAGAGTAAAACCGTTCATCTTGACCGGAGACAATTCACGGCCTGAACAGTGACGATGAAACGTTACTAGTATTTTAAGGTATCGAAACGCACAAAACAATTTTTCCGCACTGAGCTGGTATATCTAGAAAATATTCAGCCATCTATATACATATAAAGGGCAGTTGTGTGTATCTATGGGTGTCTGTCTGTCTGTCTGTGTGTGTCTCCGACTAAAACTAAAAAAAAACAATATTATTTACGTAAATATACATCCAAACTTATTATCATTCAAGCCAGCTTTTTGTAAAACATTATCATCGTATAATTTGGATTTACGAAGATATTTTAAAATTAAAATGCATTAGAATGTATTCGAATTTCTCAGAATTAAAAAGTAAAAACGAACGGAAATAATTCTTATTCCCGATTAGGATTACGGTTTGTTTTTACTTTTTAATTCTGCGGATACTTTCGAAACCCTATACATGTATGTATTTTAAAATTTTCTATATTCTTGAATTTATTTTCACATCTATTGTAAATAAAACCGTAACTTAAAAAATGAATATTAAAACAACAAAATAAATTTAAAAGAAGAACATTAATTACAATTATTTGATTAAAATGTTTAATATTTTTTATTCAGATATTCGTGCGTGTGTTCATGTGTGTGTGTGTGTCCGGCTAAAACTAAGAGAACTACAATAATTAACGTGTATGTGCGTATATTATTGACTTATTTTTTCAGCTATCTTATGGCAAACAATTACAATAATTAACGACAAAATGAATGAGGGAACCAATCAAAATCAAGAACAATTCGGGAATGAATTCTATTGATTTAAAAAAAAAAAAAATTGTTAAGACAGATAGTGACGGGTAAAAAAACGGACAGGAAAACGGACCGGACCGGACATGCCCCCTGAAAAGCATTTCATCCGCTCTCCCTTAGCCTCAAGCTTCGGACACATAAAAATCCCACAGAGACAAAAGAATTACTGCTATCAAGAAATATTAGGTTGGTGCAAAAATAATTTCGTTTTCTCACATAGTAACATATGTTAGAAAACGAAATTATTTTTGCACCAACCTAATACTTACATACATAGACGCATACACATTAAGAAACACTGACTCTCTCTCTCTCTCCTCCCTCTCTCTCCCTCTCTCTCTCTCTCTCCTTCACTATATATATACACACACACACACACACACACACATATATATATATATATATATATATATATATATATATATATGCTTAGGACTTAAAGACTTTCAACACGATAACATTCTGATAAAAACTTATGAACTATTTAGTACGTGCAATATATAACTTTATCTTAATTATCTTTGCATGCATTTTTAAAAGGCAATAAATTCGTGTATATTTGGATTAAGGACGTTATCCGAAGATAATCACCAGTAAACAAGTGAGCCCCTACGTTGGTGACTTAAAGACTAACATCTTGACCTCGACGTCGACACAGACTCAATATCACCCTAAACGGCAGTTGTCTGAATGTTTGTGTGCGTATGTGTGTTTCTGTGTGTGCGTGTCTGTGTTTTTGTCTATTATTGACTTATTAATATTTTTCGGCTAATTTTTTATTCAATCTTTAAAAAACAAACTTCATTGTTTTTTTGGTTTGAAACTAACATAAAAAAGTAAATAATTTAAAAATTTATTGAAGAAAAATAATAGCGAACCTTATTTTTTCGAAAATTTTTAAATTCGCAAATCATATATTCACGACTAATGTTGATCGTAAGTCTCTGCTAATTTTTATTTAACTATGTTTTTCTTTTCAAATAGAAATATAACATGAAATGTAAATATAATTGCTTTTCAAACTTCTCAATGTATCTTGCTTCTCTACACTATTTCAAAATAGTAATTAAATTCATTTACGGAGAAATGTTTGCTTCTTTAATGTAATGTTTAAAGGTAAAACTTTATTTACTTAAAAAATCTAAATTTCTCTCCAGAATAAATAGTAAATAATTACTTTTCGAAAAAGTATGGCTACCTATAGATTTTGCTTGAAAAAATGATTAAACTAAATATTTTTAAATATATCTACCGATTTATTAACAATAATTTGAAAAAAAAAAGTTCATGGCCTTTTATCTAAATTTGATTTGTTTGAAAACATTAACAGAGTATTTATGTTAGTATTTAAATCAAAAACTAGTATCCTTTAGAATATAAGTATGTAGATGCTCTTCCCCTAAGACCCCCACCCCCACTCCGAACGTGGTATTCGTAATTTGGTATTTTTCTAAATTTAATTATTTTGTAACAAACCAAAATAAAAAATGAAATTTATTTTTTAAAGATTGAATGAAAAATTATTTTCTATAAGACGGCTGAAAATACCAATAAATTGTCAATAATAAACTATTATTCAGAGATCTTCCGAGCAATGCTGGATATCCCCGCTACTTTAATATAAACAAAACAGTAACTAGCCAAGTCATTGATAACTATGTCCCCTTGTACAATTCAATTTTTTAAGTTAATTTGCAATATCTTCTGCAGGGGTCACTATCAGTTGCTTTATCATATACTTAATTTCGTCTATGGTGTTTTCACGAATTTTTATTTCACTGTTCACCCAATGCAAGGTCCAAGAGTAGAGGGTTACTGTGCGATATTGTACGACCGTAAGAAAATGTAAGAAATGAAGTCCATGTGGGTTATACATGTAAGATAATCGTTAACACTAGACTTAAAAAGGTCACACGATTGTAGTGATTGAGAAAACATCTCTCTGATCGTCTGTTCCATAACGCAATAGTGCTTGGGAAGAAGATGTCAGAATGGAACTTACTTCTTAATATTGAGACGCGAAAGAAACGGTGATGTTTCACTCTTGCGTACGTGTCATGGCGGATCCGATTTGTAAAGGTCAAAGATGGTGGAACTAAGGAATGTAGCTCTTCAGAACACATACCATGGAAATAGCGAGAGAGAAGCGAGAGGTACACTTTTGGAGGGAAGGGGTTGCAGGAAGGGAATCATTTCATCACCCAGGCTGCATAGACGCTTTTGAAATTTACCAAGCCAGGTAAGTGATAACTGGGCAGCTCCGATTCAGATATGGCAGCAATATTCTATTTACGCCTGATATGGCTCCAGTAAACAAAGAATATATCAGGTCGGTGCAAAAATAATGTCGTTTTCTCACATAGTAACATATGTGAGAAGACGACATTATTTTTGCACCAACCTGATAGCAAGGGTAGTCAGATATTACCGGAGCGGTATAATAAACCAACCATTTTACCAACATCTTTGCAATAGATCGAGTATTTGAGTTCCACTTGAGGTCTGGATGAGCCTGAGTGCCAATAAACGTTCAAGACAAGGAGCCTTTTTGAGAGCAGTTGATTTTAACTTCAATTAAAACTTGCAATGAGCTAAATTTGGACAGTATTATCGTGGCTCACAGACCTGGGCGACTCTAACTTTTTGTCAAAAAAATGTAAAATTAATGAAGAATCTACTCCTGTATGTGTCAGTTACTCACTGTCCAATGTCACACAATGATGTTGCAAAACCATAGGAAGAGTGCTTGTTCATGCACTCGCAAAAAAGTCCCATCTGATTTTCAGCATGATTCTGAACAAAGGGCATGCATTCATGAATATCTTAACGGTGGGTACATTTTTTACTAAGTTCTACAGGAACGATGTATAAAATGGGAGTTTTGCATATATTTTAATTTCTTTTAAAAGACAGACGTAGCTTCGAAGCTGCCAGAAGTCTCACCAGCCGGGGTTCAGGCAAATACGTGAATGCATAAAGTAGCATGAGAAACAAAGAAAAGAGTGCTGAAATGCTGTGATATCAGTCCTCACATGTCAGTAAATGCTGGACAATTTCCTCACAGATGAAGAAAAGTCTTGAAGCATGAGAAACAAAGAAAAGAGTGCTGAAATGCTGTGATATCAGTCCTCACATGGCAGTAAATGCTGGACAATTTCCTCACAGATGAAGAGATGTCTTGAAGCATGAGAAACAAAGAAAAGAGTGCTGAAATGCTGTGATATCAGTCCTCACATGGCAGTAAATGCTGGACAATTTCCTCACAGATGAAGAGAAGTCTTGAAGCATGAGAAACAAAGAAAAGAGTGCCGAAATGCTGTGATATCAGTCCTCACATGTCAGTAAATGCTGGACAATTTCCTCACAGATGAAGAAAAGTCTTGAAGCATGAGAAACAAAGAAAAGAGTGCTAAAATGCTGTAATATCAGTCCTCACATGGCAGTAAATGCTGGACAATTTCCTCACAGATGAAGAGAAGTCTTGAAGCATGAGAAACAAAGAAAAGAGTGCTAAAATGCTGTGATATCAGTCCTCACATGGCAGTAAATGCTGGACAATTTCCTCACAGATGAAGAGGAGTCTTGAAGCATGAGAAACAAAGAAAAGAGTGCTAAAATGCTGTGATATCAGTCCTCACATGGCAGTAAATGCTGGACAATTTCCTCACAGATGAAGAGAAGTCTTGAAGCATGAGAAACAAAGAAAAGAGTGCTAAAATGCTGTGATATCAGTCCTCACATGTCAGTAAATGCTGGACAATTTCCTCACAGATGAAGAGGAGTCTTGAAGCATGAGAAACAAAGAAAAGAGTGCTAAAATGCTGTGATATCAGTCCTCACATGGCAGTAAATGCTGGACAATTTCCTCAAAGATGAAGAAGTCTTGAAGCATGAGAAACAAAGAAAAGAGTGCCGAAATGCTGTGATATCCGTCCTCACATGGCAGTAAATGCTGGACAATTTCCTCACAGATGAAGAGAAGTCTTGAAGCATGAGAAACAAAGAAAAGAGTGCTGAAATGCTGTGATATCAGCCCTCACATGGCAGTAAATGCTGGACAATTTCTCAAAGATGAAGAAAAGTCTTGAAGGATGAGAAACAAAGAAAAGATTGCTGAAATGCTGTGATATCAGTCCTCACATGGCAGTAAATGCTGGACAATTTCCTCACAGATGAAGAGGAGTCTTGAAGCATGAGAAACAAAGAAAAGAGTGCTAAAATGCTGTGATATCAGTCCTCACATGGCAGTAAATGCTGGACAATTTCCTCACAGATGAAGAAAAGTCTTGAAGCATGAGAAACAAAGAAAAGAGTGCTGAAATGCTGTGATATCAGTCCTCACATGGCAGTAAATGCTGGACAATTTCCTAACAGATGAAGAGGAGTCTTGAAGCATGAGAAACAAAGAAAAGAGTGCTGAAATGCTGTGATATCAGTCCTCACATGGCAGTAAATGCTGGACAATTTCCTCAAAGATGAAGAAGTCTTGAAGCATGAGAAACAAAGAAAAGAGTGCCGAAATGCTGTGATATCCGTCCTCACATGGCAGTAAATGCTGGACAATTTCCTCACAGATGAAGAGAAGTCTTGAAGCATGAGAAACAAAGAAAAGAGTGCTGAAATGCTGTGATATCAGCCCTCACATGGCAGTAAATGCTGGACAATTTCTCAAAGATGAAGAAAAGTCTTGAAGGATGAGAAACAAAGAAAAGATTGCTGAAATGCTGTGATATCAGTCCTCACATGGCAGTAAATGCTGGACAATTTCCTCACAGATGAAGAGGAGTCTTGAAGCATGAGAAACAAAGAATGAGTGCTGAAATGCTTGGGTATGAAAATAAACTTCATCCAGCCGCAATGCCTCTGATCATGAAATTGGAAGTTTTGTGGAGCGTGGAACCACTTCTTAATTTCTAACCTGGGTGGTAACACCTGTTAGTGTCCCAGCTATGGTCAAATAGTGAACCACCACAAACAACTATCAACAGTACATTTTTATAATAAAATGACCAACAATAGATTTTCTATAGCAAAATGACAACCAATGCTAAAAATTTTATACTAAAATTTTCATTATTTACAGTGTTTAGACTGTTATCATCATCTTTATTGCCATATTCACAACGTAGCCGCTTGGCTACAGCAGAGGTGAACACAAATTTGAAGTGTTAAAAGGAAAATAACTGATAGTGAGATAGGCGGAAGATGCATAACACATAGAACGATAACAATCTACCTCGCTAGACGAAATAAAGGGTTCGATCGAAATTCCAATCAGCTGATGAAGTCTGGAGCGTACAACGACTAAAATGTGATATGGCAACGTAGACGTCGATAACAGTTCGAACCTTGTAAATAGTGTAAACCACTATTACGTAGGGGCGAAAATAATGTCGTTTTCTCACATATGTTACTATGTGAGAAAACGACATTATTTTTGCACCAACCTAATCCAATAACCGATCAAAGAAATATAGACAAATACATTTTATGGTCTACAAACTATATATTTAAAAAAAAAAACATAACTTTACTCTGAAAGTATAAAATTATGTACAAAATTTGAAGCCATAAAACTGTGTTCAAAATATGTAGATTTCTGCATTAAATAACACATAGAGGTCTTGCTATGGGGCTAAACAAAATCAACGAACCAGCCAAATATATTAAAGCCAGACACGAGTTTTCAGATTCGATATTTTCACCTTCCCTTTCGTTGGGAACGTACAACGGGCCTTTCCAAGTTTTTGTGCACACCACCGCCAATTGGAATCGGAACGTAATGCGGGAGAATGTTTCCAATCGTTGAAAAGAATGAGCGAATATATATATATATATATATATATATATATATATATATATATATATAACGGCTGTATATTTACAGCTCAATTCAGCCTGGCGATAGACTATTTCTACATATCATGTGTCGGCTTTAATATCGAACGCGAAAAATTTGATGGAATTAGGCAGAATCATTGCCTTAGACTAACGTTTCATTAGTAATCGCATAAATCTGTCTATCGTGTGTACGCAAGACAAGAGGTCTACATATATGTGGCATGTAAATACGGTATGTGCATATGAGACTACTCGGGATATTGTGCTGGCGAGGAAAACCTTTGAAAAATGTTCAGCAGCGCGAAAGAAATGAAGCCTTATGCCAAGCGCAGCCTTCTCCAGTAAAGATCGATGATCTGATCAATGTAGCAGAGAGATTAGTAAGCCAGATTTGAAAGTAATCTTGGCGAGAACCATAGGAACAGATTTCAGAGATTGAAGAATTAATAGAGAATAAGAGAGTATAAATGCACATGAATACTGTGGTCACTTGGTGTAATGGTTGCCTCGCTAAATCAATTACGACTGAGTAGCGAGTTCTGTCGTCACTGAGTGCTTCATACTTTCGGCCTTGTGCCACATCTAGCCTACGCTTAGAAAATCATTTGAGGCTTTCGACGTCGTGTAATGGCTAACAAGATGGTCTCGCTTGATGAATTACGATTGAGTTGTGAGTTCGATTGTCACTCCGTGCTGCACGCTTACGGCCTTGTGCCACATCTTAACTACGCTTAGAAAATCATCATATCTCATCAGCCTCGTATCCGAAACGTAAACATAGCAATTTCTAAAAAAAATGTAATGTATTTTCATAGTTAATTACATAATTTTATTACTTCCAACGTTATTTTAAAGTGAAAAAATATCAGATTAAAAATAAAAATCAATTCTTTAAAAGCGATATATATATATATATATATAGATAGATAGATAGATAGATAGATAGATAGATAGATAGATAGATAGATAGATGTTGAGAGGTCCACCCCTTTTTACACAAATGGACTCACCCAGTATATACATATACTACAACTACGCGAGGACCTGACAGACCAAGACCGTCGAGTCGAGTCCAGAGTGACAGAGTAAAAGGTTGTAGGTAACCGGAAGAGTGAGGGTGGGGTAACAACGAGTCACAGTGAGCGAGCACGTAGACTCAGTAAGAAGTCATACAGCGATACTTCAATACCAAAGACTGTATATATATATATTTTGCTACTAACCCGTATTCCTGGAACTACTAACCTGCTTTACCAGTTTGTATTATTACATTAATACATTATTTTCATATATTCATTCCCTGCGTTTGTTATTTATTGGTACCGGATTTCAACCCGGAATCCACAACAATATATATAAAGGGTGTTTCATTAAGACGAATTATTTATAAGGGACAAATTCAGCAGTAAATAAATCAGTGTTATTGGTGAAAATTTATTTATTTCTCTATTGGATCATTTTATCTAAGTCATGGCAATTATGTGTGAAAATAATATTGCCCAATTGTCCGCCAAATCTGAAAGAAAACAAAAAGAACTCATTAGAACCTTTAACTTAATTCACATTTAATATCGGTCCAAGTTATTGGAACACCCTATATATATATATATATATATATGTGTGTGTGTGTGTATGTGTGTGTGTGTGTGTGTAAATTACTAAGACAAAGGGTTTGCTTCGCTGAATATTATATCAATATGAGCACCCACATTGAGAATCCTTTTGCTCGAGTGCCGTTCCCCAAAAGAGTATATCACCTTCGAAAGAAGTCTAATCCCTGGCGTAATATTCGCTCCCTCACATCCATCGATCCTGCCATGTACTCGCGGCACTCCCGCTGTTAACTTGGCCTCGTGCCTCATTCCTTTCGCGTGGTCGCACAGAGAAAAATCGCTTAGTTGATTCATAGAGAGCCTGCGAATTGACAGCTCTGAAACATTTAAGGTTAAGGTTAGCGGAAATCCACGAGACTTACTCTGAATGTATCCGATAAAATCTACTGTACTGCATTGAATTCAATCCTCTTCATCTGTGAGGAATTCGATAATGATTAAAAAAGTCGAAAACGCTCGAACATAAACAGAACAAAACATGAAGTCATGAACAGTATCCAATCATTTTTGATACCGGTGTACAACATTTCTTTCAAAAATTGCGAAAACAAAATTAAAAATTAAACAGATATTACTTATAGATTGGATTTCAACAGAACATGGTTATATATATATATATATATATATATATATATATATATATATATATATATATATATATATATATAATACAATTGGCTATATTATATATCCAAAACACATGTAAAAAAAGCATGTTTAGTCGCATCAACGTAAACAAACCTTTTTCCACTTTATCATACACCTTTCTTCTAAAATTGTTCTTGATATATAAAAAGTTGTATATCACTATCCCATATATGTATGTATATATATATATATATATATATATATATATATATATATACACACACACACATATATATATATATATATGTGTGTGTGTGTGTATATATATATATATATATACACACACACACACACACACACACACACACATATATATATATATATATATATATATATATATATATATATATTCCTTGACTGAGTAGTGCGGAATTCGATTTAATGAAAACAGTGAGAACAAAAACTGAACAACAGGCGATAATACCTAGCCATTTACAGCCGAAATAGCACAATCTC
Source organism: Acanthosepion lycidas (assembly GCA_963932145.1). Classification (NCBI taxonomy): domain Eukaryota; kingdom Metazoa; phylum Mollusca; class Cephalopoda; order Sepiida; family Sepiidae; genus Acanthosepion; species Acanthosepion lycidas. The sequence goes on along the minus strand of OZ010583.1, from coordinate 76,414,601 downwards.
CCTTCGTAGATTAAATAAAGAATCAATTCGAAATTTCTTGATAACCAAATGCATAAAGGAGGCAAGAGTCTTCACCGACCAATTTATTTATTTTTTGATAACAAAACTGAGGACATTAGTCCGAACGTAAATAGCGTTAAATCCACATCCCAGAAATTCAGACAGAAAATTAAAAAAGTATTAATTAAAAATTCTCTAGAGAACAAAATCTAAAAGAGACAGAAAATTGTTTCTACAAATAAACTGGGAAAAGTCTTACAAGTTTTGCTGAGAAAATTGTGGCATTTGTTTCACTTATGTGCTTTCATAGGTTCCCCTTTTTTCAAAAAATCAACAACTTTATATTCACTTTATTTGTTAAGATTTTATGCTTACAAATATTATATATATGGAGAATTATACATGGCTATTTACAGATTACATTTTTACTATGCTTGGTTTATTCTCATACGTAAATACGTCAATAGGTCATCGAATTTGAAAGAGACCTACAGCACTAATAATGGCAAAACAAATGAATTTTTAGAGCATTGTTTTTTGCGAAGCGTCATTGTATGCATGAATCCACAAAAATGGAAGCTGACAATATTTAGAACAAAGCAAATTGCCACAAAATAAAAGGCTGGAGGCTAAATCAAAAGTTAAAATATAAACGGGCTACATCGAATTTTAAATGTTGGGGAATAAAACATATGTTAAAAGTGGAATTTTGGGATTAAATAAAGTGTTAAAAGTTTCTTATTCTTTTTAACTGATTCTCTCTTAAAATGAAAAACTTATTAAATATACGTGGTCTGATAAAATGTATCGGGACTGGTTTAATAAAAAGATAACTACAACACATATCAATTCGGCATTTAATCTCCTTCGAAGAAATCGCCTTCTAAAGCCACATACTTAATTCCAGGGTCGTTTCCATTAATGGAAAATTCCTGGAACTCTTATTTTTGGGATAACGAGTAGCTACCTCGTCGCATCCTCTTTGATTTCTTCGAAGTCTTGAAATCTTGATGCTTTCAATTGGGATTTGATTTTTGAAGAGTTTTTTTTTTTTTTTTCTCTTCAAAACTCAAATCTCACTTGAAACCACAAGGCGGTTTCCCTGAAGTTAGAAGGGAATACAGGTTCAATCCCTGTCGATAGTTACATTTTCTTTAATAAGTCTTTCGGTACTTCTAGGTTTTTAGATTACAATTTCGCTATTTGAAGTATAACAAAACTTGATTCGAAATTTTGATATTGGGTATTTGTATCATTGAGAAAGTATTTTCTTCTTACCGGGATCAAATGGAGAACTAGTGAATTGGCTACCTAGATGAATATGGACAAATTGAAAGAAGTATATATCAGCTTCGTTTATTTCTATACTAAACTTAAATAATAAAAAACCTGAATGTATTCGGCTTTCCGCCTACTCTCCCTCTTCTTCTTATCTGCCATCTTGTGCAATCCATTTGATTTCCTATGGGAAAGAGACAAATGGAAGCAACTGAAATGAAAAGAATGAATTGGTGAGGGAAAAAGTAACAAGTTGAAAGGGTGAATATGTCTGGAATAAACAAAGAAGCGTTTGTTTGAGGCCGAATGCAAGTTATACTGCATACTTTGGTCACAATATTGAAACTTTAGATCTGTCTATCGGTTTTACTGTTGATCTACTAGCTCAATCTACGAATGTTGAAGTATCTTACTTACATAATTCGACTTCAGTGTTATTGTTCATATCAAACACATAATCTAGAGTTCGCTATGTCATCCTGTTCATGTAGGTTTACCTATCGATATATCGACAGGGAATTCACAGGTTCTGTCTTACTCTTTGATAATTATCTTACTTTCTTTTTTCATTCCCTACAATTTTCTATCGTTCTTATATTTTTCGTCCTCATAATAATCTTTCTTTCTTTTTTCATTCCCTATAATTTTCTATCGTTCTTACATTTTTCGTCCTTATTATTATCTTTTTTCTTTTTTAATTCCATATAATTTTCTATCGTTCTTACTTTTTTCGCCCTTATAATTATCTTACTTTCTTTTGCAATAGCTTATAATTTTCTATCGCTCTTACTTTTTTCGTCCTTATAATTATCTTTCTGTCTTTTTAATTCCTTATAATTTTCTATCGTTCTTACATTTTCGTCCTTATAATTATCTTTCTTTCTTTTTTCATTCCTTATAATTCTATATCGTTCTTACTTTTTTCGTCCTTATAATTATCTTTCTTTCTTTTTTCATTCCTTATAATTTTCTATCGCTCTTACTTTTTTCATCCTTATAATTAACTTGTTTTCTTTTTTCATTCCTTATAATTTTCTATCGTTCTTACTTTTTCACCCTTATAAATTTCTTTCTTTTTTTTCATTCCTTATAATTTTACGTCGCTCTTACTTTTTTCGTTCTTATAATTATTTGTATTTCTTTTATCATTCATTATAATTTTCCATCGTTCTTACTTTTTTCGTCCATATAATTATCTTTCTTTCTTTTTTCATTACTTATAATTTTTTATCGCTCTTACTTTTTTCGCCCTTATAATTTTTTCTTTCTTTTTTCATTCCTTATAATTTTCTATCGTTCTTACATTTTTCGTCCTTATAATTTTCCTTCTATCTTTTTTCATTCCTTATAATTTTCTATCATCCTTACTTTTTCGTCCTTATAATTATCTTTCTTTCTTTTTTATTCGTTATAATTTTCTATCGCTGTTACTTTTTTCGTCCTTATAATTATCGGTCTTTCTTTTATAATTTCCTTATAATGTTCTATCGTTCTTACTTTTTTCGCCCTTATAAATTCTTTCTTTTTTTTCATTCCTTATAATTTTCTATCGCACTTACTTTTTTCGTCCTGATAATTATCTTTCTTTCTTTTTTCCTTCCTTATAATTTTCCATCTTTCTTACTTTTTTCGTCGTTATAATTATCTTTCTTTCTTTTTTCATTCGTTATAATTTTCTATCATTCTTACTTTTTTCGTCCTTATAATTATCTTTCTTTCTTTTTTATTCGTTATAATTTTCTATCGCTGTTACTTTTTTCGTCCTTATAATTATCTGTCTTTCTTTTTTAAATTCCTTATAATTTTCTATCGCTCTTACATTTTCGTCCTTATAATTTTCTTTCTTTTTTCATTCTTTATAATTTTCTATCGTTCTTACTTTTTCGTCCTTATAATTTTCTTTCTTTTTTCATTCCTTATAATATTCTATCGTTTTTACTTTTTCGCCCATATAAATTTCTTTCTTTCTTTTTTCATTCCTTATAATTTTTTATCGTTCTTACTTTTTTCCACCTTATAATTATCTCTCTTTCTTTTTTCATTCCTTATAATTTTCTATATTTCTTACTATTTTTGTCCTTATAATTATCTTTCTTTCTTTTTTCATTCCTTATAATTTTCTATCGCTCTTACTTTTTTCGTCCTTACAATTATCTTTCTTTCTTTTTTCATTCCTTATAATTTTCTCTTGTTCTTACTTTTTCGTCCCTATAATTTTCTTTCTTTTTTCATTCCTTATAATTTTCTATCGTTCTTACTTTTTCGCCCTTCTAAATTTCTTTCTTTCTTTTTTCATTCCTTATAATTTTCTATCGTTCTTACTTTTTCGCCCTTCTAAATTTCTTTCTTTCTTTTTTCACTCCTTATAATTTTCTATCGCTCTTACGTTTTCGCCCTTATAAATTTCTTTCTTTATTTTTCCATTCCTTATAATTTTCTATCGTTCTTACTTTTTCCTCCTTATAATTTTCTTTCTTTCTTTTTTCATTCCTCATAATTTTCTATCGCTCTTACTTTTTCGTCCTTATAATTTTCTTTCTTTCTTTTTTCATTCCTTATAATTTTCTATCGCTCTTACTTTTTCGCTCTTATAAATTTCTTTTATTTCTTTTTCCTTCCTCATAATTTTCTATCGTTCTTTATTTTTCCTCCTTATAATTATCTTTCTTACTCCCTAATCTCTCATTTTTTTGTTTTTCATTTCTTTTTTTTCTTTCTCTGTTTTTTTCTTTCCAGCATTGTTACACGTTTCTCCTGTTATAATTTTTTTCTTTCTCTCTTCCATCTTTTCTTTGTTTCTTTCTTACAATATTCTGTTTCTTGTAATTCTGGTACTTTGTTCCTTTATAATTTTTTCTATCTTTGTTTCTTCCTTTCTTTCTTTGTCTAATTTATTTCTTATTTTTTTCTATTTAATCATCGTTTTTAAATTTATGATTTCTATTTTCCTTATACTATTTTTTCTTTTATTCTCATAATTAATTTTAATTTTTTCATCATATCTATCTATCTATCTATCTCTGTTTGTCTATGTGGCTACAAACGTTTTTATATTCATCAAAAATTAAAATAATCTATTAATACTTTACATACATATATATATATATATATATATATATATATATATATATATATATATGTTTTACCATGTCTATTTGGATTGATGACTAAGAGGGTTATTCATCTCAGAATAACTCCAGTGTTCTGTATTCAATACCAAGGAAAGACGAGAATTATTATCCACACCAGTGACATTATTTTCCATTCAAAGTAAAGATGAACATTATTTTCAATATCAAATACAAATGAGAATTATTTCCAACACGAAGAAAAATTAACAAAATTTTTAAAAGAATATAGATCATGCCTCTGTTCTGTTTCTTACTGCAACCAATGAATTCTTACATGTTTGAAATATATATATATATATATATATATATATATATATATATATATATATATATATATATATATATATATGAAATTACGTTTCCTCTACTCAGGTTTTCAATATATTCGAAAGTATTAATCTCGAAATCGACTGAGTTAAGTAAATATTAAATTCGGAGGCTTCTATATAAATACGTATAAATTGATGCAATATTTGATTTTGAAATATCTGTACTTTGTTTCTCTCTCCTCTCTCTCTCTCTCTTTCTCTCTCTCTCTCTCTCCTCTTCTACATGTATATATATATATATATATATATATATATATATATATATAAGGAGAAGGGGAAGGGGAATAAAAGAGGTAGACTGAGATTAATGCTGAAAAACTGCATTTAGTTATATATGCATTCATGAATTTTGACAAGCTTATCCTGCCATGAATATAAAGTAAATAATCAATTCTACTTTCATTTATTTTAGGTACACATGCAAATCTCAGAAATTTGAAAATTGTCGACGTATGTGAGTCCATCTACATGTTCTACTTGTGATTGGGCCTTCGATGACTTTTAAGATCTGCTTGAGATCCACAACACATTCCACATGCAAGTCAAGGAACACCACACGTTGAGGAGGCTGCAGGGTTCTGCCTTGTAATACATGTATGTCCCCTAAAAATCATAATGCCTTTTAGGACGACAAAGTGATCTCAAGAGATTTTAGGTTTTGTTTTACAGTTTAAACTTGTCTCTCAACAGGTGTCTTCCAAATTTCCGAGAACCCCCCCACACACACACATATTTATATGTATATATATATATACTATATCAGGGAACTCACTTCAGTAAAACGACCACGGAGTTGCCCTCTTCGATGATAAAAGGACCAACTCAAAACAACACTGAAAGCCACTGGAATTGAGCCTAAATTATTTGAAACATATTTACAAGACCATGCCAACTGTCTATCACCATCAGAACCAAAATGACTTCGAAACTATTAGAAGAGAAAAGAAGAAGTGAACCGACAAGAGAGAAAGCCTCAGCAAAATCGATCGCATCCTACACCAACGTAACTATGCCATAATAAAGCCGGCCAAATGACCAAAGGACATAAACAATATAAAAAACAAAAACCAATAAACCAAAAAGACTAAACAACAACCTAAACAGAAATAGACAATTCTCTATGAGCGAGGCAGAGAAAAATACGTTATTTAGCAATATGACTCAAAAAAGAGACAAAGTTCAGATCATTACTCCAGCTTCTCGCTAACGTGATCATCAGGCGTTCAGAGAAATTAACAGTTCTGTACCCCTACTGTCTCGCAATATATATATATATATATATATATATATATGTATGTGTGTGTGTGTTTTTGTGTGTGTGTATGTTTGTGTGTGTGTGTGTGTGTACTTGTGTGTGTGTGTGTGTGTGTACTTGTGTGTGTGTGTGTACTTGTGTGTGTGTGTGTGTGTGTACTTGTGTGTGTGTGTGTGTGTGTGTACTTGTGTGTGTGTGTACTTGTGTGTGTGTGTGTGTGTGTACTTGTGTGTGTGTGTGTGTGTGTGTACTTGTGTGTGTGTGTGTGTACTTGTGTGTGTGTGTGTGTGTACTTGTGTGTGTGTGTGTGTGTGTGTACTTGTGTGTGTGTGTGTGTGTGTGTACTTGTGTGTGTCTAAGCAACTCCGCTACCACTGGTCCGATTTCAAAGATTCATATCTCATTCAAAAGGCCCACAAAAGTTAGGCGCAAGGAACGATTTTCGTTGAGCACAGATTCAGGGTTGCCAGATTATTCCAGGTTAAAAAATATATATTAATATATTATATTAATCATTGCTTTCATGGGGGTGACTCTTATTTTCCTTTTCTATCCAAAATTGCTGCTACCTTAAAATTTTAAGCTAACTCCTGTGAAGGAATCTTGGTTTGGCCATCATCACAACAGCTAGGGAGGAGTAGATACGATAGATAGGTATCAATAAACGACAGAACTCAAAATTGATCGCTGCATCTACTCAAGTACAACGCCTAGAAAAGTATAAGTATACATGTCCCGATATATATATATATATATATATATATATATATATATATATATATATATATATATATATATATATATAGTCGTTCTAGTCGCCTCACGATCGTTGTATTGAATTAATGTTTAAGCTTATCTTTTAAAAGTTCAACGATAATTCTTCTACTACCACTTAAAGATGATTTGATGTAGGCAGATCCTTATTTTTCGTACTAACAATTATTTCTATTTCATGGATGACAGAACAGGGGATAAAATTAATAAAGTGTAACGAGGGAAAAACAGAAATAAGAATCAGTTATACATTTAACATTTGAAGAGAAACATTAAGCTAATTAAGTAAAGCCGATATTACGAAATCTATATGAATAAACACGAAATAGGATCTCAATTCTCCAACGAATTCTGAGATTAAAAGGCCCAAGCATTACTTTGAAATAATTCATCCCGCGACTGTTCAGTAACTGAATTATATATTATCTACTACTACGCACTATCACTCCTCAGGTTTAAGTAATTTGCATATTAATTTTAAAAAAGGTTTATTTCATTAATTAACTGTCCTTCATTACTGTACTTTTATTCGGGATTGTTTTGATTTTCACAGCAAAAATAATTCTGTTTAGAAATATCGTCTTATATAGTGCAGAAGAGTGTTTGAAATTTGTATTTTACTTGGCCTTCAATAAGTTGGCATTTATTTCCTTTCCTTAACTATAACACGCCAATTTATTAATGAAATGTTCATTTAAAATTATTATTTGAAAGTAGTGAATATATTTTACTTTGCGAAGTGATAGCGAGAAGGGCGAAAACTGTTAGTACATATATATATATATATATATATATATATATATATATAATCTTATAATTATAAGTAAGTATACTCGTCCGGATATATATATATAAATATATAGTCGTTCTAGTCGCCTGACGATCGCTGTAGCAAGAACCGTAAGTATCGTCGTTGAGATTTGACGTTGTAAAGCGTTCTTTGTTCTGTCTATATAGTCTAGGTGTTGAGTACTTGAGTAGATATTTAGCTTTTGGAGTCTTTTTTTTACATTCTCCTTGTTCGGGTTTCTTTTCTTGTCTCATGTTTTAGATCTTTGGATAAGTTGTCTGTTGGTCCAACGTTGTTGCATATATATATATATATATATATATATATATATATATATATACACACATATATATATATATATATATATATATATATATATATATATATACTGAACTCTCGAGTTGTTTTACACATATGATCGTCAAGTTCTTAGAAACAACGGCCAGACTACAGGAACATATCATTTGATTCTAGTGCTGAACACTTGTGCAAAACTAACGACACTTTTTTGGAAGAGCTGAATACAAAAAAGTCGTGCACATTATACTACAAGGTTCTCAAACTTCCCTCTGCAGGTTTTAAATTCACAGATTTTCTTCTAAACCACACAAGCGTGTAGAATCCAGTCTGTCCAAATATTTACCCATAGCTGAGAGGAGAAGAGATGCTTTAATAACTTTCCCAACTGTATTAGCACGTAAGTGAATGTAATAAATTCTTCTGGAAATTCGACTCCAAAAACTGAAAATAATACTTGAACATACTTAATAATCTAGACATATATATATATATATATATATATATATATATATATATATATATATATATATATATATATGATGTGATGTCATAGTTTCCCAAGTAGGCATCTTCGGGGCAGACACTACTATTTACTCCAGCCTCAAAAAGAAATCTAGTGTCGCTGACAAAACTAACCTGGCCATTTGTCTCGAAAAGGACCTCCAATCGGTTGTGGACTGGGGCAGGAATTGTCTGGTTAACTTTAATGCCTCAAAAACAAAACTGCTCTGTATTACTCACCACAGAGAACCATCCCTGCCAACCATTAGAATGTCTGATAGACAACACCACGAGAGCACCTCTTTTCGACTGCTCGGTCTCACATTGACTGCTGACCAAAGATAGAACAAATATATTGAGTCAATAGCTTCGTCCAACGCAAGGAAAGTTGGCTCCTTGTACCGCGCCAGGAAATTTTTCTCGCCGGAGTCGATCCTTCAAATCACCCATTCGCCCCTGCATATTGCTACCTTATATGGTCTGGTGCCCCTTCTGTTTGTCTCAAGGTCCAAAGAGACAGATATACAATGTAACTGGCCCTGATCTGGCATCCTGTCTGCAGTCGCTCTCTCACAGACGTGCCGTCGCTTCCCTCTGTCTTTTTTTACAAATACGTTCACGGTAACCGCTCCGATGTGCTGCTTTCGCTGGTTCCCAGACTTCATGAATTTAAGCGTTCAACTAGGCCGGTATCTCGCTCTCACCTTTTCACTATCGAAACTGTTAAATGTAGCCGTCTCTTCTACTCCAAGAGCTTCATGTCTTGCACTTCTCACCTGTGGAATTCCCTCCCGGTTTGCTGTTTCCCTGATGGCTATAATCTCCAACTATTCAAATGTAATGTCAATCGACGTCTCCAGATGCCTTGATCTCTCCCCTATCCTTCTATTTATCCTCTTTGCTCTTGCTCCAATTCTCTGTAACCCCTTCCCGCCTTGCTTGGGGTGAAACGCTTAAAAAATATATATGTATATATGATGAGTCCCAATTATAGGTCGAAACGGCAGTTCGGTGCTTTCTAAATTACTCAGAAATTAAAATAATTCTGACATTTCATTTTAACAGATATATTTACTAAAATTACACTAAATAATCTTGAAATACGAAAGAGTAATTTTATTCAATAAAATTGCCATTAGCTTCAACCACGGCCTCCAGACGACTTCGGAATCTCCTGCAACTCTTCTGAAAGTTTTCCTTGTTTAAGTTGTTGAATGTTGCCATAATCTTTGCCTTCAGTTCATCTTTGGTGTTACAAGGAGTTTTCTTGCTCTCACGACAACTGTACCTCACGTATAACAATCTGTTGCAGTCTGGGGAGTCAGGTGAAATATTCGCGCTGGAGATTCCGGCGTGAATGCCAAGCAGTACAACATGCTGTTTCCAAATATCTGGTGGTGTTAATTACGTCATGGTACCCAACTGACCCTACTATTCTGTACAGTCGACACAATGAAAAATAAACAATTCGCATGCGCAAAATTAAAAATATAAAATTGCGACAATTTATCCTTCGCGCTATGTATATCTATATATATTCTGCAATGCTATAATTAAAGATGGTTGTTGGCTGTTATCAAAGAGCGGTTCTCATATTTGATGACATTGCTTAATTAAGAGAAGATAGGCGATCATATATATCAACGTCACAAGACTAGGGACATTCCGACATATTCTGATGTGGACGTCACAAAAGAAAGCATATATTGATTATTTTACGCAGCATCCTCATTCTTCTTGTGTATGTGTACATATTTGTTTGTGCGTATATATATTTGCACGTGTGTATGTGGGTGACAGAGAGAGAGATAGAGATAGAGAGAGTGCTTTTGTTTGTGTTCAGTCGGTTGTGATCCGAAAAACCTGAAATAATGAAAACTTGTCCATTGTTCATCTTTTTTTCACTTTCCGTTTTGCAATCGAATAATTAAGCGATTCCTCTCCGCTCCCGAACCGCTAGATGTGTTGTTTTATTACCACAACAGATCAATACCCATTGTATAACATTTTCACATATCTGGTGCCTGACCAGCAAACAGATATTATTACTCAATATATGAATACAGTCCAACACGTTTCCTGTGAAGTGATTTCATACGGTCCGTGATCAAAGCCGATTCAAAAAAAGAAAAAAAAAACATTAAAAAATGAACATGCATGGCTGATGAACAATTACAAGATTTCGTAAGAATTATAACGAATCAATTGTACCACGTGATACAAAGTACGTGGGATAACCAAAAATTCCAAGCACTATCGTACTGGAATTTTGATCGATCGTGAATGAAGGCGTTTTATATTAAACCAAAACTTTTCGCAAAATGTGAGACTGCTGAAACAATAAATGAGCGAAGATACCTTCTGTTCCCAGATTCCTAGATGTGCCATGGTTTCTGCAGACCGAAACAGAGCAATATATGCTGATGGGTAAGCGGCACACTTGATAACTTGATAACCTTCTCACTCTCGTTTCCTTCCATAAATTATGTTTATTTCTATGTTCAATCTGAAAGCGAGTAAGAGAAAAGTTTTTCGTAATTTATTCAGTTTATTACGCAGCGTTGAGATTCTTACTAAGAAACGAACAATACAACGATAAAAGCCAAAAATGACACGCAACGCAACACATGTCCTCTCTGTATATATCCGTTCATGCATACGTGCAGAGAGGTTCTTTTATTGTAATGTTTGACGGCATATATTCTTGGTAGGTATAATGGCCGTCCTGGGTATGACGATAAACTACATCCGCGTCCCGAATAAGACGATAAACTACGTCCAACAGCAATGTCTCCGATCAGAAGGTTTTGGGGAGCGTGGAACCACCTCCTAATTGCTGGTGTTCCCAGGTCCACTCTAACCCAGGGTGGTAGCAACTGTTAGGGTCCCAGCTATGAAATTGTAAAAATAGGTTTTAATGCCAGAAATACTTTGTAAAAAAAATTATTACCAGCAATAATTTTTTGAAAAAAATATTACCAGCTATACATTTTGAAGAAAAATGTTACCAGAAATAGATTTTTAGAAGGAAAAATTTTATCAAAAATAAATTTTTGAAGGAAAAAAATAAAAAAATAAAAATAATAAATACAAAATTTTCAGCATTAAATAACCCATTGAGGTTGATATGCCGTAAAACAAACCAAACCAAACCAAACCGAAGGATAGTGGAATCGTGTTCTGTTGCATTCTTAGCGGTTTGGAATCCAAAGTTTTCCTTCTCTTAGAATCGTTGCTTTCCACTAAAAGTTTTAGAGAGCCTAGTCCATCCTTACAAAATTAATTCTACCAGACAATATTCATCGTAAAATAACTTAACACGGTGTTTCTGAATGAGAAGGTCAGGGCCTGAATGGCCAGCAGTTGATCGGAGTGCCTCGTGGGTGTGGTATTCTGACAGTGATGGATTTCCTTTGTCTGGATTTTAATATAAGTCCAAAACGGCACAAATTCAAGAGAAGACCAGCAAAATTCTGAAGCGTCAATACGCCCCCACACCAACGTCATTCTTTCTAAAACCTCATAGAATCCAAGTTACCACACTTCGCTCATAATAAAACGAATAACAAAAAGAAATGGTCCTGTCCGTTGATACTTTTTTATATAGTAACGTAGGGATGCAGAAACGACACAGAGAGCAACAACAGGTTGACACGTCATAAAATCCATAACACAATCATCTATCTATCTGGAATTTCGACGTTTAATAAAAGAAAACGAGGCTAGTGTGGTTGATCATTTCTACTTAGTAGTGAGTTCAATTTCCTCAAAGATGAAGAAGGGGCTCAAGGCGACGAAGATGTGGTTCTACAGAAGGATGCTAAGGATAGCATGGGCCGAAGGTGTGAGCAATGATGAAGTCTTAGAGATGACGCAAACCAGGAGAAGCCTTATACTTTACATCAGGAAGAGGCACCTGAAATTCATGGGACACAATGAGGAAGGAGGGCCTGGAGAGTCTGATACTCACGGGTCGAATAGAGGGAAAGAGAGACAAGGGAAAACAACACATGACATACTTAGCGGCCTTAAGCAAGTGTATGACGGAACCTAATCTGGAGAAGGTGGCAGAGGGAAGGAACTTGTTGAGAACTGCAACGAATAGAAGGGGTGGAGAGCCATGATCGCTTAGGTCCTGAAAGGAAAAAAAAGTGAATTCAATACTCATTGGATGTCCCATACAAAATTCAATCTCTATCTATAAAAAGGCAGGATGTATGTGTGTGCGTGCGTGTTTGTGTGTGTGTGTGTGTGTAACGAATGCACGGCCGCAAATTTCGAAGGATTTGCACCAAAATTTACATGCACATGCTCCAAGTTAGCGGAAAGGCCAAGATCCACTTTACATTTCTCAACTCCCATCGATAGCGAAAATAATCGATTTTTTCATGCTTCTACAGCAGTTTTCATGTTGTTTGCGGTCAGATTTCAGTGCCACATTTCCTGTCCTCTGTTAAAATAATAAATATTTAAATTTTCGCATTTGTTTGGTTTTGGTATCTTCAATTCGTAATTTGGATATTGGGCTGTTTTCTTGCTAACAACCATACAATCGGTCTTCTTGGAAATTGATGATTAGTCCTTTCTTCTCCTTTTCCTTCACTCTCTTCAGTAGGAGTTCTTGTGACTTCCTTTCTGTGTCTGCTATGAAAGCTGCGTCATCTGCATATATTACATTAAGATTGTGTCCGCCAATAATGAATTTTACACATACCTTCACTATACATCCATACACGTAGAGATTGAGATGAAAGTAAATATAGGTGATTACGTATATTTCATTCATTCACACATTCTCTGCCTGTCTGTGTTTATTTGTGTGACACGTTAAACCATCACTCAATCGTGATACATTCGACAAAAAAAAGATGAACCTCTTTTACATAAGAGATCTTGTCTCCTCCTAGGCTGCAGACGCGGAAGTCTTTCCATTGGCAAACTTTCGTCTTGCTGAATTTGATGTTGATGTCTCTTCCCTTGTTGCTGAAAAGAAGTTTCAGCTACCAAGTTATTTTTAAGCTGCAGTCTTATATCACGATTTCTCATCAACACACTTCTTTTTATAGCCCCATGCTGAGATTCGGTTTCTCAATTGTTGATTCAATTTGATACTCAACAATACATGCTTGATTAAAACCGATGCTCTTTCTGATCTCTGCATATCTCATATATCTTATATCTTATATATATATATATATATATATATATATATATATATATATATATATGTATATACATATATATATATGTATATATATATATATATATATGTATATATATATATATATATGTATATATATATATATATGTATATATATATATATATATATGTATATATATATATATATATATATATATATATATATATATATATATATATATGTATGTATATATATATATATATATATATGAAGAAATATAGTTTTACGGTGTGCTATATTTATGGTATAAAGTGTTCAACATCAGAGATAGAGCGCATGTAAATATAAATATAAAAGTGAACGATTGCGTCTTCTTGAAACAGCCTGTCGACTCTGAGTGTTGATTTCAATGTAAACTTATATATATATATATATATATATATATATATATATATAGTCAAGCATGTTTGGTTAAATAATTTAGACGTATTATGTCTATTTTTATTTTAATTCTTTCAATCCACGGTTTAATTTCTTGGTAGCTGTAGAAAATTGTTCAAGAAAAATTCCAAAATGTTCTTGCAAATATTTTTTTTTATTTTCCCGGATACTTTAAATCTCGTCCGAGATCATCTTCAGGAATTGAATGTCTGTGAACATGTTTTCAGGAACACCGAAAAATTCAAAATATTTACCCGTTATACAAAGCAGGTAACTTGTGTGACTTTTCACAGTATATTTTTGTGCGTGATCACCGTAAAATTTAAATTATTTACTCCTTGTGCAAGTGAGGTAAATTATTTGATTTTCTGGAGTATATTTTTATGGATTTAGAAAGATTTTTTTAATTGTAGATTTTAACTATTGTAATTTAATGTTTTTAAAAAATTTGCTGCTATATACATTTAAGAAATGTTTTGCTTTACTCGTAGTAAACTTTATTTATTTTTGGCCGTAATTCTCTCACATAAATGCCTTGTAGAAGTGTTAGTTTTTGCTTATTATAATCTTGGTGGTTGTACTTTCGGCTAATATCTGTCTAAACTGTGAATGTGGACATGAGTGTTCTTTTAAATGTTCTGAAATCGAACTAAGATTGTTTAAGTTAAACGTAAGACTTCTTGTCATGCTCGTTGTAGTAAAACCAAGATACATATTATTAATACTTTTGTCAGAGATGCAGTCTCTCTAAGGACGTTTAAATTGATATACGTTATTGGTCTTTTGTAAAACGTCACTTGACGGAGAAGAGTTGGTTGTATTAAATTTAGTATAGTATATAATTAAAATAATTATTTTAATGGGATCATGCTGAGATTCGGTTTCTCAATTGTTGATTCAATTTGATACTCTATCAGTAGATGAAGAAAAGGGATTTTATTGTAGTTGTTAAATTCATATGTGGACTTAAGTATGAGGTTATTAATATAACAGCTAATATTACCATTAAGTTAATCATAATCTTTCTGCTGCAGTTGTTGGCCCCAATCAATGAATATGGGTGTACGTCTACATGTGCGTGTGAGTGCGTGTGAGCATGTCTGATAATGATAACAACCTGAAAAAATGTTAAAGCCGCCCCCAACCTGTCCCCTGATAAGAGAAGATTGCTAATTTATGAAACGCTACAATCTTGACACCGATGTAGGCAGAATAAGATTGAGTGCATACGTGTGTTCGAGCGTATGAATGTGTAACTGCGCCTAAATGAAGATTATGAATACGGGTGTGTATGTATGAACTAACATGTATTCGCCTGTATGTGTGTATGCCTATGTATACGTCAGCGTCAAAACAAAAAATAAAACATAAATAGATCCACTTTTGAAAAAAATAAACCAGTTTGTCTGAAGTCCGCGAAAACGTGAAAGTTAAGGTCACAAAGAACTCTCCAGGCAACCTTATATATTAGCTCTATCACGCATATTGAGCACTTTCTACTAAATACCACACATACACACACACACATTTATATATATATTCATCTTATATATATATATATATATATATATATATATATATATATATATATATATATATATATATATATATATATATATATATATATATATATAAGATGAATATATATATATATGAATTGAGTCACTGTCGGTGTCGTGTTTCCAAAAATAAATACGCTATTTTCATCCTCACCGTGCGCCGACAGCTTAGTGGTAGAATATCCGCCTGATACCAATTCAGTCGGGTTTCGATCCTAGCTAAAGGCAACCGGATGTCTAGCCGCACTGATGAGCTGTGATACAGCGAAACAGTCTGTCTGTGGATGACATTATATGTATATATATATATATATATATATATACATAAGATGAATATATATATATATATATATTCATCTTATGTACATTTCAATTAAACCTCCACCGATATATTTATAATACCATTGCTTTTTTTCTGCTTCTTCTTCTTCTTAACATCTTCCTCCTCCATTTTTGTCACACCCAACATCGTGCGTTTGTTAATTTTTTTTTTATAATATATCGTTCATTATTTTGTTTGTTTGTTTGTTTGTTTTTAATAAAGCGTTGGGAGTTTAACTGATAAAAACTGTCTGATGAGACCGTAAGGTTGAAACTAAGGTAACGGAATCAACTGACCTACTAATTTTTATTGTATATGTATACATTGATCTAAATGTCCATATAACATAGCCTGTTTCTATCTATATATCTTTCTGTCAATATATTTATGTATCGATTGATCTCAATCTGTTCATATCTATCTATCTATCTATCTATATACTTCGACGTTGTGTAATGGTTAGTATGTGTGTCTCGCTAGATCAATTAAAAAGTATGGGATTTGATCCTCAGTGGATGCTCCATACTTTGATATTATGCCATGTCTATTTAGAAAATATCTATCTATCTATCTATCTATCTATCTATCTATCTATCTCAATCTGTTCATATCCATCTATCTTATTTTGTTCATATCTATCCATCTACCTAAGTTCAATTATCCTTGATCATGCTAGTTTTAATTAACGCACAGTTGATAAGAACAGCTACTTTCCCCAAGTGTATATTTATCTTGAACCCGTCCCCCTCTCTTTCTCTCTCTCTCTCTCTCTTTCTCTCTCTCTCTCTCTCTATCTTGAACACAATTACACTGCGCCCCCCAGGCTACATGCCTATCTGGTTTACAGGCAACTGACATGTTAACATCTCTAATTAATAAAGATCAAAAGCCATGAAATCTATGCCTAGTCTAGAATCAGGGTAATTCTGAGGTTAAAATATAGGACACCCAGTATACTCACCCTGTCACTCAGACTAATAAGGCTATACAAGGCACATATATCAAAATTATATGTGCCCGAAATAGTGACAGGTTTTGATAAAAAAAAACAAACAACGCATAACCTTAACGGTCGAGTAACCCAGTCCGCTCAAACGGGTCCCCTATTGAGGGCGTTCCCATGTATCTAAATATGACTCCGAAGTTGTCTTGGATGCCTCACTCTTCAAACAAGGGGCATGCACTGTGGATTATGTTTTGGCAACTGACAAGTAAATCCGTCGAACTGAACAGGATCTTTATTGCAGTTCATCTTAATGCACCAAAACATATTGACATCGCCAATAAATTAAGATCAAAAGTCATGAAAATTATTATTATTATTGTTATTATTATTGTTGTTGTTGTTGTTGTTGTTACTGTTCAGATGAAATCTTAGATGTTTTATTTATGCAAGGCACCATTTTGGCTTTAGAAATACCGATATCCAATCAAATTTTATTCCGTTCGTGTTAAATAAGGAATAGACGAAATCTAAAGGAGAAAATGCAAATCCAAAGAAATCCATATTCAAAGAAATCCAAGCAGTACACGTAACCACGACGTTATTTTTCATCGCTTTTCAAAATTAACAATAAATGTTTAAAAAATACACACATATATATATATATATATATATATATATATATATATATATATATATATATATATATATATAAACGCAAAGAAAGCGGTATATATTGATTAATTTTATTAGTGGGGAGACAGAACTGATTATGATATAGTGTATGAGAAATGAAAAATGCAACTCGCTGATCTTTCTTGTGGCTTCAAACAGCGACCTCTTGCGTGTAACCCAAGTGATTATTTCCCGATTTTCCAAACAATATCAACTTTGATGATTATTCAAAAGGTTGTCTGGGTTTAAGGCTATAAATACGTAAACTCACTGGATGATTTTTCATCATATTGAATAAAGCTGTTTCTGAAAATAACATTTATTGATATTAACCCACATTCCTTACAAGAAATTAACGATATATCGACCAGTGTTGTTCATACTGCTATATACATGACCAACCCAACTCTATCTCCATCCAATATTAAGCCAGTTATTAGGATACGAAGGGCCTCTCCAAAAGCATTGCCTTATATTTTATTATTTTGTCCCAGGACATCAAAGGTCGAATGGCAGTAGCGGATGAAGATTCCATAATTTCTTTTGCGTTCTTATATCGCCTCTGACCTAAAAGTGCTTACTAAGCTTAAGTGTATCATTAAATTCATTTCTGCGGAAAAAACTTACAGTTATTGACATTAATTGACATTTGCTAAAAGTTTATAGAGAGCAAACAGTGGATGTGAGCACAGTCTGTAGATATTGCGTTTTGGCAGCGTTCACGCTTTTATTCATTGCTGGCAAATCTGCACAGCCAATGGGGATGAAAATGTGGACAAATAGTGCTAAGTAACTGAAAATTTGCTCAATCCAATAGCATTATTATGCTCACCGTATCCGCTGTAATTTTCGGGGGAATAAATAAAAGGCAGTAGAGTATCCTGAGTAAATTGGAATAAAATGAGAGGAAACATTTATTATCAAACGCGGACGACAATCGAGATTTGACCAAAAGAAAAAGAATAATGAACTAGTTTTAAAAAGAAAGGAAAATGAACGATAGTCGAAAGAGAAAGAAGTACCTCTTTTATACAATGGCATTCACTCTGTACAAGAGACAAGAGGCTCTCGAAGTAGAGGGTTAAGAAGTAAGAGACAGTTTATGGAGATATGTGTGAAAGTTAACGGCTTAGACTTTAACAGATTATAGTAATTAAGGGAGCATCCTCTTGGGAATCGATTGCACAAAGCAGTGGTTCATGCAGGAAATGAAATACTTCAAGAATGAGGCTGTTTCGCTACAATATGGATAGCATGGCGGGTCTTAGCCGTGAAAGTTAGAACTCTGGCGGAACGAAGGAATATAGTTCCAAGGAAATATCGATAAAACAGGTAGAGGCTTGCGACGTTTCATTTCTGGCTAAGGGGTTGGTTGTAGGGTGGAAAATAATTTCTCACCCTCAAGGATGCGGATTGCTTTTGGATTCTGTCAAGACTGAAAAGTGAAAACAGGGCAGCCTCTGTCCATATATGGAGTAGTACTACATTTTCGGCTTGATCTAGCTTCTGTAAAGGTAGAGGATATCAAGAGGAGTCAAGAACTTACTGGAGTGATCCAGGAAAACAACGATTTTCCCAGCACCTTTAGCGATGGATGAGTTCCACGAGGTATAGATTTAGGTTAAGTTCCAGTAGGCGCTCAACGCACGGGACCTTCCTGAGAGACCATTCGTTCAGCGTAATAAGCAAAAATTCATGACCAAGCTTGCTAACGATGGAACCTAAGTAGTTTAGCTTCCAATTGAATGTGACCAGCCAGTTTCCCCCCACTGAACTGTGACTATCAGCTGCTCAGCACAGGTCTGTCTATATTTCTGAGATGAGGTATTATGTACATTATTTACATTATTCAGACTATTGTCCTCATCTTTGTCGCCATATTTATCACAAAGTTTCGGCTGCTGTAAGCTCCGGCCTTCTTCAGGTGGTTGGAATTTCGAACTGAACCCTTTATTTCCCTCACTGGGGTAGACTGTTCTAGTTCCATGTGTCATGTTTGATGGATGTCAGTTATCACTTATCTACTATTATTTTCCCTCTGAAAGTTCTCCACTGCCTTAACCGGGTATTGAACTCACACTCTTTGGGTCTGTCACTGGATCTAACCAACGCCTTTATCCACTGTGCCATGTGTCCTCGAGGACACATGGCACAGTGGTCATTTAGAGTTTTGGAGGTGCACCTGTATACAGTTATATCATCAGAATATATATCCACAAATGATCAGAATATATTCTTCGGTAGATCATTCATGTAAAGTAGAAAGAAGGTTGGACCGATAAGTGAGCCTTGGGGGGTGGATGCCTGTGTTGCTCTCTTTGGTCTCGGAAAACTGACCATTAACAATTAATCCTTCAGTGATCTTCTTGGATGAAAAGAGAAAGAAGCAACTTAAACCGAAATAGAAAGGAAATGCATTTGCAATCACGTGAGAAAAAGAAGGAAATGGATCAAAAACGAAAGATGGAGGAAGTGACTGCAAAAAGAAATAAAAATGGTTTAGGTTCGAACGAGATAGAGACAATTGGGATTCAAAGAGAATCTGAAAATAAAATTAGGATAAAAAGAAAAATAAGGATGAAGTGGGTTTACAAAGAAAAAAATACTATGAACTGGAAAATGAAGCTGGGATCACAAGAAGATGAAACTGGGTATCAAACGGGAAAGAATTAGCATCTTGGATAAAAGCTAAAAAAATCATGAACAGGTTTTAAAAAGACAGATGGACTGGTGTCGAAATAGCGAGAAACGAAAAAGAATAATGAAATGAGTTTGCTAAGTAAAAGAATGAACTGCAACCAAACGAGAAATAAAAAGAAGAAGCAGACTTTAAAATGATAGACAAACTGGTGTCGATATAGAAACGCATAGGATCAATGACAAAGGAGAATATTAAATAAAAAAAGGAAAAAAAAGCACCTTGCTTCACAAAAGAAAGAATAGCAAACGGCTATCAAAAGAGAAAGAATTGGCGCTTTGGATAAAGGGTAAAAAAGAATGATTTGGGTGTCAAAAGGAGAAGGAATTTAAATAAAAAAGAAATGGGGCAGTTCTGGATCAAATAGGAAAGATGAAGAACTCGGATCAAGTGAACTAAATAAAGTAGGATAAAAAGTAGAATCTTTCTCTCATTTATTTCATGTGTTCAATTATTATATTTTAAATTTGTTTTTTGTTGTTTTTTTTTACTTATTCTTCTTTATCATTATTTTTAAATTTTTCCCTTTTCTCCGATTGTCTTTGCTTTTTTTTTCATCTTGTTTTTCTCTGTCACTTCCATTTATTCGTTATTTTCTTTTGAATATTCAACTGGAAATTTAAAAATCTCTTATTTTTTTTCTCTCCACTTTTCTTTTATGTTTTTTCTTCATGAATTAAAAACTGTTTTTTTTTTTTACATGTTCGATCAGTTTCATTATAATCTTTCGCAGTTATTCAATTTTACTTTATTCATAAATCCATTAAATTTTTGCTGTTCGATTAACTCAAATCTTTTTCAGACATTTTGTTTTGAATTTTCATCTTATTTCTTTATTCATTTTTAATTCTTTCTGTTTTTTTGGGGTTTTTTTTTTTTCATTTTATTCATATACCTTTGATTTTTTTATTTGCCTATTAACTTCTTCATTCATTGCACACCGCATATTCGTTCATTACCGCTCCATTATTTCATTGCTCTCTCCTACCAAATTCTATTGCCTCCTAATCCTTCCTTTTGCATTATCCGTTATCACATCCTCTTTTTTTTTTCTTTATCTATTAACTTCTCCGACTGCTTTTCTCTCTCCTTCAACCATTATCCTCCAATTCGTCACTGACCCCGTCCTCTATTTTCTTCAGCCATTATCCTTTCATTCTCCACCTTCGTCATTGATTATCTACACCTGTTTTAAATTGCCTGTTTCTTTCTTTTCTCTATCTTTACATCATATTCCGTCTATTATTATCCTCCTCCCTTATTTGTTCGCATATTACATTTTCCTTTTTATCTCCGTCTATTATCTCCTCCTCCTCCTCCTCCTCCTCACATTTTACTCTCATTCTTTCCTTATATTTTATTCCTCTTATTTCGTTCTCATCCGTCACTGCCTTCTCTTTTTATAACTGTTTCTTCGTTTTCTTCCTCCTCCTCCTCCTCCTTCTCCCTTTTCCCTTCCTTTTTTCTTTATCTCTTTCACCTTCCATTACTACCTTCTTCCTTTTTTCTTACCTTCTTTCTTTTATTGTATTTTTTGCTATCTTTCTTTCATCTAATATTCAATTTTTTTTGCCTATTTCAACTTTTCCTTGAATTTTCCTTGTCTAAGATTTCCCTTCTCTTATTCTAGCTCCTCTTGTCTCCATACCTCCTCCTCCTCCTCCCATTATACTCTCTTCTTTTTTTCATTACTATTAGGTTGTTGCAAAAATAATGGCGTACTAATGTCGTTTTTTGACGTATTTTTAACGTCAAAAAACGACATTAGTACGTCATTATTTTTGCAACAACCTAATACCTCCTCCTTCTGCCATATCCTTCCTTTTACTTCCCTTATCTCTTCCTCGGTGCATTCCCCCATATTTCGTAAATTATTATCCGCTTCCTAGATATTCGTCTTTTTTTTTTTTTTTTTTTTCATTTGTTATCTTCTCTTTCTTCAACCCACTGTCTCCTCTTTCTCCGACCCCACTATTCTTCTGTCATTGCCTCTTTTCCTTCCTTAATCATCTGCTACTATTCTTACTTCTCTTACTTCACGCCTTCTTCAACCATTACTTCCTCTTCTTTCTCCAAACTCCCCATCCTCTTAATTCTATTACCCCACTCCTCCCATTAGATCCGTCTTTTATTTTCTTGCATTTTTATCCTTTTCCATTTTTCGTTTTTCGCCTTCCCCAATATATTCTGGGTTTTACATGCAGAGAATGATAAACATTTCTCTTAATTGTTATATGCTGACATCCTTTCACCCACACCACCAGCGATAAATTACTATTCACCTTCATACAGTTATTATTTGTTTTTGATAATAACAGATTCACTGACTCTTAATGAAGTCGATATTCCCCCACCCACGGTGACACGGGCATTTCCTTTCACCATGCAATTCCGCCAATTATTCACTCGTTAACGTCATTAACGCTCATACAACACGAACAGAAGTGTGCTCTCGATTAATACTTACGAAAATATAAAAACAGATATACGTGTGTGTGAGTAATTTTGCACGCATATATATATATATATATATGTGTGTGTGTGTGTGTGTGTGTGTTTGTACGTCTGTTTGCATATATATATATATATATATATAGATAGATAGATAGATAGATAGATAGATATTAGGTTGGGGCAAAAATATTGTCGTTTTTTGACGTATTTTTTAACGTCAAAAAACGACAGTATTTTTGCACCAACCTAATAGATAGATATTATACCTCACCAGTAGCGCGACTCAGAGTTTCATCCGCTGAGTCTATACTCAGCACCTGAAGATTGCGTTGTGCATGAAACTAGTGACGGGTGAAGGATAATATGTACATTTATTAATATATACTTAATAGCATTGTTACATGAAGACCAGTATTCTATGCGACACACATATATATATATATATATATATATATATATATATATATATATATATATATATATATATATATATATATATGCTGATGAGTCCCAAATATAAGACGAAACGGCCGTCTAGTGCTTTCTGCATTCTGTTGAGGTTTCTTTCAGACTCGATGAATTACTTAAATATAATTATCAAATCCTCCTAATACTTTCTATCATGTGTACATCATTGCTTGAACCGGCTTCTAATGCTCTAGAGTGAGCGGCTTGGTGAGTGTAGTCGTGGTTCCAGGGGCAAAGTCCTATGGTTACAGAGAACTCAATAGAGTTCCACCACGGAATATGTGAGCGAGCGCCGCTTTATTGAGTCTGATTTCAATCTCTTCGTCACAGAGGCCCATTGGAACAGTAGGTATGATGTTTGCTTGACAACCTAACTGTTAGAGTTTCAATTCTCGTTAGTGGATGTGCACTGCTGATGAGTATCAAATATAGGACGAAACGCCCATCCAGTGCTTTCTGCATTCTGTTGAGGTTTCTTTCAGACTCGATGAATTAATTAAATATAATTATCAAATCCTCCTAACAATTTCCATATATATATATATATATATATATATATATATATATATATATATATATATATATATATATATAAATATAAATAATACCCTACATTGATTGAACAACTCGGAATTTCATGCCTAAAAATCCATCTTAACAATAAAATAGCTAGCGATAACTAGAAATATTGAAAAAAAAAAAAAGAACTGCTGTTAACTCAAAAAATTCGCACCTAGCGATTGCAGAAGACGTGAAACTTTGAGTTGTGCAATCAATGTAGGGTATTATATATATATATATATATATATATATATATATATATATATATCACATAGAATGCTATTATATATATATATATATATATATATAGTAATATATTAAACTGCTCTGGTATTTTACATTAAGCACTGTTTTTTCTTAAATTATATATATATATATATATATATATATATATATATATATATATATATATATATATATATATATATATATATATATATATATATATATCACATAGAATGCTATTATATATATATATATATATATAGTAATATATTAAACTGCTCTGGTATTTTACATTAAGCACTGTTTTTTCTTAAATTATATATATATATATATATATATATATATATATATATATATATATATATATATATATATATCACATAGAATGCTATTATATATATATATATATATATATATATATAGTAATATATTAAACTGCTCTGGTATTTTACATTAAGCACTGTTTTTTCTTAAATTATATATATATATATATATATATATATATATATATATATATATATATATATCACATAGAATGCTATTATATATATATAGTAATATATTAAACTGCTCTGGTATTTTACATTAAGCACTGTTTTTTCTTAAATTATATATATATATATATATATATATATATATATATATATATATATATATCACATAGAATGCTATTATATATATATATATATATATAGTAATATATTAAACTGCTCTGGTATTTTACATTAAGCACTGTTTTTTCTTAAATTATATATATATATATATATATATATATATATATATATATATATATATCACATAGAATGCTATTATATATATATATATATATATATATATAGTAATATATTAAACTGCTCTGGTATTTTACATTAAGCACTGTTTTTTCTTAAATTATATATATATATATATATATATATATATATATATATATATATATATCACATAGAATGCTATTATATATATATATATATATATATATATATATATATATATATATATATATATATATATATATATAGTAATATATTAAACTGCTCTGGTATTTTACATTAAGCACTGTTTTTTCTTAAATTATATATATATATATATATATATATATATATATATATATATATATATATCACATAGAATGCTATTATATATATATATATATTCTATACAATCGCTTGCTCGTACATTTACCTATATTTTACCATTTGATATGTGTGTGTGTGTACATGTTAACACAGCATATACGAGGTCTGATCAAAAAGTATATTGACTGGTCCTATAAATGATAACTACAACATATATCAATTCGGCATTTAGTCTTCTGCGAAGTACTCCTATTGTAATGAAGAAAATCCCCCAAGAACCCAATATGATTGGTGAACCACTCAAAATAATAGCCCTGAGTCGTAATTATTGGAGTGGGGGCGGAGAAGCTCTATCTCAGCTTCTCTCTATTTTCTGACCCAATCAAAAATGTGGCATTTGTATCGCACAGATCCATTTCGGTGGAACATTTCCCATATTTCGGAATCTCACCCTCATTTGACCTGATTATCACAGGTGTAATCGTCACTTCCATCTCAGAGTGTTTGATGTCTCTGATCAAAACAAATCTGACCTGTAAAGATTTACTTTCTGTCACTCATTTCAACTAATAATTCCGTTACCAAAAGAAAACATCACTAAAGTTCAATAGGGCCTAAGACTGTATCTAACGACCAATCTCACCCAAGCTTACAATTTCACCTCTCAAACTATACTCCAAAAGTGACACCTTCAAATTCATGGTATCGCATTTTTCCTTCGTTAGAATTTTTTAAAAATTAGAGCGACAGTAAAACTTTGACGCCAGCGATATACAGGAAAGCTTATCAGAATAATTACCATGAAAGTTTTTAATGAAATGACGGCGGTGAGAAAGTGAGTGGCAGATTCGTCTTTGGATTTTATCGAGAATCTCTAAATATAGCAAAAGTAACACTCTTTTCTGTTTATTAACTTTCATTGAACAAAAATAAATGACAGTAGTTTAAGAAAATGTATAAGTATTGTCAC
Organism: Acanthosepion lycidas; assembly: GCA_963932145.1. NCBI lineage: Eukaryota > Metazoa > Mollusca > Cephalopoda > Sepiida > Sepiidae > Acanthosepion > Acanthosepion lycidas. Next base: position 76,388,710 of record OZ010583.1, on the reverse strand, counting down.
ATGAAAACAACGTAATTTGTTAGGATCAACGAAATATTTAATATGCTCTCCTTCATGTTCAATACAACACTAAGAACTACATTAATTTCAAAAAATTTATCAAAAATTGTTTAAATTCTGGAATTGATATTGGTTTGATCCTGTAAACAAGATCTTTCAGTACATCCTAAACACACAAGTAAAACGCTGGTAGCATTGGGTCTGGTGATCGTCATAGCCATTCAATTGCTCCACGGCATCCTCAGCTCGAAATTAAGATTTATTCATTCCCGAAGCCATGTTAATCCATCTTTACTGTAATTCATTTTTGTTCAATAAATGTTAATAAATAAAAAATACTTTTGCCACACTCTGTATAGCAGGAGCACCCGACCAGATGTGGTAGCAATATTCAAGGCATGGACGATTGGTGGACTTCTAAATATGTTATATGAATTTAGGAGAGAAGAATTGTCTAGCAGGGCAGAGTGAACCAATTTTCCTAGCAGCCGACTTAGGAATTTACCCAGTAAAATCTTTCCACTTCTTTTCAGCGGAAAATATTAGTCCAAGTGTTTTCGACTATTAATTACCTTCTCTCAGAAATGATACAAAAACAAATGTAAGTTTAATATTAATATTATATTTCTAATATAGAGTTACGTTTATTTTCAACGACAGTAGCAAAAGTGGAATCGATTCAACTTTAAAAGAAATCTGTGTTTTGCCTTCAACTAAAGATTTGAAAACACTTTTCATTGATTTTAATAGTATAGCAGACGGGACTATTTAGCCTTGATTGCCAACCAAACTAGGAGAAGCACAAGTCTAAATTTAAAACCTGAAGATGCTCGTTTACTTGCGTCACGATATATTTCCATAGTTCTCTGTATCTGATGCTTTCGAAATGTGCTGTTAGTTCTACAAACGCTTTCACCAAACATATGTGAGGATAGTTTGGCTGTTCGGTTCTAGGAAATGACTTGCTGCACTTTCTTACGTTGAAGACGACGAGGGAGTGCATAAAGTATATATATATATATATATATATATATATATATATATATATATATGTTTGTGTGTGTGTGTGTGTGTTATTTTGATCCAGCATTATTAATCGTTATTGTAGTGGATAATTTGCATTTGAAAGAGATGCCGCATTTCTATTTATTTATTAAACAGGGGATATTACATCTACCTGCCTACTGTGAATTCTCGCGTGACCTAACGTAAACTATGCCGGATCAAACGATAGCTCCCCCTACAAAGGAGCACGCAACTTCTATCCCTGTCGTAGTACGCATATTATTTACTTAGATTTCTCAAATGCGCCGGCCGATATACGTAGTACACATTGTTTAATTAAATAAATAAAAATGGCACGTTTATTTCAAACAAGAAGTGTCCACTTTATTAATATTCAAATTGATATATATATATATATATATATATTATATATATATATATATATATATATATATATATATATATATATATATACAAAGGGGAAAAAAACAGATGGAGTAAAAATCGGTACACACCCCCATTTAGACAAATGATTATTACTAAGTTAGGGCAGAAGTTTCTCCATTTAATTGAGAAAAACTTCCCCAGAAATAATCTACTTAGTAAGATTTTTAAATTCTTTTTTGGGAACTTTTTTGTAATACCCAAAAAATAAGCTATACCTATGCCAATAATCTTGAAAAAATTCTTATAAAACATAATAATAAAATTTTAAATCAATACAAAATCTAAATAATAATTGCCATTCCAAAGCAGCAAACGCAGATAATACCAACAAATGTAATTGTAGAAATTCTAACGCGTGTTCATTACAACATAGATCTCAAACAGACTCTCTTGTTTACTTAAGTGCTATTTCTACTATAGAAAATCCAACAGCTAAAAAAATTATATCGGGAGTACCAAGAATTCATTTAAAACTAGTTAGTACCAACATATATTACCAATAAGACGTACAAAAATAGGATGTCCGTTTCTAAATATTTCTGGAACTTAAAAGAAGTTAATAAAATCCCTAAGGTAAAATGCAAAATATTTTTAAAAAAAAATAGAACTTGCAAATCTTTCAATGAACCTTGTTTCTTATGTTTACATTAAAAATACACAATAATCAAATTTGCTGACAAAAAATCTCTGTTAAATCAAAGGTGTGAACTAACTGTAAATAGCCGACACAGTTTATCTTTTACCTTAAAATATAGTATTTTTTTAATTACGTATTACCATTTCTTTTAGTCATAATTTATTACTATATAATGGTTCACCCTCCACCTTATTTTGTTTATCCAGCTTAAATATTGCTATGTATTGCTGCCCAGTTTGTATTATTAATATCGTATATAGATGTTCCACATTTTTAATTTTATTTGCAGGCCCCTTTAAGAAGCTTCCTGGATATTAAAAAAATCAATTTTTCTGTTAATATTACGTCTGATTAGTCTACTTTTCCCTTAAACAAAATGAACATGTCATATTTGTCTACAATCACGATACATTTGTCGCTGCCATATTTTCAGCAACCGTTAATGATGGTATGTCTATGTGTCGGTTATCCCGACATGAAATAAATAACTAAGTCACCTCCACAATCTGAGTTTATTTTTCTATTTAACGTAGTTCTGATATGTAAGTAGTTAATCAAGACATACCCACAAGTGTATTTTTTAATTCTGACATTATGTCCCTCACCTTTAATTTTCGGAAAAGAAGTAACACATTGTTTTTAAATTTCCTTAAAAATTATTTACTCACCAGTTACTTACCATCGCCTGAAAAAGTACAATCATAGTATTGAAACATGAAAGCTTTTGTGTAGCGATTTGAAAATGTTTTATTATAATCTCTTATAATATATATATATATATATATATATATAAGCATATATATATATAAGCACGCACACTCATATCTATCTATCTACTATCTATCTATCTTTCTTTCTCTCTCTCTCTCTCTCTCTCTCTCTATACATACATATATATATATATATATATATATATATATATATATATATATTCAAGCATGACTGGTTGAATAAACTGGACATCCATTCATTTTTATTTTAATTCACACAAATTCACGGATCAGTTTCTTAGTGCTTTTACAAAACTGACAAAGAAGGACGCCGTAGTTTTGGTTATTTATTTTATTTTCGCAAGTAATTTCAATCTCATCCAATATCATCTTCAGTGGGGAATTGCTAAGACAAAAATTATGTAATTGATAATTTCAGATGCGCATGCCTTCTAGTCAGTTAACGTTAAGAATATGTAATGGAAGTAACTTAGTTTAAACTTTTAATTGTCAATGATTTAAACTTACTCAAATTGATATTTAAATTTTCTTAAAAATGAATTTAATTTTTTCTTTTTACTTTTCGAACATCACAAAACACTGCTTTTATAGATATTTTAAAACATTGTTACTACACTCATAATTAATTTTATTTAGTATTGGTTTCGTTTTTTTATTTAGAGAACTTCGATAATCTGAAGTTTTTGTTTTTATTTTCATGGTGGAGTATACTTGTATTGTCGATTAATATTTCTCTAAAACGTGAATGTGGACAGAAATGTTCATTTAAATGCTGTGCAATAGAACCTGAATCTGCCATGCGTAATGTAAGGTTCCCCGATAATGTTTTTGTCTTGAAATCAACATATATATTTACATTTTTGTCAACGATACAATCTCTCAAATGACATTTAAACTGATATACAAGGTTGGATTTTTACGAAACATTAGTTGACGAAGAAGTGTTATTACAATTAGTTGTATTAAATTTAGTATAGTATATAATTACTTTTATTTTTTACTGGGATCAGTAGGGGATATATTAGTACTTATATATTTTTTAGGATTTTTTCATTTTGTTTCTATTTAGCGTGTATTTAATTGCGCTATAGTAGTTTGATATCATTAGGGTTAATTGAGGAAGTATTATGTTCTTTTTGGTTTATATTAATATTTCTAATAGATCGTCTAATTTGTTCATCAAAAATGTAATTAAGAAAGTCATTGTTAATGAGACTTTAATGTTTTTTTTTTAATTCCGTCTAGAATTTTTTTCGTGGAAGAGTTAACTTTTGCATGATTTATTAAATTTTACATAATCGCTCTTTTGTAATAGTCACTTTTATAGATTTATAGTGTACGTGTTTATGCGAGTTAATTTTTTAAGTAGTAAAATATATAATTATTGGTGTCTATTAATATATGAAGAAAAGGAAGTTTACTATTATTGTTAAGTTCAGATATAAACTTAAAAACGGTGTTGTTGTAGAAGTTTTTTTTTTTTTTTTTTTTTTGTAGTCCATGTATTTCATCCATGTTTTTTACTAACGTGAGAATGTCGTCTGCTTATCTTAGGTATATGGAAGGTTTTAGTAATATTAAAGATCTTATTTTCAAAATTACCCATGTAGAAGTTACTAAATTTTAATCCTAGAAGTGAACCCATGAAAACCCCATCATGTACGTCTATATTATTTTGATCGTCATCGCAGTGAACAAGTGCTACAAGTCAAAAGTAGTAATATGTTAGCTTTAATTTTTACTGGATGTAAAGATGGATTTTTGTAAATATTCTTTATAATTACATCAATACTTGATTTAATGCTGTATTTATTAGGTATGTATGGTGCAATGAGTTGGTTAATGAATTTGGTTAATTGATAAACCATAGTTGGGGTTTTGGGATATGGAAGGATGGAGAGACTAGTTAGATTTATGCATTTTTATAGTTCCATACATGTATCTTGGCTTGTAGTCAAAAATCATTTGGGGGTAGTTTTAAATTGTTTTGTTCTGTGTTGTTGGTGGTGAACACTTTGTTAATTATTCAACCAAATATAGTTGAATGAAGATATACTGCCAAAATACAAACACACGCGCGTGCACACACATATATTGATAATATTAGTGGTCAATATATATATATAAATTTCCAAGAGGATAGAATCCTGGTAGAGCTCAATATCCAGGACAGAGCAAGAATATAATATAAAAGTCCCAAACACTTATGTCAGACATTCAAATTCCAAAAGAAATCGTAAAATATTTTCCTATTTTTTTTCTTTTTCTTCGTTTTTTTTTTTTTTTTTTTTTTGAATTTGTAGATCTGATGAATTGGATCGTGATTATGATTCCAATGTAATAAATTATAACCATGGAATATTTATGTTTGAGGCTTTTATATCATATATATATATATATATATATATATATATATATATATATATATATATATATATATATATATATATATAATTCTAGAGATTATTAAATAAACAACATTTCTGCAGTACTTACGTTAGCAAAACGTAAATATGAGTTGTTCAAATATTCTTCGCAGATCGTCGTCTAAAGATGACATTTTGGGGGATAAAACAATGGACGTGCCATCTAACCTCCCCCAACATACACACAAACCTAAAAGTGGTTTTGACCCTCTGCCCATCGTCGTCGTGGCGAAAGAAGTCCGCATTTCAAAGCCAATTTTTTTATTTAGAAAATCCTTTCACAGAGAAAGAAGAGTGCAACTTATGTCCGTTCACAGCTTCTACGTTATCAACATTGATAAAACAGCCGTGAATACATCACTGAAGATGACTGGCAATCGCTTAAATACGTATAACAAAATAACAGTCATAAGTCGCTCCATCTTGGAGAGACACTCTGTCTCTCGTTTCAGTTCTAAACGTGTAAACGTCTGGATTTATCTAGTTTTACAACGGAGACTATTCTATTGAAATTCTGGGTCAGTGGCAATCTCTGTAAATAAAATAATGATATAAGTATTTAATAAAGACTATGTCTCTCTCTCTCTCTCTCTCTCTCTCTCTCTATATATATATATATATATATATATATATGTGTGTGTGTGTGTGTGTGTGTGTGTGTGTGTGTGTGTGTGTGTGTGTGTATGTACGTGGTTAATGCATATAAATGTATGTGGTTGATGCATATATATGTGTGTCCGTGTGTGTGTTTGCGTGCGTATGCATGTATATAACATGAGGGAAATCGATGATTTAGTCGAAGGAGGTTGGGTAGTATATAATCATGAGCAAGTGAAGGACAAGGCATAAAACTTTGCGGACTGACGCCTTTCATTCCGAGAAGGAATTATCTTCGGACAATTTTTTTTCCCCAGCGGTTTTATTGCTTGAATAAGTATATATATATATATATATATATATATATATATATATATATATATATATATATATATATATATATATGGTACGATGCGTAAATTGTCGCTATTCTATATTTTTAATTTCGCGCATGCGCGTTGTTTGTTTTTGATTTTGTCGATTTCACAGTATAGTAGGCTCAGTTGGGCAGCGTCTATGAAAAACAGAGCAACATGACGCAATTCACTCTACAAGAAATTTGAAAGCGGCATGCTGTACTGCTTGGCATTCGCGCCGGAAGCTCTAATAGGATCATTTCAGTATGTTTCGGTGTTATTCTAAGGACAGTGCTAAGGATTCGGAAACATTTGGATGAGTCAAATGGTAATAACTCATTTTAATGGTTCTGATAAGAAAAGAACTCCCCAATTTGTTGTTAAGGGAATCAGACTCGACTGAGGAGGTCGCGCTGCCCTTGGTGTAAAGTTTGGCTGCTGGAAGACCCCATGACTGACACAAGCAGAAGAACTCAGTCAAGGCTGTCAGATAATTTCTGCGACCACATCACCTCTTATATCTGGTCACCTAACTCTCCAGACTGCACCCCCCTTGATTATTATGTGGGGTGCAGTTGAGCGAGACACCAAGAATGATTGTAACACCAAAGATGGAATGAACGGAAGAATTATTGCAGCATTCAATTTAAACAAGGAGGCCGTCCAAAAGCGTTTCTGGAGATTCCGAAGTCGTCTAGAGACGTGATTGAAGCTAATGGCAATTTTATTGAAAATATTTACTCTTTGGTATTTCAAGATATGTTTGTGTAATTTTGGTAAATATGTCAGTTAAAATGAGATGCCAGTGTTATTTTCATTTTTGCTTAATTTAGACGACAATGTATTCATCGCTCTCTCTCTCACACACACACACACACACACACACACACACACACATATATATATATATATATATATATATATATATATATATATATATATATATATATATATATATATATTCAGGCTTATACCCTAATCTCATATAACTGGATAACAAGTTATTCTATTCTTTATTAAAATTCATTTGCATATTTCAAAATGTCTGTAATTTTTCCGCTTTCAGAATTTTGAAATCTAAATCATTTTTCATTTATTGTTACCTCAGTAACATAAATTTGCATGATGGTTTATTAGCTTATTATTCAGTGGCGAAATTCGAGTGTTTGCAATCCAGGCAGCCCTTGTGTTTGCCTCCCTTCCACTACATTTGTGACTCCCTCTCATATATATATATATATATATATATATATATATATATATATATATATATATATATATATATATATATATATATATTGTTTATACGTTATTTTTATAGATACAAATATTTAAGAAAATGCTCTGTTTATAATAAACAAACAATATAAACATTTACCGGCCTGAATGTCTGAGAAATTTCATAAAAAGTTTGTGTCCTCCGACAGGAATCGAACCTGTATCCTACGCCATACCATTTAACCACCGAGGAAGAATCTGGTTTGCAATGTTGAATTACTGCATTTAAACTTCAGATATTTTAGATAAAAATATCCCATGGGAAATTTTAAGTTTAAAAGCAGTAATTCCTCTGTAGCTAAATAGTGTAGGACGTCGTACTATATGTCGTTTCAGTGTAGGCTTCGTGTTCTATTCCTGTTGGAGGGCATACTTTTAAATGAAATTTATCGAACATTTAGGCCAGTAAATGTTCATAATACTTTTTTTTTTATGAACAGAGCATTTGCTTAAATATTGATATCTGTAAAAATAACGTATTAACAATATATATATATATATATATATATAGATAGATAGATATAGATATTAACGTGCCCTAAAGATGAAAATATATAACAACACATACCCGCAAACGAACTTCTGTCAAGGAAAATAGAAAATAACTGAAATATATATGATAATCAAGATGTGTCTCCCACACAGAGAAAGAAGAGTGCAACTTATGTCCGTTCACAGGTTCTACGTTATCAACATTGATAAAACAGCCGTGAATACATCACTGAAGATGACTGACAATCGCTTAAATACGTATAACAAAATTTATATTACTCGAAATTGAAAAGTTCTTTCAACTATGAATAGTGACCTAACATTAAGACAATTTTTATTTCAAAACAACTTATGCAGGTTTATACAGCTAACTCAAATATGCTCCACTCCCATAAAAGTGTCGCTCCGAGTGAACCACCCCATCGGACTACGTTACTGGTATTATTATTATTAGTATTATTATTATTATTATTAATAGTAGTAGTAATATGTACTATTCTCTTTCGTATATAGAAGACAAAAAGTAAACGTTTTTTATCTTCTGCTACTAACTGTTGAAATTAATTTTTTTTTGTTGGATATTTATTTTACTTGGGAAATGTGTGGCTTCCGAGAAACACAACGTTTATTTTTCAAACGTGGTGCCTTGACATGGAACAGTGGTTACCGAGCCTACTATTGTTGATCTTCCTAAATGAGTGTCCCATTCCACATTAAAGTCGTAAAATCACCCAAGTTATTTTTAAAATGCTATATTAAACAAGCCAAAGAGCTGATTTATATTGTCTTTTGTTATTTATTGATATAATTTAGCTGTCTCTTATCGAAATTATCAGCCTTCTTGTTAGAAATTCGCCAACTTATTACCTACGTTTTAATCGGATAATTGACTATCTTGTTTATTGACTACGTTTCTTTCGCACGTCGCAAAAGACTTTTCTCTCCTCCCCTGCTCGCCGAATATATCAAATTACGAGGCCAGACTTTCACTTCGTTAAAACTTTCAACTGTCTTTCAATTGATCAGCTTAACCTGGTCGAACAGTTCATTTGTAACGCAAATCGAAGTATCGAGGAGAAATTATTTCAAAATTGTCTATCTAGTCATCCCTTTTTTTCATCATAATATTCGACAATTTTCTTTTTCGATTCTATCTTGATAATTTGAGTCGGTGTCATTTTTAACTAAGCGAACCTGTAAATCCTACGCTAATTACCACTCACGGCTATAGCCACCAGGATTGATCAGTTAGATTTTTTTATGACTTATTAAACTTTTGCAGACTATTTAAAGTCAGTAAATATGTTTAGATTGTAAATTTTAAAAAAAACAAAAATAATAATGCGCTAGTGATATGTGTTACTAACTAACCCATAGCTAGTTGGAAGTGGTGGATTCATGCCTTCCACAAGGTTATTTGTAACTAAATAAATATAACGAATTCAACATGAATTAGAACTCGGCTCTCCAATTTCGAGTCGTTATCCATTACACCAACCTCCAAGTTTATAGCACCCGGTATCCCCAAGCAGTCCCCCTTCTAGGTACTGATCAGGTTCGACGCTACTTAAATTTAGTGATAGTACGGGAAGTGGTGACCATAAGCCATGTCCTCCAGGCACAATATCTTCTACCTGTGGGGTCGTAGTCACGCACACGACTGTGGTCAACGCATCGTCTGCTGGCGAATCGAATCGAATATATTTGAAACTTGTGCACAGTCACGTCAGATGAGATACGCTGGACGCTAATGAACGTTAGGTTTCTGGGATGATCTTGATTGCCATCAATGATAACCGTTTTGTCTAGGTTACCTAGAAATTACTTGCAACTGGTCGGGCTAAATTAACTACAATTTTTCTAAAAAAGAAAATATTGAAAAAAGTCAGTGACTTTCCAGTTGGCTAATCGTCTAATAAAGGTCCAACCAGCAATAATTAATTTATCTGGGAGCAGCTTGCCAGCGATGGTGACAAGACACTGTATCAAGAATTGAAACAAAATTTATAAAAAATATCTTTTTTTTTTTTTTACTTTAAAAAAATGTTCACCGTGTAAAAGTTCCAAGAGCCACTCGAGATAACTGGTTACAGAATAAGATGTGAAAAGATTATAAGTTAAACCAACTAAATACAGGACTGAACCCCTACAAAAGGTTCGATCAAGGTAATGGCGTGACCCACTGAAAGGTGAGAATTTTTCTCAGATGAATGTAACTTACTATATTTTATCATATAAACAGTATTATACTTGCATTGTAATGAATAACGACGCGGAATAAAAAATCGAAGATCCGAGTTCGAATTACAGTCAGGTTCATTGCAGTCACTTATGCGCAAATATCCTTGGAAAAGGTATGAATCCATCTCTTCTCTCCTTAACTATGGATTGAATAGCAGGATAAATTGTGTCCTATATCCTTGGTTGGTAATAAGTCTATCGCAGAAAGAAAATAGCAACCTACTGCGATAAAATCTTCTGCCCCTAGAAGATTTTATCGCGGTAGGTTGCTAGTCAGTCATGCATCAAAAGAGGCATGATTCCCTCTAGCATCTACTGCGCATGTCACTTAACTGACTGAGTAATGATACACGAGATAAGATTTTCTTCTTCAAGTGACTGTTTTCGCAAAAAAATCGACTTAACGAATATAAGTTAGTAAAAAGTTTCAATATAGACATATGAAAAAAATAAAAAATTCGCATGGTGTAAATGTAACATTTAATACCAGTCTTTATTAGAAATATTTGCAGTATATTTAGTAGGTTGGTGTGCAACTAGTAACATCTTTATATAAATAAACTTTCCAGTTTCAATAGATTCCAAAAGCGTATCTGTCCACTCTAAAACCCGTTTCTCACGTACTAAACGTTGGGAACATATCGCTACTCTATCGCTATTTCCATGGAAACCGTTCAGGCGAACTATATTGCTTAGTTCCACAGTTCACGTGCTTAGAGTCATAGCACGTTGAAACACCGGTCCTCGCACGATCGCCGTAATTAAGTAATGTCAAGCTTGGTCAGTACCTAAATTGTTGGGAATTATCAGGTGCTTGGATGTGCAGGAGGTGTAATGGATAACGACTCTGAATTGGAAATCGGAGAGCGCAGTTATAATTCCGTCTGTTTCATTATATTAACTTACGTTCAAGTACCCTTGGAAAAGGTATAAATCAAGCTCTTTTATTTCTAGCTATGGGTTAATTAGTAGGATTTTATCTGTTGTAGCCTGTTTAGGGACCAGAAAGAAAGCCACGGAAGACGAAGGTCGGTTGAAAAAAGTATATTGAAGATATATACAAAACAATAGTGTTAGTAATAAGCAGATTAACACTGCGTCTACTACTCCACTCCACTTCACACTCTGCGCTCCCGTTCGACTCTCGCAGTTTGTATTTATGAGAGAAGGAAGAGTTCATTATACTGTAAGAGGGTCTACCACAACATTATCAGAAATCATTATTATCTGCAAAACTTCCTTTGAATCTAAAAATATTTTCTGGCTTCAAATAACCGGCAAACGTTTGATAAGCCGTAAAAAACAAATTAGTCAATCAAATCTAACATTCACGGCATACCAGGTACATTTTAGTGACCCAATCTCATTCCCTGCGAATTTTATTGGTGAGATGTAAGTTCCAATAAAACAGCTTCTTTCCAAAAGGATGCTTCTCAAAACATCCTCTTGGAAAGAAGCTGTTTTATTGAAACCAATATAATCTTAATCTGTTCAAGTCTAGGATTAACCGTTACCTTCACACAAATTTTCATAAACTTCGCTTCTTAAATATTACTCTGTAAACCTCTACCTTGATTGCATCTTGGGCCTTATACTGGGTGAACATTACTGTAAATAAAAAATAAAAATAAAAACATAACAATGTAAAATGAAAGAGAATAGGAGTGAAACATAGAGTATTGAGAAAACTTGCGGTCACGTGGTCTATAAAGAAAGTCAAAATCTCTAAATAAAATGTCGTAAAAACGGATAATGTGAAATATACTGGATTAATAAGTAATGTTGTTGTAATTTGATCTCCAGTGATACTTCAAATAATAATATGTAGAAAAATAAAACTCCTTTAGATTTGGGGCTCAAAAAGCCATGTGGGAAAGAATCCAGAAAAACGCAATATAAAACTTTAAAGTTCTCTCTCTCTCTCTTTCTCTCTCTCTCTCTCTCTCTCTTAGTAATCATTGAGGAAAATTCTCTTAAGAAGGATAAGGCCAACGACCCCCAAAAAAGAAAGTGTACTAAACTGTTATGTAATATCAATCATTATATATGGACAATTTCATCACTGATAAAGAAGAGGCAACAGAAATGTGGTTCTACAGAAAGATTCTGAGAATATCAAAGAAAGAACGTGTGAGAAACGAGCAAGATTTAAGGAAATTGAAGAAAAGGATGTTCATAATCATAATCAGAAAGAGACAGTTAAAATTTGACATATATTTAGCAAAGAAAGCTTAGAAAATTTGATGCTCACAGGACATAATGAAGGCAAAATGGACAGAGACAGTTAAAATTTGACATATATTTAGCAAAGAAAGCTTAGAAAATTTGATGCTCACAGGACATATTGAAGGCAAAATGGACAGAGATTTATGAATGCATGGAAGAACAGAGGTTGGGAGAATGACAAAAACGACAAACATTAGTAAGAGCTACTAGAGATAGGAAGATGTGGAGAGGCATAACTGTTCACGGTCTGAAAGGATACGACACATAAAAGAAGAGGAAAATATATTTGTGTACTTTGGTGAGGCTGAGAAATTTAAATCACTCGTCTTAATGAGCAAATGCAGCAAATTGTCTCAGAAGTGGTAGAAAAACAAACATCAATGGGTGAACCTGTGGCCCTAAAACCTCCATGGTAGACTACTGCACTTAATACATAATGACTGGCTACTCGTTTCCGACTGCACCTATCCGCCAGGGCAGCTAGCAAATCACTATTAAAGAAGCCCACCCAACCCACAGAATCCAGTGTGGTTTATACAGCAACTACGATGAGTGGACCTTAGTTACGGTTTCTGGGAAAGAGTGCGCAATCTACCGTGACCCATTTCTTGGTCAAGCCCAGCACGTTCAAACCCTCGATCACGATTACTTGTGAATTCGTACTAACACATCTATCGACCGATTCCGAATGGTTTAGTCTACCTAATTTCACTCATAAGGTGTGGGACAATAGGTGGTATTTTGTTCGGGTTCTTTCCACGCTGCTAATAAAAGTTCGACCATATATATATATATATATATATATATATATATATATATATATATATATATATATATATATCACAGAATTAAAACACGTATGTTCTAACCACTTGACCACTCGTTCATGGACATACAAACAGAGAACATACATACATGCTGAGCAGAGAGCTGAATTATTAAACGAATTTGCTACCTCTTGGTCGCCAGTCAGAGACAAACCTTGTAACTGGCTTGAAAATTGAACGAATAAAACCAGAAAAAAAAAAAACAATACGGATGAACAGGTGAAATGGAAGAAAAATTAACTGTCTCCTGAAGATCATATCAGTGGCGTCTTATTTTTCATAAAGAGAAGATGAACTCATAATTTCAGGTGTTCTCTTCTGATAATGAAAGCATTTAATTGCTAAAACAATCAACAAAGCAAATGATTGGCTGGAAACCGAAGCCAATTCTACAATTTAATGGTCCGCCATCTTTATTCGAGTACGTCGGCCATCATTGCAAGCTATAATTATTGGCAGATTTCTGTGTGTTTTAATGTCGTAAAACCGACCGGAATATAAAGTCATTAGCTGTGGTAACGATCTGAAAACACCTGCGAATCGACGAAACAGGAAGAAGAAAAAAGAACAATCGAAAAACAAATAGATCTAAAAGAGAATTAAATCTGTACTTTAAATTAGATAGTAAAATACGACTTTGGTGAGAGAAAAAAACACAGGCGATAATCTTTTGCAAATGCACACAAGCACAGACATACATGCACACAAGCACAGACATACATAGATAAAACAGAACAGGCACAGACAAGCCAAGATTGCAAATGCTAGATACAACCAAAGACTCATATATATACATACATACATATATATATATATATATATATATATATATATATATATATATATATATATATATATATATATATATACACGTAGTATTAAACATGCAAACGCATATATATGCACACAGAAGCACACATACATATATATGGATATATTATGAAAATATTTTAAAACTAATCATACTCCGATACAGAGACACACTCACAGATATATATATATATATATATATATATATATATATATAAAGAAATATAGTCTTAAGGTGTGCTATATTTATGGAATAAAGTGCTCAATATCAGAGATAGAGCGTGTGTAAATATAAAAGTGAACATAGACATAGTGTTGACTTCTATGTTCACTTTTATATATATATATATATATATATATATATATATATATATATATATATATATATATATTCTTGGTCTGAAGTGTTGATTCGTATCTCCAGAGATTCTATCTCTATAAACGTCCTATCGCCAATATTCTGCACTGTTCATCATATTTCAATATCCATATATATATATATATATATATATATATATATACACACACATATACATACACTCACACATATACACACACACACACACATATATATATATATATATATATATATATATTTCCGGAGTGAGAGAGAGAGAGAGAGAGGTGGGGTGAGAGAGATTCCATAATAGCTATCAGCAATGAGATGAACCAGCAAACTAAGTTCGAATTATGCTTGAAACTGTCTAAGAAAATCATGACAGCTGTTTAGTGTACCCATTTCCATTGCGAGACCTTCTTATAAAAACCCTTCTTGTTACATCCATATAATGAATATTGGTTCTGGACGGAATGGGCTGTTCAACACTTTGATAAGCCCATCTCCTATAATTATTTTGATGCGTGAGATACTGTAAAAGAATGCTAAACTTAGTGTCCTATCTTAAAGTTAGTGAGACGCTGTCATAATAATGTAGTATCAAATTGAAAGACTGTTGTGTACACGAGTTCTAGCTCTGACCGTAATTTACCCAATGGTATTTCACTCTTTTCAAGACGCGATGCAACCCCGTTCATTTTGGTTTGGTTTACGGCATATCAACCTCAATTGAACCAACTGTGTGTAGAAAAATGTTACATTATTTCAGCATGGACGTTCAGAACTCTTTTCCGTTACACCCTAATTAATCGGAACCAAAATATTGCGATCTGGGACGAGTGTAGGATTAACGCTGTGATTTATAATCTTTTTCTAATTTAGCTAGTTAGGGCAAGGAATCCAAACTCCATTAAAGAGGAATGTTTGGTCAACTAATCACGCCAATTCCGGCGAACGCTACAAGAAGAATCGTATTTGTCAATCTTCAATGTTCTCAAGACCATGATGATAGTCGCGATCAAGAGACTAACATGTTATGCTCCACGCATGATCTTAACCGTATACAGCAAACAGCTGATAATGTGACTTGGCGACATGGAACTAGTCTTCTACAGATTAATTGAGTTGTTAAACGGTAAATCAACTCCTTATGAGTCATTTAATACTGAAATGTAATTTTCTTGGGAGCTTTGAAGTAATACTTGATAGATGATACTTTCGTGCATATATACATATTTGTGAGGACAATCACTGTCTCAAATAATCTTACTTATTATAAAACGCAAATTGTGTGTGTGTGTGTGTGTGTGTATCTGTTACGTTTATATATTGGATCGGATTTCCTAGACTTTTCAACCAATTTCAACAAAACTTCACAGGACTACGTAAAATTACCTTGCGGTGGTTCTAACAGCGCCAAGATTTGGAAAAACACAAATGTTTCTGCACAAAATCAATTTGAAAACACGATTAAGAGGCATTAATGAAAGGGGGACAACTCACTTCGAGTTATACTTATTATAAAACCCAGGTTGGTTGTTTGTGTGCGTGTTCGTTTATATATGGAATCGGATTTCCTACATTTTTCAACCGATTTCAACAAAACTTAACTTTTTGTTTTGGTAGGTAGTGTTTCTTATTGTCTTGCACACTTTTTTCTTTATTTTTACATTCAGAATGCTTTAAAAATTCCATTTACAAGACAATTGTTTATGATAAAATTCTATTCAATCGGTAGACTCATAACGATTGAAAACAATGTTTTTGTTTGAGTTTGGGTTTGACCAATTCGTAAAAAAAAAAAAAAAAAAACTAATTAAGACATGCGTGTCCGTCAACCTTAAACAATAATCTTTGTCAATTTTATTTTTCAGTCTTTATGATGGTCGATACTTGATCAATCTCTTACTGTTAAATCCCCGGACAGCGCCGGATTCTACTGCTAGTTATTACTAAAGGCAGTGATATGTGCGTGTTTTAGGTTTGTTGAAGTTATATTTTGGAATACAACTTGATTTTTGAAAAATGGATTAGTGCCATAAAAGTGTTCTTGCATGTTTTACTTTCATTCTTGCTATGTGGTATTTATAAAAGCTAAATAAGTAATTACATTCATTAATAAAT
>OZ010583.1:76322176-76369676 GCA_963932145.1 Acanthosepion lycidas | reverse complement strand
TTATCCCAGTATTCTGAGAGGCCCTGTTTATCCTTCTTGATATTCTGCAAAATGCGAAGAAATAAATTTAGAAAACTGCGTTATGCCTATCTTCTAAATGAGTAGATCTTTAGCACCGTTGACTTATCATAATCCTGATTTTTTTTAAATATTAGGTCGATGCATTATTTCCCAGCGTAATTCTTAACGATATTAGAAAAATCTTAGTAGTTTTTAAGTCTTACCAAACTCTTTACCGTCAGTCAAATCTAACATATTAGCAAGCCTTAAGAAAAACTCGGCAAATGGATTCTATTTTCATTTAGACAAAGCAACATCGATCAGTATTTAAATATTGATAAATTTTTTTCCTGTCGTACACAAAAAGTAGACATTGATAAAAATGTATTATTATGGAAATTGAACACCCAACATTGTAGCTATATCCCGTCTAACATTAAATATCTCACCAGAAACGTAATCTATAGTATCCTGAACATTGTTATTGTACAATGAGTAATAAATTCGTTTAAATTACGCACTTTTCAAAGGTAAATAAACTAACGGATGAATTCGATTCACAAAAATCCTTTTCCTCACAATGCAAATGCTATGTAGTAAGCGATCGTCTAACTGCGATTAAAAGTGTTTTTTTCCCAAATACTACGAATTTTAAAACCTGGTAATTCTCAATAAAACGAAAAGACGAACTAAAGCCTAAGCAACAATGGAATTTTTAAACGTTATACATTCGAGTTAACATCATGGTTGTTAAATGTGTTATTATAGACACGTTTACACCGTCTATTTTTTTAACTTTTTACATCCAGTGTCACATGTTAAACCATTTCTCGTCATCGTAGATTCATGTTTATTTGATCTTTTTTAGATGATGTGTTGACATTAGATAATGCCAAGATACAAAGTGAGTATGATAGTTCGAATAAAATAATGAATAATAACAAAACTTGATCTCAGAATCAGTAACCAAAAATTAATCTCATATAACTCTAAGACTATTCTTGACATTTACTCAACTTGGCTGCACCAACCTACCAGCCTCATCGACCGCAGTCGAGATCATAAAGTCCACACTCTTTGCCAATCAGTTAATTGGGTTCTACATAATCTTTTTCATGGGGGTATAGTACGCGCTTTATCAATGCTTCATATGGTTTTGAATTAAGAGCTATCCTTCTTTACTGGTTGCTAAACATATTTAGGAAGCTCAGTTTTCTATGCTATTTAGCACATATCGTGGAAGAGAACAGATAGAACCTTGGGCTAATTTATACGACAGTGTATGTAAGAAAGCGCAATTCGGAGGCAAGGTAATTCTTTTCTAATAAACAATTTCCAGTGATGGACTTTTATTGATATATACTGTACTTTGTAGGGTAGCGTACAAGGCCTTAAATATGGAGTGTGTTCTTTTGAAATGCCATGTCTATTCAGGTCCGGTTCCTTGTACCACGGTGATAGTCCAAGGTAGAACCAATAAAGAACTCGAACACGGATATGGAATAAAACAGATATATTACAAACTGGAATATATACAGAGAAGTAGAAAAGTGTTAGTACGAACAATCAAGTTTAGTAGGGAGAACAATGTAGTCTCGACCAGTATCCCTATTCCAAGGTCTAGTAGTAATTGTCTGAACGCGACTCTGTTTCTGACTGCCTCTGACTCGATTGACTGACTCGCTCGCTCGCTCTGACTGACTGGAAGACTCCTGACGGACCTCACTCCAGACTTCAAACTGAACAGTATTTAGTCACCCCCCCCCCACACACAAGGGCATCATGTGGCACAAGGCCGGTTTAACGTGAGATCTCCGAGCCCGTGGGCTCGGCCAAAAATATGCCCTTTGAACCCGTATAAACGGGTTCAGAGTCGGTTTATCTCCCCGAAAGAGACTCCGCCCTTCGGCGTAGTCTCGTTCAGGTTCCTCCCCGCCCGAACGTAGAGAGTTCAACCGATCAGCCGGTAGTCCGACGTCGGACTGAAGATATTCAGTCACCCCCACCACGAGGGCGTCATGTGGCACAAGGCCTTTTTAACGTGGGATCTCCAAGTCCGAGGGCTCGGCCAAAAAATATGCCCATTGAACCCGTATAAACGGGTTCAGGGTCGGTTTACCTCCCGGAAAGAGACTCCGCCCTTCGGCGTAGCCTCCTTCGGCTTCCTCCCCGCCCAAAGGCAGAGAGTTCAACCGATCAGCCGGTCGCCCGACTTCGGACTGAAGTCCCTGCTTCCTCTTGAGGCGCAGTATTTATTACGTATGGAATAGTCCATTATGTTATTATGGGTAAGGTCCCATAACATTAAGAGAGAAGAATTGGATTTACGTTGTTTCCTAAAAGCATTTTTGCGAAAGTACGCGAAACAGGCCGTAGTTTAAAACGGCTCACCGAATTTACTTTCCGCGCTGATAACAGGTACGCTACCTGCTCATCCGTTCATTGACTATTGAAATATACTTGTCTAATTCATTTCATTTTATACTTGGTTTGCCGCATAATTTAAAACGTATCACTCAAAACTGATCCCGTGTGGAAAGAGGCATTAAAGTAATCAGATATGATAAACGAAACATTAGAACCTCTGCAAAGAGCTTTATATAAGAAGTAGAAATAAACTTCACAATGTCTTCTTTTTTTTTCTTCTTTTTCCATGTGCGGTGTTCCTTCAAGGCTTTGGCTATCAAGGCTCACCTCAATTCCCTGTCCTTTCTAGCCCTTAATAAATCTTGTCTTTTTGCCATCTCTCCCAAAACCTACTCGGTCATCCATTAACTTAAGCTCGTCAGTTAGGTTATGCGTTGTTTTCATCTGTCCCTCTTTCCTTAACATGTCCTGTGAGTATCAAACTTTCCAAACCCTCTTTCTTTATTATGTGTCCCAGAAATTTCAGCTGTCTCTTCCCGATGTTAAATATAATTTTCCTTTTTGTTGGCAATGTCTCAAGAACCTCGTCCGTTTCCGTCCATTTCTCCAAAGTACTTTAGCCAAAATCTTAAGTTACCGGGCATCAACAAATCCGTAAATTAGTTCCCATCAAATATGACGTGTAATCTCATAGAGACTAAATAGTACAGACTGGCTGCCTTAGCTACGCTAAAGAGTCCAGCCAATCCTATTGGTTACTTATAGCCAAAGGCAGAATAAATTGATTCATGCCTTTCCTAACGGTATTACCGCTTAATAAACGCATAAGGCCTTGAGCGGAATTTGACCTTGTCCTAGCAGTTTCTATTTTCTCCCCGATAGCCAATACATCACCCACACGTCCAACGTTAAGTTACGGATCGAAAATTACTAATATCATCCGCCTCATTTTTGTTTTTTCACAACTTTACTATCCTGTTCCTGTATATTTCCTTGTTGTACCCTCTTTTTTAAGGTCAGTGCCAGGGAACAAGAATCCAACCAAGGTTATAGAGCCAACTCTACGCTGCTATTTAACATGGACTGGATAGAGTAGAAATGGTTCTTTGCCTTTTCCAAGTGAACGAACGTCACAGACTATGGCGAATCTCAGTATCCCGATTCCATTTTTGGCAACGATAATAGTTATGCTTTCCGCCTACAAATGAGAACCTTATAATAGAGATCGAATTCGCTAATGATTGCTAGAAGAACTTGCTGGAAAGGGCGAAACGGTGAAACTTGTAATATTTACTGAACTAACCCTGGCACTAGGCTAGTGTAAAAGATATCTTATCTCAGATCATGCCCGAATAGACATTACATTCAGTGTCCTTCAAAGAAGCTTGGGTTGATCCGACAGATGACCTTCCAGCTGCCGAGTGGAAACCTGCGTGATTAGCTCACCTGAAACTGGGATGCATGCGTGAGAAAGATAGATATATAAACACAAACTCCATCGGTGTGATAAGAAGTCTATCTGACATCTCAGACGAGAATGTAAGGACCACTTGTCAAACAAGGGGGACACGCATACACACACTGTCCGACAGTAGGTGAAAAAATCCAGGAGTTGAATAAATAATGTTAAAAATGAGAGACTAGCAGCATGGCCCGGGGTTGCCCGTGCTTGATTCAAAAATCGTACGATTCATACAGCAATCGCTATTACTTGACTTAAAATATTTTTGCCCTTCCTTGCCTTTAAAGGAGTGCCCTTTGCCGTGCTGATGTTGCTACATGCCTTACTTCTTGCCTATCTCACATTGTGATTTTTTTTCTAAGCTCTATACTAAACATTAAATCTGTTACGAAAAAAGAACTAAACAAAATGAACACAAAACGATCAGCTTTAAAAAAGGACTCGTAACTGGAAAAACCGAATGAAAAAAGAATGTTAACAACAAATACTTTTTCACGCTCAACCCAGTTCTGCGGAATCAGAAACAACGTTGATTTTAAGCAAGCGAATGAGCCAATTGGAGTAAAGTGCCATGCAGATTTAAATTTTTCCCACATGTGACGAATGCAGCTATCGATTTTTTTTGTATGCTAGCATGCTAGTTAACATTCGTGTCAGTCAGCTGTTGGCTCTCACGCTGGCCAATAGAATCTTCCTGCCTATTCGTGGCAGCCAACTATAGGCTCTCATTCTGGCCACTACAAAATGGCCGCAAACTACATGAAAGCTGCCGTAGAAGGATGAAAAATCGATTATTTCCACTATCGATGAGAATTGGGAAACGCAAGGTCAGTCTTGGCCTTTTTAGCAACTTGGAGCATGTGCATGTAAATTTTGGTGCAAATCCGTCGAAAATTGCGGCCGTGCATTCGTTACACACACACACACACACACACACATCCTGCCTTTTATCGATAGAGATCAAGTCTCGTGTTTTCATTAAACGGCACATCAACTTAATTTCATTACAAATGCGGTTCGCTTAGTGAGGATCGAACTCACTACAGTAGGCATTTATATAGAAGTATCTATTGATATTTTCTTAGCTTGCTTTTTTTACGCATGATTTCCATTTTTGGAGGCATCTACTGTAGTAAAATATTGTGAATACGGCGTTAAACTGCCATTTCCTAGCAAATTTGCTAATCTGCCAAACATTTTTCATATAAAGCAATGCTTGAAGTGAAAGGTACTAGGAAAGAACTGAACTTACTATGGAAAATATAGTCTACAAGATTAGCTAGTAATTTGTGAAGTAGCTTTTTTTACTTTGCTTAGATTTGTGTATTTCAAGTGTGTGTGACTAAATGAGGATCAATTTTATCACTGCCAGATTGTCCTGATAATCATTAAGTCGAATTGGCAAATGCTTCAGAGCGTTGACTATCAGGACGATTACATTTTTCTTTTCAAATTTAATATCAGCAAATTTTCTAGAAAAGGCTTGAAGAAAATATTTAGAAGAGCGAGAATAAGAAAAAATATTTAGCGAAAGAAAATCATTGAAAAAAAATATCATAGAAATAATTTCTTTGTTTGCATGGGAAGAAAAGATAAATTTACCAGAAATAAATAGATTTAATATGATTTATTTATTTATTTAATTTATTTTTTTTAAGTTGTTATTTTTTCTTTCACTTTTTTTCTTTCTAGTTTGGTCACGATTTCCATTTCTTGGATGTTTATATCTTTAAACATTATTTTTGCCTATTTTTGACAAGGAGGGTATTCGCTTTTTTTTTTCTTTCTCCTTTTTTTGTCCTCTCTTCTCACCACCCATTTTTTTTCCTTTCCTTTTTTTCCACTTCTTTTTTTTTTCCTCTTGTTTTTTTTTTTATTTTCCTTTATTTCTTTTTCAATATAACTCTCCCCACCTCCACCACGTTTTCTTTCGGGCTTGATCTTTGTATTTTGACAGTTTTTTTTTTACATCGCCTCTGTCTTTGTTATCGTTGCTTTTATTATTATTATTATTATTATTATTATTATTATTATTATTATTATTATTATTCCTGGTTATGAATGGCTCGTTGAATATTAGTTTTCATTTTAACACCAAGAACAATCATTCGTTGTTACACAAAAGCGTATTTCTAAATAGAAATGAAATGAAAATAGTGCAAAAGAAATAATGCTTCATTCGCAAAAGAAATTGAAATTACTGCCATATTTACCAAACACAACTTGCTGAGACGCATGCCCACACTAGTAGACCACTCGGTGAGGACCAAAATCAAACTTCAAAAGATATCATATCGCGAAACCTAACTCTGCAACAAACGCTCGTTTTTGATACGCAGAACCTGTTGGAACCTGTCAGAATTATCTGTAAAATACAAATTTTTAAACTACATATGGGGGAGTGATTTCCCAATATTTCTCTCACTCACTTCATGAGTGATCACAGTAGCCTGACTCCACTCGAACAGTTTCTTTCCACGAACCACTTGTTTGTGAAAACGACTCCCAAGAAGATGCTTCTACAATCACTACAATCTCAACTTGTTCAAGTCTCGAGTTAACTGTTATTATCCCCATATATCACCAAAAACTGTGCTTCTTACTCTGTAACCCTCTACTGCGAGTGGCTCTTGGGCCTTTTACAGGGTGTACAAAAATGTTGCGTAACAATATTATGAAGATAAGATAATTACAGGGAGAAGTGGATGCACGTCTTTCTAAAGATTTCCTGTAACATATGCGCACTGCCAAGAAGCTCAATTTACTCTCAGAAGTGCCAGGAACGATAGCATGCCATTCTGATAAACTTCTTTAATACGAGTCATAAACAGCCAAACAACTTAGAACAAAAATCTAGTGCTATTAGTCTCATAATATTTGAAGAGGAGATGATTAAAACACTGAAGCTATCATGGCTTTAGAAATGTCACAAAGATGTAGAAGTTTAAATGTCTGAGAAGCTTTTTAACAGATACAAAATGCGACACCGAGATCGGAACATGCTTTGGATTAGCCAAAGAAGCTTTCCAAAATCTAAGGTGGATTGCTATGTGTTAGCCATCCTCTTATACGGCAATGAATACTGGACAATCTCCCAATGTATGGACAGACATCTAAGAGCACAGCAGAAATGTGTTTCTCGAGAAAGATACTGAAAATTCCATGCACGGAACGACTAAGCAACAAGGAAGTCTTAGAGAAAATGGCAACAGAAAGAACACTTATAGACTCAAAATTAGAAAGAGCTAACTGAAACTTCTTAGACACATAATGAAGAAGGAAGGCTTAGAAGTCTTAATTTCCTTTACCCTGAGACTAGAATCTAGATCTGTGACCCAAGTGTTATTCGTCACATATTAGTTTTATGGAGGATAGCAACAGCAATTAAGTAATGTTTTTTGTCCTTAATTGATGTTACAAATCTATTTGGTTGGTGCAAAAATAATGACGTAATAATGTCGTTTTTTGACGTATTTTTTAACGTCAAAAAACGACATTATTACGTCATTATTTTTGCACCAACCTAATATTTTGTTTTATATATATATATATATATATATATATATATATATATATATATATATCCGCTTTCTTAGACGCTGACTAAGTGAATCATTCATTGCCGAGCAAACTTTTCATATTTATACAGTTTAAACTGTCCATATTAATACAGATAGCTAAAAATGACTGAAATACCCAACCTATTTTTTTTTACTGTTAGTTCGCCACATCACCCTAAAGGTAGTAGGCTATCGAGTGAGGGAGGAAAAGTAATAAATGTATATTATGAGAACGTGTAGGATAGATATCGGTTGATCCTGGACAACGTAACGACGATTGTGGTTGTCAAGGAAGGATCCTCCCAAGAGTCTCTTCCAAAAAAGCCAACAGTTCTGGGGAAGAAACTACCTGAGTGTAACTTGCTCTTCATCAAAGGAAAACGAAATGAATATAGTCGATTTGCTATCGTGCATCTGGTACAATACTCCTAGTTGTTAAGCTGGTTGAACTATGGAATATAACTCACTCGATCATCTGCTATAGTCACAGCGATAGAGTATAGATGAGGCTAAACAGCGTTTCATCTGTAGAATATGTTTTGTAGGGTGGAAAATAATTAATCACTCACTCATTATCTCTGTCGAGACTGGAAAGTGAGGAATGAGCAGCTACAGCCTAGATATGCCATCAATATTCCATTCTTGGTCTGATTTGATTTTTTATAAGTTAGGTGTTTGAGATAAGGAGCCTCTTTAAGGATATTTCACTTCATAAGGACATAGCTTCTGAAAAAGAGCAAATGAAAACTTAACCCTATTAGAAATACTTTATTGTGAACATACTATAAGGACTATTTACGCCATTTACATCGTTCGGACTGTTTTCTACATCTTTACTGCCATATTCACGACGTTTCGGCAGTTGTACGCTCCGACCTTCTTCTGGAGATTTGTTGGGATTTCAAACCGAAACCTTTATTTAGTCCACGGGGGTAGATTGTTCTAATTCCATGTGCCATGCTTTTTTGTGGGGTTGGGATATCTCAGTTTTACCAACTCAATACTCCAAGTTTTTGTTCCTTGTGTTGTTTGAACTCATATTAAAGTCACTTTTGGGATTACTCAACCAACACTTTTATCTACTAGGCCATCAATGAGTGAATTTTTGGGGATTATATACCTAATGTCTCGGTTACCATTTTTAACCGAAGCTATTATTACAATTTCTGTTATTGTTGTTTTCTCTACCTCGCTGTATAAAATTGATAGACCAATAAGAATAAAATCAGTGTTGAAATTATTAGGTTGGTGCAAAAATAATGATGTAATAATGTCGTTTTTTGATGAACGTCAAAAAACGACATTATTACGTCATTATTTTTGCACCAACCTAATAAAAAAAGTCAAGTTGGTAATCGCTTAATTTGAATCATGTTTTGTCCCAATAATGTAGATTTTGCTGTTTTCTCGAAAAAACATGCCAAACTATAATTTTTTTTTTAATTGTGGTATTTATATATATATATACATATATTTCACCGAGGCTAGAACAAGAATCGTCAACAGTACGCATCACAGATCCATTACCAAGGACCGAACCCTGACAGCTACCATATAACGGAAGCGTCATACCACTGAGCCAGCGGGCCCCACCGATGAAAAGGAAACCAGATAGACTCAATATAGCGCAGCTACTCCTAATTCCGGTGGTGATACCCATTCAAGTATATATAACTCACCAGAACCGGCCCCAAGAGCAACGTCTTCTTTCCCAACCAGAAAAAAAGGACAAAATTGCCGTCCAGTGGTTTCTGCATTCTGTTGAGGATTCTTGTTCTAGAATCGATGAATTAATTATTATATGAAATTATTCAAATTTTAAAAACAAGTTACATTTCTACTCATCCTACTCATCATATCCAATCATTGGAATATTTTTTAAATTTCCCGATCAATAAGAGTTTTATATTTCCTTAATGTCAACAACGAAAAGCAAAACTAATCAAACATATACAAGTCGGAGAATTGAACAGAACTGAATAAAGCAGACGAAAGTAAGTTGAAATCTCCTCGGCAGTTCATCCAGATAACATTAGCTCTACTTACTTTAACAGATTAAAACATAATCAACATTTATCGACTCATGTTTAGTTTGGTGGCGCCTTGTGTTCAGATATGGACAGCTAAAAAAAATTGCTAAAAGATTCCATTTATTGATACAGAAGACAAGTGATAAACAATGTCGAACTGAAAATGTGTCGTCGATTTGTACAGTTTCTCACATTCCATGCACACTGATTACGTTTCAATTTCTGTCAAAATTAATTATTATTTTCATTGTTAACAAACCCACATTTAAACCAGTCTTTCTTTCTTTCTTTCTTTCTTTCTTTCTTTCTTTCTACTTCTCCAGCTTTTTACTGTCTTTTCATCTTTCTGTGTTTCTTTAAATTTCTCCAGCTTCAATATTGGTTTTTCATTTCTCCTCTTTCTGCCTCTTTTTTCTTTTTTTTTCTTTCTTTCATTCGTCTTCCTTTATTTTCTTTTTTTTCTTTCTTCTTTTCTTTCTTCCATTTTTGCTTCTCCAGCTTTCGTATTACTTTTCCATTGCTCTTTATTATTTGTTCGTCTCTCATTGATTTTTAAACATTTTTTATTAGAGTTTTTCATATTTTTCTTTCTACACATTTTCGTTTATTTTCTTAAGTTATTCATACTTTATCTCTTTCTGCATATTACCTCTCTCTTTGTTTGGCTTTTCCATCTGTCATCTTTTCCTCCTTTGGTCTTTTCTTTCTTTCTTTCTTTCTTTCTTTCTTTATTTATTTATTTATTTTTCTCCACACTTTTTTCGCTTTTCTCTACTTTGTTCTTTTCTTTCCTTCTTTTTTTCTTTTTTTCTTTCTTTCTTTCTTCTTCATTTCTTTCTTTCTTCCTTTCTTTCTTTCTTTCTTTCTTCATTTCTTTCTTTCTTTCTGTATATTTCCCTTCTCTTTAACTACCGTTCCATTCCATTTCCCTCCTTTATTTTTTTGTTGTTTTTGTCTGTCATCTGTGTTGGTTTATTTGCTTCTTTCTCTCTTTATTTCAAACTTTCTTTCTTTTTAACTCACTATCTTTTTCTTCGCTTAATTCCCCTTTATAATATTCTGGTTTTGACTTTAATTTTCCTAGTTTTGCCATCTTATTACTGAAACTTATTCTTATGTTTCTAATTCAATAATCAAAATTGTTTAAAAGACAAAACATTTATGAAAACAGAATATTTCATTCCATTTCATAAAATTAGGTACCTCCACGAGGGCGCGTAAAAAACAGCATATCACGATGAAGAAAGGCCCATAACTCAACGAAAATATAGTTTTGTCATCAATATGTTTATGTTGTTATTAAGAGGAAAGACCAAGTTATTTTTTTTTATTATTTTTTGAAATTTTTTACTCCTTTCTAGCACGTAGAAAATTTTGGTTAAAAATTTTGTTTTTTTACGACAGCGCAGTAATAGAGAAAACAAGTTTGTTTTATTTTGCGCTTTTCCCGAGGAAAAGACACGTTGATTTGGAAATGCTTGCAAAAATCAAATAATTGTCGGATTTTAATGAAACTTTCAGGAAATATTCAGAAATGAATTAAATTATTTTTGAATTTTTTTTTAGAAAATCTCGCTAAAAAGAGATTTTTAACATGTTTCCATCCCCTTACATATTTTCATGAAATTTCGAGAAATTAAATCTTTAAGAATGAGATTTGTTTTATTAGTTAAAAACAGGACTCTTTCTAGAAAGTAAATCACTAGCTTTTTTGTTTTTTTTGTTTTTTTTTTTTAACATTTAGCGCTTTCATAGAAAATCTGCTCTGAATTATAAAAAAAAACTGTAAAAACTATGACATTAATTAATTAGAAAAGCTTTAACTTGCTTTTGTAAATACGTTATATTAAGGACATTATTTTGTGAAGAAATAAAATTTTTCGATGAATAATGTATTTTTATAATTTTTTTTTTTTTATTTTTTTTATTAACTTATTAATACTTCAAAAATCGTCTAAAATTCTTTATTGCTTTTATGCACGTAATTCAATAATAACCTTAATGAAGAAATAAATTTACGAATCGAAATTTAAAAAGCTCATAACAGTCGTTTGTACCCGATTATTTTTAAAATAATTTTTAGTGAAAAAAAAAAACGATCTTAATTTCTATCTATGGGGAATCTATACATGACATAATCCTTAAAAGATCACGTGATTTGATTGTCGTCTGAGGCACTTCAATTATTTCCCTTCAATATCCAGTTCTGTTTCACATCGTTAACGTGTTTGCAAAAAGTCCATTCAAAATTTATAAGTTAGTTTTAATTTTTGTGAATTCTTTTTTTACTAAATATTTTTATTTTAGATATTTATTTTAGTTTGGGTCATATTTCATTGAATTATTTTTTAATTTAAGTTAGTAAGTTGTTAAATAAGATAAGATTAAGAACCTAAGAAACGAAATCCAGACTAAAAAAATATTAAATAAAAATAAATATTATATAATTGCTGAATAAATGTTCATATTTAAAAAATACTAGTTAAAAATAAAAAATGCGTTCGCTTACTTCATAATATTATGTCAAATTTGATCATCCATAATAGCTGTCATCACCTCTTAACATCTCGATAACATCGATAACGTGAGTAAAGACATGAAAAAATTCAAACACATCGTTAAGAAATGTTTGGATACATTTTTTTATGCTATAAGTACGTACTGTTTGTTTCAAATCAGATTAATTTAACTTTAAATTTTCTAATTTTACTCAAATAACAGGTCAAAAATATATAATTTATTTTAGGAACAAGTTTAAAATCGAATTTTTTTTTGTTTAGAAATTTCTTAAAATTTAAGAAAATGGCCGCTTTTAAGAAATTTAGAAAAAAATCCACCATATATTTGACATTCCAATCTATATAATTTCTATCTGAAATACACAAGAATATTTTACTTACTTGAAATAATAAATTTAATCCTTAGCTTTCAATTAAAGCTGAAATAAAATCTTTAAAAATGCTTTTTATTAAAAAGAAAAAAAAAAATTCATTTTAAACCTTAGGTATCGAAAAATTGAATGGAGATACCTACATAAAATTGTTTTTACAATCATATTACGATTCTTTTGCGATTTATTTCTTTACCTTTTGCATTTCTCCTAACTTATACGCGAAACTGTACACACACACACACGTGTATGTGTGTGTGTGCGCGCGCACTAAAGAATATTAAAATAACCGCTACACAAAACGTTATTCGAGAAACATAGATGAAAATACTTTTTCAAATTTGCTATGACTACAAAAGTTGCATTAAAAACCGACTTTATATTACTGGAGAAGCACTTCGGAGAAGTCAGTCCAGCTGTCATGACTTCTGAAACGCTACCAGTAAACCCGTTGTATAATAGGTAGGGCTTATCAAATTAATACGTCAAATCATATATTTAATCTAAAGATTACAGTTGGTAACAAAAACATTTTGTCTGCAAACCAAACAAATGATACTGCATTAGACTAAAACGAGTACGCTGATTCCGAATTTATAGTACGAATTATGGACACATATCAAAGTTCTTTGAGATGAGAAACTTATCATGTGCTAGGAAGCATATCAGAACTTTGATATATGACTCTAATATATTATAGTATATTTATATTCAAAGTAAATGGAACTTGTTAGTGTAGGAAGACTTTGTCGTTTAAAGGAAATAAAATCCCGACCGAAAAAATGACACTTCTTCAAAGAATAGAGGTTGAACGTTGGAACAATCACGTTATTCCGTGTAAGAATCCCATTAGAAATACAGAAACTTCACCAAGAAGCTTTATGTGTCATTAAGAACGAGACAGATAGCTTTTTATATATATATATATATATATATATATATATATATATATATATATATATATATATATATATATATATATATATGATGAAATGGACAAAGTTCGACAATTATTTTAAGAGATTTTTTTTATGTTTATACATTCTTTTTATAGATCCAAATATTTAAGTAAATGCTCTGTTTTATAATAAACAACATTAATAATATTTACCGGCCTGAATGCCCAAGAAATTTTCATAGAAAATATTCGTCCGCCGACAGGAATCGAACCTGTATCGTATACAGAACCGTCATATAAGCTTTAACCGATCGAGCCACGGAGGATCGTTCGATTTTACTGCTTTTCAACTTCAATCAGTAAAATCGACCTTGCTAATCGAACGAATCGGTTAAGGCATGTCAGGCTATATGACGGTTTCGTATAGGATACAGGTTCGATTCTTGTCGGGGGACGAATATTTTCTATGAAAATTTCTCGGACATTCGGGCCGGTAAATGTTATTAATACTGTTTATTATAAAACAAAGCATTTACTTAAATATTTGTATCTATAAAAAGAATGTATAAACATAAAAATTTCTTAAAATATATATGTGTACGTGCGTAAATATTTTCATATCCAGTATATCCATAGGAGAGACAAAATGAATTGTTAAGCTATATTTAGTGTCGTCACTCAAACATTGTCAAGTCAAATATGATGGTTTTATTTTGCAACAAGTGTATGTTTTGTTTCAATAAATTTTGTTTAATTGTTAATTGAAATGACTTAGGTGTTAGATCCTAGATTACGTCATATAGCATCTTTGAAAGGAATTTTTTAAATTTAAAGACGCTCAATGACAAGTTAACTGAAATTTCCAATACGTCGTCTACTATACGCGAAAGGTGAAAAAAAAAAGAAAGAGAAAGAACAAAGAAAGAAGAAAAAAGAAGAAAAGTTTTTTGGATTAAAATATGAGATGGACGTTTGGATTATACATCTCCAAAAGTTGAAATGATGGATTCAGCCATTTTTACTTTGATTTTTCAACACATTTGTTGTGCATGTTGGCTTAGAAAAGTAGTAATGGATGTTCCAAAAGTCACGCTACATTTGACTGAAAACATATATTTTGAAATAATTAATCAATTGTTGGATTTATTGAAACAAAACAAGTTCAGTAGACCATTGATGACAATTCCAGAACAACGTAACTATAAACAATTTTTTTTCTATCCTCTGCCAGCCGCAATGATGGAGAAAGCATTACCTCGAACCATCGCCAGTGAGACACGCTGCAAGAGCCACTCCGTTTCGCGAGGCTCGTCCCTTAATCGAGACGCAATCGCGCCAATCCTCCGAAGGAACGCCATCGAACGAGGGCCAATAACCCCTGAAGTCTCCACTGCCACAGGAGTAAAAGAAAATCTATCAGCAAGAGAAGAATATTTAACTATTTTTTTCATCTCTGCTTCCCGGGCTACGGATCCTGACTCAACCGCGGAACTGATCAAATTACTGACCGAAAATGTATCCGCATCCTAAATCAACGACTTCCCCATTTTAAAAGGGAAAATGTTAATGGCATTCGGCCGCTTTCCATCACCGCGGTCGAGGCCTACGGGTTCGATTTGGGAAGGGAACCCAGCTGCCTCCAAACCTTTTTTGATGATGTCGTTAATGGCTGCATGCCGTGGAAAGCGGCCGGCACTACGACGACAGGAGAGAGAATGAAAACCAAACATCGATGGAGGCTCCACATCTGCATCTGTGACGCTCACATAATTTGAGTTCAAGACAGATCCCGACTCCGACTCGAGTGCACTCATCATCTAGAAGGGTACCGGTAGATGAAGAGGGCACTCCGTTGAGCCAGGCGCCACTACTCGGTTGTGAAGCAGATAGTAGACACGCGGGCGATGCTGATCCAGAGAGAGCCTCAAATTAGTAAAATTAGCAAAGTAGTAATTCCTTTGGGAAAGGGGAAATTGGGAAGGAACCGTGGAGCAGATTGATATTTTGATAATATTTGATGACGTCACTCTCGATTATTTTCCTTCAGAGTAAAATTACTTTCTATTTGATGAGCGCGGCATATTTTAGATCAAAATTGTGATCGGATTTATTTCTGTGTTTGACTAGAAACATAAAAGGCTTTCTTAAAAATTGCATTGAGGAAAAGCTATTCCCCATTGCCCACACAAACTCATTAAAAATTCACACCATGCTTTCTCTCTTTATGCCCACGAATTCTTAAAGTCATCAATAAAAGATTTGAAAGAAAAACAATTTCCACTTTTTCTACATGGCACATGTAGCAACCATGATAAGAAAGTCTAGCACCCAAAATAACAAGATGCGAATCCGAATTTTAGAAAATGAATGAAATACGTTGATTCAAAGAGCAAATGGTCCAAGGTCGGCAGAAAAGACCTAATCGCTAATCTATCCGGATTCAAACTATCGGACACATAACTGAAGCCCTAGTCTTCGGTCTAAAATAAGCCACCATCACAATGACTCTGATTTCACCAAAGTATACATCAGTTATGTGCCATACGTGATACACGGGTAGCCGATCATGTATCTTTGTATATATGACTGATGAGGGAGATTTTTTCCAGCAGTAGGTTGGCATTTATTTCTACGGTAGACCAGTTGACATACGATGCTACAGAACCCGGTCTGTCCTGCTATATACCCATCGCTTGAGAAGAAGAGGATTCATACGTTTCCCAAGGGTATTAGCACGTAAGTGCATGTAATGGATTTGACTGGAATTCGAACTCGGCTCTCCGATTCCACAATCCGAGCCGCTATCCATTACTAAGGATACATATAAGGCCTAATCACGGCTGCACAAACACACACATGCATATATATATATATATATATATATATATATATATATATATATATATATATATATATATATATATATATATATATATATATATATATATATATATATATATATATATATATATATATATATATATATAATAAAAAAAAAACGGTTGATATATAAAAGCCCTGAAGGAGTTAAACATCTTACAGAATAGACCTATTATATGTACAACAGTTTTGTAAAGAAATACCATTGATTAAAATAAGTGGTACTAATAAAAACAGTGCTGATAGAAGCGTATTTACGGAGCAAAAGATAAGTCTCTGCTTCTTCATGAGAAAATAATGAATTTTAGTACATATCATAATATTAATATTGCTGAAGTCGAATATTTTATAAGATCCTTGAATCCATACGGCACAAGAATTGGCGTAATGACATAGAGCTACAGTAGTCGCCATTCAACCTTTTTCTGTTTCGCATTTAAAGGATTGGTCAACCATGAAGTGTGTCATACCTTCAAAAATATATCCTTGGCATTAGTGATTCCAATCCCATATTCTGTTGCATTAAATACGTGGAATTCCCTACTGCCTGCGGTAACTGTTAATGCAGCTAAAATATTTTTCGGGGTCCAAAAGTAAAACAAACACAAATACAGACAATGATGCAATATAGTGGAAGATATCGGTGTAGAGAGGAAAAAGCTATAAAAAAGAAAATATGACCGCCTTGTGAAAGGTGAACAACGATGGTGATAGAAATATGCGAGGAGAGGACTGAATTGATTGGATATTGGAAAGACAGAGAGACTTTTAGTAAAATAGAGATAGAAAGAAAGAATGGAGAATTTTAATAGAAGAAACGATGGTAAAAGAGAAGGAGGGCGTTTGGTTATGGACTGGAAGATGGCGGCTAATGGAGAGAGGAAGGAGAAAAAAAATTAGATTGGGTGGTAAGTGAGAAATGTTGAAGCCAGGAAAATCATTTTATTCAGTTGAGAGATAAATATCGGAGAAAGAATATTGTGAAAAAAAAGTATACTGTCATAAGTTTATTTACAGATGTAAGCTTTTGGGAAATATTTACCCAGGGAGAGATAAAATCTTCCAAAGAAAGCAATTCTCCATAGATAGATAAATAGATATGAAGGGACTGAGATAGGCAGAGATAGGAGCTGAATGAGATAAGCATATATGCATATATATATATATATATATATATATATATATATATATATATATATATATATATATATATGCACAATAAAAACCTGCAAAATATTGAACAATTGAAATACATGGATTATTCATAGGACAAGAGTACGATAGATAGATAGATAGATAGATAGATAGATAGATAGATAGATAGATAGATAGATATGAAAGTGACTGAGATAGATAGATAGATAGATAGATAGATAGATAGATAGATAGATATGAAAGTGACTGAGATAGATAGATAGATAGATAGATAGATAGATATGAAAGTGACTGAGATAGATAGATAGATAGATAGATAGATAGATATGAAAGTGACTGAGATAGATAGATAGATAGATAGATAGATAGATAGATAGATAGATAGATAGATAGATAGATTGATTTATTGATTGATTGATTGATTGAACTTTAGCGACTCAAATATACTTAATGATGTTTTTGATATGAAAATTGTCAGAAGGAGAAATAGGAGAAAAATCAGAATGTTCACACATGCAAAAAGAGGCACACACACACACAGACATATATACATATATATATATATATATATATATATATATATATGTGTGTGTGTGTGTGTGTGTGTGTGTGTGTGTTCCGTTTACCTGCCAAATAAGTAAAGGAGAACCGAAGGGCAACCATCTACGATGATCTGACCTTACGAACATCTGCAAATAGATACCAAGGAAAGCATTGAAAATGGTCTTTTGTATGAAAATTCCATTGTGTCTCAAAATATTTTAACGGATATCTCTCGTAAATCATTTGTATCCATATCAGTTGTATTTCTTTTTTCTTTTTCTTTTTCTTTTTCTTTTTTTTTTTTTTTTGCCTGTTTTGACGCGTAAAATCAATTTTACTTTCCTTCTTTCTCCTGCGTGGGATCGTCTTCACTTTCCTCTTCTTTTTCTCTATTCTCTTATCTTTTCTTCTTTTCTTTTTTTCATTTCTAATCTTTATAAAGCGTAGCATTCTTCGGTAGAAACGATAGGGATGTGTTAAGCTTCTAGCTGAAATGATCTTTCCTACGTTTTCTTCTTGAAAACCCGCTTTTATCTATCGGCCCATAAAGATTTCTTTAATCATACATACATACATACATATATATATATATATATATATATATATATATATATATAGGAAAAACGATAAAATATATAAGCTTTCATTTCCTTTTTTTCGAATAAAAGGCTTTCTGCCTTGAAAATAAGTATTCAAATTTATCCTTTTTACTTGGTTAAAAATACAGAATTATAGCCCCAATTTTCAACGGTAACTATTCCATTTTTCCAGTTAACCCCTGCCGTGGAAATTTACGACTTAAATTATCTACGTCAGAAATGTTATTAGAATCTTTTCCCACGTGGACCTTTAACTATATATTACAAATTACTATATTAATAGAAAATATGAGACAGTAATACAAATGTATACCTGTTTCATAGACTAAGCAAAAGATTTTTATAAGATCTATTTGAACTATTTCAACTTGATCAGATAAATTATAACTAAAGATATTAAACAAAACAAAACGGCTTTCAATTAATCACCACAGAGAACATTTTCTGCATGCTATCAAACTCCAGGAGAATACACTCTACGCCTTCTTGGCACAGTGAACCAACTTTCTGAAAATAAGAACTCAAATTTAACCTTTTTTAACTGGATGAAAATACAGAATTTAGCCCTAATTTCTCATCAGAATCCATCTTTTACGTTTATAAATCTATAATTCGTCCATGCATTGAATACTGCTGCCATATTAGGTCTGGTGCTTCTACTGTATATTCCGAGAATCTTGACAAAATTCAAAGAAAAGTCTGTAATGTAATTGATCCTGAGTTATTTTCTCGACTTCAGTCTCTTTATGACTAACGTGACGTAAATACTCTCTGTCTATTTTACAACTATTTTTATGGGAACTCGTCTGATGAACGTTTTTTTTCCCCACGTGCCCCAGCTACATGAATTTAAGCGTTCTACGAGATGGGAAAGCAAGTCTCGCTGTTTTACTTTTTGCACAGGCTAGATTCAACTGCTATTTCTATTTTCGCGGTTTATTTTGGCGCACTTCTCCCTTATGGATCACCCTTCTGATTTCTTGCTTCTATGCCATCTACAATCTTAAAAAAAAAATTGTACATATATACGTAAAAAATGAATAAGTTATACATATATATCCACACATTTTTATCATCATGTGTGTATTATTAGGTCCCCTGTGAACATACGGTACTTTGTTATATGTTTGAACTGAATGGAAAGGGGTTAATTCTTGTATTGATTGTGTCAATTTTTAGAATGAATGGCTGGTGAATCGAACCAGTTAGCAATAGGATAGTTAATGATGATTAGCATTTCTTCTCACTCTTCTGCCTTGTGCGACAAGAAAATGTATTTCTGCTAAATAAACATTCTCACATTTTCTTATGCCCAAGTGTGCTTTTGAGGGTTTTTTTTTTTTTTTTGGTGGTGGGGTCCCCTTCGACCCCGGGATGTCATCTCCCAGCGACGGGAATATCGGAAACTGGTTCGGGCCAGACAGAAAAAAGGAGAATGACGACAGGAAAAAGACGATAAACGCTACCGGGATCGAGAACGGCTAGGCGGCGGAACGAAGAGAACTCCTCAACTGACCGCTTTCGCCAATGAATCTCTTCTGGCCCAGTGCCCTCCTACGCTTTCGAGATTCTTCAGAGAGTGTCCCTATGATATATTCCACAGCAAAATCTTAATCATTAATGTCATTGTACACGCAACATTTTAGTAAATAGAAATACACTATCAAACACATAACTATGAAAATATTTTCTGTTAAAAAGTTAATTCCAGTTAAGCAGCCACTGGGAATAGAACTCACTCAGCTACTAAATTGAACTAGAATATTAATATCTCCTAATTATTACACTACCGTAGTCATTCTAGACATTTACTAAATGATGTAATATAGCTCAAAGAAGCATGAAAATAACATTAACAACAAAATTGGTATACAAGAAACGTATACTAATAACTGCTATCTAAAGATGTTTACTACGCTTTGTATGACACGAAACCGCTGTATTTGAGCCCGTCGTCAGGATTAAATTCACTTCGCAAACAAATTGCTTTACAATATTACTTTGCTATTTCTCTTCAGCAGTTGGCCAAAGTAGCTTCATAATCCTTGTTCTGCTAATCATTACACAAGGTC
Organism: Acanthosepion lycidas; assembly: GCA_963932145.1. NCBI lineage: Eukaryota > Metazoa > Mollusca > Cephalopoda > Sepiida > Sepiidae > Acanthosepion > Acanthosepion lycidas. The sequence continues at coordinate 76,349,220 of OZ010583.1, read as the reverse complement.
ATTAGGTATTCACCGCTTTCCTCTGCTTTCTTACCGTGAATATCAATGTCAAGTTCTCCAAGTCGCCAATTCGCATTATCTACCCTAGAAATTTCATTTGTCTCTTTCTAAGTATAAGTGTCCTTTTTGTTTCCATTTTCGTTACAACTACGTCGTTGCTTCCATATTCATTCCATCCCCAGCATCCTTCTGTTTAACAACATTTCTATTAAGTCTCTTCCTCTGTGAGGAAATTGTCCAGCATTCCTTTCTATGTGAGACATAAAATTTCAGCAATCGTTTCTTAGTTTCTAATTAAATATTCCTGTTTCTTAGTACATTACATATCTTTTGAAAGGCTTCATTCGTTTTTCTAATGAGTCTTCGGATTTCGGTGTCACATTTTCCATTCTTTGTTAAATACTACTTAGATATTTACTGACAACAATACGTTTTGTCTTATAACAATTGATATTTAGTCCTTTCTTCTTACTTTCCTTCACTACCTTCTGCAATTTCCTGTCTGTGCCTATTCTGATCACTGTGTCATCTGCATATCTTACATCGTTAATAAGTCCTCGTATGACTTCTAATTCTCTTAGGATTGTTTCATTCTAAAATTTGAATATGCCCGCTGAAAAGACACATCCTTGTCATATACCCTTTTCTAGTTTTATGTATTCTCGGAATTCATTTTCGATCCAGACGCAATGGTGTCCCCCCACCCTCAGTATAAGTTCTGGATTATTCTATAATCTGTCGGAAATAAAATAAGCTTCCCTAGCAGTTAAAATATTTCTTCGTTTCCTACTATATCAAATGCTTTTGCATAGTCTATAAAACATAAGTATATCCTTCTGCATTTGTTTTGCTCTTTCTAATACCATTATGAGCATAAATTACCCACCAAATTAGTTTAAAATTTGGCTAGCTCGTGTGCACTACGGTTGGTGCCCAAAGATATTTAATAGCACAAGGACACCGTATTTGAGCTTCTATTGATGATCAAATTCAATCCATAATTAAATTGGTTTCCAAGAGTAGCTTAGTATGGCTCAAGGCCATTGTATTTGAGCTCATGTGATAAATTTACTACCCAACTAAATTAGTTTACAAGTTTATTTAGTATTCATTTTAAGGTTACCAGTTATTCTAGCGAATATTAAAGGTAGAAACTCCAGATTAGTGTTCATCTTGACAAGACGTTGAAAAGAATATCGATCATTACAGAGAATTTCTGAAATGTGTTAATTCTCTTCATATTTGTCTATTTTCTTTTCCAATTCTCTCTCTCTCTCTCTCTCTCTCTCTCTATATATATATATATATATATATATATATATATATATATATATATATATATATCTTTCTCTTTCTATGTTAATCACTTTCTCTTTCTCTCTCACTCTCTTTTACATCTTCCAGCTGTATGCTTCCCAGTTTTTTCTCCTTTTTCTTTTTCCTCACTCCTACTCACATTGCCGTCCACCACTGCTTGCTCCGCCTGTCGTCAAATAAAACCAAGTCCTCATCTAAAGTTCCGCTTTCGAGTGTTTCCAGAGCGATGACGTTTGTCCGTAGAATTCATCAGTTGCTTTTATTGGTACCATAGCATTTCGCCCAGTCGATTCCCCAACCTGCTTTAGGTGAACACTTTACTTCCTTAAAGTAAGGAAGGAATCTTTTTTTCTTTATTCATTTTTTCGAATTGAAGAGAAATTGCAACGAAGATGATGAAAGTTCTAAAAAGAACAGGGTGAAGACAATAGAAAGGCTGATTTTAGCAGTTAGAAATTTTTTTTCAATGATAATGGCGCTTCTTAAAATTGGGGAAGGTATGTTCCATATGCAGGTAGGGAGATTGGTAGCGGCTCGAAAACATGAAATGGATGAGTCGATTTCCAATTCGAGTTCTTTAGAATCTCTTTCGTACAAAGGTATTAATCCATCTTATCTTCCACATGTAGAAAAGCCAGACAGACTGAGATCTCTAGCAGTGTTTGGTAACCAGTTTAGGAGAAGGATAATTCTTAATTTAAAACTCAGTCAACTGAAACTGCACTAAGATCGTTAGACATGTGATGGAAATAGAATGTATGCAAAACCAACAGACTATAGATTCCAACAGTTATGGACCATCCCAATGGAGAGCAATAATCCAATACGCTGTTGACATCTACGGATTGTGCGTCTACAGAATCTTTCTGTTATGTCCATTACAGAGTGAACTCCTAGTGAAGGTCGTAGAATGGAATGGCTAAAATACTGTTCTAACAAAAAAAGGTCTACAAAGAATGAGACCAGTCGTCCGAGTAACGCTTAAAATCATAATGACTCTTCACAAGTTTATAAAAGATAACTCCCAGAATTTCACCATGTCTTTTTTTTTTCCATTCTTTGTCTTCGATTTTAAGATTGGTTGCGTTTAATGACATCATTAGGATTCTAATGAATGCGGAGATCATCGGCAAATCAGCTTAATGAGCCAAATAACTAAGCTTAGAATTAGAATTCTAATCAATGAGTTCGTAGTATAATTAAATCAATGTGGATTTGTTCGTCTCTAGACAAAGAAATGTTATCTTTATGATCAGAATATCAACAGAGCGAACAATAGAAATGTAGAAACTCCTGTCTTAATAGTAAGTCTCATCGGTTCGATAAAGTCAAATTGGCAGCTAATCTGAAGAATGACCTACAGTCTGCTGCTATCTTGGGCAAGGATTGATTTGTTAATTTTAACGCCTTCAAAACCAAACTGGTATCTATTAACCATATACGAGGTCCCTTTCTGTCTCCCATCAGTATGGCTGATGCTAACCCCCTGGAGAGTGATTCATTTCGCCTACTCGAGCTAACGTTTTCTGCTGGCATGAAGTGAAAAGATTATACTGAATTCAATTTTTAGGTCTGCTGCTAGGAAAGTTTCACTGTTTCGCAATTTTTCTCACCAGAATCTATCTTACATGTTTATAAATTTTTCATTCGTTCTTGCCTTGAATATTTCTGGCACAAATGGTCTGCTGTTCTTGCCACATATTTAGAGGTTCTTGATAAAATACAAACAAGAATCTGCAATGTTATTGGTCCGGAACTGGCATCTTGGCTTCAGTCACTTTCCCACCGGCATAACGTAGCTTCCGTGTGCCTTTTCTATAAATATTTTCATGGTAATTGTTCTGAGTATATTTTCTCCTTGGTACCTAGACTTTATGAATTTAAGCGCAGTACTAGATTGGCGACAAGGTCTCATCATTTCATAAGATTATATGTAAACGTAACTTTTCTGCTAAGAGTTTCTTTTCTCACAATTCTCGTTTGTGAAAATCTCTTCCGGCTTTTGATTTCCAGCCAACTTTGATCTTCAAATATTTAAATGCAATGTCTATCATTATCTTCTTAATTCCAATTCTTTTATTGTTCTCGCCCCTTAATAATGCTTTCTTTTTCTTATATCCGTTCGCACTTATGTCTTAGTGGCTTTATTACTTTGCCTGGGGTGAAATGATTAAAAACAAGAAAAACTCTTCTTTCTCTCTTCTTTCTTTCTTCTTTCTTTCTTCTTTCTTTCTTTTCATCTTTCTTCATTTCTGTTTTTCCTTCCGTTCTTCCTTCTTTCTTCTTTCTTTCTGAATTTTTTCTTCCTGCTTTTACGTCTTCCTTTCTGTCTTTCCTTCTTTTTTCTTTCTTTCTTTCAAATTCCATCATTACTGAATTATCCCGAAATATCTTAAAACTTACCTAACTTTTACGATGTGATAATTACTTTCTGGCAATTAAACCCGTGAATCTGCCAATAAAATATAAGAGATATTAACTAGGAATGGAAATCAGCAAATCGTGATTAAATTCTAGACTACCTTATAGCTTTTACTTTCGCATAAATTCCCTGGGAAAAGGCATGAATCCGTCTCTTTTCACCAACACCTATGGGTAAAAAAGGAGGATAGATTGGGCCCTTTAGCCTTGGGTGGCAATCAGTGTAAAAGGAGAAAATCTCAGAAGAAGGCAATGGGAAACGACTTTGCTGTATTCCCCAAGAATTCATGCTAATAGGGAGATAATAATGAAAGTGAATCTGTTGAGAGCCATGAATTGCCATGGCATAAAAATTACCAATTCTTTCTTTTTTTTTTTTTTGCTTCATCGCTGTTTGGCAAAGTGTTCATCGATCCGTCTGTATGTTTGACTGTTTCGGAAAACATCGGAGAGACACAGGATCAGTCAGTGATTGTCATGACTCGCGATTAGATTAAGACATTGTGCCAAGAATAAATTACCATCGAGAATGATTTGGCACGCAACATACATATATTCATATAATGGCTTATTTTTAATTTTATAAGTAGATGAATATGACTGATTTAGTCGACGTCAAGTTAAATACATCCTATTTCCTGCGAAAATATATATAAATTTTATGTATTCATTTTTTAGCATTATTAACCGACCTTCGACCGTTAGTACCATGTGTAATCTTGACACCCCCACAAAATGCTTTCCCTTAATATTTAGCAAGTGACACGTTGAATTTTTATGATTAGTCATTTAACCTTCTGAATATTCTTCAGGATGTGGAAGAACATGGCTCTCCACAATTTCCTGTCCTTTGTCGTTATTAGTAAAGTTTTTTTGCCATATCTCCTATCTTTTTCTGCCATTCATTTACACATTCCCATTATATAGGCTAAGAAATACGTTCCTCTGACCTTCTTGCCTTCAATAAGTCCTTTGAGTATCAATTTTTCCAAGTACTCTTTCCTCATTATGTGCCTTAGAAATATCAACTGTCTCTTTCTGATGCAATATATAAGTATCTTTTTAGTTTTCATTTTCTCTAAAGCGTTTTCACTGCTCACATGGTATTCTCAGTATCTTTCTGTAACATCACATTGCCTCAAATTCTTACTTCATCTTTCATGAGATTAACGAGTATCCACTGTCATTACACAACAGTTTAGTAATCTTTTCTTTGTTTAGCTTTTGGAAGACATTTTTTTGTCATCACAATTCTCTTTCTAATTTCGGTGTTGCATTTTCCGTCCTCTGTTAAAACACTTCCACGATATTTAAATTTTTGTACTTACTTAATTTTGGTGTTTTCAATTTGTTACTTTTTTCTGAAAACCATAGATTCTGTCTCCTTTTATTTTTCCAGTATGCCCATGAATGCTGGGAAATGTCTTCACAGACGAAGACGTGATTTGAACAAACAGAGATGTGGTTCTACAGAAGGATGCTCTGAATAATATGGATGAAACATGCCAGCAACGAGGAAGTTTTAAAGAACGAGAACAGAATTAAAAAAAAAGACAAGTGGAATTTCTTAATGAGGAAATCACTACTTAAAGAATTTGACACTCACATCTTAATAAATACTGAAGGCAAGATGGACAGGGGGAGGCAGTCACTAACATATCTATGAGGCTTGTGTAATGGATGGTAAAACAGGACCTGCAAGGGAGTAAGCAGATACAAAGGAATGGCATTTACGGGGAGTTATGTTTGTCCATGTAACGAAGGGATATGCCACATAAAAGAAGATTAGAAATGTACATTTTTGATCTTCTAAAAATGAGCCATTCCAAGATCGCGAAGCTGCCGAGTAGGTCAACTAGTTTAATTAAAAAAATGTCCGTGTGTGAATCTCGGAAAAAAAGCCAAGTTTCATATTGCTGTTTTGTGTAGCCTACAATTTAATGCAAATCCATGCAGACGGAGATATACGTATGTATACGCATATATACAAATACACATATTTAAATTCGTTATATTTGGATAGCATAATTTACATCTAAAAAGGTTTTAAAAAAATTGAAGCACTAATAATAATAAGTAGAAAAAGCCAACACTCAATAACATCAACTATGTAAACGGCCAGAATGTGTTGACCGTGTTCCAAAAATAAAACATTCCAACAACTCTAGATACACACATAAAAAAATCTATACATTGAATTAAAAATAAAAATCATAATCGATAATGAGTAAAAGAATAGCCGAAAGCGCTCGGATATGAAGAACATTTAGATATTTTTTACACACATTATTTCCAGAAAAAACCCTATATGAAGACACGAAAAATGAATAAAAACATTAACCACAGTACTTTGGTAGCCGTCTTTAATGAAACTTGTATAAAAGTGCCCAAATACACAATTATATATATATATATATATATATATATATATATATATATATATATATATATATATATATTGTGTATTTGAGCAGCAATCCCTCTTTTATGCAGATTTCGTTTTTTTCTTTTTAGGACATAAATTACATAAAAATTATTCGAATGTTTTCCAAGCCCTTTTGGCTATTATCAAGAATGAATTTTATTTTATTTTTAACTGAATATATGCATTGTTTTATAGATGCATATATGTATGTATGCATGTATCTACAGCTATAGGCATGCTTATTTTCCAAATACGGCCAACGTTCAGAAATTTGACACGTACTGCAACTTTGTGACAGAGAAATCTGAAGGCGCATTGGAATAGCGAAAGTTGCTTCCAAAAGCTAAGCAAAGTATTAAGAAACATGAAACATTTCGTTTCAAGCATAAGAGTGTTGAACCGCTATGCATTTTCAAACCGTCTAAATGGAAGAGAATGCTGGAGAATCTTCTCATAAAAGAAAAAGAGACTTGAAACAAGAGAATGATGCTGAGAATACCATGGATGGAGCATCTGAACAATAAGGAAGGTTTAAAGAAAGTGGAAATAAAAAAGATAATTATACTTAGAATCATATAGAGAGAGTTGAAATTTCTGCGACAAAGAAAATGGATTTGTGGAATTTGATATTCACACGACATTTTGAAGGGAAGAGAAGCAAAAAGAAATATCAAATAACCTGCCCGACAACATTGTGTAAATTGAGAGCAGAAAATCGACTCGGAGTGATAGTAGCGGGACAGACATTGCTTAGATTTGTAAAGAATAGAAAACTGTGGAGAGCTACGATCGCTCACGAAAAAAAAAAGTTTATCCGCAGAAACGTATATTTAATATCTAATTTTTGTAAACTAATAATTAATACAAGATTTTTAGAAGCCTATAATTAATACTTGAAGTTTATTTTAATTTTTAGAATTAATACCGGGTTTTACATTGGACATTAATTGGTTAATCTAAGTGAATGCGATTATGTGAAAAGACCATAGGAGCAGAGCTGAACTCCCGCTAAAGTTGCTCCCACACTTCAATAGGAGAAAGACTGGCTTTTATCATTCACTACCTCCAAGTAAAGCTCGTAATGAATTATCATCACCGAACAGATCCCAACTTTACTACAGTCCTGATGAACAATTATACTCTAAACGAGACTCCTTGACTGGAACGACTTTGGCAGCGAAAATTCACTCCAGACTTCAAGTAAAACTGGTATATTCATGCCATCACTAAAGATACTGGTTCCTTGTATCGCTTCCAGAGAGTAACACCTCTTGGCATGCCCTAATTTACAAGGGTCAGATCAGAATAAAAATACGGTATTGCTCCTATATCTGGTGTGGAGTACTCAATAGTAGTAGGAAGTGCGGCTCCACTCTTGACAGTGTTCAAAACTGATTACGCAGCCTTGTGTGCAAAGTATTATTTCCGCTCTGAAGCACCTTTCCCACGGACAAAACGTTGCTCACCTCTGGATATTTTATTGCTATTTTCATTACAGATGTTCAGAGAAGCTACATTAGTTCGGTGCACCTGTTCAAATCTTTACTGTTAAAACCCAGTATGCCACAGACACAAGGTCGAATCATCCTCATTCGCTCCTTATAGGAGGATGTTCTCCAGAACTGTTATGACACCCGAGAGGAACACTACGATTTTAACCTCTTCAGTCAACCGTTATTCATACACCATATCTTTTTTCTTTCTTTTTTTCCTTTTTTTAATCAGTGTCACCCATGCAAGGCAGTAAAGCCACTAAGAAACATGGGGGTTACAGAATGTGGAAAAATAAGAAAAAAAATAAGACACATTACTAATGAGCCGGAATAGAAAAGAGTAGCACAGAGGACAATAGATAGCGATTGACACTTCATTTAAATTATTGCAGAATAATGTTAGCTGAAAGGCATGGGTCCGCGAGAAGTGCGAGAAAAATATTAGGTTGGTGCAAAAATAATGTCGTTTTTGACGTTAAGAAATACGTCAAAAACGACATTATTTTTGCACCAACCTAATACTTTTAGCATAGAATTTACAATCACATCTGGCTATCTCAACTGTACTACGCTAAATTCAAAATATCTAGGTACCATAGCGAAGAGCTCATTTGAACAATTACCATGAAAGTATTCATAGAGAAGACACAGAAAGGCAACCTTACAGAAGTGGTAAAGCGACTGAAGCCGAATCACAAGATCAGGACTAATAATATTGCTGATTCTTCTTTGGATTATATCAAGAAGCTAAAAATAAATAGTAGCGACACCAGGCCATATGTGGCAGCAATATTTTAAGCATGGACGATGCACTTATTACTTCATCCCTTTACTCTCTCTCATACAACAACCTTATTCAGTAACCATCTACCTTCAGTGGCTCCTGTACTCCGTATTATATAACAATGGCATAAAATGTATTTCCTTTCATGGTACAGAGATTTAAGGGGATTCAATCTGTGTCTTTTAAGGGGATATGAAGCTGTTCGAAATTTAAACTAACAGTTTCAGCCGCTTCGATAGATTCATATTCCTTATTAATAAAATTTGGTTCTAAGTTAGCATGAGTAAACCTTTTCAGACGAAAAGAGAATACTAACTAGATTTATTAAACAGTGCGTGCTCTGATTATATCTACTGTATATCCAGTCATGTCAACGTTTCGATTAATAAAAAATAAAAAAGATTTCTTATGACGTGATGTGGAATTTGACTAATGGATGAGAAAAGGAAAAACACGAATAATTTCAAAATGGCAACGCTAGAAAAGAAAAACCAAGAGTAAAATTAACAACAAAAAAAAAACAGGAAGAATCACTAAAAAAAAAAAAAAATGTAAAAAAAAAAGATACAATACAGGATGTAAATTTAACATTCATGAATTTCAGTGATACGAAGCAAAGTAATTGTTGGAAAAAGTCACGACTAAGAATAGATGAATGATTTCTTTTCTATTATTCTTGGGGGTCATTTTCTTTTTTCTGTTTTCTTCTTATTTTAGAAATCTATACCTTGTTTACATTTTCTGTTCCATCTATTTCTTCTCTTCATCATTATCATTTTTTAATTTATCTTATTTTCACCTAATTTTAGAATTATTTTGTCTTTTCCGTCTACATTTTAATTTCTGCACTTATTTTTCTTCTGTCGTATTTCTTTCATTTTTCTCTCTTTCTTTCTATTGTTTTCATTATTATTTAGTATTCTTTTTGTAGCTTTATCCTTCCTTTCTTCAATTTCATCATTATCCACTCTTCTTCTTTTTCTTTTTCTTTTTTTTTTTTTGTTCTCGTACTTTCTTTCTTTCTTTTTTTCTTTCTTTTTTCTTAAACACTCCTTTCTTCTTCTATTAGGTTGGTGCAAAGATAATGACGTAATAATGTCGTTTTTTGACGTTTTACGTCAAAAAACGACATTATTACGTCATTATTTTTGCACCAACCTAATACTTCGTCTTCTTCTTCTTCCTTTCCTTTCCTTTTTCCTTTCTACTGTCCGTTTGTTCTTCACTTTTCATTCTCTTCTTTTTCTTTCTTCTCCCCTCTATTTTTTCAATTTCTTCTTCCTTATATTTTCTTCATTTACTTTCTTACTTTCCCAATACTCTTTCCTATTTTACATCTTCTTTCGTTCTTTCTGTCATTTGGACTTCTTCTCCTTCTCCTTCTCCTTCTTCTCCTTCTTCTCCTTCTCCTTCTCCTTCTTCTACTACTACTACTACTACTACTAGTACTGCGTCTTCTTTTCTTCCTTCTCCTCCTTTTTCCATCTTTATTCTTGTTTTTAGTATAGACTCTCTCCTAATTCACAAATTTTCACCAAGGAAGTCTAGAATATGAAGTGGACCCCAAAGCACTGGTGTATATAGCGAATTAATGCACTATGGGAACAAAAATTATTCCTCAAGATCTTCAGAGGTAAAAATAGGATCCATTAAGTATTAATGGGCATTGTTTTAACAAGGCTCTTATTGTTTCATGATAGTCAATTCCTCACAATCCAATTTGGTTTTAGATCCGATAAGGGGTTTAATGGCCGCATATATACCACCAAACAATCTCAAGAAATTGTATAACTCTGTAACAGAAAATTGTATACCTACTGTTGTGGTGTCCTCCCTTTAAAGAGTCTATGTTGGACTCTTCCGCCTACTATAAGATTAGTAGGAGAGAAGACCTTGAGGGAACAATCGAGTAGATTGAACGCTGGTCAACTGACACCCACTCACTAGTCGTGTAATACTCTTCTGCTGTACTTACTGTTTAATATATGATATAGCTGCAACACTGGTTTTTTCTGTTTCTTAACCATTTACTTGGTCACAACACAAACTATGTTGAGCACATCGAAACTTCCACTCTCATCCATTAAACCGCTTTCTACTGAATGTCAAGATCTGATCGAATTATATCTGTTCACAAATTCGTACATGTCTGTGGATTATCACAATGCACAATCATTTCAAATGTCCTCAGGAGTAAGACATGGAAGAAATGAGAGATCCAATTTCTTTCGTATTTTCCTATTCTATTTTATGCTCTGTGTATATACAAGCACAGATATTAAGAGACAGGCACCATATCCCAAAAGAATCTATTAATAGCAAACAGGGTACCTGTTTTTCCTCCCGAGTCCAATGAACTGATGATGATGGTGGAACTATGCTGATGACATAGGCATTCATAATTGGCATAAGAATAACCATGAACAAAAAAAATCTTCTACCAAACGTTCCAAGAAATAGAACCCACGATAAACCTTTCCAAAACAAAAGTTGAAAAATCTGAAATTGGAATGAAAACAGTGAATAGTATCTACTTTGAATCTATCATAAAAATTCAAGACCTGGAATTAATAAATAATAAACACTTCAAATACCTTGGTGTATAGATCAGTGATAAAACATTTAGTATAGGAAACTAAGCATGTAATAGGCCGCGCTAGTTGTATTTCTATCCAACACCTCAAGATGCTTTCCTAACAAGAAAAGTAACCTAAGAACGGAAAAGGCATATCAGAGACATCGTTTGGTTTCAATGAGCAAAAGAAAGTGGAAGTGACAATGCTATCAGGTATTTAGCTTGGTCTGTTTTGTGAAATGGAAAAACTTATCAGTTTCAAATATTTTTTATTTGTACCCTCTTACTTCTTTAAATAATGACCTTCATTGATGCTTATGATTATTATTCTACTATGTTGCTAAAGCTATTAAAGTTGAATACTTAACAATGAAGTAGAGAAATTCCCAAATATCTTATAGTTGTGGAACTCACAAACTTTATCCAATCCCTGAATCATATTATTATCTGTGTGAGGGTTTTCTGTATATTTTTAGCGTTAAATTTTTTTGCAAACTTTTCAGCGGGATTTTCCCAGTTGAAAGAAAATACTTTTGTGATATAACTAGTTTCAAGTTTTGAAATATTATCCGCTGAACGAAATCTTCGAGGATAAAAAAAGGAATCATAAAATGGTCGCCTCACTATTTCATAATTGTATACTTTATAGATGTCTTTCATTTTATATTCACCGTTTCCTTTTACAGATATTCCAGGAATGGATTTTCTCATTTCCGTTTTTCCTTCTCGGATATTTCTCAAGTTACCGGACATTACTTGATCTTTGGATGTTATGTACAGTATTTTCGTCAATAGTCGATAGTTTTCGGTTGTTTTTTTCCTAATTCTTTCTTACAAGCTCTTTATTTAATCCATTATATTATAAAAGTAGGATTTAGCAAACAAACCCATGAAGATATGTTTTCCCCTCCAGCAGAATGCCGCAGCGAATTCTGGATAATAACAGTAAATGCAATAAGTTTTTGAATAGGGATATTATATATATATATATATATATATATATATATATATATATATATATATATATGTATATATATAGTCAAACCTAGTGAGCCAGACAAACCTACCCAGGTTTCACCTAAACGGATCGTCAGGGAAAGCTTCGAGATTGATTTGATTATTGGCAAATCAAAAATTCGGTTTTTCGAGACGAGTATAGTTACATATATATATATATATATATATATATATATATATATATATATAATGATTTACTATCTACATAAATTTTATGAAGGAGAAGGGGGTTATCATTGAAATGGGTAACTAAAGTTACGCCTTCTTGATTCCACATTTGTAGAAACTGGAGATGAGAGATGTATTAAGAGCTACTAAGGACTGTTGAGAGCCATGATCCTTGTCACAGCACATAGAAGAAGAAGAACATCAAGAGATATAATCCGGGTGTGGGGGGGATTATACACTGGATTTCTACGAATGAAAACAGTAACAATGAAAGCTGAAGGGGATTATAAAAAAAAATAACTGAACCCGAAAAGAAAATGTCCCTTTATCCTGTTTTCATTCTGTTGCAGTCGTTTGATTCATTTTGTGCAAATGTGTGTCCATCCTTATTTATGTGACCGTGTCCTTTAGCTTTCCATTTGCAGCTCTTGAATATATTCTACCCCCATCAATTGCAATGTCCTTCCTCTGCCAACCATTCACGCCAAGTATTTAGGTAAATTAATCGCTGTTTCCAGTATTCCCTCTTCACTCAATACCATCAGGTGAGGGTTAAATATTACAAGTCGTCCTTCTTTATAATATAGATTTTTTTTCCTAATTAACTTTTCTTTAGAACGTTTTCGTTATTCACAGCTTCGATTCATGTTATTCTCAGCATCCTTCTATAGAACTTCATGTCTGTCTTTTCGAGTCACTTCATCTGTAAGAAACTTGTCCAGCATTAATTGCTATAAAGAAGGATATATATTACATAGCAAATCAACTATCTCTCTCTCTCTCTCTCTCTCTCTCTCTCTCTCTCTCTCTCTCTCTCTCTCTCGTTTTTATTGCTATTATTCTATCTCAATACTTAGTTTCTGGGACATATATATAATATATATATATATATATATATATATATATATATATATATATATATATATATGTATGTATGTATGTATGTATGTATGTGATATGACATAATATCAAACTAAAAGCTGAGCTTTTTTTTTCACTCTACAGATCTAGTCAGTCATATGAAAGTCATGAATGACATACAGCTCATTCAGAAATTAATTACACTTTTTAGATTCGCGATCATTTTTGGTTTAATTATCACATCGTTTCGGTCGTTGTGCTTTCTGTCCTTCATCAGGCGCATATAGATCCGGGTAATCGAGCTGAACCGTTTATTTAATCTATGACAGTAGACTGTTCTCGTCTAGTTCTTATTTTTACTACTGCCTGCTCATTGGTCGCCCTGATTTTTCTTGAGAAATGTCGAAACTATCTGTTATATACAACCGTTTCTCAGATCATTTATTAAAATGGATTCAAACAAATAAACCCTGTAGGTTTTGAAAAGGACTTTCATCAATGGATCTTGGAGACTGGAGCTACATAATCCCAAATAAATTTACAAAAAAAAAACACATCAAAGTTTTGCGTGGGTAGGGCTTAGTGGTCTGACTGAGAATTTCTCAAGATTCTCTTATACATGTATAACATAAATACATTTATTGAAGTTACGCAAATATAAATTACTACATAAAGCCTTCTAAATTAATTGTTTATAGAAGTACATTGCAATTATTCGTTTTATAAAATGTATTTTGGATGTGTAGCTTTCATTTTTTTTATTTTTTCACTCCAAGTAAGCCATTAAGACGAAAGAGTCACTGAGTATGAAAAAATGTGAGAAGAAAAAAACATTATTAAGGAGAGAGAACAATAAAAAAAAACAAGAATTAAGAAGACAGAAGATAACGAATGAAATTGCATTTAAATTTTTGAAGATCAAACTGGACTGGAAAGCAATAAACCATTACCGAGAACTGCAAGAGAAGAAACTGTTAGCGTAGAACTGCATTTCAACTGTAAAATAATGAGACCTTGCCGCCAATCTAGTACTGGACTTAAATCCGTTCATCAGAACAATTAACATAAAAGTATATATCGAAAAGGCACAGAAAGGCTATGTTATGACGGTTGGAATGTTACTGAAGCTGAGATGCTATGTCAAGACAGCATCGCGAATTCTTTTGGGATTTTATCAAGAATCTCTAAATACATAGCAGAAGCACCAGATCAGATGTAACAGCAATATTCAATGTATGTGCGAATGTTAGACATTATAATCGTGTAAAATAGATTTTAGCGAGAAAGATTGCCTAGCCCGAGACAGTGAACCAATTTTCCTAGCAGTTGACTAACAAAAATGAATCAATAAAATAGTTCCACTTCATGTCAGCGGAAAATGTTTGCCCGAGAAAGCGCAAAGAATGTCTTCTGGAAGTTAGTATCAGCCATGTTGTTGGAAGGTTCAAAAAGTTCTCTAACACGATTAAAAGAGAAAATTTTCTTTTTGGGGGCGTTAAAATAAACAAGCCATTTTTTCTTGGTATTATTAGGTTGGTGCAAAAATAATGACGTAATAATGTCGTTTTTTGACGTATTTTTTAACGTCAAAAAACGACATTATTACGTCATTATTTTTGCACCAACCTAATAGATGTGTTAATCCGTTTTACTTCCCTCCCATATTGCAACAATATATAATAGGTTACAAATATAGCTGGTGGGAGAAGAGACTGAATTCGAACTCGGCTCTCTGATTTCCCATTGCCTGCCGCTATCCATTAAACTATGTCCATGGTTCTCATCGAGAAAATAATGACGTCGGCGTGTCCCGAATTCTCTTCCGACCATTACTCGGAAACTGTCTACCGAACAGCGGCTCCTCCGCCTGCATCACAAGGATGAAACTCTGTCATCAAGGCGAGAACGGAGTCCCACTTACGCCGGTTTTTAAATCAGTGTGATCTTTGTTATACAAACTGCCAAGGAAGGCTAACCAGCTCACTCTACCCGTATTCTAGTGGACAGTGAACTACGCAAGTGAAGGGATTCACACCCCAGAGGTATTTGATATACCCGCCATAAATAATCTTAACCTCTTATCAGACATACTCAATCCAACCAGCCAACAAGCATAAACAAAAACCAAAACCAAGCAGGGACAGGCTCCTACTCACATTTTTATTAATCCCTCAAAAACTTATATATTCAGCCCGCTAATGAATATTGCCACTTGATTTGAAAACCGAATCGCTGGTGAACCTGTACATGATGAGCACTTGAAACGTGAAACTGGCAGTTCTCATGAAGTGTCGATTCCTATATTCATGTTCTATCTATCATAAATAAGTACACTAGGAAAATCAACAAACTCTGCTGAAAATTTTTCAATAAGCCAAGTAATATCCGGATGATGGAGGTTTAAGATTGCATGGCAAGGCAATCTAATACTTCTTAAAAGGAGAGGAGAGGGACATGGTCGGGCCTTGGCGAAAGAAAGGAATGACGAAAAGCAGGAAGTATGGACGGATCAAGTTTGATCTGCTGAAAGACACAATCTTTTGCAATATCTTTGGAAATGGTAGATGGTGAGAGCAGAAAATACAGCCATGGACGACGCACTGGGACTGGCGAAGTGGATCAATACATGCTACTCGATCTGTGGGTCGCAGAATCATCTGGGCACTCACTGCATTGTCCACTTCAAAAAACATCAGACACTCGACATATAGCTCTTAAAAATAAAGTGCATATCTACATTCTTTGTCTCCTCATATTTTGAAATTTTGAGGTTACTTTGGTGCCTAACGTATTAGTGTCTTCCAAAATGGCACAATGTCCAAGAACAAACAAAATAGGAATTGGAATGCTGATTAAAAGAGATTGTTTTGTATACTAATGTTCACCTAATACAAGACCCAAGAGCCACTTAAGATAGAGAATTATTGTGTTGTATTGGCTGAGCCTAAGTGAAATTCATATGGCCATGCGAGAAAATAAAGTTTAACTTGAAGATAGTGAGTGGGAAAACATCCTGCCAGGTGTCTGTTCCACAAAGAAGCAATTCTTGGGAAGAAGCTGTGTTAATGTAACTTGCTTCTTACCAGTGGATGACTATGGAAATGTAGACGATTCACCTTTGTGTCCGTAGAAAAGCGAGTTCGCTTGCTAAAGTCCGAGCTGGTGGGATAACGAATGTAACTCCTCAGAGTACAGGCCATGGACATAACGATAGAGCAGCGAGAATCTCAAGACGTTTTGTCTGTAGGAAAGGAGTTTTAGTCTGAAAAATAATCTCTCACAAGTCCACGTAGAGGCTATTGATCTCTATCAAGAGTTGTAAAGAGAGAGTATAGTAAGAGTAGTCAGATACAAGCTGGAGCATTTTAATGAACCGAAATTTTTTCCAGTATCCTTAGCAGTAGTTATTATATATGTATATATGGGTTTCACTTATGTTTCAATAGACGTTCAAGACAAGGAGCTTGATTGAGAGAAGTCCCATTCATCCAGCATGATAGGCGAAAGTTCAGGGCCTGCTCGGTTGTGTTGAAACGTTTGTTGAAAAATCAACCACTCTCTTGTTTTAGCGAATGGGACAAACAACTCTCTCAATGGCAAAGTGTAAATATCGGTTTGAAAACGTGAAAAATCCTTAAGGATTAAATACGTGCTTATTCGATTGGTTACTGGACTGTCCAATCAAACAAAACCTATCCAGCCAACAAGAAATAAAAAATATCCAAAGATGAGCTTTTTTGTCGCGAGTGTAGGAGAAGGGTAGTTTGTATTAAATCCTGAGGAATTGCCCTTTGTACCCAACCCTTAGCGATAAGGATTTGGAAAAAAATCTTTTCTTTCCGTAAAAGTTGCAGATTTTCCAGTGCAGATATTCGCCCTGTATGTCATGCTGAGTTTTATATTCAGTGGGTGCCAATACCGCGCAACCTGATACAAGATGGTCAATTGTTTCTGGATATTTATCACAAAATCTGCATTCTGGGCTGACACAATTTTTCAGTATGTGTGCTTGACAATTTCTACTTAGCAAGCATTGTTCCTGTGCAGCAAGAATAAAACCTTCGGTTTCTGCTTTTAACCCTGCACTACGTATGCAATGATGGGTACGGGTTTTGTCTACATCAGCTTGTTTGGTACGGGCAGAGTATTGACCGTGAAGTAGTTTATCTTGCCATCTTTTCCGTATCTGGCGGGTTGCATTTGATTTTGCATTCTTTTTTAAGTATTTTGCAGTTGCAGTCGGTGGATTATGAGTTACTTGCATTTTTTCACTGATTTGAAACACCATTTTGAACTTTTTTCTACTTATTAAACTCATTTATATATTTGTCTGTGTATTTTCCATGGCTACTATGTTTTGTTACCGGAAATTAATTTTATAAGAGTTAGTTTGTAGTTTGTTAGTTTTGTTGCGTCGGTGGAAATGTTTTCGTATCTATGTCTCTCTATATATTTTTATGTGAGCATATGTGTGACGGGTGCTAAAAAAAATATCGATCTGACCTACTTGATGAAATCTAACCAAATGGCCATACATCATCTGTTGTTTTAATTTACATTTAGTCTTCCTTTCTTCCAGTACAATGGCGCTGGATCGATCGATTCACTAATTTCACAGCTGCCTTGGTCGTCGATGGACTAACTCGTTCTGCAAAATAGACTCTTCGCTTCACCTTAGGGTGACCGCTATGCCGGTAAATATCCAATATCTGGCGCTCACTCAGAGCAGCAGCGCAAACAACGGATCACATTCCTCTTCCTTTTCATGGTCTTCAACCATTTTGTGGCACTCTTGTCAGTTCGTCGGATCTGTTTTGTTCCGACCTCACTAGTGTTACGTCCATATTCTTCAATTTACTGTAAGAGTGTTCGAAAACCACTCCTAACCAGCATCATCACCGCCGCATTTGTGTGCACTTTTGCCTTCCTTGTCAAACTGTTCTTGAGCCAATGATACGTGCACAATGAATCAGTTTTCAGATGAAGCACTTTGTCTTGCCATTGAAGAGTAAGGTTGACGCCCTACATCACCGCATCGAGCTCGGCTAAATTGATGTGCTGGGAGTCATTGTCTGTGGGTAACCAGCATACATCCTCAATCACTGCTCCGTGCCGGTAGTGTATCACTCTCCCTTCACGGGATCGCTCCGCTTCACCATCATCTCTAAAGAGGCATCTGTGAGCACGGCATCCCAGCTGTTGAATACTGCATTTGCTCGGCAAATATATCCGTTCTCTTACAATGATCACATATCATCTCGATGCGCTGGATCCACTGTATAACCGGTTCGTCTGTAGTGGTACCACTAAATTCCGGAATTTGTCGATAATCAAACATCCTCTCCATGATAAACAAAAAAAGTGGAAATTTCAATTAGCCGAAATAGCTGATTTAAAGTAGTATTTGAAGTAAGAAACAAGACAAATTGTTTGATGATCAAAACACTGTAACATCCAAGATCAAATCAAAACAAAACTGTTCTGTTTGATAACCAAAAACACTGTAAAATCCGTCGGGGGGGGGTCAGAAGGAAATGTAGCAATCAAGAATTGTACACCAATATCAAGAAATCCCAGCACACGTCTTTTTCGCTATCAATCCACTGTCCGTCGAAACCGTCCGATTCAAAACACTGAGACGGGAAAAGTACGTCCTCACGCATGCAAAATCGCCAACACGTGCGCTATGACGGAATTACAAATGCCGACCATGACCGACCCTTGGTCTCACTTCACTACAGTCCTACTAAACAAAGACTGTGCCTGCGACATGATTCGAACCATTATCCCCTTTCCCCATTAGAGAAACCGTTTCTATAGACGAAACGTATCATTACCAACTCGGCTACGGAGGACATGTTGAATTACGTATTTAAGGAAAGTAATTTTTTGCTTTGAGATGTTTACTAATGTATAGCTCAAGTTTCATGATGCAATGTAAGCAACAGTAATCTGAAACTAGCAGATATACATTCGTAAACGTTTCAACGCGTAAGATTGCACATTCCTTTGACGTACTTTGTTGGAACGCCAATTCTTTAACTCAAGCGAAAGAGCTCACTTCTAAATCTACAGCTTATATAAAATAGACCTTAATTACATCCTGTCCCACTTCCGGAATATCACCCAAAAATACTAGGGTCATAAAAATATTTTTGCTGATAGAAAAGGCCCACGCAGTTTTTGCAGGAGCCGTTTTGGAGGCCACTGACCCACTAGAATGCCGACGCTGATTTGACTTATAAACACAGATTTAACTCGGCTAAAATTAACTTATAGTAGTAAGTAAAGTTTAATAAATAAAGTAAAATATAAATATTTCTTAAATCCGCTGAAAAGTATCATTGACTTATTATCTCCTTAATACTTCGTCGACATTAACACCGGCATTCTTAAGGACGGGTCAATCAGTTAAATTCAATTCTGATAGCCATTTATTGAATAATCGAAAACAAATGATCAAAGACCGTGTACCAAAGCGAAGTACAATCCCGCATTTTCTCATCTGAGCAAGGCTATTTGGTTCACTCCTCTAACAACCAAAGAAGTAATCTGGACGACGGCCAATACAAAGAAGGTTGGGTTTCTGTCTCTGTCTGTCGGCCACTCTTTCTCTATCTCTCTCCCGGTCTCTCTCATATATATATATATATATATATATATATATATACATACATATATATATATATATATATATATATATATATATATATATATATATATATATATATATATATATATATATATATATGCATACAACAGAAAGAAAAAACTTCCAAAACAAAGTTCGCTAAGAGTTCATTCATTTTGAATGTCAAAAACCAAAATTCTGCGCCAACCCCGACATGGTAATGTCACGCTTAAACTATAGATACGGTTTCCATAATAGAAAATTGAGATAAAGTTTTGATTCCTGTCTGAGGCTTAATTTTTCTTTGGCGGAATAAAAAAAATATCTATATATATGAATATTCATAAAATATTTTTCATTAAAAAACGCCACAACAGGAATTGTTACATGAAGAAGTTAAAACGCGGTATTTTAAAAAGAAATCTACTGACATAGCACAAAACATAATTCTTTGATAATAGCCTATAAAAACCAAAAGACGTTGAACGATTTTTTTTCTCATTTATATAGTAAAAACCAGAAAAATGTACGAAATATGAAAAAAAAAATCGTTGTTCTTTAACCAAAATTGTATTTACCAAAATTTTTCATGAGGGAAGGAAAAGTGAGTGCCAAAGTGCACCGAACATATTTCATAACAATGTATATTTTGAAAGCATAATTTTAGCATATATCCTTCATATTAATGATTGTACTTGTCTATTCTCATTGTAGTTTGCCTCGATTGTCTAAATCTGGACATGACCAAACTATCTTGTAGATATTTTTATGGTATAATAAGAAGTAATTTTTAACTTAATGACCCAGATAACCAAGTTAATAATCCAAATTCTGATTACTCGAGCGGAAAGCAGAATTAAACCAGAAACAGGACAAGAATATTCCGTTTTTGACATTAGAAAAATAAATGATATATTTACGATTAAAATGATACGAGACAGCAATACAAAGGCAGATACAATCATGGTTTCTAGATTACGCAAAAGCATTTGATAAGTTACGACACAAAGATTTAATTGAACAGTTAGGATAACAAGATCAATTTTAGAAGGATGTTAGAATAATACACATTGTAAGGGAGAAAACCGCTTAGCTAAGGATAGAAAATTAATTGAGTAAGTACACAAAAGTAGAAAGGGGTGTAAGACAAGGATATGTCTTCATAGCAGATTTATTCAGCCTCTACAGCAAGGCTGTCATATGCCGGCTGAAGACGTTATCAGGATTTAGAATCGGTTGGCGCAATATTAACAATATAAGATAGTAGCCGAGGTATCCGGCATCGGCTGGGTGTACATGACTGCAATTGTATAACGACACCCACCTGTATACCCGCACCACCCTGTCTAGAAATGTCTGCCTGCATCCCCGCTTGCATGCATTATCTGTTGGTATACTAGGCTACTCCCCGCCTCATCTTTTTTTACGGTATGTCCTTCGCAAGTTTTTGATTGTTCTTAATAAATCGATAAAACCTTTTTGTGTGGTTGTTTCTCGGGGTTAAATTGTTTCAATGGTTTAGATATTCAGTAACTTTCCTATGGCCGTAATAACTTTCAAATAGTACAAGTCTAATAATCAAACAAAAACATGGATGAAGCGTCAACATTTGATTCAACTACAAGTGCAAATGCATGAACGCCCCCTCCTTTTTTCCACGTTTACTGTAAAGCTGGGGTTAATAAGTGGTTCTTCGGAAAGTTTTCCCTTTTAACGCTTCAATAATCCTTCACAAACAATGTTTGCATCAAAGGCTGTTCGAATGCCAATTTAGGATGGAATCATGTGAAGAAATGATTACCTTTTGTGATTGGCATTACAAAAGCCGATTTTAGGCTTATTTAGTCGCCGATTTCGTCCACTTAACTGAAATATCTAAAGCAACCATTCATGAAAGACAATTTCTGAGTTATGTGTAATTTATATGGCATATTTGGAAAACATCGAATGAAAAAACAGGGAGTTGTGGCTGAAGAACGGGTTTTTTGAACAGTTTTTCGTTATACGCGGTTAAGTGAGCAGAACTAAAATCACTCTCAGACACCTGTTATATAAATATAGATGGAAATCTTATAAGGCAAAATGGACTGAAGAAGGTGGTTGACCACCTACCTTGTGTGAAGGGATGGCTGAACGGAGGTCGGGGGAGATAGCAATAAGAGAAACTTTGGTAAGAACAAGAAAGGGGAGGAAGTTATGGAGAGCCACGATCGACCAGGTCATGAATGGACATGGTACATTTCATAAACTTCTCCCTGCTACTCACTGAAGCTTATAAAGTCACAAAATCTTTGCCTTAATTCCAGATGACAAACTACGCTTTTCTTCCTGCGCATGCACCTGAATACTTATTCTTCTATGTGGCGGCGCCATTTAGGACCTGGACAATCATAGCTCGACACAAGTTCCTGTATTTTGTAGCCCTGATTACGGTTTATCTTTTTGCTATACCTCCAAGACCCTGTTCTTCCAACCATTTACACAAGCTCGATAGATATTTGATTCACAGCTTTCGTTTTTATTCCTCTTGCCTTCAATATGTCCTGTGAGTGCCCCGTTCTTCTCTCATTATGTGCACTGGAAATTTAATTAACCAACATTTTGGCACTTTTCTTTGTTTCTAACAAAATCTTCCCGTTTCTTAATACTTTGCTTAGCTTTTGGAAGGCAGCTTTCGTTATTCCAATGCATCTTCGGATTTCGGCGCCACATTTTCGTTCTTTGTGAAAATACTACCAAGATATTTACATTTTCGTAATCACTTGATTTTGACGACTCCTGCTTGTAGTTCGCCTCTTGAACTGTTCCATTTACTGAAAATGATAAAATATACATAACGATGTATAAAGGAATTTTGATTTATTCCCTGCAATATATAACATTATAGAAAAAGACATAAATTTTTATACTATTATAGTAAATAAGTTATATAGGAAAAGTACTGTTGCTCGTGAATTAAATGGCCCTTCTTCACATACACACACACACACACACACACACACACACATATATATATATATATATATATATATATATATATATATATATATATATATATATGCTTATACTGTAAGTGATTCTAATACATTTACTTGTTTTAAAAAGAAATATAGTATATTAAAAGGATTTTTTTTAATCGTAGTTAAATAAAACGTATTCTAACCGAGACACCCCCAAACAATCTTTAAGTATACAAATAGAAAAAAATGCCGTAAGAATTTTTGCCGTTAACAATTTTTTTTAAATCCAGATGACATGCATTTAACGGATGTTAGAATTCATTGAAAAATACATCCCCACCCCTACCAAAATGTAACTAATAACTGATAGATCAAAATACAGCGATAATGAACACGCAAACACCCCTTGTCTGGATGAATAGATTTCTCTGTATCCTTGGAAACGTGAATTATGATTTTTGCCGTGCCTTTAAAATCCAGTAAATTTAAAAATAAGTTACTCCAAAATTCGCATAAGGATGAAATGGAATTAATGTCTTTAATTTAATTACAAAATTAAATGCGAAGCTTTTAGCTTCCAATTTTGAAACATGGTTAGAACTGTGTAGCTAAAAAACACATATTTTAAATCAATTAATTTATAATATTAATGCTCTGTAAATTTACATTGAGCACTATTTTGTAAAAATAAAAATATCTATAAGAACACCGGATTATATATCTTACTGTTCTTTCTTTTTATCTCTCTCTCTCTATATATATATATATGTGTGTGTGTGTGTGTGTGTGTGTGTGTGTGTGTGTGTGTGTGTTAAATAATATTTTCATTTTATTGACAAATTTACAGACTTATTTCACGTTTAGAGATGTTCAAAATGAGTGACTGTTTTTTAAGAGTTTTCCCAAGATTTCTCGTTCTTTTTCCGTTATTTAAATTCTGGCGTTTATAGTTTCTCCATGCATTAATTGGAATTTCTTAAAATAAGCCATTTTTATTATACTCCATTAATCGGATTTTCTGTTTTATTTCTTCTCCCATAAAATTTTAAACTCCTTTTAACATTTTGACGATAGAGTATTATACTTATTCGTATTTGATATATGTAAAAAAGGAATATACAGATATATATATATATATATCAATCTAACATGTTTCACTTTTATTAAAACTTCATCAGAAAATCATGTATGGAGAAAGAAAAGGAAGAAATACTGGTATTTTTTATGTTTGTGTTGCTTGATTTTCATTAGTTAATCATGTTTCATGTACATTCAATTTAAACGTTAATATAATTTGTCGTGTTTTGGATTCAAGGAAATTAATGGATTTGAAGCCTAACTGAAAAAAACGTTAATATTGCTTAAAGTAAGTTAATAATAATTCTAGTTTTTCCATGTAGGAATCAGACGATGATGTATATTCGTAAGTGTGCCAGTGTGTTTTGTGTGTATATATACATCATATTTATTGGTTTTTCGCATGTTGATCTCGGAACGTTTTATGTACAGACCGTTTGTTTTAGATAAACATACGTTAAATTCTTTAAGAATGGATTCAGTAAAGGTTGATGATGTAATACAATGTTTTTCATGTGTGTTTATAGTTGGTAATATTTTTTATTAGTAGGCCCTCGAATTAAAAGCTGACTTGAATGGCTGTCCTTCTAGTTCTTTTGGCATAAATGTAGGTGTTAACAAGGGCTCTATCCTTGGACCTACGTTGTTTCTAATGTTCATAAATGACCTTTCTGATGTCATCAATTCACAACTCAGTATGTATGCTGATAACACAACTATTTACTCCTGTCTTAATAGTAAGTCTGATCGTTTCAATAAGGTCAAATTGTCAGCTGATCTTAAAAATGACCTACAATCTGTTGTTAAATAAAGCAAAGAATGGCTTGTTAATCTTAATACCACAAAAACTAAACTGCTCTCTTTTAATCAACTAAAAGAACTCTTTTTGCCTTTCATCAGCATGGCTGATGCTAACCTCCAAGAGAATGATTCGTTGCGCCTTCTAGGGCTAATGTTTTCCACTGATATGAAGTGGAAAGATTATATTGAATCACTTGCTAAGTCTGCAGCTAAGAAAGTTAGTTCACTATCTCGGGCTAGATAATTATTCTTGCCAGAATCTATCTTGCATATTTATGTGTCTACCAGCCATCTTTGCTTTAAATATTGCTACCATATCTGGTCTGGTGCTCCTGCTATATATTTAGAGATACTTGACTAAATCCAAAGAAGAATCATCAATATTATTGGTCCTGGCCTGGCATCTCGGTTTCAGTCGCTTTCCCACCGCCGTAACAGAGCTTCCCTATGCCATTTCTATAAATACTTTCACAATAATTGTTCGGATGAACTTTCCACTGGGACTAGACTTTATGAATTTAAGCGCATTACTAGATTAGTGTGAAGGTGCCATTGAAATAATTAGCTGTAACTCTAAGTTTTATGCTACAGTTTCTTTTCTCGAACTTCTCGTTTGCGGAACACTTTAGGGGCTTCTTGATTTCGAGTCAAGATCTTCAAAAATTTAAATTTAATGAGAATCGTTATCTTCTGTTTTCTTGATTCCTGTTCTTATATTGTTGCTTAAAAATATTTTTCCATTTTTCTCTCAAACTCAGTAACATCTTGGTTCTTACTATCTTTATTTCCTTGCTTAGAGTGAAATTATTAAAAAGAAAAAAAAGATTTTTCGAGCTTTGGACAGTTCTTGACGGAATTTCCTCCCTTGTTTTAAAAGGATTAATCGTAAATTGGAAAAGTCGATTATTAAAATTAGTCGAGATAAAATGTCTGCCGTTTTCAATAGCATTTGCATTAATACACATAATATATATATGTGTGTGTGTGTATGTCTGTGCATTATATAATGAACTCCGGTGTTTATATGACCGACCGCAATACCGGCTACAAACCTTGCAGTCGGAGTTTAAAATATAACGCTGTGTCATTTTGCTAGTGAGTACTTTTTCGTGATTTATAAATATTAGGTTGGTGCAAAAATAATATCGTTTTTTGACGTTAAAAATACGTCAAAAATGGATATTATTTTTGCACTAACCTAATATATATATATTTATACACACACACATAGGTATATTTATGTGTGTGTGTGCGTGGATAAATAGATAAGAACAAACTGAAACAGATAGATTTGTGTATATATATATATATATATATATATATATATATATATATATATATATATATATATATATATATATATATGTATGTATATGGGTGTGTGTGTGTGCGTATGTGTGTGTAGGACAATCGGAGTGTCTTCCTAGGTTTATCCGAAATTCATATTTTTTTCGATTAAAAACATTATTTCTTTAGAAACAGGCAGTTAACCATGTGGCAGACAAGTTTTCTTAGAGGAAAAATTCTTTAAAATGCTAAATTCATTTTTTTTTAATTGTTTTCATATGTGCACTGACAAAAAATATCTGACTTCAAATGCAGTTCGTCTAACAAAAATAACATTTAAAGCACAAATTGAAGTATCTATTTCATTTTTCAGTCCCAACAGTAAATGGTATTTCCTATTTTCGTTGCTTTTATAAAAGATCTTGTTCGTTTTGGGAATAGGCGATTTTTTTCTTTATTTGAACGTTTCAAATGACTTGTCGATCGCTAATAATTTAAGGTCGATTTGCACAAAGGTGATTCCGAAAATAAAATATCTATGGAAGATGAATTTGGTGGCGATGTTAAATAAATTGTCTTCCCGTATCCGTTCGTGTCCTTAAAATTTGCTTAACCTATTCACGCAAAAATTACATTTTGAGTGAAAGTTATTTAAAGGAAACGCGGCTTGAGTTAGTTTAGATGATTTTAGTACATGTTAACCCTTATTGGGTTATTTAATGAAGAATTTTATGTCGTTGCTACCACTGATTTATTGATTGGGTGATTTATTTTCTATAGTTTATCCCTTTTCAGGTTATTTAAAGCCAGAAAATATTTTTAGATTGTAAGATTTTTTTTTATTTTTTTTTTTTTTGAGATAGTAAAAGTTTTAGTTATAGACGTCTTGCTAAATGATCCATGACAAGAGAAGAGGTGGATCCATACGATTCCCAAAGATATTTGCGTATAAGTGAATATAACGAACACAATGGAATTGAACTCGTCTCCCCAATTAACAATTTAGAGCCATTATTCACTGCACCAACTGCACATCCAAGCTTACAGGACCTGGTATTTCCCAAGCGGTTAACTATCTAAGCACTAACCAGACTCGACGTTGCTTAATTTTGGTGATCGTTTGGTGTTTCTACGTGATGTGGACGTAAGCCCCGGCCCCCACTGACGTTAGGACTCAATGCTAATAGCCGCCAGACAAGCATCTCTAAGGATTTACCCCACACAGAG